>OY723388.1:9354625-10074625 GCA_963210295.1 Ophion ellenae
CAGATCGTCGAGTACATCGAAGTACTGAAAACGCAAAGCGAATTAAGCGCCAACGATTATCAACGAAACAACAATAGTCATTGATAGGCCAAATACCGCATCCGGAAGGATTGAAGTATTCCATGTACAGGCATTCTATATGCATGGGTGCAGGACACAGCGGTGATGGGTTAATGTGGCGAGAACTCGACTTGAACGCGTGATGGTCTATACTTTAACTTCTGCTCGATGAATTTCAACAACGTGAAAGTGGTTGAGCTTTACAAAAATACGTAATCTTACAATAAATGTAAATAAGTATAAATCAATACGCGTTAAATGTTATATCTCATTGCCACAGGAAATAATGATTATGAGGGCTGCGATTAATATGCAATCAAGAGATAATACACGTTTCGCATGGGTGACAGTCACAGCTTTACACCCAGCTGAACGAAACAGTGACCGCAGATCTTCTTACATGCATTATTCAACGGTATTGAATCTATCGAATATTGGATTCCCAATAACTATAGGTCAAACTAAAAAAAAAAATTGTGCTTCAAAACAATTTATCCATTAATGTGTGTACCACCGAATAAGACATTGCTCCGATACGCGTGACTCAACATAAAAAGAAGATCAGAAGAAAGCATATCAATTTGCTATACATACAAGATACCGAAGATAACAATGTATGACATATCACATAGATAAAGAACCTGTCAAGCCTCGTGAGCGCAGAACAGAGACAGAACAGAAGAAAGAAGAAAGCATATCAATTTGCTATACATACAAGATACCGAAGATAACAATGTATGACATATCACATAGATAAAGAACCTGTCAAGCCTCGTGAGCGCAGAACAGAGACAACCATTAAAAAATATATGTACGCCATCGGTGTATGAAGTTAACACAATTACTATATCGTCATATGTGCTAGACGAATTAAACAACAATCTATTATTTCACCGGTGTCGGCATTACTTTAGATCAACCGATAAACTGCAATCACATGAGATCGATTATGGAGCAATAGAGCACTGCGCCATCCGACTATCAAATGATACCAATAAATGGCTCCAAATCATCAACTCCAATCGGAAAGCAACACATCCATTCACTGTAAATGCCTACTTGGAGTGTTTTTTTTAACTAATTATAGAGAGAAGATGAGGGGGTGCAAAGACTGATGCGAAGAACGTAGCAGAGGATATGTATCAATATCATGAAGTATTTACTATTGATTACCACATGTGTTTTTCATATGATGAATCGCTATCATGTTATCGATCACATCACAGCGCCGATTTCATATCATAGTTTGTGACAGAACTGGAAAAACTAGTGCTGTACATAAAATACATTTTCTACGAAAATTAATGCTCGTCATGAGTTAATTCTAATACCTTCACGCTATGGCAATAATTGTGCATTCAGTCATCATCAACTACTAGAGGTAGAAGTTGAAGTACTCAAGATACAATGGCGTGTGCCCCACATCATATTAGATGAGATAAATAAATTATCATTACATCGAGCATTGGAAAGTGGGCGATACTTGAATGTGGGTTTTCGCTCTTGGGATCTATACGACTGTCCATCGCTTCAAAGCACAAGGAAACATTCATGGACCGTAAAAGCTGCCTCCCAACTAGAGAAACCAAAATATGTAATTGGTGCGGTGCAGACTGGTAAAAAAGATAATGTATGGCAATGGACATTATATTATTCACCGACTGCAAACTCACAAGTGCTAAACTTTATCTCAATTCAGGATTCTTTTCTCAAGATGACTCGAACATGGACTTCAAAAAAGTTTCGACTTTTTGTTCAATAGGTACTCTCGATTTTGTAAATACCGATATGACTGCAATAGTGATCGTTCTTTACTAACCATCGCTGAGTCTTAATGTAACGACCCTCTCACGGTTAATGATTGATCGCATCAGAAATATATAATTGGTGGCTGAATCATAAAGATTCATGCAAATCAAATAAATGTAACATTATGTACTTTTTATTCTCCTCACCCCGTACTTAGTTATGTCAGCATCACCAGCTATCGGATTGTGCAACTGAAAACAATATTACTTTCGAATGTGAAACTCATTTTTTTTGTATGGAATTTGATTGAAAATAAATTAATATAATCGCCCAATGATGATCGAAGACATTCATCAGTATACGTTCGTTAGATGTTCGTGAGCC
Organism: Ophion ellenae; assembly: GCA_963210295.1. NCBI lineage: Eukaryota > Metazoa > Arthropoda > Insecta > Hymenoptera > Ichneumonidae > Ophion > Ophion ellenae. The sequence goes on from OY723388.1 coordinate 9,356,819, forward strand.
GTTTGTTGGAAGTTTGCGAGGCAATCGAAGATTTTCGATAGTCGTTCGTGAAACGTTCCAGAGACTTCCGAAGACATTCATAAGACGTCCGAAGCCATTTAAGAGACGTTCGAAAACATTCATAAGGCGTTTGAAGACACGCATGAGGGGTTCAAAAGGTTTCGAGAGCCTTTCTACGACGTTCATGAGACATTTGAAAATGTTGGTGAGACATTCAAGAGACTTTCGAAAACGTTCATAAGACGTTTGAAGACATTCATGAGATGTGCGAAGAACTTCGGAGACTTTCGAAGACGTTCAAGAGATCTGTGACGATATTTATAATACGTTTAAAGACATTGATGAGGGGTTCGAAGCCGTTTAAGAGACTTTAAAAGAAATTCACAAGAGGTTTGAAGACGTTCAAGAAACTTTCGAATACGTTCAAGAGACTTTCGACGACATTCATAATACGTTTGAAGACATTCATGAGGGGTTCGAAGACGCTTAAGAGAGGCTTTCAAAGACATTCACGAGGGGTTTGTCCAAAGACATTCATAATACGTTTGAAGACATTCAAGAGACTTTCGACGACATTCATAAGACGTATGAAGACGTGCATGAGGCCTTCAAAGAGTTTCAAGAGACTTTCTACGACGATCATGAGACGTTTGAAGATGTTCGTGAGATATTCAAAAAACTTTCGAAAACGTTCATAAGAAGTTTGAAGACATTCATGAGAGGTGCGAAGACCTTCAGTGACGTTCGAAGACATTCAAGAGATCTTTATCGATATTCATAATACGTTTGAAGACATCGATGAGGGGGTTCGACGACGTTTTAGAGACTTTCAAAGACATTCACGAGGGGTTTGAAGACGTTCAAGAAACTTTCGAATACGTTCAAGAGACTTTCGACGACATTCATAATACGTTTGATTACATCCATGAGGGATTCGAAGACGCTTGAGAGACTTTCAAAGACGTTCACGAGGGGTTTGAAGACGTTTAAGAGACTTTCGACGGCGTACATAATATGTTTGAAGACATTCATGTGGGGTTCGAAGACGCTTAAGAGACTTTTAAAGACATTCACGAGAGGTGCGAAGACAGTCAGAAACTTTCGAAGACATTCGAGAGTTCTTTGACAACATTCATAATACGTTTGAAGACATCGATGAGAGGATTGACGATGCTTTAGAGACTTTCAAAGACATTCACGTAGGGTTTGAAGACGTCCAAGAAACTTTCGACGACATTCATAATACGTTTGATTACTTTCATGAGGGATTCGAAGACGCTTGAGAGATTTTCAAAGACGTTCACGAGGGGTTCGAAGACGTTTGAGAGACTTTCGACGGCGTACATAATATGTTTGAAGACATTCATGTGGGGTTCGATGACGCTTAAGAGACTTGCAAAGACATTCACGAGAGGTGCGAAGACATTCAGAAACTTTCGAAGACATTCAAGAGTTCTTTGACAATATTCATAATACGTTTGAAGACATGGATGAGAGGATCGACGATGTTTTAGAGACTATCAAAGACATTCACGAAAGGTTTGAAGGCGTTCGAGAAACTTTCGAATACGTTCGAGAGACTTTCGGCGACATTCATAATACGTTTGAAGACATTCATGAGGGGTTCGAAGACGCTTGAGAGACTTTCAAAGACATTCATGATACGTTTGAAGACATTCATGTGGGGTTCGAAGACGCTTAAGAGACTTTCAAATACATTCACGGGAGGTTTGAAGACGTTCAAGAGGCTTTCGAAGATCGTATTTTTCATGTCGTCGAAGATTTCTGAACGTCTTCGAAAGCCTCTTGAACGTCTTCAAACCTCCCGTGAATGTATTTGAAAGTCTCTTAAGCGTCTTCGAACCCCACATGAATGTCTTCAAACGTATCATGAATGTCGTCGAAAGTCTCTTGAATGTCTATCGGATTGCAGTTTATCGGTTGATCTAAAGTAATGCCGACACCGGTGAAATAATAGATTGTTGTTTAATTCGTCTAGCACATATGACGATATAGTAATTGTGTTAACTTCATACACCGATGGCGTACATATATTTTTTAATGGTTGTCTCTGTTCTGCGCTCACGAGGCTTGACAGGTTCTTTATCTATGTGATATGTCATACATTGTTATCTTCGGTATCTTGTATGTATAGCAAATTGATATGCTTTTCTTCTTTTTATGTTGTGCCACGCGTATCGGAGCAATGTCTTATTCGGTGGTACACACATTAATGGATAAATTGTTTTGAAGCACAATTTTTTTTTTTAGTTTGACCTATAGTTATTGGGAATCCAATATTCGATAGATTCAATACCGTTGAATAATGCATGTAAGAAGATCTGCGGTCACTGTTTCGTTCAGCTGGGTGTAAAGCTGTGACTGTCACCCATGCGAAACGTGTATTATCTCTTGATTGCATATTAATCGCAGCCTTCATAATCATTATTTCCTGTGGCAATGAGATATAACATTTAACGCGTATTGATTTATACTTATTTACATTTATTGTAAGATTACGTATTTTTTGTAAAGCTCAACCACTTTCACGTTGTTGAAATTCATCGAGCAGAAGTTAAAGTATAGACCATCACGCGTTCAAGTCGAGTTCTCGCCACATTAACCCATCACCGCTGTGTCCTGCACCCATGCATATAGAATGCCTGTACATGGAATACTTCAATCCTTCCAGATGCGGTATTTGGCCTATCAATGACTATTGTTGTTTCGTTGATAATCGTTGGCGCTTAATTCGGCTTTGCGTTTTCAGTACTTCGATGTACTCGACGATCTGTATCTTCCACACAGCAAACTCGTCGATCGAACTTAAGAGCGTGGCTTGGTTGTGCAAGATTTCTTCTGATGGTTCATTGTTGTTCTCCATATTAACGAGTTGAAAAGTCTTGCCAGAGAGATTTGTGAACTCACTGCTTCATTCAAAGTGTGGCCACTTTTGAGCGCTGCCGATGATTAAAAATGGTCTCCCATCAGAAAATATTTTTGTCGTTCCCTTCTAGCTCGGAAAATGTAATAGAATCACCTCCACCAGAGTTTTTCAATATCACGCTGATATCTTTTAACGTGGAAAGCATGAAAAATAAATACATACGCAGAACGAGCCGATCGGGGTTCAACGGGAGCAAAAAAGAAAAGTATTTTTGTGAGTATTTCAGACCGCGAGTGCATCTATGCTCAAATGGTGCATGCAGTGGGATCAGCGGTCGAAGTCTAAAAAAAAAATGCTCCGGCCATAGATCCACAAAGTTGATCGTTTTGTAATAAATACCTCGTTTTCGTATGTGTTTTAGATAGCCAAGACATTACTTGAGCGGAATGTTATTTTTTCAAAATGTTCCCTATGCTCGGAGGGTGACTTCGAACGTTGGCGAACAAAAAAAAATGTCTTTAGAATATGGCTGATTTGGTAAGAAATGTATAGCTCAAGTGTCACTTGAATAGGTTTGATGTTGCTCTGCGAAGAGCGCTATGATTCGTGACAGGCTGGACTTCATACATACTGGAACACGTGGCAATATATATTTAAAACTCTAAGATGCTCTTTATAATACGCCAGTTCAGTCTCCATGACCTAGACGCTGTTCTGTAGAGATCGCGAAAGTCAATGATTGGCGAGCCTGGCCAGCTTTCACCTCTACGAGTGCACACTTTTCTGGACAGCAGATGCCAACCCCCACAGGGATAGTTGAAGAAAAAAAAACTTTTGGTTTATCTCCTGGCCAGGATGCACCATCTTGCAAGGTTTTTTTCTACAATAAGCCCCCACCCTACTATAAGCCTATGAGGATCAAAAATCGAAATCCGAAGAAGGATCGGAACAGCAGTTTTCGCCATTCCAGTCTTCAACCTCCGAGGTGTCCTTGTGGAAGAGTTGGAAAACGGAAAATCAGTTAAGAAAAATGTCAAACCAAATTGAAGTGATCGATCTCGTCGATGATGAGATGGAGATTGTCGTGAATATCGCCCATGACGACGAAGTGGAAGTTGGGGTAGACGAAGACGTTATTGATATCGCCGATGATGACGATGATGAGTGCGCGTACATTGAAGTGCTTGCACATGATGACATGGATCTGGCCGAGATGGACAGTGATACGGAATCATTTGATAGTGAATTGGGTGATGCCTCAGATAAGGGAGTCCATTATGTGCGTAAAATCATAGTGGACCAGCAGCAAATAAATCGATTGAACCGGGGCGTCATGGGCTGTGTGAACTACGAATATCTCACCGAAAATGATCGCGCGAAATTTTGCGTGCTGTGATACTTTGATATGCGGGGCGCGGTTGATCGACTAATTGAAAGATGTGGCCACTTCAGCGAACGCTTTAACAACATCCAGGGGATATTTTGTGACAACTGCAGCGGGCCGACTCACCAAGTTTCAATGCGCGACACGTGCCCCACCTGCCTGAACTTATACTTGGTCGATGGTTCGTATTATCTTTAGTATGTTTCAAAATATGATTATGTTAAGATATGATATAAGATACATGATTTGTTGGATATTTAAAATAAAATAATTTGAAACAATGAAAACAGGCAAACACACACACACACACATACACACACACCAAAGATTTTATGTATAATATATATTATGCAAGGCCATTGTTCAATTTAATTATTAATAAACTATTGTTTTATCTTCATTTAATTCTAAGCATTCTTTTTACCCCACCCCCCTTCGTGCCACACACACACACACACACGCGCGCGCGCGCGCGCACACACAGACACACACACACGCAAAACACTCATTGCCGCCGGCTTCTCCCTCTCGCCAGTTGCTTCACGGAACACATGGCTCCCCTCCACAGAGGCCCCTCTGTGACGTCACACGCGCCCGGCGATCCCCCCCCCCCCCCGCCGTACCCCCGCACTTGGCTTCCCCGCGCTGGAGCCGCCCCCCCCGCCCTGCTCCCCCTGAGATCTCACACATTTGTTTAAGTTGTTTTTATATATATATATAAACTCCTGTGAATAGTCTAGATAAAAGTGCTCCGCTTACATCTATAATCTTGATAATAAATTATCAGATTTTAAGGACCCGTGACTCTATGATGCCCCCTCCCCCACAGAGTCGACAGCGGCTTCCCCCTATCGCCCGCGGGTCGAGCTATCGCCTGGAAGACATCGTCACCAAAAACTAGCCTCCCCACTCTCTAACACCCCTCCCCTTTCCCACCGCCCGAACCCCTCACTCGGCTGCCGCATGCAGGATCCCCCCCCCCGCCATGCATACCCCGGCTTCCCCGCGCTCGACTCCCCCGCCCCGCTCCCCCCTGAGATCCCTGCGTTAGAATCGGCCTAGCTCCTCTACTTAAATAAGTTGTAATTTAGATTTATTATTTTATTTAAATTAACGTACAAGCTAATAAAATAAGCGGTCAGAGTGCGCGATACATTTTTCGACACTAAAAGATAACTAATTAAAATAATAATGATAACTAATAAAAATAACTAATCAAATAAGAATTAATAGTAATAATAATTATAAAAAAAGCACTGAGCGCTGGGAACGATCCCGCGCCCCTAGTGCAAATTTTTTTCCGTAAAATTCCGATTTTTTCCGCCAAATTTTTCCGAATTTTTCTATGAATTAGAACAAATATGAAGAATTCGGAGTTTTACGGGCAATTATTTTTACGCAAACATCCGAGTTTCTCCGAATTTCTCCGAATTTTTCCGAATATTTTATCATTTTAATTACGATCACGGGAAAATGTCGGAAATTATATGAAGGCTTTAAGGGGTAACACCATTGTAACGGCCTTACAGGAAGCGTATTTTTTGATATTTTTTTTGGCGGAAGAAAATGTGATAAACAAATAATACTTGCGGTATTTATTGAGCATATATTTAAGTATATTGCTAGAAATTTTTATCCGAAAATATTACAAAATGGCGACACTGCAGCAATTCTTCCGAAGCATGTCGAAACTCTGCGGCACGCAGTATAACTGCGCCAATTTTAATATAAAGAAAGAATTTTGTTTTATTACGTCTAGATGAACATTTTTAGTCAAATACTCGGCAATTACTCAAAAATCAATATTTCTAAAATCCCCTACGTGGTTCACTAGCTACAATCATCTAAATTTAAAAAATATTTTGTCCAAATTAAAATTCGCACAAGTTATACTACGTGCCGCATAGCACCTTAAGTTCAACATGCCGCGGAAGAATTTGCTGCAGTGTCGTCATTTTGTAATATTTTCCCATACAATTGTTTTGCAATATACTTCAATATATGCTTAATAATTACCCCAAGTATTATTTGTCTAAAACACTTCGTGGCAGGCCGTTAGTGGTGTTACCCCTTAAGAAAAATAATGTTTGCAAACATTTCGGAAATTCATTATTTCTCAGAATTATGAGGGATAAAAAAGTGTAAGTTTTTTTTGCGAAAATCTCATTTTTTTCATCTATAACTTTTCTCCGAATATCTCCGCAGCCGTTCACTCAATACGAAAAAGAAAAAGTTCTGAAAAAAAATGATAACAAGTTTTTTTTACGAAAATCTCATTTTTTTCATCTCTAAATTTTCTCCGAATATTTTCGCAGCCATTCACTCAGGTAATAGGAAAAAGGGAAATTTCCGAAAAAAAATTATAATCAGTTTTTTTTACGAAAATCTCATTTCTTTTCATCTTTAACTTTTCTCCGAATATGTCCGCAGCCGTTCACTCAGGTCATAGGAAAAAGAGAAATTTCCGGGAAAAATGAGGAATCATGAATTTTCAGTAAAAAAAAATGTGTTTTTGGGAAATAGACCAGAACTTGAATCTGTTTTAAATCATTTTTTCTCCGAAAATCTCAAATACGACTACAATATGAGAACTTATGAAAAATTTGGAGAAAAATCTGCACTAGGGGCCCCTGTTACGTCATGACCCGCCTCATCGCACCCACTCCACAAATTCCAATGAATCAATATGATATAAGAACATCGGGCAGGGAAAAGAAACCTTCTCGTAGTGACGAAGGTCTGCCCTCCAAGAATTACCAGGCCACTACGATTTTTACTACCAGCGCAATGCCTACATGCGATACGCGCCACCCCGACCCCACGACAAATTATCCCTGGACCATTACGCTACTAGGAAATCAACTTCAGTCACCACGTCGATTGACCAAACCACTCCGCGAAACACTGTCGCCCACAGCACGTGCCCAAACCTACAGAAGGCACCCGAATATTCTATTTAAGAACAAGCGACGCCAACAGGGCGAGCCTTGTCATAAAAACCTAAAGCACCTCGTAAACGGAAATCATATAAATTAACCAGGGAACAAAATTATATCTAATATTGGTGTCCAGCTTATATCTACAAGGAACATCTGAATAACCTTCATGAGAGCTATCAGCGACGAAAAGGCGAGTTTTGTCATAAAAATCCAAGGGTACCTTGTACATCGGAACCAGCCGAATCACCCCTCGTACGGGTTGAAAGGGAAAGAACCACTTAGTCGACGCAAAACCCGATGATATCATAGCCACCGATTGAACTGTAAAAGGAGGCATCTCTGACCCAAGCTTATTAATATCCAGAAGATCGTAAAAACCGACTATGCCGGAAATTGAAGAAATACCCACCACGAGAGAGCCAACTCTGAATCATACTGCGGCAGCACTGTCGCGTTCCAGCTCCCAGAGACACCAGCGCGGCCAGTGGCAACGCACTAACACATTGAGACCAAATACTTTACCGACGCCGCCATAGCTGTGGCTGCGGCACCAGTATCCTTCGGTCCCTCCTCATTTCAAGAACGACTAGATAGATATAGACGAGATCCCGCGTGCTTTGTACGAGAGAATAAATATTCGTTTCATTTCGCCTAGTGAGTTTTATATTAGTAGTGTAGGATTAGCCCCCCTTACTCCCTACAATTGGTGACCCCGACACACACAAAAAAAAGAAAGGAAAACCACGAAAAGTCTCTCGAATCAAAAAAAAAAAAAAATGCCGGTCGACCGTTCACCGACGCACGCGAGAAATGGCGGGAACAACCCTCGGCCACAAAGCGAAGCGCATTGTCCGGACAGCTCACTCATCAACCTCGATCCGGATAACAACAGCCAACAAGGGAGTGCCTTCGATAATCCTGCGAACGAAGACCCATTCCGACCACCGGAAGTAATGGACCTGAGACACATTAAGATACCAGAATTTTGGCGTGGTCGGCCCAAGCTCTGGTTCGAGCAAGCCGACGCACAATTCTTTATGCAACGCGTGACGTCCGACAACTCAAAATACTACACAGTGATCGCAAAATTGGATCCGGATGTTATGGAACATGTCTCCGACGTCGTCGAATCACCGCCGGAGGCAGATAAGTACAATACGCTTAAAAGAGCTCTTATCGAACGGTTCACCGACTCAAAGGAAAAACAACTGCATTGGTTACTCACTGAACTGGAGTTGGGGGACAAGAAACCATCCCATCTCAGCCGCGAGATGAAGGCGTTAGCCGGAAACAGCGACTCGGCAGAAACCCTCCGCACATTGTGGATGCAACGCATGCCGAATACTATTCGCTGCGTTCTCTCCGCCAGCGAGGACGTCGAACTTGCAAAGTTAGCCATCATCGCTGACCGCATGCTTGAAGTCGCGGGTCAAACTGGCCAAAGTCCCGGCATCAACGCAGTCCAACAATCCGGCACGCGAAGGCCCGACGTGGCAGTGAGCACCAGACCCTCTGACATCGACAGTCGAGTAGGATCCTTGGAGCGCAATCTCGCAGAACTGACAGCGCTGTTTAAAGAGAATCTCGCGCTGGGAGGAGACAGAGGCCCGACCAATCGAGCCCGTTCTCGCTCTCGATCGACAGGCCGATCTAAGTTTTGCTACTTCCACCGCCGTTTCGGGACAAATGCAAAGGCTTGTCGACCTCCGTGCTCATTCAAACCGTGCTCAGTCGTCGTCATGCAGCACGATCAGCGACGGCATCCCTCTTAAGTACCGGCTTCACCTGAGTGACAAGACAACGGGGCTACGTTTCCTTATCGACTCCAGATCGGACGTTTCCATCATCCCTCGGAGAATCATTAAAGAGATACTCAAGGCTTTGGAACTCAAACTTTACGCAGCCAACAATTCCACCATAAAAACTTATGGACAAAAGCTTCTGGGACTCGACCTCGGTCTTCGCCGAGTTTTCAAATGGACTTTCATCATCGCCGATGTCTCCGAATCCATCTTGGGAGCAGACTTCCTCATGCACTTCGTTTTATTGATCGACCTGAAACGAAAACAACTTATCGACAAGGCGACTGGCCTCACATCCTGAGGAAACATCGAAAAGACGAACGAGCATAGCATCTCAGCCGTGGAAAAGAATTCAGCGACCAACAAGATCCTGTTGGAGTTTCCCGGTGTCGTCTCACCAGCGTCCACATCACAGAAGGTCGTGCGCCCTCAAGTCGTACACCATATAGTCACGCAAGGGCCACCAGTCGTCGCTCGTCCACGCCGACTTATAGGGGACAAACTCAAAGTCGCCAAAGCCGAGTTCGAGTACATGATGGAACAGGGATGGATCCGTCCTTCCAGCAGCCCTTGGGCGAGTCCGTTGCATCTCGTTCCCAAAAAATCGGGCGAATGGAGGCCTTGTGGCGATTATCGGCGGCTCAATGCAGTAACAGTGCCAGACCGATATCCCATAGCGCACATCGAAGGGTTTTCCAATAAGCTCCATGGAAAGACGGTTTTCTCTACCCTCGACCTCGTGCGTGCTTATCACCACATCCCGATCGCCGAAGAAGACGTTCCGAAGACGGCCGTCACCACTCCGTTTGGGTCCTTCGAGTTCCTCGTTATGCCATTCGGTCTGTGCAACGCCGCACAAACTTTTCAGCGATTCATCGACACGGTACTGCGCGGACTCGATTTCGCATACTGCTATATCGACGATATCTTAATTGCGTCAGCGAACGTGGAAGAGCACGAGAACCACGTACGAGCCGTCCTCCAACAACTAGCTGACAACGGAATCAAGGTAAACCCATCGAAATGCGTTATGAACGCTTCAGAGATTCTGTACCTCGGGTATACGATTTCGAAAGACGAAACGAAGCCCCCGGAAGAACGAGTACAAGCCATTCTCGAATACGAAAAACCCAAAACAATCGCCGAACTCCGCAGATTTTGGGGAGTTATCAATTTCTATCGACGTTTCATCGCACACGCAGCGCATCTACAGGCGCCTCTTTGCAGATACCTGCAAGATTCGAAGAAAAACGATCGGCGAAACATTCTCTGGACGGAAGATGCCAACGAAGCTTTCAACGCATGCAAGCAAAGTCTCGCAACAGCTGCTCTCCTCGAACACCCAGCCGAAGACGCACTACTCGCTCTCACCTGCGACGCATCCGATACAGCCGTCGGAGCTGTTCTTGAACAACAAACGGACGGTCAATGGAGGCCGTTGGGTTTTTTCTCCCGAAAATTGCTCCCGCCCGAGACCCGCTATAGCACGTACGATCGTGAGCTCCTGGCAGTGTACTCGGCAGTAAAACACTTCAAGCACATGATCGAAGGAAGAGGTTTCGTTATAAAAACTGACCATACGCCTCTGACGTTTGCCTTTTCACAGAAACCGGACAAAGCCTCCCCGCGGCAATTGAGACAATTGGATTTTATTTCCCAATTTTCGACGGAGCTCATTCATATTCCCGGAACGGAGAACGTCGTAGCCGACGCGCTTTCACGCGTAAGCGAGATCGACATGCCCGTTATCGTCACAACACGAGAACTTGAGGACGCTCAAGGTAACGATGACGAGCTGGAACACCTGAAACGCGCTAATGCATCCCTAAAATTGCAAAAGTTGAACATGGAGGACCAGAACTCTCTGTACTTTGATATATCAACCGGCACCGTGCGGCCGTACGTTCCGAAAAGACTACGGAAGCGTATCTTCGACGTGGTACATGGACTGTCTCATCCTAGTGGCCGAACGACGAGCAGAATTATCAAACAAAGGTTTGTGTGGCCAGGGATGCGAAAGGATATTATCCTTTGGGCACGCACGTGCATACCGTGTCAACGAGCGAAAATCCAACGGCATACACGAAACACTCCAGGGACATTCGAAGCGCCAGATAACCGTTTTGACCACGTCCACATAGAAATCGTGGGTCCGCTACCGCCGTCACGGGGGTATCGATATATTTTAACGATGATCGATCGTTTTTCGCGATGGCCAGAAGCTACGCCGCTCCAAGAGGTCTCGGCAGACACGGTCGCAACGGCGCTCTATGCGAATTGGATCGCGCGTTTCGGAACGCCTCGAACAATCACGACGGACCAAGGACCGCAATTTGAGGCAGCTCTTTTTAAGGCTCTCACGCAATTGATCGGAGCACACAGAACGAGGAGTACAGCGTACCATCCTGCCGCGAACGGCATCATCGAGCGCTGGCATCAATCCCTCAAAGCAGCACTAATGTGCCACGAGAACTCAGCTTGGGTTGATTTGCTCCCTACAGTCCTACTGGGGCTCCGAACGGCGTACAAGGAAGACCTAAAGGCTTCGACTGCCGAGCTTGTTTACGGTACGCCATTAAGAGTGCCAGGCGAATTCTTCTGCGACATGGACAGGCCCAGTAATCCGCAAGTATTCGTCGAAAAGTTTCGGGAGCATATGCAAAAGCTACGCGCGACTCCCACGGCACACCACTCAAAAAAAAGCATCTTTGTACACAAAGACCTTTTCACGTGTTCACACGTATTTCTACGGGAAGATGCCATTCGACGTCCACTCGAGCCACCATACTCCGGTCCATATGAAGTAGTCGAGAGAATCAGCGACCACGTGTTCAGCATCAAAGTAAAAGGGAAGAACGTCAACGTGTCGACTGAGCGTCTAAAACCAGCCTATTTCGTCAACCAGGAGGTAGAAACAAGTTTTCCTCAAGGATTGCCTGATTCTTTGACTAAACCGCTAAGAACATACGAGTGAAAAAGAAAAGTAGAATTCATGACGCTAACGACGTCACTCGGGGGGGAGTACTGCGGCCGCACTGTCGCGTTCCAGCTCCCAGAGACACCAGCGCGGCCAGTGGCAACGCGCTAACACATTGAAACCAAATACTTTACCGACGCCGCCATAGCTGTGGCTGCGGCACCAGTGTCCTTCGGTCCCTCCTCGTTTCAAGAGCGACTAGATAGATATAGACGAGATCCCGCCTGCTTTGTACGAGAGAATAAATATTCGTTTAATTTCGCCTAGTGCGTTTTATATTAGTAGTGTAGGATTAACCCCCCTTAATCGCTACAATACACACCACCCCCTAAAAACCTTTACCAAGAGGAGGAACGTCACCCAAGATTTTCGACACGTGGAAGATCTTTCGAGAGAAGACCACCCCCGAAAGAGGAGTATAAAAGGAAGGACCGGGAACACAGCAGCGTTCAGTCCAGTCTCGACTTCAACCCCGTGGCCGGAGCTACGCATCAGTCAGTCGCGGTCAAAGTCTCAATCTCTATCTCGACCTCATGGTCGAAGTCTCAGTCTTGTCTCGACTTCAGCCCCGTGGCCGGAGCTACGCATCAGTCAGTCACGGTCAAAGTCTCAGTCTCCATCTCGACCTCATGGTCGAGGTCTCACTCTCAATCTCAATCGAGCAGTCTCATTCAAAGTTTCAACGTGTGCAGTCTCGACTTTAACCTCGCGGCGAAAAGTCACGTCAGTCAGTCTCAATCTCAACATCAAGTTTAAAGCCAAGTCGTCGTGAACAAACACTTAGTCGCTGCAATCATCGGAGAAGTACCAAATCAGCAGTCACGATCATCGTCACAATCTCAGCCTGAAGGCTCAAGGTACCGTCGTCTAAGTTTACCAGTCGAAATTCAGCAAGGTCCACTGTACGTATTGTCCAGTCGCAATTCGACTTCCAATATCGGTCAAAGACTCTCCTCAAAAGAAGTCTCAGCCATGACGAAGAGTTCAAATTACCAAATCTAAACCTTTGCATCACCACCGTATCGTTCAACCTCAAGACTCTGCAACACCTATCTTAATTATCGAAAACAGCCTAAATCTAAACCTCAACCGCTGTAATCAATTGCCTTCAAAGAACTATATTGTTATCTTGAACATTGCAACCATTTCAACTATTTAATCGTGTGTAAATGTTGTAACTATTTAATCTCGTGTAACCATTGTGCGAACACTATAAACCGTTCGACATACGTGTTAATATTATAACTATTTAATCTCCATGTAATCACGGTGTGAACATTATAATCGTGAAGAAATTGTAGCCACCATAATCCAAATTTCAAAACAATACCGCCGATAATATAAATTATAACTACGATTATTAGACGACCATTGCAACGAAAGGAACAAACGGCGAATTATCAGAAAATAAATAGAGTAAGCAAAGCATTCATCCAAAACTCTCGTATTATTCGATCTTCCTCAAGACCAATGCATTATCCAACCGTCATTCTTCCCATATCAAAGACGTGACTTCCGTCCCTGGGTAAAGGACTTAATTGTCTTGACCCGAAAGCGAAGTCAACACCGTGTTGCGTCCTCTCTAAGATTCGATAAGTTCACGGGGACGTAACACCCCTGCGGACCGAAGCCAGGAAGGCTACCAACGGACCATCTCATCGCTTGTAGAATATGTGCACTTTCTGGTACTTACGATTCGCGGCCGGATGAATGATTGGCTTCTTTTTGGGGATAATGCTTTATCGCTTACTGAAAGTATGAGAATTAATATAATGATACGAATATAAATATATTTCCGCTTACTTTTTTGAATTATAATTTATTTGGCATAAGGACGGGTGTGAGTAAAGCGTAAACAATTTTATATAAGATAAATAAGTTGTAATTGAGATTTATTATTATATTTAAATTAACGTATAAACTAAAAAATAAGCGATCAGAGTGCGCGATACATTTTTTTGTATACATTAATAACGCAGAGAATCAAGAGCTAAATAAGCATTGAAATCTTCTAAAAGCCTCCCGCGTGCCGTCGGGTGACGTCACGCGCGAGTCGTGCTCAGATTGCTTTTTCTCACGAAGCCTTCGTTTCGGTTTGGCCGCACATGAACGTGCTCAGCGTCCATGTGTTGGTGTAGCTGCCGAAGGCAGGGTCGGGAAACTTCGACCATGCTCGGCTCTTTCCGAAGACGTCCGAGCGTCGCTCGCTCACGGACACGCGCGACTATGATTGTGTGATGGGCGCGTAAGGGACTAGAGAGGGGGTAACTTTTACGCGCGATCTGGCTGCACTGGCTCAGCGTCGCGTTGCTGCGTCAGGCAATTCAATATGGCTGCGCAGGAAGTGACGTGTTGCGCCTGCGTGTACGTTGAGCGCCCATCTACTCTATCGTGGACTCCTCGGCGAGGAGGCGAGGACTGCCGAGAACCGAAAGTACACCACGTGGAATACACTTATCTATTATTTATATGAAGTGAATACTCAGTGCATAGGATATTATAACGTATATGTATAATGTAGTGCACATGCTCGTACTTTTTTCTTTACATTATTTTTATTTCATTTTGTTTACGAAGCAGCAGCAGCAGCGTGGAACACATATGTGGCATACATATATACTGTAACGTGCTACGCGAAATAGCAATAATTGCAAGAAAAGAATATATATTTCTTTTCATTCTTGTCAACATATAATCATTATTTCCTTTCTCATTTATAGATGGAAAATCGGATGAAACACCTCAAGTGTCAAGTGACTAACCTCACTTTTATTACAGTGATCGAAAACTGAAAAAAACCGGTCAAGTGACTAACCTAACTTTTATTTCAGTGACCAAAAACCGAAAAATAACTGTCAAGTGACGAACCTAAAAAAAACAGTGTTCGGTCACTGTTCAGTCACTTTTTTCGGTTTAAAAAGGGCAGAAAATGACCGTGACCAAAATACGGTCATTTTGACCAATTTTTGGTCTTTTTTTTAGGTCTCCCAATCCACTAGGGTTTTTCCCGAGTTCTAGTAATTCTGAGACGGATGTGAAATAAATTGATTCTGCAAACAAATTTAATTTGTTCAATTTATGCATGTATTTGCCTTTGTTACAGCGAATACAATTTAAACTGTCGGCGAGGTGTTGGAAATCCACGATCCGACGTTTTTCGACAGCGAATTTTTGTTGCTGATGGTTGAGTTTATGGTTATTCTCATCGCGTTTAGCCGCATTTGCTTGACACATGGCTGCCACAGCTTTCAGTCTTTTAGCAAGCGCCCTTCTTCTTGTAAATGTTCCTTTGTATTGCATTTGGGTTGACATTTTCACGCTTTTTTTAATTTATATAAAATATTTCGCGAAAGACGGATCGTAGGAAGCTCAGCGCCGCTCTCTATACGATTATGAGACCTATATATGCATATGGTGCGAATGTGTGGGACATATAGAGGGTACATGCTGTGTCAAAAATTTACAACCAACAGCGTCGTATAGGCATTGGATGTTATTATACGCTTCGACCGAAACTTTTGGCTCATACGTGTACCTACATTGTTGGTTCACCTCTTAATTTAATTAATTATTAGTTGCTATTATGAGCTTGCAACGATAAGACAGCGAAATAGGAGAGGTAGACGCAACAGTTAGGTCCCCCATCACGAATGTGCTGTCAACAGCAACCGAGAGCACGCCAAGACCACGAGGCTAGTGGCGGCGCTAATCGATCGGACACAGGCGATCGCAGTGCCTCCTCATTTGCTGCCTTTTTGCGGACGTTTCGTAAGCACTGTGTGTCTACAACTTCTCTCTAGTTTCCCTGGTTACGGCTCTGTAGACAGCGCGCCAAACCCGCCGTCGTGAACACCACTTCGATTCAGTTTGCACCGAAGCCGCATCGTTGACAAATAAAAAGTTATTGTGCGAAAAATATCAATTTTCGTCGCTTAACGAGAGCGATAATTAAAGTGAGAGAGTGTTCAATCGTGCATTACCGGACGTGTAAAAAGGAAAATTTCAGGACATCCGAGGAATCTGCGGGATTCGGGGGAAAGCGTCGCACCAAGTGCAACGCCATTTTGGATAAAGACAAACTTTTTTGACATGGTAAGTTTTTCTTTTACGCAATTCTTTCCGCTTTGACTCTCCCTTTTCTCCTTACCTCTTTTTTTCTTAAGGTAAATGAAGAAAATGATTTATTTCATGAAGAAATAAGTCTCCGCCGTTTTTTAATCGAAAACTGGGCATTTATTGTGAAAGAACGGTATTTTCTGTTTTAATGGAAGTATTCGACTGTACGTCGAAATGTTTATGTTTTGTGATGGAAGGTATTTTCTCTACACGAAACGAGAACTCAAACACGAGAGCTAGGTGCGAGAAACCGTCACCTTCGGTCGTTCCTCCCGTGCGCGTGCATCCGCAGTACCCGGGGCGCCAGAGACTTTGTTTCTGCGGTCGTCTCAACCGGAATAAACTGGGGTTGGGGTGATCAAACCCGACCCGCCAGGCGGAGGCTGGAGCCCTCCTGGATTTTTGGTTTCCCCCGGAATCTTAACCGGGTTCGGAGTCTAGAGACCTCCTCGATTTTTAATCGCCGGAATCGTCTAACCGGAGTAACTGGATACACTTGCACGGGGGAGAACGGTTGCGGTAAAGCACGGCCGCTCAGGCTGTGGGTTGTGGTAGAGGGGTCGGGATTCACCGGGAGTAGCGTGAGCGAGCGCGGGTTCTGTCACTATCGCGATGACGGTAACGTAACTAATAAAATAAAATCAGATTTTATTGTATAGTGCGAGAACCGGTGGATTAACCACCCGGGAACTTTTTACGTAGACGAAACTTAACGCGAACACGAAATGCATGCGGAAACGTCACACGACCGAGATCGAGAGAGCACGACGACGTGCCTCTAACACGAGAACGAGAGCGCGACGTCACGGGCGCGAGAGAGACACGACACGTCTCTCCATCGCGACGTCTGATCGACAACTCTCTCACGATATCTCCAAAATCGGGAGCGATCGCGATTTTTGGGAGACAACCGTCTCACACGAAGATTCGGTAGCAACTCTGTACCTCGCGCGACCAAGGCCGGCGTGCGAGGGATTATGCGAGAGCGAAACAGAGTGCGTTAACAGAAAAAATGTCAACACGCTCGCGGCATCGGACCATGCGAAATCGCCGGTGCAAGCGAGAACTTTATCTCGTATAATATCGAGAGCTGAAATATTATTTCGGGAGCTGGAATATTCTAATAGAATATTCCTTTCAGAATCTATATTTTCCGCCCGAGTTACCCCGAAAACGGAACGGTAACAAATCGGGACCTTTTCTCATCGGTAACATGGAGGCTCTCGGAGATCGCATCCCCGGGCCACCGTGCGAAAGCGGGCGAAGCTTCTGTCCAGAAGCGCGGCGCGGAGGTCTCCAGCCTCCGCCCGTAACCTAAACGACCCGCTCTTCAGCACGATGCACAACTACGGTGGGGCGCCGGCGTTTCAGCCGGGCGTGCACCGATTCCCCGAGAGGCCTCACTGGGTGTATCCCTCGGTCGGGATTGCTCAGTACGTCGAGCCACACGCCGCTCAACCGAGTTCCGCACGCCAACCCAAATAGACAAGCGTACGATTCCCCTAGGGCACTCCACGGAGTGAAGTTACCGTACCATTACCGTACTGTCACGGCGTACTATTCCACGGCGTAATGGTACGGTACCGGTACGCCGTGCGATTCGAGCGAATCGTACATGAGCAGTACGGCGTAATGTTACGGTACCAATACGCTAGAACGAGCGTTACGAATGTTAATGTTACGAACCAATACGAGCGAACCGTACACGAGCACACGGCGGTACTAGTACGCCGTACGATTCGAGGGAATCGTACATGACCGGTATGGCGTATTACATATTTATAAATACGCGTATGCAAGAGGAAGTGTTTTTATAAGAATAATATTCTTTCACATAATTCCGTGAAAAAATATATGAATATGCCATCTGTAACAGTTATTAAATAGGCACGGGAGGATAGCTTATTCCACCATCTTCCGCCGGTCTGTAGACAGCGCGCAGAACCCGCCGGCGTGAACACCACTTCGCTTTAGTTTGCACCGAAGTCGCATTAGTGACAAATCGTTACGCCGGACGAGATGGCAAATAAAAAGTATAATTGTGCGAAAAATATTAATTTTCGTCGCTTGACGAGAGCTATAATTAAAGTGCGAGAGTGCTGGATCGCGCGTTACCGGACGTGTGAAAAGGAAAACTTCAAAACATCCGAGGAATCTGCGAGATTCGACGGAAAGCGTTGCACCAAGTGCCATTTTGTATAAAGACAAACTTTTTTAACGGGGTAAGTGTTTCTTTTACGCAATTCTTTCCGCTTTGAGTCTCCCTTTTCTCAAGGTAAATAAAGAAAATCATTTATTTCATGAAAAAATAAGTCTCCGCCGTTTTTTAAAATCGAAAACGGCATTCATTGTGAGTGAACGGTAGTTTCTGTTTTATTAGAAATATTCGACCGTACGTCGAAATCTTTATGTTTATTCGAAGTATTGGAATAAAACATAACAATAAATCGTTTGGCTCGAATTTTCCTTCAATGTTTCCAATTCCGCGTCCTGGTACACTCTCAGTCTTCCGCTGCGTCGTCGTCTCGTACTTTTCAAGGACGAACATTTCGAACGCGTTTTGCTCGAAACGTGTTTTTTTTTGCGACGTGGAATGTAACTCAAAAAGTAATAAACTAATCAACTTGACATTTTATGCAGATATTCTTTAATGTAGTGGCCGTTGCACAAACCTGAAATATCGTCAAATTGTTATAAATATTGTTTTTAACGATTCGTTTGTAAAAAAGAAAAGTATTTTGTTTCTTATCCTCAAATATTCAATTTTTTTTATTTTTCGCCCAATGAATACTATACTTTTAACTTTGATTAAAAGTATTCACTGTTAATATCATTATAATTATTATTAGTATTGGGAGATATAGACAATTGAGGAGGTCATATTTTTCAGGTCCATGTCGCAAATGCGCGATGACCTTAGATATATACTGATATATATATTTTTGTAGATAATATGTATTTTGTGTAGTCGAGCCCGCAATCTACTTCTGGACCGAGGTAATTGAGAAATGAAGAATGAGGAACGAGAAATCGGAGAACCAGGTGCCCCGAGAGGAGGAGTTCGTGAACAAATTGGAGTCGTGCGACTTGGATTTTACCGATTTTAATTCGGACGACAATGTGGACGTGCTGGGCCCCGTGAACGTGGCGAACGGAGTGCCACCACTGCTAAGACAAGATCCCGACAATTATCACGTTGCTCGCACCAATTCCGTCATGTTCAAACTCGAGGCCGACAATATTCGTATAATGGAGACGAGAACGAGAATACCGAAACGCGTAGCACAATTGTATTGTGCCACCGCCAATGTGTGGCGGGTGGCGGCGGTTGAAACAAAGCGAACATTTCCGAAAATCCTGGGTCCAATTGTTTCCAAAATATAACGAAGTTTCGCTGTGGAAAAGAAAGCAAAAATTTCTGACAATCTAATGTGCAATTGTAAAAGTGATAAAAATAAAAAAATGTCCCAATTCACTTTGTTTCTCAAATCAAAACGCATTATCGCTTTGAAAAACAAAGCAAAAGTTTCTAAAAATCCAATTCTCAATTGTTAAAGTAATGAAAATAAAATTTGTTAAACTCACGACGATCAAAAGTTGTTAAAAACTGTACACATGTCAAAAACCACAAAATTAAAAAACAGTAGAAACCGAAAAAGCAAAAATTGTAAATTCGCCTTGTGTTGAAAATTTCAGAAAATGTAATGCACATTTATCAAAGTTATTAAAATAAAGAATTGTCGCAATTCGCTTTGTTTTCTAATACAAAACGAATTTTCGCTTTGGAAAACAAAGCGAACATTTCTGGAATTCAATGTTCAATGGCAAAAGTTATAGAAACGAAAAATTGTTAAAATTGCGACAATATAAAATTGTTGAAAATTGTATAAATTTAAAAACCAAAAAATGTATAAATTGTCAAACCGAAATTGTAAGCAATCTGTAAGAAATGTTTGTAAATTGCAAGAAATTTTCGTAAATTGTAAAAAAAGATGTAAATTCTATAAAATTTTTGTAAATTGTAAGCAAATTTCGTCTATTGTAAAAATCTTTCGTAAAATTGTAAAAAGAATTTGTAAATTCTAAGCAATCTTTGTAGATTGTGAATTTTTTTTGTAAATTATAGAAAGATTTTGTAAATTGTGAACGATGTTTGCCAAGGAAACGGAAATAAATCAATAATCCAAAATAGTTTCCCGTTTTATTTAATATATATATACACACACACATATAAATGCAAAGAAAAAAAAGCGGTCCGTTCATGTATGGTACTATAATGGTACAGTGTCAGTATTTTGAGCCTAACGAGAGGTTATTTTAACCGTACTATGAACGTACGGAGCTCGTTTTGCACGGATACAATAGCTTTACTATACCGGTACCAGGAGCGTACGTTAATCGCACGGTAACGTCACGGTACTGGTACATTCACCGTACGCCGTTCCACACGCCGTACTACTCCTGTACCGTACACAAGCGGTACGCCGTACTGCTCGCGTACGATACGGCGTGAGCTCACCGTACTGGTACATTCACCGTACGCCGTACCGTACGCCGTACTGGTACGGTAACGTTACCGTACGCACGTACGTGGAGGTCAGGGTGACGTTACGGCGTACTCCACCAGAGCAGTACACGAGCGGTACGTGTCTATCTGGGAACCTAACCAAAACGGAAACACAACCCAAAACCTAAAACGTAACAAGACAAACACTCTAGAGAAAGGATCCTTAACACTAACGGATGGGTCGCAACCCGGGCATCGAGAGCATATCTTGAGCATCGGTAGCCTTTTTATGACGTGGCTCAAAAAATCACGTCACAGTTTATTCGAAGTATTTGAATAAAACATAACAATAAATCGTTTGGCACGAATTTTCCTTCAATGTCAGGTCCATTTTTTGTCGCAAAGGCGCGACGACCTTCGATATATGCCGATATATATATATATTTGTAGATAATGTGTATTTTTTGTAGTCGATCCCGCAATCTACTTTTCGGCCGAGATATTCGAGAAATGGAGAACGAGGAACGAGAAATCGGAGAACCAGGTGCCCTGAGAGGCGGAGTTCGTGAATAAATTGGAATCGTGCGACTTGGATGTTAAGGGGGGATTGTCTTTTTTTTCGCAAAATTTACCGCTTTTTGGGAATTTTTTTGTGAAGAAAGTATACAACGGAAAACTTGTGAAACTTGGCATATAGTTTTATTGATCTGTTTACTACATAAAAAATTTTTTTAAACAATTTCATCAAAAAATCCGCCTCCCACCCCTCTCGACGCGCGATGGTCCTTTTTTGATGGTGTGCACGATTTCTCAAAAACTATTCAACCGATTGCCTTCAAATTTGGACAGAATGCTCAGCTGACATCCTTTTATCGTTTGATGAAGCAAAAAAGCAATACGTTTAATAGTTTTTTATTTATAACAAAAAATCGATCAATTTTTTTCGAAAAATCGATACTTCAAGTTCAAAACGTCACCAAATCGTCAATTTTTTTTCCCCTTCATCGAACGATAGCTATATGTGTCTAAAGTAAAATGCTTTTTGGGTTTTTGTTGCAGGATGAACGTGAAGGCTGTAATCGTGCACACCATCAAAAAAGGACCATCGCGTGTCGAGGGGGGTGGGAGGCGGATTTTTTGATGAAATTGTTTAAACATTTTTTTGTATGTAGTAAACAGATCAATAAAACTATATGCCAAGTTTCACAAGTTTTCCGTTGTATACTTTCTTCAGAAAAAAATTCCCAAAAAGCGGTAAATTTTGCGAAAAAAAAAGACAATCCCCCCTTGAAGATTCTAATTCGGACGACGATGTGGACGTGCTGGGTCCCGTGAACGTGGGGAACGCAGTGCCACTACTGCTAAGACAAGATCCCGACAATTATCACGTTGCTCGCACCAATTCCGTCATGTTCAAACTCGAGGCCGACAATCTTCGTATAATGGAGACGAGAACTTCGAGAAATTTGAATATTGTCAAAATTTCAGTAAATTGTGAGGAACTTTTGTAAATTGTAAGAAACTTTCGTAAATTGTAAGAAATTTCTGTAATATGCAAAAAATTCTTGTAAAATGTAAGAAAATTCCGTCAATTATACAAAATTTTCGTAAACTATAAATCTTTGTAAATTGTAAAAAAAATCGAGTATTGTAAAAAATTTCCGCACATTGTAAGGAATGTTTGTAAACTAAGAAATGTTGGTAAATTGTAAGAAATTTTTCTAAATTGTAAGCAAATTCCGTCAATTGTAAAAATCTTTCGTGAATTGTAAAAAGAATTTGTCAATTCTAAGCTATCTTTGTAAATTGTAAAAAAAAATTGTACATTATAAAAAGATTTTGTAAATTGTGAACGATGTTTGCCAAGAAAACGGAAATAAATCAATAATCCAAAAACAGTTCCGCGTTTTATTTAATATATATATATATATACACACACACATATACATGCAAAAAAGCGGTCCGTTCATGTATGGTACTACAGTGGTACCGTGTGAGTATTTTGAGCCTAACGAGAGGTTATTTTAACCGTACTATAAACGTACGGAGCTCGTTTTCTACCGATACAATAGCTTCACTATACCGGTACCGGGAGCGTACGTTAACCGCACGGTAACGTTACGGTACTGGTACATTCACCGTACGCCGTACCACCCGCCGTACTACTCCTGTACCGTACACGAGCGGTACCCCGTACTGCTCGCGTACGATACGGCGTGAGCTCGCCGTACTGGTACATTCACCGTACGCCGTACCGTACGCTATACTGGTACGGTAACGTTACCGTACGCACGTACGTGGAGGTCAGGGTGCCGTTACGGCGTTACGGCGTACTCCACCAGAGCAGTACACAAGCGGTACGTGTCTATCTGGGCATTTCTGAGGCACGCCGAAAAGGGGAGCGTTGTACATCTCCCTACTAATTTCTGTTATTACGGTTCTCGGTTTGGGTGAAAATGACGAAAGTGAGGAGCGGGTGAAAATGTGAAATTGTTCACGAGAGACAAGTCGACGCAAAAGGTTGTGTTGAAAACTGATGTGTGCATGAGTGGATCGTCATACGCCTAGCTGCATACGGCGTATGCAAAACATTAGAATGCGTACTTACTTTTTGCTATTATTTAACATTCTTTTGTGGGCCATTTTAAGTAGAGTTCAAATATGTCGATATTCAAGTCCACATGTTGTCCTATGCTCGAAAATGTTTGATAGGTTATTAATTTTGTATACACAATGAAAAAACGGCGTCCTCTCCACTTGCGTCTGTATTTAACGCTTACAAATACTTTGTTTATTGCCACTGATATAACGCAGTCTCTCACGTGCATAATGGTCATGAAAATGCAAAGCGCGAGAAGTCTTACTCGAGAACCGTTATCAAGGTTCTGTTCGGGAAGGGCCGTATTTTGTGGGGGCATAAGCAGATCCCTTTCGAATCATCGGTAATTTACAGTGGCGCTTGATAAAAAAATAAGTTGCAATTAATTATTATATCCAACAATAAACTGGAATAGAAAATATTGCGCCAATTCAGTAGATTTGGACATTTGTACATTTTCTCGGAAAAGTCGCGACTACGAAAATTCTTCTGCTAATCACATGTTCCAAAGTTTTATCCTTAATATTTTTGATAATTATGCAGTTTGAGGACTTTTCCGGACAACGACGGAATTTTTTTTTTCCGCCATGAGCTGCTTTAAATGCTTACCACTATTGATATTCCGCCGGGTGAGGCTGACATTTTCTATTAATTCCATAAGTTATGGGGTTTTGAAGTTCCCGGAAACACGTAATAAAATAGGGCATTTTTTGAATATTTCGACGCGTATATTGGGGGTGGGAGGTGATGGGATTATTCATATAAGAAACCTTGCTGAATACAATGCCGAAGAGAAATCGCGGCGGTCTCTACCCCCTCTCCCCCTTGCAGCCTTTGTTTGGGTTGTTATCAGGGCCCCAAAAGTTACCAACGTAGTACAATTGTAGTATATTTCAATATTTTCAAAAACTACGTTTTGTGTCTGGGGGGGGGGGGGGGGGGGCTGTACCCGAAAATCGAGAATAGCTGACTGATATACTAAATATGAAAAATGACCTCGTTATTGAAACGTTGGATTTGCACCATAAAAATATCGTCGTCTTAAGTAAATTAGATGCTGGCTCCACTGTATGTTGTGAAAGACACGTCAAGATAGCACATTACCTAATGTGTTCAAAATCTTCCAAAGGTCTGCATAATCGTGAAATTTCAAAAGTACGATTTTTTATTGCATAGTTTTATAACCTAGGGTCTTAACCTTAATTTTCAATAAACATTTTGTAAAAATTCCAAACATTGATCGACTCTGGTGAAGGGTCAGATCGCCCATTGCGTTTTTTTCGAAACTGTGTTTTATGAAACGGTGTTAGCCGTGTCTCAAAATCTGTCCGTCCGATTTACTTCAAATTCGGACAGAGCTTAGTTTATAACACTTTTTATCGTATAATCGGATGATTTTCTTATATGTTTACCCATTCGTTAATAACAAATTGTTTTCTTCAGGCGAAAACCAAATTTTTTCTATAGCATGCCATTTGAGTCATTTTCAAAATTTCGTAAAAGTATCTGATCATACGAAAGTGTTATTACTGTATTAAAAGAACATTTTTCAATATTTCATTTCAGATCACTCTAGTTGCCAGAACCAACTGAACCAATTGACAATGCAGCATCGGCGACGCTTTGTTTGAATAATAACTTCAGTGTTTATCAATATTTATTCATTCAAAAAATCTTGAAATTTGGTAAGATTGTATATTGTGTGTGAAATTACAAACACATCATCCTAGCACCCTCATCGGAATGAATATCGAAAAATCGATCTCTTTTTTGAGCCTTAAGAGGGAAGATGGCGAAGAAATGTTTCCTTTAAAAAAAAGTCATGAAAATCAGCAATTTTTTCCTTACCTAAAGGTATCTTCCCCTTTGAGCTGAAGCAGACCCATTAAGTGGTAACCGAATAGTTCGTACAAATAAAAATGTAACATAAATTTAAATTCCGACTTCTAGTGCTATTCTCATACTTTAGTACGCGGAAACAACTGCTTTTGCAATACACGGCGATAATAAATATTTCGATAACTTCTTTAGAATCTGATGAGTTTCGATTAATTGAAATTAAATTAATTTAAAAATCGTAAGATTTAAATTTGTGAAATTGCGAAACGGCAAGTTGTTGGTTTCCTTCACCTTCTCGATTGTGTACAATTTTTTAAATAAGAAACTGCAAAAGAAATTAACAAAAAAGCATGCGCGAAAAAAATGAATCACTTCGTTAGCAATTTCTTCGCCACAATTTCCAAACAACCGGAAGCAAATTTGTCGGCGTAAAAGCGCAGTAAAAGTCGCAGTAAAAGTCGCATCTAGAAAGAAAGTATAAAATATTTCTTGTAAATTCGTTTTTAATGGCAATAAAATAAGAAACAGTACAATAATAATCATAATGATATAATCATTCTGCAATTATTAATTGTTGTGTAACGCTATCTAGATGCATAACTCGATAATGTTTTGTTTTGTTTAATTCACCTCATACCCGCCAATTCGATAAGTGGTACTAAACATAGCAATAATAATAATAATAATTCTTCCTTAGAGTTACTCTTTTATATCATATTTCACTTTATATCGTTCATTGCGCATGACTCGGATGAACAAAAATATCGCTTTTACATTGTTTGAAAAACCTCTCAACTTTTTTTTAAATATTTTATTTACTTTTTTTTACCTTTTATTACCAGTTATTAATTGTATCAATACCCCGATACAAAATGCCGCTCGATGTTTCATAAGAGTACGTGCCCGCACATGTGTGTCTGTCGTGTGTTTGCAGTTTTTATCGTAGTACAGAAATTACACGTACAAAGTTATTAGCTTTGCCCATACTGCGACAAGTGTTGTGGAGAAAAAAAATGATCAAACGAGAATTCCGGAGGGGTATCGAAAAACGCCCCCAAAAGGCGAACGATGTTTCAATGGGTTATTTTCCGAAATTGGAATACGTATAACCCGTAAAAACGAGACTTGTCGCGGCTCCACGAAGCAGGGGTTGGAAATGTTTTTTTTTTTTACAAAATGATTATTGTTAAGTAATTTCGAGAACGAGTTTCGAGGCTTGTGCAAAGACAACGTGTAAGTTTAAATGCAGACAACACTCCGATGCCACTAAAGACATTAAGGCGTTTTTTAAAATCGCACTTGATACGATATTCCAGAGCAGGAAGGGGGGGGGGCGAGAATGAAAAGTCAATCACAAACGCCAACTTGAATAGAGCAAACTTGAATTATATTCGCGATTTGTAGTCTCGTTTGTACGTGTATTTTGACGTATGAATGGATATTTGTGTGGTTTTTTGTTTGTTTTTAATATGCCAATTATTAAAAACAATAAAGATCGTCGTTTGATGTGTAAAATTATATATCGCGGTCCCTTAACTTTTGCGGCTTCAATACCATGGGATTTAACGGCAATGTAACCGGGGTAAATCAGGCTATTCCGGCGATCCGATCGTCGACGATCGGTGTGGTAGGTCATCGTCGTTGAAATCGGGTCCTCCTCCTTCTCTAGTTCATCGTTTGTCTCGGTAGGGCTCGGCGTCGTTGCTTTTTCTTCTTCTTACGCTTTGCATTCGCTCCACGATCACGCGGCGATGCATTTAATACCACTCTTTTGCGCTTCTAATATTTTACCCCTCTCTGTTATTCAATCTTTTTTTTCCGCTTTCTTTCGTACGCGTTTTTTTTCGTTATTACGAAATCGAGGATCAATCAACTTTGAGCAAACTTACTCGACTACCTTCAGCACCTTGCCGATTGCAATAGTTTTGTCTGTAAAACAGAAAAAAGTCGATTAATAGTACGCGACGGGAATTAAATTGTTGCTTATTATAATACGGTATTACACCCTTTTTTGAAAGGTGTCTCAATTCGATCCTTTGATGGTAATAAAATATTAGAACTTTTATTTCTGTTTTGTCAAATCGATAAGTGCCATGAACGTGCATTTAAATTTTACATTTCAAATTTCCGTGCGAAAACGCTAGTCGCCCTGCTGCTTCGGTTCGTGACGTCACTTGCATAGTAAACATCGACGCTGCGCCAATTGTGAATACGTACATTTTTCTTTGTTAAAAGTGAGTTACGATCCCTATCATTGGTGTGTTGTTCCTAAATGTAAGAATACTAGTGTAAAAACACCGGGAAAGGTGTGGATTAAAATGCCATTTGATATAAATATGAGGAAGACTTGGTTAAAACTCACGAGAAGATATCCAAAGTCATAGTCCGAAAAAAAACTCATTTGTTCTTTTTTGAAGTACAGATAACTATTTGAAAATTTGAAATTAACTATGAC
This sequence comes from Ophion ellenae, assembly GCA_963210295.1. Lineage (NCBI taxonomy): Eukaryota > Metazoa > Arthropoda > Insecta > Hymenoptera > Ichneumonidae > Ophion > Ophion ellenae. The sequence goes on from OY723388.1 coordinate 9,384,324, forward strand.
AAACGAGAATATATAGTTGTTGACGCTTTCTTTCACAGGTTAGAGAGTAATACGTCAACCGCTTTCTTTGTTTACTATGCCATTGACGTCACGTCGGAATCCATTATGGCGGCTACCATTTTGCATATTTGTCGAACAGAAAGGAAAATTATTTTAAAAAAAATGAATTCTAAATTTAATTTTGTGTTTTTTTTAAATTAAAACTAACATTAGCCGATTTCTTATTGCAAAAAACTACCGTATTTATACATTCTTAATATTTTTCTTACATAGAGTAAAATACCCTATTAGAAGTGTGTGCTTCTGCAACGATTATGAAGAATTAAAGGCTTCTTTATTATCGTTCGCCTCAGATGGCACATACATTTTGTAGCTTGTTCGGTAAACATATAATTTTAATATTGAAATAAAGCTTAAGGAGGTTGGAGCGTTAGCCACCATTCGTCATTTAAAAAAATATATTATTGTCTAGACTATACGGAATCTTTGCCAATTTTTCGAATTTTGTTTCGCCGTTAAACACGAGAGATAAAGAATCGTTTAATGCGTGTAATTTTTAACTATTTACCACCAAGATAAACCTTTTCTTATAACGTTTTAATGCAAACTAAACCTGTGAAAACATTGAGAGAGAACAAACCCATCTTGCCCATCGTAAACTATAGAAAGTCAATGTCGAACCATCGAGTTTTCATAAAAGATTACGAATCTTAGCTGGCTAATAAAGAGCATTGCTGCTAATCTCAATTTCAGCGAAGTTTCCGTACTTCGGCAACACTCAATATTAATGAATGGTAATAATAAATAATCTCGTGACATAAATAACAATAGGCATAATTATATATGACCCAGAATTTCATTCTAAATTGTATAGAACATTCACTGACGCAGTTTTTTCATTTAAATCTTTGATAATGTTATACTTTTTCAAGTTGGTAGTTATATCAAAGTTTTTCTTATTCGCGTAATAAAAATGTTAAAAAGCATAATAATTATGCCCTTTGATTATATATTTTATGAAAAATGGGCATCTACAGAATAAATAGCTATACCCAGTTTGCATTTTTTGAGATCCATGGAAAAAAAAACTTCATAAAACGTCATTTGAGTCAACTGGATTGCTGCAACCTCCTTAATCCCATTCATATGTTTGCAAATTAATGAATAATGTATAAAGTAACAGTATTTGACAAATATTTACAATGATCAAATTTGACATTTCCAATTTCTTCAAATAATCTCACGAATATGGCAGGTTCAGTTTAAAATAGAAAACAATTATTATTTATTTTTAAATATTTTTCTTCCGGATGCGAGTTTTCAAATAACAAATTCAAGCTTCCCGATACGAGTTTTCAAATGAAAAATACAAACTTGCCTATCCAGGTTTTAAATAAAAACAATTTTTATTTATTTTCAAGTATTTTTCTTCCTGATATGAGTTTTCAAATGAAAAATACAAACTTCCCTATACAAGTTTTAGAATAAAAACTTCTTTTGACTAGTTTTTGAATATTTTTCTTCCCCAACCTAATGATTTCACAATAACCGCAATAATTTCACTTGAGTATCGACTACATTCTATTTTTATGAGTTATCAGATTTTTCAATCAAAGGGTTACAAGAATAGAGGGGCACCCTGCTGTGGTAGACAGACGAAATTATAAGGGTTGGCAAAATAGTTACGGAAAACTAAAAACAAAGGGAATATTGAGTGATCGAAGAATGGCACAGAAATAATTTACTACGAATTCCTCGTATTTTTTGTTGTTTTTTCGGAAAGAAACCAAAATGCGTGAGATAAAAACCAAAAAGTTTTAGAACAAAAAGTCGGAGAAAAAGTTCTAGCCTAGAGACAAATGAAGGATACTTACTTTCGTCCCTAAGAGTGAAACGTCCCATTGGTGCAAAGAGATTAAATTTTTCAAGGCATATAACTCCCGCGCACTCGATTCTCATAATCGCAACTTGATCCTGTTTAACGAACCTCGGTCGCGTTTTGCTCTTGTCGCCGGATTTTTTATCGACAAGACATATTAATGCCTTAACGGTAACCTCCTCGGCGGCGCAATGAATGTGCATAACCGCACTGTAACCCGCGCATATTATACTCTTGTGTTCCAGTATAACGACCTGGGCGTCGAATATCTTGCCCGTCTTTATTGGGTTATTGCTGTCGCAAAGTACGAAGCCCGGACTGACGTCCTCCTCCTCGATTCCCTTCAGTTTGATTTTAACATTCTCGCCGGGTCCAACAAACGTCACTTCCTCGTCGTCCGACCACAGCTGATCGACGATAACTGCCGTCTGCGCAAGAAAGCGAACAAGATCAAGTATCGAAGAGATTTCGAACCAAGAAACGAAGGAACACTTGTTACACACTTAGAATCGTATAACTCTTCCTGGCAACTTGATCGAAAGTTCATTAAGGGGTCAGGCAACGTTGGAAAAGTTTTAAAAAATCGATAGTCGCTGGGGGAAACTCAAATTGAACAAGATCCAACATATCACTCATTCACTGAAAAACTGCCATAACACAAAATGCTGTTTTGAGATAAGTATGCCATAAAATAATTAAAAAATGTTAATAAATTTTACAATAAATATAATCCTTACAGGTTAATTTAGATAAATATTGACGTCACAGTGGCTTTACGAATGTGAAAAAATACGTTTTTCTCAAAACAGCATTCATTGGGTTATGATAATAGTAGTCTAGTCTTGACCGACGTTTTTTTTGTTAAATTTTTTTCATTAGTTATTAAGTCATTTTTTAGCGAAAAATCGAAAAGAAATTCAGCTGATTGTTTTCGATTATTCAAACACGATAACAAAAAAAAACTAGGTCAAGTCTTAGCCAATGTTATCTATTTTAAGAAGAAAAAAATCTTTTTTTTTGTTTCAGATCCACCGGGTGGCGAAAATCAAGTACACCTTGACAAGATTTTTTATAACTTCTTTATCTATTAATATTTGTTAATGAAATTTGGCACACAACTTTGTTAATGTACATACAAATAAATGTTCGAACGATTTTTCAATCACCTTACTTACTCTTTAAAAATTAATTTGTTCAAATAACCCCGATTTTCGGGTTATCACAGTAGCCTAACCACTCAATAAGAATTCTAACAAAAGTTCAATCGATTTTCGAAATTAGAATCTTCAAAATAATAGATTTCTATTGCATTTGCACGTGAAATTTGGTGTTCTTATTCAGCGTGATAGTAGTTTAACCTCGACCGACGTCTTTCTTCTTAACATTTATCATTAGTTATTAATAATAATGGTGTCATTTTTCCTCGAAAAATAAGAACGCTCAATTTTTTTCCGATATTTGAAACACGCTGGCGAAAAGGTCGGGCAATCCAATGTTATCTATTTCAAATTAAAAAAAAACTAGTTTTTCCAACTTCGTCAATGTAATTGCAAAGTCAACACAATTTTGTTAATGTAAATTATTTTTTGCAAATAACCCTGATTGTCGGGTCATCACAGTAGCCTAACCCCTTAATAACATCAAAAGAAAAACAACGGTCCGTTTTTATGTTTCGGAATGGAAGCACGAATTTCTACGGTTCTTTCATGTTCGTAATAAATAGTTTATTTACCCTGTTGGGCATGACCAGCAATGCCTGGCCCTTCTTAGCTTCGCCACCCTCAACTTTGCCCATCACCACCGTACCCATGTCCTTGTACTTGTCGACGATTGGCATGATGAAGGGGCCATTGCTCTTGCGATTCAATGATGGCAGGGAGTCGATGAAGGATATGAAAGGTGGACCCTTGTACCAGTCGCACAGGGCCTCGGGTATAGGGTCTTTGAGACCGATACCCAGCTGCCCCGAAACTGGCATAAACGTTAAATCTTTGGCCGGATTGAAACCCAATTTACGAAGATACGGCAATATTTTATCTCTGCAAATGTACAAAGAAAGTCATGAGATAATTAAGCAAAGCGGATCGTTTGCGGTGGCATGAGAGACGCGCATGGCCAAATAAACGTTCTGTTTCTATCCATTCACCGCGTGGCCAGCACAGCTGTCTCTCTCGATACCGAGAATGCCCTTTACCTCACCGATTGTGGTGGTAGTGGCAAAGAGCGGCTTCCAGTTTTCTCCGAGACGGCTGATATTTCGAGGAGAAAAACAATACCTTTCGCTCTGTTAAGGAGTCTTCTCACTTTAGACGCTAAAAAAGGCTATTGTCATGAATTTCTTTTTATAGGTTTTTATTATAGATATTGATATGAAAGTTGTTACACTTAATAAATGCACCTTCGAAATACACCAACATTTTTTTTTTTGTGTTTATGTAACCCAAACAAACTTTAAACGCGTTTTTCTCGAAACAACGTTTTTCGACGGCTTGTTGATAAAACCTTCAAAACTACTGAACCGATCCTGATGAAATTTTAACCACATATTCTTTACAACTATAACTATAGCGCATAGCAAGGATTTTTTAAAAAATGTTGATATTTACTATTTTTTGCCAAAGACGGTGAAAAAAAAAGTTTTGTTTTTGTTTTCTCGAAAAACGTCCGCCTTTATGTTATTTTTGCATATATAAAAAATCATATGATATGCGCCATAGCCATTAACATACTGAATCTAAAACCGTTTGATTTTTTTTGTTTCGGCTGATCCATCCCAGAGATTTCATCAGCAGCGCGGAACTACAATTTTTTGAGGACCTTTTTTTAACTACCATTTTCGTCTATAAATAAGGTCTTGAATAAATAATTTTTTTTTAATCTACTTCGACAGCATATTTATTAAGTGTAACAACTTTGATATCAATATCTTTTGGGCGAGAAATTTTTTTGCTGATCTTTATGATTTTTTGATTAATAGATTTTTTAATGTATAGATTAAAAACCATGTAAGAGGCGAAAGTAGTAATAAACATACCCTAAGTGTAAAAAATGGTGAAAAAATCTTTCCCTTGAAAGAAGAACAATGAAAATCAGCAAAAAATGTCCTCGTCTAAAGTTATCTTTAATCCCCTTTAATCTTTAATCCCCCCTTAAAATGCGCACAACGTGTATATCTTCGTTTATCCCCAATATCATTGGTCTAGAAGAAAACTCGGCCAGACGATCTTTACAAACCGGACGTGTGACAGACGTCCTTGAAGTGAAGTTTCTCAAAATTCGACGACCAATAGGTCCACCAATTCTACATGTGACCAAGACTTTTTTACTTACTTTGTAAAAGATCGACTGAAAAATAGTTTAATTTGAGGGGCTACATCTACCTAGAGACCTGAAAAAAGATGGCCCAAATCCGATTTTTTGTCTGGGAAATGATTGGTGAAAAAAAACGCTTTTTTTGAACGCTAAAGTACATATATTGAGAGCCTTTAAAAAAACAACACAAACATGGCCGCTGGCAGACGATACTGCTTTCGGGCGGTGGACATGATGCGTCGAGAACCAGTTGATGGATTTTCCTAAATTTACAGGAGATACGATGAGAAACATTTAAAGGTCATTGACGATCTCACTTTTTTAAAATCGATTTTCATTTTTTAATAGCTACGTAAAATTGACGACTCTTTTTCCATAGATTTTGTATACTCGAGTTTTAATTCGTCGCCACTTTGTTAAGAAAAAAAATTATGTAAAAGCTCGACGATCGTCAACGGCTTGTATTTCTTGTGAACTCGAATAACCCATTTAGGTTTTAGATTTCAGATGGACCATTTAAGCTGGAGAGTATCCACCGCCAAACGTTGCGAAAAAATTTTTCTGGTGTTCTTTTTAAGGCCGGAGCCTGAATTAGAAGGTCCAAAAAATCGTTTTTTTTTTTGTTAATTGCTTAAATCGATAGATAAACTATCGAAGAATGTATTTACAAAGTTACAGAGGCCAACTGTAAATATTTTCGACGATACAAGGCCAAAAGCAGAGTAGCGTTGAATTCATATTTCCTCCTATTGAAAACTTTGAACCGCATTTTATAAACGACCTATTGAATCAAACCAAAGTTTATTTTCTACAGTATGAAAATCTCTTCTAAGTGAATTGAAAAAGTGATTGAACAATTTTTATAGAACGTTAAAGTGTTTTTTAACACATTTTTTTGTCTAACTTGAAAAAAGTTGTCACAATTTTTTCAGCTTTTTCTTTGTTCATCCAGAAAAAAATATATATGAAAATTGAAAATTTCATTGGTTTTTTTTGTTGCAGTCAAGAATGACGAGCTGCATCTTTCCCGCCGATTGGGGATGCAGTGGCAAGACGCGCATGGAATAGGCTGATAAATCTGCAGTAATTTATTGTTTCATGTAAAACATTTTTTAATACATTTCAAATATACATGAAAAAACCTCAATGTTTACTGGGCTCACTTGTTTTTTTCCCGTCTAAAGAAACCCCGAAAAAACGCTTTTTTACCTTCTAATTCAGGCTTCGGCCTAAATGCTGTCAATATGTGTTTTAAAAAATGCGTTTCTTTTTCACCGACCGTTTCCCAGAAAAAAAAACATCGAAATTTGGCATTTTTTTCGGGCCTCGAGGTAGATGTGGCCCCTTAACATTTTGAGTGGGAATTGAACATCAATGGGAGTTCGAGCTCGCCTTGATACGTTGGATTTTTCGTATCGGCAAAAATGACAGCTTTTAATGATCAAATAACGATTGAAAAATTCACCCTACCGCATATACCGCGAAGAGTTCATTTTTTTTCTCGAGAATGTACAGTCGCATGAACAACAAATATCAATCGTTCATAACAGTACGTATATTCGTTCTCCACGAGGGATGACAAAATGGGACGAAGACTCACCTACACTCGTTGTACCTTCCCTCGTCCCACTCGACCGTCGGATCGTCCATTTTATTAACTAGAACAACCAAATGTTTGACTCCCGCTGTTTTCGCGAGCATAGCGTGCTCTCGCGTTTGACCGCCCCGATCGAAGCCCGTCTCGAATTCTCCCTTTCTCGCTGATATGACGAGAACGGCCAGATCAGCCTGTGCCGCACCGCCGATCATGTTAGGCACGAAACTTTTGTGTCCCGGCGCATCCAGAATTGTGAAGTGCTTTCTCTCAGTTTCGAAATAGGCTCTGCCAACCTCGACGGTCTTTCCCTTCTCTCGCTCCTCCTGATTCGTGTCCAACGCCCAACTCAGATACCACGTCTCTCTGCTCCTCTCCTTCGCCTCTCTCTCGTACTTCTCCAGCGTTCTCTTGTCCACCATTCCCGTCAGCGCCATTATTTGTCCTCCTATGGTGGATTTTCCCGCGTCTGTTTTTCGGACAAAAATCGCCAACATGGAAACAGTGATCAACGGAAGTTTTCATTTTTTTCACCTAGTGCCTGTATTTTAGTGAAAGAATAATTTAAAAAAAACGCTCCGAAGAAATTGCCGAACGCGGCAATATTGCCAAACTTTAACACTTGCAGCATCTATTTGTCTACGTCGGAAAAAAAAATCGCTATGGAAATTCAAGTATAGGGAACCTTACGCAAGCTCAGCGCAGATGGCGCCACGTAAACATAACGTAAACAAAATAAGCTGTCAGCGCGCGCGGTACATTTTCACGGTGTCTGTCTTGTACTAAAATTATATAAATGGACATAATGGACAATAATTACGGATATTTGACTATACCGGAATTGAAAAATCAGCTTCTACTCTTTTCCTTCTCTGTTCATTCTTTAAAGTTTCTTTTTTGCTCCAAACAAACAGGAAAGGGATAACCCTTTTCAGTATTTTCCGGCTCAATTGCATCCCCGTAAAAAATGAAAATGAGCTAGGTAAGTATTATGTAATAAAAGGTTGAAAAAATGCAAATATTTCAAATATAAATTGTTAGGTTATGATGTTTAACTACTTGACAATATACTTTTAGAAGTAAATAGCGTCAAAATATTATGTTTATACACTCAGCTGTAACAAATCCTTCATTTCTATAGTCTGCATATCTAACATATAGATATAGATCAAAATATAGCATCGAATGTTTTGTGGCTGTAAAGTGCTTGCAACGTATAGCAATTTCCTATTGCTTGCCAAGTTTTTCGTTATTAGGAAAAAAATTAACGCCTTCGTGTCTGCATTCAACTGCACAAATTCTTCACAATTTCTTCAAGGCGAACGCATTATTTAAAGAGAATTCAACAGTAGTTGTAGAAACACGGGCAAAACCAAAGGGAATCTCACTAAACGTCATGTTCTGTTTACGTTATAATACAATGTCCCCTCTAGTGGGAAAAATTGGTAATAAGGTTCCCTAGTGGCTCCGTGCGCAACACTAGCGCAGGGTTGCCAGATTTGGCGGTTTTGCGCCAAATTGGCGGCGAAAAATTCTAGTTGGCGTCTTGTCTAACCGCCAAATCTGGCAACCCTGCGCTAGCGCTGCGTAGTGTTCGTATTTTTGTCAGCTTTGTCCAAGGCTCTGTGATTGTGGTTATAATATTGTGATAAATTATAAAAATTAAAATCGCGCCGCAATTGCGTTTAATTTGTTTGCATTAAATCAATTTGTTTGGCCAAAGACGGCGAGAAGTGTTTCCTTCCAGTAAAGTAAAAAAAAGTGAGTAAAATTGTCTTAAATTGTATGTTTTTGTTCACTCGTAATTTTGTTGTTAGACAAGAAAAATAAAGCTATACAATTGCGTTCGATTTCATTACTCCCACCCTATACTCTGCATTGAGCCAATAGATCCATCCTCCAATCTTACTCTTCCTTTACTTCTTACTCATTTGCGGCAACGCGATTATTGGGGAAAAAATTCCACAGTATCATTGAACTCGTTTTGTCATCTTAATAGATCAAACGCGATATTCCTGCAGCAAGGTTCGACACTGCATTTTTTCCCACTGACGCGTAATTTTGTCACCCTAAATAGTTCCCCAACAGTGTGTAGATTCCCCTTATAGATCAAAATACTTGGCATTGAAGGTATTCTTTTCACGATCCCGAATATTTAACAATTAACTGATTTTCGGCTATATTTAAGTAAAAATATAAGCGAATATATAGGTAAAATTTCCAGCCAAGCTACCGAACTTTTAACGAAAAATTACGGCTCTAAAAATCGTCCCATTTACACGGCACCTTATGGAGATGACACGCTGGCCACATCTCCATCTAATAATTTATACAACAAATAACTTTAGATGCGCGATATAAACTGCTCATGCGTGTGAAAAATTCGAAAGATTCCGTAACGACTACAAAAACAGGGGGTCACCGAATGTTTAAAGAAAATATTAATGATAAAACTTGTAAAAATGTGACGAGTAGAAGAATTTTTGTAGCCACGACTTTCTAGAGAAATTATTTGTTCGAGTTTATCGTCTGATATAATAATTGATTTTCTTAAATTAGGTGATCATTAAGTTTATTAAGCGCCACTGTAATTTACCAATGATGGAGAAGGGCCCTCCTTGTGCCGCCACAAAATACAGCCCTTTGCGAAAGGAATACCTTAACATGCGAGTAGTTGACTAGGTCCGTACCAAGTGGATGCTTTTACTCAAATACCTAGATAATCATGTACTGCTCTGGTGGAGTACGCCATACGAGTACCATACAGACTATGTACGTCCGTACCGTACCGGTGCGTTACCAATATGCCGTACCACTACCGTGATAGCACAGTGAGGGAACGGTACCTGTATGTTTCACTATTGTACTGCGTACCCGTACTGTACGTGTATCAGTATAGCACCAGTCCCATACGGATACGTTGTTTCACTAGTACGCAGGGGTATCTAAGTATTAGCTTTAAATGTCTCAAAAAATGGATTTCCTTCAACAAGATGTTCGATAAGCTTAAAGATGCAGAGACCAGTACCGACAATTGGTGGAACGTGTAAACATTTTCATCCCGACGTTGCAAAACTTATCGATCTTGCAGCACAAACAAAACGATCCATACACACATCACTATTCCCGAACATTATCTTCCGTAATTTTTCACCATTATGAAAACATCTTCAAGCTGTTAGCAGAGAAACCCAGAACAACAAGAAATAGGCCCGAAACGAGTCTCGTTCAACAGGCAAAACATGTGAACTTCACAGATGATTCGAGAGCCCGTTGGCTCCTCCGTTAGCCAATCCCTACCATATGTTTCGCATCAAGCCTATCTCCCATAAGCCCAAGATGTCGGAAACGAGTTTGGCACTCGGAGACCAGAGCAGAAGAGAATCGCATAGTGGAATCGTAAAATGAAGAACCAGAATATATCCACTGTTTCCGAGAGTTTCAAAATGTCGCGTCTCATTGCGTTGTAGCAACAGGTGAGAGATGGCGTGCACTGCCAATGGACTCACCCACATGGCCGATGAACACAACATTGACGTGTTCTTTTTTGCTCTTGGTATCCTCCGCAACTTTGACGATCTTCTTCTTAGGTATTTTGACAACGGCTTCCTCATCCTCCTCTATAAAAGCCTCCTCGTTCTCCGGCGTGAGTAGAGGATCGCCGTCGACGGCAGCTTCTTCCCAGGAGTCTGCCGGCTGATGTCTCGGGCTTGTATTTGTTTGTTCGCAGTCGGAAGCCGGCTCGGAGGATGAATTGGGCGGCGAGATACCTCCGCCAGCCGGCGGTTCTTCGATTCTTATTCCGGCCGGATCCGGGGGCAAAGCTGGCGTGGCCATACCTGGGAAATTCGAGTCGGCGCGTTAAAGCGACGCGCCTTTACCCTCCTCCGCCTAGATGAAATCGTTGCGCAGTCGAGAGAGAAAAGACGCGCAGACGAAACGAAAATCGTAAAAAACAAACGAAATAATAGCAGAGAAAACGGCCGAGGGAGAGGACGGAGATCGATGGAGGATTCAGCTGTTGATTGAGGAACGACGAAAGTAAAGGAAAGGAAGAAAACGGCGGTACCGCAAATAGGTTACCCCGCGACGAGAATCGAAAAAAAGTGCACACGTTTGCGAAACGAAGAAAGAGAAATCATTCTTTTCGAAAGCAACAAAAAGTAATTTCCTTTGAAGGAATGGAAGGGAAAAAACAGAAAAACACGCAGCCGAGAAAATAAGCCACGTAGGTTTGTTTTTTCCTCCGCGGAGGAGAAAAGACGAACTAACCGTGATGAATTTCAGGAGTTACGAAGGTGGTCGGGGTTGTATCAACGGCTGGCGGGGTGTCCGCACCGCCGCCGCCACCACCACCACCACCATCGATAGTGGGATAAGCCGGCGTCGGATTGATGCTATCCGACAAAGAGTTTATGCAGAAGGAAGGCACGAATTCCGCTGCATTGACGTTCAGTGTCGAAAACTTGCCCTCGATGAGTTTACCATCGTCGGTTGACGTTGCATCAACGTTATCCGCCTGCTGTTCCCACGAGTCCGGTGCCACGCTGTTCGCCATATTTTATACTCGTTCTCCAACACTCGGACCACGGGGGGGTCTTCTTTTCCTCTTTTCTTCGTTAATTTTACGACGATAATAATAACACGATGTAAATCTCGGTCAACACCCCGATGTGATCGTAAGGAAACGGGATGGGGGTGGGAGTAACGGTGGAGGGAGTTTTTAAAGCGTGCGGCGACGAAGCGACGACACACGCGGAACTAAGGCTCGCGATCAACGAACGAAAAAAAGAAAAAAATATTATATACCCACACACGCACGCACATACACTGGCGCTGATTATGACTCGCGAGATAAAACGTTCGTAACGGTGAATCGGTGGCGAATTATCACCGAATTCCGAGGAACCGCGGGGAGGGAAATAACAGGGGAGGGGAGAGAGAGAGAGAGAGAAAAGGCTCTCACGCCGTACGCAGGGGTTATGAGCGCTTCGTCGGTATGTCCCTTAAAAAAATGGTTTCTTTTTTTCGCAGGTTATATACGTGTGTATTGCGCACAGCACGCTCGGATTGGTATGGTCGTCCGCGTGCGAGCCCCGTGGTCCTCGCAACGTTTTGCTGGCTGCTGGTTACTCGACCGCCGGAACTGCCAGGCTCAAATACCTTACTGTCTACGGAGATCCACGCGTGGACACGATTTTTTGTCTCTTATGGATGCGTATGTACGGTGATGAGTATGTCTCCATGTACGTATACGTGCATCTCGAATGTGCATATAAAAGTTCTAGAAAATGGATACGTGATAAATTTCTGGGGTACCATCCGATGCCACTTAGGCGCGAGGGGGCGGGAGAGGCAGATTGTTGAACCTACAGGTTGTCTTCGTGATAGTAGACTGGTAATACTGGCTGGTTAAGGTATTCTTCTCGCGAAGGGCCGTACTTTGTAGGGGCTTAAGCAGGGCCCTTCTTAATCATTGGTAAATTACAGTGGCGTTTAATAAAAATAAGTCACAATCAACTATTATACACAACGATAAACTGGAATTAAACATTTCGCGCAAGTTTAGTAGATTTACATATTTTTACATTTTCTCCGAAACGGACGGCTACGGAAATTATTTTCCTAGTCACATTTTTCCAAGCTTCATCGTTAATATTTTATTCAAACATCCGGCGACCCCTGTTTTATGGAAATTGTCCTTACGAATTCTTTAGGTTTTTTACAGGGAGGCTAGAGTGGGAGGAGTCCGATCTCTTATGGAGAGACTTGAAAAAAGTGGCTACAAAAATGTGGTCATACCGGGATGGCGCCACTATTGCTAAGACGTCGAGAAGTGAGCTGCGTGTGACAGAGACGGAACAAGTAAATAATGAGAAGTGAACTGTGCATAAGGCAGCATGATACTTGAGAAGTAGGCTGCGTGCGAAAGAGATGCAAAATGATATATAGCCAGATCGCGCGCAAAAGTTACCCCCTCTCTAGCCTCTTACGCGCCCATCACACAATCATAGTAGCGCGCGTTCGTGAGCGAGCGACGCTCGGACATCTTCGGAAAGAGCCGAGCGCGCCGAAGTTTCCCGACCGCGCCTTCCGCAGCTACACCAACACATGGACGCCGAGCTCGTTCATGTGCGGCCAAGCCGAAACGAAGGCTTCGAGGGAAAAAGCAATCTGAGCACGACTCGCGCGTGACGTCACTCGACGGAACGCGCGAGGCTTTTAGACGATTTCAATGCTTATTTAGCTCTTGATTCTCTGCGTTATCAATGTATACAAAAAAATGTATCGGGCACCCTGATCGCTTTTTTTTTAGTTTATACGTTAATTTAAATATAACAATAAATCCAAATTACAACTTATTGGTCTTCTAAAAAATTGTTTACACTCTACTCACACCCATCCTTATGCCAAATAAATTATAATTCATAAAAGTAAGCGGAAATATATTTATATTCGTATTATTATATTAATTCTCATACTTTCATCAAGCGATAAAGCATTATCCCCAAAAACAAGCGAATCATTCATCTGGCCGCGAATCGTCAGTACCAGAAAGTGCATATTCTACAAGCGATGAGATGGTCCCGTTGGTAGCGTTCCAGGCTTCGGTCCGCAGGGGCGCGGGATCGTTCCCCGCACTCAGTGCTTTTTTTTAAATTCTGATTACCATTTATTCTTATTTGATTAGTTATTTTTATTAGTTATCATTATTATTTTAATTAGTTATCTTTTAGTGTCGAAAAATTTATCGCGCACTCCGACCGCTTATTTGATTAGTTTGTACGTTAATTTTAATTTAATAATAAATCTAAATTACAACTTATTTATCGTCTAAAGAATTGTTTCCGCTTTACTCACACCCATCCCTATGCGAAATAAATTGTAATTCATAAAAACTAAGCGAAAATATATTTATATTCGCATTATTATATTCATTCTCATAAACTATCATCAAGCGATAAAGCATTATCCCCAAAAACAAGCCACATCCATCCGGCCGCGAATCGTAACTTACGGGAATTAATATAATAATACGACTATAAATATATTTCCGCGCTAGCAATTTTGGCAACTGCAAAGTCAACCGAAATAATCAACGGTTGAATTTGGACAGCTTTACAACTATAAAGTCGACCGTAAAAAAAATCCTAATGGTTGATTCAACGGTTGTTTAACCGCGGCCATTTTGTTTTCGCTGGATGGTTGTCTCACTCCGTCGCACAATCTGCTGCGGATACCCCCCCCCCCCCCCCCCCAGTGTTTGATGACTCAATTCTCCGCAAATCATCAATTTAATTAGCAAGACAGTATAATTTGATTAATCATTAAATATATTGCGTCGAGTCATCCATCCAATCAACCGCCGAGTTAACCATCGAGTCAACCATCCACAGAAAACGCAGGATGGTCGACTTTCAAAGATGAACAGTTGAGAAGCTGTCCAAATTCAACCGTTGAACTTTTACGTTGACTCAACTGTCTTGTACAACCGGTTGACCAAAATGACAGGGCGCTTACTTTTATGAATTACAATTTATTTGGCATAGAGACGGGTGTGAGTAAAGCGCAAACAATTTTTTAATAGATACATAAGTTGTAATGTAGATTTATTATTACATTCAAATTAACGTACAAACTAATCAAATAAGCGGTCGGAGTGTGCGATAAATTTTTCGGCACTAAAAGATAACTAATAAAAATAATAATGATAACTTAATAAAAATAACTAATCAAACAAGAATTAATAGTGATAATAATTTAAAAAAAAGCACTGAGCGCGAGGAAAGATCCTACGCTTCTGCGGACCGAAGCCAGGAACGCTACCAACGGGACCATCCCATCGCTTGTAGAATATACACTTTCTGGTACTGACGATTCGCGGCCGGATGGTTGATTGGCTTGCTTTTGGGGATAATGCTTATCGTTTGATGAAACTATGAGAATTAATATAATAATACGAATATAAATATATTTCCGCTTACTTTTATTAATTATAATTTATTTGGCATAAGGATGGGTGTGAGTAAAGCGTAAACAATTGTTTAGAAGATAAATAAGTTGTAATTTGGATTCATAATTATATTTAAATTAACGTATAAACTAAAAAAATAAGCAATCAGGGTGCGCGATACATTTTTTTGTATACATTGATAACGCAGAGAATCAAGAGCTAAATAAGCATCGAAATCATCTAAAAGCCTCGCGCGTTCCGTCGGGTGACGTCACGCGCGAGCCGTGCTCACATTGCTTTTTCCCTTGAAGCCTTCGTTTCGGCTTGGCCGCACATGAACGAGCTCGGCGTCCATGTGTTGGTGTAGCTGCCGAAGGAGCGGTCGGGAAACTTCGGCGCGCTCGGCTCTTTCCGAAGATGTCCGAGCGTCGCTCGCTCACGGACACGCGCTACTATGATTGTGTGATGGGCGCGTAAGAGACCAGAGAGGGGGTAACTTTTGCGCGCGATCTCGCTGCACTGCTTGCTGGGATGCGTATTCGATCCTCTTCCATCTCTCTTACACGACATCGATACTCAGCTTCGTGCTCGAGGTTTTAGAGATAGTGGCGCCATCCCGGCCTGACCACATTTTTGTAGCCACTTTGAAATGCACAGATCGGCCTCCTCCCACTCTAGCCTCCATGGTTTTTTAGACGCGTGAGCAGTTTATATCTGGCATCTAGAGTTATTTAGTGTATAAATGACTAAGATAGCATAATGGCCAGCGCGTCATCTCCACAAAGTGCTGTATAAATGAAACGGGTTTTAGAGTCATAATGTATCGTTAAAAGTTCGGTAACTCGGCTTGAACTTTTACCAGTATACTACGATGCATTTTTACTCGATTATAGACGAAAAACGGTTAATTGTTAGATATTCAGGTTAGTTAAAGGAATACATTAAGGACGTGTTGCGCGTTCGGTCGGTCAAAATCTTACGCTTGAGTTTTCTTCTAGACGTATTACGTTTCGGGCGAACGTGTAACGCTCGCACAATTTCACCATCTCGCCGCTACGAGGCCATCTGTAACTCCTTCTAACTCGGTAACGACAGTTTTCGATATCGTAAGCTAGCGACAGATAATAAGAGACCCCCTCTCTTTTGTGATCGTGCATGCGATTGGCTGTTACTATTTATCGGTAATGAAAACTATCGTTACCGAGTTGCAACGAGTTACAGAATCGAGAACAGAGTTTTTCACAAGCGATTGCAAAGGCATGCGTTACAATATATACCATTGTCTTTCTTTTAGATCCTAACACCTAGTGCGTCTAGGGCAGGGTACAGTCCTACTGATGAGTCTGCCACTATACCCGAGACGAAACGCAAATTACTTTTCCTGCCCCCTAGCTTACCGACCTTTACAGAACCCGGACAAGAACAACAACTATTTTTTTTCATGCCAATCGTTTCTTAGTGTTTGTTGGACAAAATCCAGCGTTTGTTAGACCTTATTTATTTAATAATACGAAAAACAAATTTCATGTTAAAGTTAGCCGCGGGCAAAAAGGTTTTGCAATGATTTCGAACCTTTTTTCGCAACCAATCGATTGTTAGTCGATTTTTATCGTTTGTTAGAGCTTAATTTTTATTTTATCGTTGAAAACTTTCATCCCTATGGCACGCTGCAAGCCACGTGAAGTTAGCAACATTGCCATGACCGCTGACCACGGCTTAGCCCATTTAACTCCTCAATGTCAGCAAAATGCTGATTTTTTCATCCTACTCGATTGCTAGTCGTTTGCTAGTGTTTGTTAGACTTTATTTATTTAAGAACACGAAAAATAAATTTCATATCAAAGTTAGCCGCGGGAATGGTGCTATAATGATTTCGAACTTTTCTTCGTAATTAATCGATTATTGGCCGTTTGTTAGTGATTGGTAGTCGATTTTTATCGTTTGTTAGAGCTTAATTTTTCATTTTATCGTTGAGAAACTTTTCATCCCTATAGCACGCTGCAAGCCACGTAAAGTTGGCTGTATAGTCATGACGGCTGAGCACGGCTTTACCCATGTACATCCTCAATTTCAGCAAAATGCTGATTCTTCTCATCCTACTCGATTGTTAGTCCATTGTTAGTGATTATTAGACAAAATCCAGCGTTTGTTAGACTTTATTCATTGAGTAATACGAAAAACAACGTTCATGTCAAAGTTAGCCGCGGGAAAATGGTTTTGCAATGATTGCGCACTCTTCTTCTCTGCC
This sequence comes from Ophion ellenae, assembly GCA_963210295.1. Taxonomy (NCBI): domain Eukaryota; kingdom Metazoa; phylum Arthropoda; class Insecta; order Hymenoptera; family Ichneumonidae; genus Ophion; species Ophion ellenae. The sequence goes on from OY723388.1 coordinate 9,401,311, forward strand.
GAAAAACGATTGTTAGTTGTTTGTTAGTGATTAAATGAAATCTAAGCTCGAACAAACGATAAAAATTAACTGACAATCACTAACAATGGACAAACAATAGAGTGGGATGAGAAGAATCAGCATTTTGCTGAAATTGAGGAGTTACATGGGCAAAGCCGTGCTCAGCCGTCGTGGCAATGCTGCCAACTTCACGTGGCTTGCAGCGTGCTATAGGGATGGAAAGTTTTTTAACGATAAAGGAAAAATTACGGTCTAACAAACGATAAAAATCGGCTAACAATCACGAACAATCGATTGGTTACGAAGAAAAGTTCGAAATCATTACCAAACCATTACTTATTGACGACGGTCCATTCCAATTCTATTTTACGTATTTTTGCCCCCTGAATACAAATTCACTATTAATTCCTCCGAAACCCTCAATTTTTATTGAAAACGTGTAGAAAATTCTGCTAAAATCGACGGTCCTTCTTCGAAATTCTGCCAAAAATCGAAAAATACCCGCAGCACGATGGACGAAGCGGCATTTTGAAGCGAAAACGATATCAAACAGAATGAGCACATAGTCAATTCCCCATCGGGTTGATACTTATTGCAATGAAGAATTCACTGATGCATAAATAGCTAAATTTCGGCTCTAACTGTCAGGAAATATATCGAGGGTTCGAACATCGCTGTCATTTATATTATTATAAATATTCTCAGAGCTGAAACGCTTCAACGTACGAGCCGCCGGCTTAAAGTCACAGCAATGAACGCTGAGCGTGAGTCGAATGTTCATTATAGCCTTGACCATTGCGACCGACATTTCGTTTCGCAGCTTGTATCGCTCACTGTCGTCGAATATCCATAAGCTGAATATCCATAAGTGGGTATAGACGGTGAGTATCGAGTAGAAATGAGCGCTAGAAATGGTGGGTGGTATAGGAAAAGTGAGTATTAAAGGTAATTATAGAGTAGAAATGAGCGCCAGAAATGGCGGAAGAATGAAAAGACGAAGAAAGATGAGCATTTTAACAAATTTTTAATAAAAAGAATGCTCGGTAAAAGTTCAAGTTTGTTTGGGCTATATACTTTGGGTTATATACTACAATCACTTATGGATATTCGACTCATGGTTATTCGTACTTATGGATATTCGGTTATGGAAATTCGGCTTACGGATATTCTACCCCAATCGTATCGATTGGGTTTGAATGATTGTTTTCATTTGATTGGGCTTACTTGTTTGCTTGCGATCACTCGGAATTGGTGCGCTTGTGGTTGGTTGTTTGAACTTGTTTTGAGAAGAAAAAAACTCGGAAATATATAATCCCCTAAAAATACCCCCACGCTTCGGAATTCTTCTAAAAAATATCCTACAAATTTTTTCCACCTATTTCAGGCATTTTTTTCAAAACACATTTCACATTGGATAAGTGTGTTCCGGCATTTTTTTCAACACATTTCACATTGGGGTGGGGGTAAAAACTTTGACCCCCTTTTATCCTTCGCCCGATGACGAAATCGAATAACTATTGCACCAAAGGATTATTTATTCGTGAACGTGTATTCAGATAGACCGCAGTCTGAGCCATACAAATACAGATTCGAACAATCTAGAACATTCATATCTCCGAAATAGAAAGAAGTGAGAATTTCATATTAGTAATACCATCTGTAGCAAAAAGCCATATATCGAGGATACAAACTTCGAATGTGTAGATCTTAGATAGGCAAACGAGCGATGGTCCAAAATAGCGAAAACCGAAATAGCGAACATCAAAGAAGTGGACGAGTTGCTTCGTAATTTTCTGTCGATTTTCACTAACACGTACGAGATTCTTTTAAACTCTTTGAGGGGGTATATACATTTACAACGATCAAAAAATCATTTTTTTTTCTTTAAGGGATAACACCACTAGGAATTTGGAAAAATCGTTGCCTTTTGGCTTCAAAAATACTTTGGGATTATAAAAGCAAAATGCAATTGGTCCTGCAGCGATTTTTTTCTAAAGGTTGGATAAGTGTATATACGTAAGGCAGGTTTGCAGTCACAAGATCCTCGCGGTTAAGATATCTGCGTGCGGGCTCTAAGTGTAGACGACGAGGGTTCGATCCCCTGTAGCAATGTCGTTTTTTTTTAAATATTTGAATTGAATATAGTAAATAATGCCTGGGCAGGCGAAAGTAGCTAAAGCGAAAGGAAGTTCGAAATTTTGTAAATCTAAAATGAGGACAAAAAAATAGATAAAAAATCGATTCACCGGCGATTGAACCCGGACCGGAAGAATCGTTAATCCGTCATGCTGCCACCTCAGCAACGACGCTCATTGAGGATAAAGAACCATTTGTGATATACGCTTATCCATAATGTTCACTGTTGGAAAAGAAAACGCCGAAACGACCGCGGCAAAGGCTCAAGATTTGTTTTGAACCTTCTACAATCGTTTCGGCGTTTTATTTTCCAACGCGTTTCGTCGTTAATTTTTTTAACCCGCATTCTCGGCATGATCAAGCAACCGAGAGAAAACAATGATCTTGATCCATGTTTTTCTCTTTGAAATTCATTTAATGCACATTCCAATCCGCAGTACGCGGCCACACATATATGTCGATCTCCATTTGGATGGAAAACTTCGCTCCCAAGGAGACTAGAGAGAAGGAGTCGACACTCTCGCCTCAAACAGTTCTTTCAATCGGTCGCAGAGGTGTAATGCTCAGTTCCGCCGCAGGCGTTGCTAGTGTTCCCCAGAGCCCATAATATATAGTAATACGAAACTGCATACGCACGGCGCCTCTACTGCGGCGATACCGGAAACGCCGAGAAACGCGGTGATTCGAAATAGTTTGTCGTACATTTTTTCTATAAAATTGATGCGTTATATTGATATGCTTTTGTTCATAGTTATGAAATGTCAATATATCAGTCATTTGTCGACTTGGAGCCGATCGATACTGCAAATGTTTTATTTTTATTCGGTGACATGAACGATTAAATAACCATAACGCAACCTAACCCCTAATGCAACCCAACCAAATCCTAATCGCTTATTCGAATTCAAAGAGAAATATTTGTTTAAGTCACGACAAACAAAAATAAAACTATATAGAATTTACATTAAACCTCGAACCAACCTACAATCCAAACCGAATCTAAACTCCATCCGGGGGGAACTGCTTAAATATTAAAAAACTACTTATTCTAGTGATGCAAGTGATAACTCAATTGTAAGCACGCTGGAGTAACGTGCGCCAGAGCCCGGGATCGCACCCTCGTCGGGAAAGTTTTTCTTCGCAATAAATATTGCTCATAAACTAAGTGTCGAAATGAAAAAAATCAGTTTTATTTTTGCTCCTAAATGTAAGTAATTTTTTAAAAAACTCAACGGAAATTATGGACTGCTAATTATAGACGAAAACTCTCGCAAAAGAAAAATACTGACGATGAATGAATATTAACGTTAATTTCGGGACCACCGATATTTTATTTGTTTCTTACACGCCCATCAAATGTTCACAATGCTCAAAAAACAGATACGAAGGTGGCAGAAATGTTGTGGGATTAAAAAATGTGTACATCTTCCCGATTAGATTGTACATTTACGATAGTTGGTTGTATAATTAATCATTTGTAGTTCGTTGATTTGTTTTTCACAAAAATGAACACGACTTGTATTACATGAAATTATATATTTTTCAAAATATTTCGCGTTGATGTGGAACAGCCCATACATTGATGTAGCGCAGGACAGGCGGGAGGCTCGTTGGCGGTTCGTTGAACTTTTTATAGCCATCTGACTTTTGCTGAATACAAGAAATTCTCAACCGCGTATATCAACTGCATTTTGATAATCAATTCTTTTTTGTTTTCAATGAATTAATCTACAATATCTGCGTGCGTACATGAATGGTATCAAAATTCGGAAATTAAACATTGCAAAAAGTGTTTCGCCGATTTCGCGAGCGAGGCTCGAACTTCTTGCGCTGAGCCTCATTATTCTCGTTCGTGTTGCCTGATGTTTTTCATCCATTAATATTTTTATTCTAGCAGCACGAATCAAATTAATTACACGCTGTGAGATCGCGAACACTGATTATTAAAGGAAGAAAATATATCGCAAGGATCGTCAAGGTGAGTTGGAGTCTTCGAATAAATGTGTTTGGCTTAATTGCGATAAAGCCAGTAACGAACATTCGGTGTTGATCATTTCTTCATCTTCAATTGATAAAAAAACAAATGTGGCGAGTTACGAAAAATCCTCGATGTGTCTCTCGAGTGAGGAAGAATACAAGGAAGATCGAACGATATTTGCTTGCTGATAAAAATGGTTTAAAAACCAGACTAACAATAAATGTCTACGCAATATTTACTGAACGATTGAAAAAAATTGTATAATTATCATTTACTCCAAGGATACATTTTTTTTCTCTCAAATAAATATTTTCGAAAGTGCCACAATGCTTATCTTGAAAATTGATTAGTTTAAACTGCGGCTGAATGGAACTCGAGTTCATAGTTTGTACATCTGTCCCTCGTGTACACACGAGACGTATCGGGGATGGTCAGCCCCTCCGAAGTATGCACAAGCTACGCGAACTCAACATTAATTAATTATACATTCAATATCTCGGCTGTATAGCAGTGTACACGCACTTTTTTCCTTTTACGCCTACATTTATTCGAGACGGTGGTTCGATATTGAGCCTCGAGCGCTCTCAATTTCTCTGGACTCTGAATGGGATCCATGACATTTTTCTTGAGCGCAGTACTTGGGGTTTCTGTCGCGATACCTGTTTCAAGAGAAACAGTATTAGTTTTTCATGCCTCTCCTTAGCGAGAGCCTGATTGTACAATTTGGTGTCCTTCGCCTGTCGTATAATGGTTGATACACTGGGCATTAATATTATTCCGACTCCTTCTTGCCTCATGTATGTCCATGAGACCTTGCTGTTTGAAGTCCTGAAAGTATTGGTGTGACTTGACAGTAGTGTAATGGTACCAGTTCTAAACCAAGATTCCTACTACCGACACTTACCGAACGAGAACGACCCAAAAATGGTTAATTTCTGAGTTATCGGCGGATGGTCGGGTAGGGGTTTGATTTAGAACTGGTACCATGATCGACTGTCGATGTTTGTACTTACCGACCAATGGTAGGGCTGCACTGCTTACCGACCGATGGTGAGGCTCACAGGTTTACCGATTGATGGTAGGGGTCACCTGCTTACCGACCGATGGTGGTAAGTACCCCTTCGCCTCGAATGGAATGCGGCGGAATGGGGGGGGGGGGGGTAAACATAGGGCCACACGTCCGATTTCCAGCGAGGCCGCGCAACGACTGACAAAGAGTCGAAGTGCTTTGTAGTAAAAGGGAGTTCCCCTCCCCTCCCGCGGGGAAGAGGGGGCGGTGGGAGGAAGAGTGGCGGTTCCGATTTCTCAAAAATTGTTTAAAACATTTGTCAGTGGTGAGTCATCGGGCGCTTGCCGTGGCTTGACAAAACACCCCTCCCCCTCTCCTGCTGAGATGCGATAGTTTTGTTTATCGACGTGTTGAAACCGGCGAATTAAGGTGTTGAATGATTATTTTCCGAGAATTTATCATCGGCGGAAGAGTAACATTGATTGCGTCAAAATGGCGGCGGGATTTCGTCAGATTATTTTTTCAAACGTTTTGTGGGGCGTGGTGAGTCTTCGAACGCGTGACATTTTTCCGCGCTCGGACCCTCGTGCCCTCAATGCAGAAGGGGGGGGGGGGGGAGTACATAATCTTGCGATTCAAGATCGGACGCACACATGAGAAAGAACTACGTACACACGAGTGAAACAATGGAGTTCATCGATAAAATTCGTAAAATTGCCGATTTTCTGCCGACAAAGAAGCTCAGAGAGTTGTCACCCGGGTCGGATTATATCATCACCAACATACGGGCTGTCAACACTAAATTTGGCAAAAAGCACATCGTTGACATTCGCAACGAATTCAGCGTGTTTCTACCCGGAACGATCGTCAAGGCGCTTGAGGCTGATTCGACAACATTCGAGAGCATGTTGGCAGCAGCGCATAGAGGAGATCTATGCATGGTCTATCGCGGCGGAAAATGTCACAGCCTGAAATTCGCGAATTCAGCAACATTCCCGCTGATGTTGGCAGCAGCGTACAAAAGAAATGTCTGCATAGCCTACATCGGTGGAAAGTTTATCGCATACGTTAAGGGTCATGAAAATCGAGAGCAGCTAGCTCATATACTAAATATGAAAAATTATCTGATTATTGAAACGTTGGACGCGGACTCTGAAGATATGGATGCATAATGCATAATGAAGGATACTAGTAAAGTATTTCAAGAACAATTCATCTTGTGTTCAAGATTGGAAAGCACGAGAAAGAGCGCCCAACGTCTCGCTGTTTGGAACTCGATCTTGTGTATACAAACTCGACGTTCGAGCGCGTGCCGGCACACACACACACACACACACACACACACACACACACACACACACACACACCTTGTGGATGCTGCGCTTGACAAAGCCCCCCCCCCCCTCCAAATGAAATGCGATATCGATAAACGCGTTGAAACTCGGCCGCCATGATGAAGGGGACTATAAGTGGGGGTTCGAGAAAAATATTCGTAAGTATAGCGTTTCTTCGTCAACATGAGTCATTTCAGAGATTCAAAAAATCCTGTTTCTCAAAATTTGAAGAAGTTTGCTGAAGATCAATTTCGAAAAGGCCCTCCCCCGTCCGATTCAAAAGTTCCAAAGATCAAAGGGAGTGAAGCATATAATGATAATGTTCGTCCCGGGCGATACGGAACCGTAGGTGATTCACGGAAAAAATAGGCTCTTGTTGAGAAGTTGCCACGGAAGGCAGCGGAATCATGCGCCGCAACGAAAACAATGCGTGCAAGAGACGTGAATTAAAAGTGCGCATCGAACGATTGTTGCAAAACATTCAACAATTGAAAGGAGAAATAGACTCGTGGGCGCAGATTCATTCGCTGAGGATGATATTTGAAAAAATAAATTTGGAGCCACGGCGCGAAGAATCTCCTCACCGACAAACGTCATTGGTCGAGGATTCAGAGTGGAGGGGAAATGGTGGAGGGGGCAAGTATATAATCTCGTGAAGACAGCTTCGAACGATTAGACGGCAAGTGAAAAATGGACGCGATCAATAAGATTGGTAAATACGCAGATTTTCTTCCGGCGAAGAAATTGAACGAGTTGACCCCCGAGTCGGAGTATCCCATCACCAACATACGGGAAGTGAACACGAGATATGGCAAAAAGTTCGTGATTGACATTCGCAACGAGTTTACCGTATTCCTACCGGGGAGGATCAGCAAGGTACTTGAAACGAATCCTGCGACGTTCCAGACGATGTTGGCGTCAGCGTACAACGGAGATCTATGCATGGTCTACATCGGTGGAAAGTTCAATAGCATGGAATTCAAAAACCTGGCAAACGAACCTGGCGAATGCAGTGCGCGGTGAGGAGGAAGGCGACTAATGTCGCTTGACTGCTCAAGTGAATTGCAAGTGAAAAAATGTTTTTTTTTGTTCTCCAGGTGAAGAAACCCCGAGTCGCTATGGGCTCTCGGAAAAAAACACATCACAAAGGCTCGATGTTGGCGGAGGTGCTTAGACCTGGAATTCTGCTAACCTCGCGACAGCGAAACCATGGCAAAAATATTGTGTTTTTCGGATCACCAAGGCGCTCCCGGTTGACATCAGCGCTTTGATAAAATCTGGTGCAAAGGAATCCACGAAACTCGCCATCACAGTATTAAGAACATTTTCTGTGTGTGTGTGTGTGTGTGTGTGTGTGTGTGTGTGTGTGTGTGTGTGTGTGTGTGTGTGTGCGTGTGCGTGTGTGCGTGTGCGTGTGCGTGTGCGTGTGCGTGTGCGTGTGTGTGTGTGTGTGTGTGAATGGGACAACATTTTGTAAAAATTTTTTGTAAATAAAAGGTAAAATTATGTAATCACAAAAAAACTTTATTTCCTCGCAACCTCTCTCAACCATCTCTCCAGACATTTCACATTTTCATAGGCACATTTGAATTTTGGGTGGAGAGTCGCATGGTAGGGACATCCGTTGTTTCTCAGCTCTTTTGTCGCAAGCTTCTCCAACGATGGGCAATCCAGAATCTCCAGTTCGATGATCTCCGTTGCTAGGTCGGTGAATTTCTTCAACCACAGCGATTTCTCCAATCCCTTGATGTAGACGATTCGAGCGTGTTGTAAGATTGATCGAATGAACATGGGGATGGTGTCGTGTGGAAAGTCGCCATCGTCCCATCGCAAACCATGGTAATTGCGCTCCAACCACATATTCGTACTCTTGTACTTTCCCGGCAGAGAATTCCAGGCGTACGGTGGTTCGAAGAGAAACGTCAAGGGCTTGCAGTCAACGTTCGCCACCTCGATAATTGATATTTCGTTCGGGACGAATTTGTTGATCGGTCGCTTGAAGCCTTGAACATCAACGATAAACTCCATAATGACTGAAGGGGGGCGCGTGATCGCAACTTTATATCAACTTTCTTACCCCGCCACCTATCGGATTGTACTCGACAATACGATCATGGAGAATGAGACAGTAGGCGGAAGTATTGGCGGGAATATTGGTCTTTGATTCGAATTCGATGCGTACGTCAACGGGGCATACTTTATGAAATCCAATTTTTTCAAGCATGGTTCGGGCTCTCTATTGTAGTACGAATATTGAAAGTTTGCATACATTTGATAGAGAAGCGCATATTGGTTCTGTGCAATGTCCAGATTCAAATTCCCATAGGGATAACTTTGCGAATTGAGGTAGAGTTTGACATCTGCGATGTCACAATGATCGAAATTACACGCATTTGCGCTTTTCTTATTTTTACGATCGGTCTGGAAGGCTAGAATGACATATCGTGGCTTCTCAAGTTGCGTAGATGTCTTCACGGCCCACATGTGTTTTGAGGTTGCGGGGAGCATTGGGTACTCGTACAATTCCCATGAGCGGAAAGTCATGGGTATCGGTGTGTCTTTACCGATAAACTTGAGAAGTTGGATTTAACGCTTATCGGAGCGTGTCACGTATGGTACGAGCCATTCTACTTTTTTTAACGTGAATTTGATGTCATCCTCACCTGTGGCTTGCCATATCGCATTATCATTAGTCTTCGATCTCAATAAAGTTAATTCATGCTTCGCATTCACAATGATTTTTTGATAATCTTCGGCGAAACCGAGGATCATACTGAGCGGTATGCATACGTCAAAATTCCCATCGGCATCTGCGACAGCGTGCCCGCTGCGAACATCATACCAGCCAGCATTCTCAAGCTTATAGTTCTTGGATTGACTCACGGATGCATATCCCTTCATCGAGCTCGTTATACCCACATTTTTACATCGATCTATTTCCATGGCATTGAGCTCGTATCTCACCTCGTCGAACAAATAGCAAATGCCATTGTTTGCGAAATGTGTATTGGCGGCGATTGTGCCATCGGCTTTGGTGACTCGCCCGCATACGCGTAGCGAACTTTGACTGGGAAGTATGCATATGTCTTGATGCTGAATGGAAATACGTATTTCATCACTGTTATTGAAGGTTGTTGATGCATACGGCTGATGAGCATGAATCTCATAGTGCGCGATAGAATCATCGAAGATGACGGGGGTTTTGATATCAATTATTTCCGCCTCCATCCCAACCAGCATACGCACGCAATGCAGATTATGTAGTTTTTCATGCGATTTTTCCACGTATTCGTAGACCTAAACTCCGCAAAAACAGCACGTTCTGCGGTGTTAGCGGTGTGCGTCTCCATCGACTACTGGACTCTCTCATCGACGAAGTATTGTTTTTATAAGTGCTCGCGACTCTGTGAAAGACTATACCCATTGCGATTTGATGTGTAATCGTATCGTTATTGTCTCACCGCGAAAGTTCACCAAATCACCGTCCTGATCCACTATTCGCAGTTGAATGTTGTCTATCGTCTTGCTCGCGATTGGTAGATAAATGACGTGCGACGGTATCTCGATGATTTTATAGCCTGGTGGTACGGATGGGAAAAACTCGTGGATTGTGTTACTCTTCGCTCGTTAATATACGCGCCAGCTGTGAGGTTACATTCGACGCGCAAGGCGTTCACTTTGAGAATGGTCACTAGATTATCCGATTGATGCTTTTCATCAGCTCGTAGTCTACGGGGTGCAAATCCAAGCATACGTCCGATAGAATCCTCGGGCGTGAAATATATTTCATAATTGCACTCGATTTCACTGCGCAGCGTATTGTGGTTGAGCCTAATGCGAATGGTGATATTTTGTTTTGCCAGCTCTTTTTCCAAGTATGTCGCAATATCGGCTAATTCGTAACTTCCAGTAGGTATGGTAAAAACGTTCTTGCCAACGTAAAATTTGTTGTGTCCAATGTCTATATTTGGAATAGAATTGTAGGTTAGGAGTTCGATGAGTCCGAGGGTATAATTCTTGTGGGGGGCGAGTTCAATGGGGGGAAAGTATTGAGCCTCGAGCACAGACGATGATCCCGATAAGGTCAACGTAAGACTGTTATCCATAATGTCGTTTGACAAACTGACCCGATTTTTCCCTCATCACCCACTTTTATACAGAGAAAATCTCTCTCGTCGCGGTAATTGTCGACAGAGAAACTTCGACACAAATGACCACACTCGAATGTGTCGTATGTCTGGTACCTCTTGTAATTATAATTCACGCTACTCACACCGAAGTATTTCAAAAGTTCGGCAGGTGGTTGGAGATCGCCGAAACTATCGAAATAATGGACTCTATTGTTTGTTTTTTTGTACGCCACCCAATGTGTGCCACACCCCATAACCTCATCGAGATTTACCATGGCACATTCGCGTAGCCATGGTCCACCCTTGGGCAATTGATTTCGCATGTAACATCCACGAAAATAGGGGATTTTCATTATTTTGGCGTATTTTAGCAAATCTACATCGGTGAGTGGTCGGTGAGGTAGCTCTACTTTACGTTTTTTGGCGCGATAAAAAGACCCGTTCCCTGTTTGTACGGCTTGAGATGTAAGCCTTTGCTCAATGCTATTGCTTCAATCGTTCGATTGTGACGCTTGCTCTCTTCGAGCTCACGTTTCGCTCTCGTACCCATCTTTGCCGGTCTCAGCGCTGCAGGGGCGCTAGCAGGTGGTGCGGCCAACATAGTCAAAGCGGTCAAGGCCGCTCAAGCAGCGAAACGTGAGCTCGAAGAGAGCAAGCGTCACAATCGAACGATTAAAGCAATAGCATTGGGCAAAGGCTTACATCTCAAGCCGTACAAACAGGGAATGGGTCTTTTTATCGCGCCAAAAAACGTAAAGTAGAGCTACCTCACCGACCACTCACCGATGCAGATTTGCTAAAATACGCCAAAATAATGAAAATCCCCTATTTTCGTGGATGTTACATGCGAAATCAATTGCCCAAGGGTGGACCATGGCTACGCGAATGTGCCATGGTAAATCTCGATGAGGTTATGGGGTGTGGCACACATTGGGTGGCGTACAAAAAAACCAACAATAGAGTCCATTATTTCGATAGTTTCGGCGATCTCCAACCACCTGCCGAACTTTTGAAATACTTCGGTGTGAGTAGCGTGAATTATAATTACAAGAGGTACCAGACATACGACACATTCGAGTGTGGTCATTTGTGTCGAAGTTTCTCTGTCGACAATTACCGCGACGAGAGAGATTTTCTCTGTATAAAAGTGGGTGATGAGGGAAAAATCGGGTCAGTTTGTCAAACGACATTATGGATAACAGTCTTACGTTGACCTTATCGGGATCATCGTCTGTGCTCGAGGCTCAATACTTTCCCCCCATTGAACTCGCCCCCCACAAGAATTATACCCTCGGACTCATCAAACTCCTAACCTACAATTCTATTCCAAATATAGACATTGGACACAACAAATTTTACGTTGGCAAGAAAGTTTTTACCATACCTACTGGAAGTTACGAATTAGCCGATATTGCGACATACTTGGAAAAAGAGCTGGCAAAACAAAATATCACCATTCGCATTAGGCTCAACCACAATACGCTGCGCAGTGAAATCGAGTGCAATTATGAAATATATTTCACGCCCGAGGATTCTATCGGACGTATGCTTGGATTTGCACCCCGTAGACTACGAGCTGGTGAAAAGCATCAATTGGATAATCTAGTGACCATTCTCAAAGTGAACGCCTTGCGCGTCGAATGTAACCTCACAGCTGGCGCGTATATTAACGAGCGAAGAGTACACACAATCCACGAGTTTTTCCCATCCGTACTACCAGGCTATAAAATCATCGAGATACCGTCGCACGTCATTTATCTACCAATCGCGAGCAAGACGATAGACAACATTCAACTGCGAATAGTGGATCAGGACGGTGATTTGGTGAACTTTCGCGGTGAGACAATAACCATACGATTACACATCAAATCGCAATGGGTATAGTCTTTCACAGAGTCGCGAGCACTTATAAAAACAATACTTCGTCGATGAGAGAGTCCAGCAGTCGATGGACACGCACACCGCTAACACCGCAGAACGTGCTGTTTTTGCGGAGTTTGGGTCTACGAATACGTGGAAAAATCGCATGAAAAACTACATAATCTGCATTGCGTGCGTATGCTGGTTGGGATGGAGGCGGAAATAATTGATATCAAAACCCCCGTCATCTTCGATGATTCTATCGCGCACTATGAGATTCATGCTCATCAGCCGTATGCATCAACAACCTTCAATAACAGTGATGAAATACGTATTTCCATTCAGCATCAAGACATATGCATACTTCCCAGTCAAAGTTCGCTACGCGTATGCGGGCGAGTCACCAAAGCCGATGGCACAATCGCCGCCAATACACATTTCGCAAACAATGGCATTTGCTATTTGTTCGACGAGGTAAGATACGAGCTCAATGCCATGGAAATATATCGATGTAAGAATGTGGGCATAACGAGCTCGATGAAGGGATACGCATCCGTGAGTCAATCCAAGAACTATAAGCTTGAGAATGCTGGCTGGTATGATATTCGCAGCGGGCACGCTGTCGCAGATGCCGATGGGAATTTTGACGTATGCATACCGCTAAGTATGATCCTCGGTTTCGCCGAAAATTATCAAAAAATCATTGTGAACGCGAAGCATGAATTAATTTTATTGAGATCGAAGACTAATGATAATGCGATATGGCAAGCCACAGGTGAGGATGACATCAAATTCACGTTAAAAAAAGTAGAATGGCTCGTACCATACGTGATACTCTCCGATAAGCGTAAAATCCAACTTTTCAAGTTTATCGGTAAAGACACACCGATACCCATGACTTTCCGCTCATGGGAATTGTACGAGTACCCAATGCTCCCCGCAACCGCAAAACACATGTGGGCCGTGAAGACATCTACGCAACTTGAGAAGCGACGATATGTCATTCTAGCCTTCCAGACCGATCGTAAAAATAAGAAAAGCGCAAATGCGTGTAATTTCGATCATTGTGACATCACAGATGTCAAACTCTACCTCAATTCGCAAAGTTATCCCTATGGGAATTTGAATCTGGACATTGCACAGAACCAATATGCGCTTTTCTATCAAATGTATGCAAACTTTCAATATTCGTACTACAATGGAGAGCCCGAACCATGCTTGAAAAAATTGGATTTCATAAAGTATGCTCCGCTCATTGTCGTTGATTGCTCGAAGCAGAACGATTCTCTCAAGTCCGGCCCCGTTGACGTACGCATCGAATTCGAATCAAAGACCAATATTCCCGCCAATACTTCTGCCTACTGTCTCATTCTCCATGATCGTATTGTCGAGTACAATCCGATAGGTGGCGGGGTAAGAAAGTTGATATAACGTTGCGATCACGCGCCCCCCTTCAGTCATCATGGAGTTTATCGTTGATGTTCAAGGCTTCAAGCGACCGATCAACAAATTCGTTCCGAAGGAAATATCAATTGTCGAGGTGGCGAACGTTGACTGCAAGCCCTTGACGTTTCTCTTCGAACCACCGTACGCCTGGAATTCTCTGCCGGGAAAGTACAAGAGTACGAATATGTGGTTGGAGCGCAATTACCATGGTTTGCGATGGGACGATGGCGACTTTCCACACGACACCATCCCCATGTTCATTCGATCAATCTTACAACACGCTCGAATCGTCTACATCAAGGGATTGGAGAAATCGCTGTGGTTGAAGAAATTCACCGACCTAGCAACGGAGATCATCGAACTGGAGACTCTGGATTGCCCATCGTTGGAGAAGCTTGCGACAAAAGAGCTGAGAAACAACGGATGTCCCTACCATGCGACTCTCCACCCAAAATTCAAATGTGCCTATGAAAATGTGAAATGTCTGAAGAGATGGTTGAAAGAGGATGCGAGGAAATAAAGTTTTTTTGTGATTACATAATTTTACTTTTTATTTACAAAAATTTTTTACAAAATGTTGTCCCATTCACACGCACACACACACACACACACATACACATAGAAAATGTTCTTAATACTGTGATGGCGAGGTTCGTGGATTCCTTTGCACCAGATTTTATCAAAGCGCTGATGTCAACCGGGAGCGCCTTGGTGATCCGAAAAACACAATATTTTTGCCATGGTTTCGCTGTCGCGAGGTTAGCAGAATTCCAGGTCTAAGCACCTCCGCCAACATCGAGCCTTTGTGATGTGTTTTTTTCCGAGAGCCCATAGCGACTCGGGGTTTCTTCACCTGGAGAACAAAAAAAAACATTTTTTCACTTGCAATTCACTTGAGCAGTCAAGCGACATTAGTCGCCTTCCTCCTCACCGCGCACTGCATTCGCCAGGTTCGTTTGCCAGGTTTTTGAATTCCATGCTATTGAACTTTCCACCGATGTAGACCATGCATAGATCTCCGTTGTACGCTGACGCCAACATCGTCTGGAACGTCGCAGGATTCGTTTCAAGTACCTTGCTGATCCTCCCCGGTAGGAATACGGTAAACTCGTTGCGAATGTCAATCACGAACTTTTTGCCATATCTCGTGTTCACTTCCCGTATGTTGGTGATGGGATACTCCGACTCGGGGGTCAACTCGTTCAATTTCTTCGCCGGAAGAAAATCTGCGTAGTTACCAATCTTATTGATCGCATCCATTTTTCACTTGCCGTCTAATCGTTCGAAGCTGTCTTCACGAGATTATATACTTGCCCCCTCCACCATTCCCCCTCCACTCTGAATCCTCGACCAATAACGTTTGTCGGTGAGAAGATTCTTCGCGCCGTGGCTCCAAATTTATTTTTTCTAATATCATCCTCAGCGAATGAATCTGCGCCCACGAGTCTATTTCTCCTTTCAATTGTTGAATGTCTTGCAACAATCGTTCGATGCGCACTTTTAATTCACGTCTCTTGCACGCATTGTTTTCGTTGCGGCGCATGATTCCGCTGCCTTCCGTGGCAACTTCTCAACAAGAGCCTATTTTTTCCGTGAATCACCTACGGCTCCGTATCGCCCGGGACGAACATTATCATTATATGCTTCACTCCCTTTGATCTTTGGAACTTTTGAATCGGACGGGGGAGGGCCTTTTCGAAATTGATCTTCAGCAAACTTCTTCAAATTTTGAGAAACAGGATTTTTTGAATCTGTGAAATGACTCATGTTGACGAGGAAACGCTATACTGACGAATATTTTTCTCGACACCCCCACTTATAGTCCCCTTCATCATGGCGGCCGAGTTTCAACGCGTTTATCGATATCGCATTTTATTTGGAGGGGGGGGGGGGCTTTGGCAAGCGCAGCATCCACAAGGTGTGTGTGTGTGTGTGTGTGTGTGTGTGTGTGTGTGTGCCGGCACGCGCTCGAACGTCGAGTTTGTATACACAAGATCGAGTTCCAAACAGCGAGACGTTGGGCGCTCTTTCTCGTGCTTTCCAATCTTGAACACAAGATGAATTGTTCTTGAAATACTTTACTAGTATCCTTCATTATGCATTATGCATCCATATCTTCAGAGTCCGCGTCCAACGTTTCAATAACTAGATAATTTTTCATATTTAGTATATGAGCTAGCTGCTCTCGATTTTCATGACCCTTAACGTATGCGATAAACTTTCCACCGATGTAGGCTTTGCAGACATTTCTTTTGTACGCTGCTGCCAACATCAGCGGGAATGTTGCTGAATTCGCGAATTTCAGGCTGTGACATTTTCCGCCGCGATAGACCATGCATAGATCTCCTCTATGCGCTGCTGCCAACATGCTCTCGAATGTTGTCGAATCAGCCTCAAGCGCCTTGACGATCGTTCCGGGTAGAAACACGCTGAATTCGTTGCGAATGTCAACGATGTGCTTTTGGCCAAATTTAGTGTTGACAGCCCGTATGTTGGTGATGATATAATCCGACCCGGGTGACAACTCTCTGAGCTTCTTTGTCGGCAGAAAATCGGCAATTTTACGAATTTTATCGATGAACTCCATTGTTTCACTCGTGTGTACGTAGTTCTTTCTCATGTGTGCGTCCGATCTTGAATCGCAAGATTATGTACTCCCCCCCCCCCCCCCCCCCCCGCCCCTCTGCATTGAGGGCACGAGGGTCCGAGCGCGGAAAAATGTCACGCGTTCGATGACTCACCACGCCCCACAAAACGTTTGAAAAAATAATCTGACGAAATCCCGCCGCCATTTTGACGCAATCAATGTTACTCTTCCGCCGATGATAAATTCTCGGAAAATAATCATTCAACACCTGTTGTTGGAATAATCATTCAACACGTGTTGAAATAATCATTCAACACGTGTTGAAACCAGCGAAACAATTCGCCGGTTTCAACACGTCGATAAACAAAACTATCGCATCTCAGCAGGAGCGGGGGGTGGGGTGTTTTGTCAAGCCACGGCAAGCGCCCGATGACTCACCACTCACAAATGTTTAAAACAATTTCTGAGAAATCGGACCCACCACTCTTCCTCCCACCACCCCTCCCTCCCACCCCCCTCTTCCCCGCGGGAGGGGCAGGGAACTCCGTTTTACTACAAAGCACTTCGACTCTTTGTCAGTCGTTGCGCGGCCTCGCTGGGAATTGGACGTGTGGCCCTGTGTTTACCCCCCCCCCCCCATTCCGCCGCATTCCATTCGAGGCGAAGGGGGACTTACCACCGTCGGTCGGTAAGCAGGTGACCCCTACCATCAATCGGTAAACCTGTGAGCCTCACCTTCGGTCGGTAAGCAGTGCAGCCCTACCATCGGTCGGTAAGTACAAACATCGACAGTCGATCATGGTACCAGTTCTAAATCAAACCCCTACCCGACCATCCGCCGATAACTCAGAAATTAACCATTTTTGGGTCGTTCTCGGTCGGTAAGTGTCGGTAGTAGGAATCTTGGTTTAGAACTGGTACCATTACACTACTCTTGACCAAAAATGGTTGGACGTCGGCTTCCGGATATTGAAGCTTGACACTGTGTTAATGCCTGCGAATAATAAGTCGCCATCTCAGCAGGATAAGATTGTACACTTATTTGGATAGAAGCGTTGTATTAAGAAAAATTGGAAATCAATTTTTCCTCGTTTCCAAATTAAATTTGAGATTTCTATAAAAACTCTACGTGATTCGTGTTCAGCAGACAATTTGACATTCGATTGTCATGGTAATTATTACTTCTAATTTAAATGAAATTGATTAGGGTAAATAGAATATAAATGATATTTATGAATTCAAATTGAATGAATTATTAATAATTTGTGTTCAATTCAATTGTGATTGCATCGTTGTAATTATAAAAGTTGAATTAAATTTATGCAAACTCAATGTGATTTGTATTCAGTAGAAACTTTGCCACAAGAATAGTCGATCTGTTTCGAATAAATATTTCGAATTTTTTCGGCCAATGGGGCCGTGCAAAACTGGTGAAAATCGACGACTGACTTTCAAAATTTACCACAAATCGCAAAAGAATCCAATATCCATGACCCAAGTTGCATAAGAAAGGGCAACTGAATACAAAAGAATGAACATAGGCAGAGGTCGCTATCTCTTCAGAGAAAAATGCAGTTATTTCCATAGAAGCATATTACGAAAATTCGAGAATTCATCATAAGAACCCATTTCGCCTCCAAGACATTTCTTTTTGATTCACGAAGAACTGCAAGCTACCCCTCGGACTAACCTCTTTGGAAGTCACGTTATCCCCGGAGGTTTCTTGTTGTACAACTGGAGCGCTGCTCGTGCAACTCGTCGCTACTCGGGCACGTTCACCAGATGGTCCTGGTAACGGGTTGAACGGAACGTTCTCCTCCGATTGGCCAACGTTCTCCTGTCGCAAAAAACAATTATTGATTATTGCATTGAAGAAAAAGAGAAAGGTGTTGCAAAAAATTGAACGAGAAAGGAGGAGGAAATAAAGAGAAGAGAAACGAAAACAATGTAAAATGAAAGAAGAATTGCAAGGAAAATAAAAAGGCGACAAAAAAATAACCCGCAAAGGATACAATACAGATTATACAGGATGTCCCACGATAGAATGCCATCCGTGAAATGCGGAGTTGGGGGGTGAAATTCCGAGACGATTGATATAAGCATGGAAATTCACTCCCAACCCCGCAGTTCACGGATGACATTCTATCGTGGGACACCCGTATAACATAAAATATTACTATTCTTACCCTGTTATTTACTGCGATGGACAATGCATCTGCAAACAACGAATAGTTCCTGCGGGGAATAATAACGATTTCTCCATCAGGCATTTGTGTACGATCTTCTTTGACGACATCGGAGTCAGAGAAGTGAAGCTCGCACACTAAATCACTCGGAACAAGCTGGTGTTGGATAGCCTCGCTCCATCGCTGCAGCATATTCTGTAATTTAATATAATATTTAATTTCAAACCACAAAAAAATGTCAGTGACATGCACTGATATTATAAGAACAGTGAACTTTCGCTAGCTCTCGCACCGTCAGAATCCTGATCTGCGTGGTGCGACAGTAACCGATGGACCCTTCTCCGCCACTAAAGAACAAACGCATGAGCGAGACTTTCCCCTCAAGCAGGAGGGTCAGCGACAGTTATTCATTAAACAGTTAGCGGGAGTTTGCTGTATTGATTGCATAATCGACAACAAAGCACTTGGTGGCACTGCTATGCGGTTTTTAGCCCGACAGGGAAACCGCGTTGACTGGCTACTGAGCAGCGCTGCTAAGTGCTTTACTGTCAAAAATAATAAAAAAAAGTAGAGCAAAAGACTCACTCCGGGTATTTGAAAAACCGATAGCTGCCGTAATCCAGCACGCGTCCGTTCCGCCCTGACGGCACGTCGCCCAGTTCGGCATCCCGGATACGCGCGCGGTTTACCCATCTCTACCTCGATGAAGCAATCTGCAGATATAAAGAAATTCATCATTGTAAATATTAGATGTCTTGCGGGGTAATATTTTGTTATTGTAATATGCAGGTTGAATAAATTGAACTGGCGTCTAATTTCCACGCTGCAAGCTAGTATGATGGTTGAAATTGAAAATATGTATTGTTTATTAATTTTGTTCATATTTCAACTCGAAATATGCACATTAATCCCTCACTGCAATAGAAATTACGCCGGCTTCGAGCGTGGAAAAAAAAACGTCACAAATGGCGTCATAACCTCAATTTATTTAATCGGCAAATTATAATAACAAAATATTACCCCAAATGTCATTAAATATGTAAAAAGATGCCTTCCCCTTACTAGTACATTATCTTTTACGAGGTGACGAGTCACAATATTTTGCAGGAGCATTTTTTTCACTTTATACACACTTTATACACACGCGAAAGAAATACACCGCGAATAAAGACGTATAAAACGGAAATAAAACTCAGAGCTCACTTCGTTGTATGACCAACGCGAAACTTCACAGCGGTATATTTGGAACGAGAGCGCTACCGTGGCTGAATTTCAAACTAGAAAATATCATCGCTTTTACATGTCACTTTTTCACCCATTCGGCCATATGCGTTCGGACTCCTTTACTCTAGTCTCCATGGCGCAGACCACGGTCTTATATACAGTTATTGAAACTCGCTCAAAATTTCAGTGGTGGGAGATGGCCTCTTATTGAAGCACCGACTGTTTCAACTCGTGACCACGAGGATCGCTGCTATAGAGTAATGCAGGCTGTGTGAGAGAGACGGAAATAGATTTCGAAAGTAAACAAAACCCAAATATAAACGCTGATTCACGCGACCACACGCGACGTGCTCTACTTGTAAACTTGTAAAAACGGTGATATTGAAAAATGACTAAGTGGTGTATTGTGCCAATGTGTAAAACAGGCTCTCGGAGTGAAAAATCGAAACGCTCAGTGTTTCGGGTGCCGAGAGACTTAGCGCAATTAAAAAAAAAGGGAGGCCACGATACCGGGAGTTGGGAAATTAGAGCCGAGACACGTTGTGTGCGAAAATCATTTCGAACCGAAATATATTCATCGAGAATGGGCGAAACAGGCGTTGGAGCCGGGAACCTAAAAAAAATGAAAAATTATTGGGATCATTACAATAAATACTTTTGTAACGTCGCGAGCAAAGTGCATAAAAATATTGTGCTTTCTTTCTCCTACTTTGTTGAAATCCCCCGAGAACGCTGGCCTGAGCGATTTCCCATGGAAATCGAGAATAACCATTAAACGAATATGGCATTCACATTTTTCGACACATTCTTGTATCTTCTTAAGCTTAGACATACCACAACTGCAATGTAACCTATCGATAATAAGCGAGCGTCGGGCGTACTTTCGTACGACCCTCCTTACCCACTCGAATCCAACGAGAACATAGTTTTAGGCACGCTTTCTCGGAAAAGTCGTAAAACAAAAATTATCATACTGCAAGCCAGATGACCCAGAGTTCACCCGCCGGCGAAGGCATAGCTGAGCTCCGATTCTTAAATCCGTGTGGGAATCAAGGATAGACCAAGACCGCCGGAAAAGTCCACTCGACTCGGTCATAAAACCGGGCCGCGACGAAAAACAAAATGCACATGGAAGGGCTATGAGGCGCATAGCAGCTGCACTATCGCGGGGCGACTCGGCGCCGGGCCCTAGACCTTAGATAAACAAACACGATCTCATGCGCTTTTTCCACGAAAACTCGCTCGGAATAGCTTCATTCCGATTGGTCGCCTTGTAATTAATTTCATGCGCCTAGACTCCCAGATACAAAGAACTGTCTCCCACGTCGACCGCTCCGATTGGTTAGAAGAGTCAAAAACGAAAACCCCCCTTTTTTTCTCCTACTCCACCCAAGAAGGGAAATCTGGAGCAGGAAGGTCCAGAGGATTAAAAGAAAAATCAGTTCAGCATCATCATCCGAACCAGAAAGATCTCTTCTATCGACTCCAACCCTGTATCGCGATTCGTAACTCTATTCCGCGTTTAACAATCCAACTCTGTTTTTCGATCATCCATTTGCATATCTATATACTTCGAAAAGTATTGTGAACCTTCTCCGCGCTCTTCACACTCACGAAGTGACCCTCTGACCCATCTGCGGCACCATTGTAAACACAGCGTGTGTGCGGCCCACCGACCGACTTTGTACAAGCGAGCGTAACAGGCCGAGAGCGAAGGCCCTTTCACCGAAGTCCAAAGGACCGTCATCCAGCGAACGTAAGCTAACTGCACCATTTTTTTTGTATCATCTTCTTAATCCGCCGAACTGTACTCTTCCCATGTTTCCGACCGGCCAAGTGGACGGCACTTGGTAATAAACGAAAATTTGTAAACGGTAGCTACATCTGTCACAATCACTCATATAACTCTTGACCATCTAGGCACTCGAGACCTAGAACACCCGTTCCACACATTCTCCTTTTACCCTCATCCCGTGCTATTGCGCTTGGCGTAGGCAAGAAAGAGGGAAACGAAAGTTTTATGCTCTCATCCCTTCCGGATGTGACATATTAATTTTTGGGGGCTCGTCCGGGATTGTAAAAAGGAAATGTGTTAATTAACCCAATGTCTGACGACGAATCAACTAGCTCATTAAATCTAAATATTACTGAACACCCAGCGGAGCAATCAGGATATTCACTGAGAAGTTCCAACGTAGAATTATTGTCTGCTCTCGAATCTATTCCAAAAAGATCAATAAAAACATTAAACTTACCTCGTAAAACCGAAATAAAAAACACAGTAACAATGACGACGTTAGGAACAAATCAGTTAATCTCCCTTAAAGATGCAATAAGTTGCGTTCCCGAATTCGATGGAAAAAATATCCCTTTGTCGGAATTTATCACGGGATGCGAAGACGCAAAAGATATGCTTCCTCCCGAAGCTGAAAAATATTTAGCCAAATTAGCTAGAAACAAATTAAAAGATCAAGCTAGAGAAGCGATACATGGGACAAAATTCCAAACGATAGAAGAACTCACAAAATTCCTTAAAAAAATATATACACCAAACAAATCCGAAATGCAATTGTTAGGAGAACTCGGTACAATTTTCCAGGCGGACAACGAAAGTGTCGTAGATTTCATTTCAAAAATTAAGAAAAAGGCAAGAGAGATACTTGAGGCGCGAAAATTAGTTAACAATGGCACAGACGACCCCATTTTCAAGACCATGGTGAGCGATTATTGCCTAACGTGTTTTAAACGGGGTTTAAAAGGGGAAATTGAACAACGACTCCCTCAGTGCGTCCTAATTGAAGACGCGATCGAACACGCGATAAAAATCGAACGCGAGGTTAATGCGCGGAAAGAATTGCAAACAAACACCGCTAAACTCGAAAAACCCGTTCCAACACAAGCAGTTAAATTATGCAGTATTTGCAAAAAGGACAATCATTGAACTGAAGCTTGTCGATTCGGATCCCTCACTTGCCAAATCTGTAAAAATCAAGGCCACAGTGCTAATGAATGCCGAAAAGTATCAAATGAGCAAAGCTCTGTCTCTTGTCAAATCTGTAAAAAACCCGGTCACACGGCAGATCGGTGTTATGCCAATCAGAACTCCCGCTCCATAAATTGCCAATTGTGCAAAAATCCAGGACACACGGCCGATAAATGCAATTCGCAAGGCCGGTTCACAAACTTCGCAACAGACTGGCGACGTCAGTCGGCCGGTCCTCAATGCCAAATTTGCAAAAAAATCGGGCATACCGCTGATAAATGTTTCCAAGCAAAAACCGAGCCGCCTAACCCCAACTCGAACGTTTGTCGGTACTGCAAAAGGGTAGGGCACGTTATCGAAAATTGTCGTACCCGCGAATTTAATAACTCGCGAAATCAGCCGGGAAACGGCTTGAATACCCCTCGGGCGGACGCGCCGAGAGGTTCTCCGATCCCAAAGCGTCCGGTTACCACGGTCGTAACGACCCCACCGAACGAACCCATCCTACCTACACAATAAATGCAGAAAATTTCGACAAATTACCCTCGGTGTGTATCGGAGCACTACCGGAAGTGGGTAAAATATCGGTACTGTTAGACAGTGGCGCTATCCCAAATTTGATTAAAAAGAAGTATATAAAAAATTTGGCTGGTATCGACGAACAAGATATCATTAGATTAAAGGGAATATCCGAGGCACCAGTTTTTGCATTGGGAAGTGTAATGCTGCGTGTATTCGGATTCGAGGCCTTATTCCATATTATACCCGATGAGGTAGGAATCCCTCATCCCGGTTTATTGGGGACCCGTTACTTTTATCAAACAAAATCCAAAATAAATTTCGAGACAGAGTGTTTCGAATGTGGAAATAAGACATTGCCTTTCGAAAAAACGAATGAACCCGACGAGGTGATCGAAATCCCCGCGCGTTCGGAAACGACCTTCCATGTGAAAGTCGAAAACCGCACGTTAAAGGAAGGATATATCCCGCCTTTAAAAATCCGCCAGGGTGTTTACGCCGGTGATTGCCTGGTAACAAACACCCACGGAAAGGCCCATTTGAAGGTTTTTAATACCACAAATGACGCCGTAAGACTGCGCGTGCCAGTCATAAAACTACAGGAATTCGACATTGTCGAAGACCTGACGAAAATCGAATCAAATCCAGATTGCATGACAATCTCCAGTTCCAATCCTATTTCCCGCGATGCTATTCCAATTTCTCGCGATTCTGATCTTAATTCGGACGTAGATTGCATGACAACTACGCCGGTCCAGAGCCCAGTAGTGGCCAATCCAAAAACATCGACAAAAAACGTCGAAATAGAACTTTGTCAACGCTCCAGCGAGAGCGAAGACGAAGAAAAACCTAATAAAAACCAAAAATCAAAAACAAACCAAAACGAAAACAAAACAAAATCCGGTTGCACGACAACCTTCAGTTCTAGTTCCATCCCTCGTGATCCTTCTATTCCAGGCGTAGATTGCAAGACAATCACGTCAATCCAGAGCCCAATAGAGGCCAATCCAAAAGTTTCGGCGAAAAACGTCGAAATAAAACCTTGCCTTCGCCCTAATGAAAGCGATGACCAAGGAAAACCAAATAAAAATTTCTGTAGCGAGGAAAGAGCAAGAACAAAATCCAATCAAAAATCAAAATCAAGCAAAGACGAAAACGCGAAAAGCAAAAAACCAACATCAATCAAAAAATTAAACAATGAGAAAAATGAAAAATCGTCAACGAATCAAAATAAAAATCAAAACCAAAATAAAAACCTAAGTGTAAAAACAATTTTAGAAACAAACGTAAATTGCGTCTCCACCTCTGAGTCAACATCGCGTATAATCAAAAAAAATCTAGAGCGTCCAGAAATAATCAAGAATCTCTTACGTCTAGATCACTTGGGAGACGAAGAATTAAAACATGTCGAAGAAATTATCGAAACGTATTCAGATCGGTTCCATTTAAAAAACGAAGTACTGGGAGCTACCCACGTACTCAAACATAAAATTCCTACAGTCGACGACCTCCCAATCAACACCAAACAGTATCGGTTCCCACAAGCCCTTAAAGGCGAAGTCCAGCGTCAGGTAGATGAGCTGCTAGAATCAAATATCATAAACCACTCGGAATCCCCAAATAACAGTCCTGTTTGGATAGTACCGAAAAAACCGGACTCCAACGGCAATAAACGTTGGCGGATGGTAATAGACTTCCGAGCCCTTAACGAGAAAACAATCGGCGATTCTTACCCTTTACCGAATATCACTGACATTCTGGACCAATTAGGACACGCAACCTATTTCTCCGTATTCGATTTAGCATCCGGTTTTCATCAAATCGAGATGAACCTCGAAGATAAACCAAAGACAGCCTTCTCCACGCCATACGGGCATTATGAATTCACTCGAATGCCTTTCGGGCTCAAAAATGCTCCGGCGACCTTCCAACGCTTAATGGATGTTGTGCTCAGCGGACTCCAAGGAGTATCCCTCTTTGTTTATCTTGACGATATCGTAGTTTACGCAAAAGACTTAGAAGAACACGGTGACAAAATTCACAAATTAATGGAACGATTGCGTAAGGCTAACCTCAAATTACAACCGGATAAATGCGAATTTCTCAGACCAGAAGTAAATTACCTCGGCCACATAATTGGAAAAGATGGATTAAAACCAGACCCAAACAAATTGTCAGCAGTAAAGGAATTTCCTATCCCAAAAAACGTTAAAAATGTTCGCCAATTCTTGGGCTTAACAGGATATTATCGCAGGTTTATTAAAGACTTCTCAAAAATTGCAAAACCTCTAACCCATCTCTTAGAAGACAAAACCGACTTTGAATGGACGAACGAAACGCAAACAGCATTCGAAATTCTTAAAAATAAATTATGCGAAGCCCCTATCCTCCAGTACCCCGATTTCGATAAACCATTTATTATTACGACAGACGCTTCCGGGTATGCCCTGGGCGCAGTCCTGTCACAGGGAGAAATAGGAAAAGACAAACCCATAGCGTACATATCGTGCGTATTACGCGGCGCAGCCCTTCGGTACGATACGTACGAGAAGGAAGCCATGGCGATCGTTCACGGCGTGAAGGCCTTCCGTCCTTATATCTATGGTAGAAGGTTCACGCTCGTTACGGATCATAAGCCCTTGGTTTGGTTCAGAACCGCTAAAGACGCTAACGCGCGTGTACTCAAATGGCGACTCAAACTTTCCGAATGCGACTACGAAGTCGTCTACAAACCCGGCCCACTTAACTCAAACGCTGACGCCTTATCCCGAAACCCGATAGAAAAATTGGAAGATGTCAAAACCATACCCAATTGTCAAGAGGAACAAATCGAAAATTCAAAAATCACGTTACAAGATTTAGCGCGCCGATTAGAAGAGACTAGTGATAGCGATGAGGAAAACGAAAATCCCACAACTTTCACAACTCAAGCTGAAGTCCATCCCATTCCCTGTGAAGAAAATATAAACGTTGTCACTCGCTCACGAGCAAAAAACGATGCATCCCCGAAATTAGGAGAACCGTCACAACGAGAAAACGAAACATCTGGCGACAACGCTATGACCAGGGTCGATGCACCTACCACCAAACGGGTAGACGTGCACTCCGAACCCCGACACCTTGCGCGCCGCACTTGTAAACCCATAAACTACGAGGAGAGTAGCGACGAGGAAACAGAGGCCGAGATATTCGAGCCTACGCGTGCCCGACGACCCAAAGAGGCCGTTCACCCCAAAACAGCTGAGGGCCCTAGCCAGCACAAAGCACGTCCTATCCCTTACTCAAAAAAATCCGCCGATCCTAACTCCGATGATTCGACAGATTCACATACCAGTTCTCATGATCCATTAACTTCCGAAGACGAGGATCCTCCTGCAGAGGAACCAACAATGTCCAAATTTAAATTCGCCAATTGCATTGATACGAAAGAATTATTCCCTTTCCGTAATGACAATTTAGTCTATTTTATCGACTCACAAGGAAAACCATGTGACACTGGAGCACAAAAATTATCAGAATCAAACAAGCTTCCGCTCTGGAAAGATTTATCAGTAGGCCAAGCCTACAGTAAAAAGGTCGGAAAAAATATCATGTTGCCCTAGTCATCAAAGACGAATATTCTGGATCATTATCCTTCGTATCAGAAAATGTTAAGGAAAGCATAAGAGAATTAAAAGACCTTTGCGAAGATCTCAAACTCCAATCGCTGAGTATTTGCCACAGTAATCACGTCGAGCACCTAATATGGGCCGACGTCCTCAACATAATTAAAGAAACGTTCAAAGCCAGTCCAATAAAAATATTGATTTGTTTGGGAACATTACAGTACGTGCCGATCGAAAAACGCGATTCCATTTTTTACGAGATGCACAAGTCCCCGATAGGAGGACACAAAGGTGTCTCAAAAACGTACAATAGAATTAAACGCGAATATTTCTGGGAAGACTTGAAATCAGACATCCAAAGAAGAATCCAACAATGCTTAGAGTGTCAACTAAAAAAATTAGTCAGAGTCAAAACCAAGCAGCCGATGATAATTACCGACACTCCAGGTAGAGTTTTCGAAAAAATATCGATGGATATAGTAGGTCCAATGCAACGTACTTCCAATCAAAATGAGTACATTCTCACAATTCAAGACCATTTATCAAAGTATTGTGTTGCTATCCCGCTATCAAATGCACTTGCGACAACAGTCGCTGATGCATTCATAAAAAGATTCATATGTGTTTTCGGCGCACCCAAGGCATTACTGACAGATCAGGGGAGTAACTTCCTAAGCGGTCTAATGAAAAGAATCGCGAAACGCTTCCGCATAAAGCGATACCGAACTACAGCGTTTCACCCCCAGTCCAATGGATCCCTTGAAAGATCTCACCACGTGCTAGCCGAATTCTTGAAACAGTATACCGATAAGGATAACGAATGGGATCAATGGTTGGAACTAGCTATGCTTTCATACAACACCAGTGTTCACGAAAGCACAAGACATACTCCTTATGAGGTAGTCTTTGGAAAACTAGCAAGAGTCCCGTCGAGTGAACCTCTTCGCGAATCAGACCAACTACCCACTTATCGTGGATACTTAATCGAATTGATAACACGAATAAACGGAATCAGAAACCTTGCTTACGAAAATTTAATCTCATCCAAACATCGTTCAAAAAAATATTATGATAAAAATGCGAATCCTAAAAGTTTTAAGGTAGGAGACTACGTCTACCTCCAAAAGGGACCGAGACCTGGTAAACTCGGAGACCGTTATACTGGACCACATAAGGTTCTAGAAAAACTGGACAAGGGTAACGTAAAAATCCAATATAATAACAAAACACGAATAGTGCATGAAAACAGATTGCGATACTCACACATTAACACTGAAACCAAAAACAAAAAGAAGAACAAACCACCAAGAGTCGACGAATCCGATTTTAATCATAATTAAATAAATAACCGCAACAATTACACTGTTTTTTCAGATGGCTGTTATCGAACTATTCAGAAACATCAAGGGGTATAACTTTTATGAAATCCCAAAAACAACTTCGAAATTCCAAAAACAAATTCAAATTTCCAAAAACAACAACGCTGTCTATTAAGAATTATCTAACACTAATTCAAAAGATATTCGCCCAATGTTAACACTACAGTTATATCCGATGAGCGACACATCCAGAAAGAAATTTAAACGCTATACTACGATATTCTTATTCAATAATGTAACTGAGAATGGAAAATTCTTCAAAATAGTTTATCTCCTGCGATACAAGCACTAGACGAATTTACATATAGTTTAATGAAAGCTCCAAGCCATATGGCGGCTCTAGGTAGCGAAGTATTACATGTTATTAAATGTATACCAATAAAAGTAAACCTGATCAGGTTAAAAGAATGTTAAAAGAATGTTAAAAGAAGTTTAAAATAATGCTAAAAGAATGTTAAAAGTACGTTAAAAGAAGGCTTAAAGAGTTTGAAAGAATATTAAAAGAATGTTAAATGAATATTACGATCAACCTGTCACTCGTGGGAACGAAAAATATGGCCTTACTCCTCGAACTCATATATTACCAAAACAAGAACTCAAACAACCTGTAATTCCTTCCTCGATATTACCTTTACGGAGACATCGGGTACAAATTCATACCTGCTCCTATCAAAGCCATACTACCTGCAAACATGAAGCCGTCGACGAAGTCTACTTGGCGATACACCAACCCAGAACTACCATATGGGATCTATTCCGCAGAAAACATCGACAACGTACGAAAACACATCATGTTTTCTGTAGAGCAGCCCACTGCCATAAACAACATGGCACGGGGCATCAGTGATCAAAACACTGTCAACCAAGCGGACTCAATCTGGAATCGCACCTGGGGAAAATTTTTTGAATTCGGTACAGCAAACGCTGGTGTCACCCGAATGTTACCCATCGTTCGATCGAGTACGCTTCTCACAGATACGGTGATCTATACGTACAGCCTATACCCTGTCTACGGCTGGTCGGTCTACCTCATCGGTGCAGTAAGGGACTCGGTTACGCACCTCCTGATGCACCTGGCTAAGTGACCTAAGAAGAAAACGTCAACCGTGGAACTGGTCAAGAACTCTAAACTCGTCACATCTCCTTCTGTCGAACCAACGGATCAAGTCAAGACCAACGCTGCAACACATGATCTCTACATTAACATCTCCGATCGTTCAAGGTACGATCAACGTCCTAAAACACGTCCCTTTCCTTTGAGTTCGCACGAGAAGACATTCGAGTATCAAAACGATCATTTTAGTCATGCCTAATAACGTTTCTCTCTATCCTCATTACTATTGTTCTTTTAACCTTGTCAAGTAAGATAAATTGGAATGAGTTAATAAGTATCTATTCGTAAAGAAAAAGAAAGATAAAACGCGTAAATATACATCTTACAGTGATGTAAAAAAAAGGGAAAAAAAACATATATACATAATTTAAAAAAAAGGAAACCAAAAATCTCGTACAAAAATCTTTTTAAAAGAAACACATACGCTTTCTTATAAGTCGATAATGAAATTCATGCGTACCTCCTAAGCGCAAGATAACTATAAGTTACACCGTCATAATAGATACCAACCTTCGAATATATTTAAGTCAAATTGTAAGTCGATCAATGACAATGCCAATGCAAACTATCGTGCCACTCTATTTTTGATCACCACCCTCAATGACTGATCGAGCGAGACGCTCAATCCTAAAGGGGGGAAGTGTAACGTCGCGAGCAAAGCGCATAAAAATATTGCGTTTTCTTTCTCCTACTTTATTGAAATCCCCCGAGAACGCTGGCCTAAGCGAGTTCCCATGGAAATCGAGAATAACCATTAAACGAATATGGCATTCACATTTTTCGACACATTCTTGTATCTTCTTAAGCTTAGACATACCCCAGCTGCAATGTAACCTATCGATAATAAGCGAGCGTCGGGCGTACTTTCGTACGACCCTCCTTACCCACTCGAATCCAACGAGAACATAGTTTTAGGCACGCTTTCTCGGAAAAGTCGTAAAACAAAAATTATCATACTGCAAGCCAGATGACCCAGAGTTCACCCGCCGGCGAAGGCATAGCTGAGCTCCGATTCTTAAATCCGTGTGGGAATCAAGGATAGACCAAGACCGCCGGAAAAGTCCACTCGACTCGGTCATAAAACCGGGCCGCGACGAAAAACAAAATGCACATGGAAGGGCTATGAGGCGCATAGCAGCTGCACTATCGCGGGGCGACTCGGCGCCGGGCCCTAGACCTTAGATAAACAAACACGATCTCATGCGCTTTTTCCACGAAAACTCGCTCGGAATAGCTTCATTCCGATTGGTCGCCTTGTAATTAATTTCATGCGCCTAGACTCCCAGATACAAAGAACTGTCTCCCACGTCGACCGCTCCGATTGGTTAGAAGAGTCACAAACGAAAACCCCCCTTTTTTTCTCCTACTCCACCCAAGAAGGGAAATCTGGAGCAGGAAGGTCCAGAGGATTAAAAGAAAAATCAGTTCAGCATCATCATCCGAACCAGAAAGATCTCTTCTATCGACTCCAACCCTGTATCGCGATTCGTAACTCTATTCCGCGTTTAACAATCCAACTCTGTTTTTCGATCATCCATTTGCATATCTATATACTTCGAAAAGTATTGTGAACCTTCTCCGCGCTCTTCACACTCACGAAGTGACCCTCTGACCCATCTGCGGCACCATTGTAAACACAGCGTGTGTGCGGCCCACCGACCGACTTTGTACAAGCGAGCGTAACAGGCCGCGAGCGTAGGCCCTTTCACCGAAGTCCAAAGGACCGTCATCCAGCGAACGTAAGCTAACTGCACCATTTTTTTTTGTATCATTTTCTTAATCCGCCGAACTGTACTCTTCCCATGTTTCCGACCGGCCAAGTGGACGGCACTTGGTAATAAACGAAAATTTGTAAACGGTAGCTACATCTGTCACAATCACTCATATAACTCTTGACCATCTAGGCACTCGAGACCTAGAACACCCGTTCCACACATTCTCCTTTTACCCTCATCCCGTGCTATTGCGCTTGGCGTAGGCAAGAAAGAGGGAAACGAAAGTTTTATGCTCTCATCCCTTCCGGATGTGACACTTTCCAGGCTGGAAAACATAAAACAAAGTTAGTGAATTATTTTCATTTATCCTACTCGAGAGTCCTTCGCTTAAAGGTCGGAAAAGAGATGTTTTTTTTTATATTTGCCAACGCAAACCGTTTCGGAAACTGCAAAGTAGAGATGATTGAAAATGTTTCTTGGGACATGCATTAAATTTTGTTCGAAGAGGAAATAAATAATTGCAAAAGAAGGACTGTTTCTTAAGTATTTGTTTCATTTTCAAGCAATACATACTGCAAGCGTTTCGGTCTGGAATAGTTGCCACTTATTTTCCGGTCAATTAAAACAACGCGTAAAGCCTATTTTTTCATAAAAGCTAAAGCATGTTTTTTAAAAATCGAGTGCACGGGGATCGAACCCTTGAAAGCAGCATTACGATGCTCACATTGACACTTATATAAAAAATACTATTCATTGTACCCACTTGGATAACTATAGTCGTTTGGTTTTTTTCAGGTTTACGATAAAGTTACTTTTAATTGTATTTAGGTCCATCATGCATTTTTGACATTGAATATCATAATTTGCCTACACCAGCCAATTGTACAGCGAGGTTAGGTTCCTATGAGTCAACAATCGATTTCCATCTCTCTCGCACAGCCTGCATCACTCTATCGCAGCGACACTCGTGGTCACTAGGCGAAACGGCCGTCGCTTCAATCCGAGGACATACCCCCACCACCAGAGTTTCAAGATCTGTATGTAAGACCGTAGCCCAGACCTGTATATACGACCGTGACTGCGATACCGACGATACCGACGATACCGACCGTGACGAGACTGAGTAGAGTTAAGTTGTATAAAATAAAGTATCTTATTAGTTGGCCAACAGAGGTGGTGTCTTTTTATTACGGGACATTACGGTGGCGACGAGGATAAAAAGATTTGCAGTCGATAAAGGATCGCTGTAGAAAGAATCGACGAGGATAAAAAGTTTTGCAGTCGATAAAGGATCGCTGTAGAAAGAATCGTCGAGGGTAAGAAGTGTTGCAGTTGATAAAGGGTCACTGTAGAAGGAATCGACACGAAAACGCGTGTGCAGACCTGTTGTATATTTAATCGGTGGAAATAATACAGATACTTTATTATATGATAATACTTTATTACACGCTCAGACAGACAGTAGGTACGGATCGTTTGGACGGCCAGAGAAGACTGACTCATGGTGGGGCGACACGCTGACGCGTAAGGCGACAAGCCGTTACATTCGAATTTGAAGTGACGTAACCGCCGTATACAGCTCAGGCTGACAAACATACATTACAACTCCTCCTCACTTAATATAAAGCTTACACTTTTAATGAGACATTTAACAAATCAAAAATCTCTCGGGGCTTGCGAACCCGCGTACTATGGCGAATCTCTGGAGTTACCGGTACGCTCGGTGTCGGATTTACGACACTTTTTCTCGAGGGTAATGACGCTAGGCTTGGCCTCTTATCATCAACTGTTATTGATCGCGAATTGTCCTCGCATATAACTCTGTCAAGCGGCGCCTGACTATCGGACTCGCTCGTTTGGTTACCACAGTTTTCGTCGGTTACATAACTAGGAATATTCAACGACTGACGACGTACAGCATCCCCGGACATGGGGTCTCGCTTATCACTATTGACCAGAAACCAAGCAGCGGGTGATTCCTTAAAAACAAGGTTACATGATCTCAATTGATCGAGATGCCTCTTCCAGGTACGATTATCCTCGGTGAGAACTTGATACGTGACAGGACTAGATTGACTTAAAACTTTGGCTTTACACCACGAGTTGCTGCTATAGTCTCGCGCCATTACAATATCATTCATGGCGAACTGGGTCTTACGATGACCGTGACAGAACGTCTTTTGCTCGTCTTGTTTATTCTCAACGTGCTTACGCACCACAGGCCGCAACAAATCTAGATGCGTGCGCAAAGGCCTGTTAACTTTGTTAGAGTCATCGAGCCCTTCCCGGGTTTTCAAAACTCCCGCGAACCACGGAGCCGCGGTCGAGCCGACGAGGTGGCGCATCGGCCAGTAGACGCGTCGGAGAGCGGCCGGAAACGAGGCCAGTAGGGCAGTCGGTCACCGAGCGTGAGAGCGAGGAGAGCCGTGAGCGAGAAATAAAAGAACAGTCAATTTCAAGGTGCCGCCATATTGCCGTGCACGCGTGCATTGCGGCCGGCGTGAGTGAGTGAAGCGTCGCATAAAAGTACGAGTGAGTCTCGACCGGGCGACCGTTATCGCCGGCGAGAGAGAGACAATAATTTAAAAGGGGCACCCGAATGTGCCGTGAAATAGAGACAGGGAAAGAATCGCGAAACGAGAAGCGCATGGACAGTTTTGGGAGTGCGCGTGCGTGCCGTGGCTGTCAGGGCCGGTTGTAAATTGCCGTATGCATGTGTCTTATTCTTATTCGTTAATTTAAATGTGCGTACCGACTCATGAATTTTTGTACTCCGTTAATATATATATCTTTCGTTTCGGAGCAGTGTGCCGTGCTCCTAGCTTCAAATCAAATATATATACATATATATATATATATATACGTGGGTCATTTGATAAGTACCTAGCCTACAAATGAAAACACCAAAATTTTGCTAAAAATAAAATTTATTTTTCAATGTAGTCTCCTTTTAGTTGAATACACTTGGCCCAGCGGTGTTCCAATTTTTTTAACCCCGTTGAAAAAAATGTTATCTCTTGGTCTGCAAAATAGGCCTCCGTGGCGGCGATTATTTCGTTACTGGAGTGGAATTTCTTCCCGGCGAGTGAATTTTTTAGATTCGGAAACAAAAAAAAAGTCGCACGGAGCCAAATCTGGAGAATACGGTGGATGGGGCAGCAGTTCATAGCGTAATTCGACCAATTTAGCCGTGGCGAGCGCGGAGGTGTGAGCCGGTGCATTATTATGGTGGAAAAGCACTTTCTTCCTCGACAAATGGGGCCGTTTTTCTTTTAACACGGCGTTAAATCGGCTCAATAGGTCGGCGTAGTACTGTCCCGTGACCGTCTTGCTCTTCTCCAGGTAGTCAATAAAAATCACACCTTGAGAATCCCAGAAAACAGTGGCCATCACCTTTCCAGCCGTCGGGACCGTCTTCGCCTTCTTTGGAGCAGGTTCACCGGGTAAGGTCCACTGTTTTGACTGCTCCTTGGTCTCTGGAGTATACCAGTGAATCCATGTTTCGTCGACGGTCACGTAACGACGCAAAAACTCTTTTGGATTGCGATTAAACAGCTCCAAACACTGCTCTGAAGTGGTCACACGAATGCGCTTGTTGTCTGCAGTCAGCAAACGCGGCACCCACCTTGCCGACAGCTTCCTCATGCCCAAAGTCTCATGTAGGATATGCCACACGCGTTCTTCTGAGATGCCTACTATCACAGCTATCTCGTGCACCTTTAATCGGCGGTCTGACAAAACGATATCGTGTATTTTTGTCACGTTCTCCTCCGTAGTGGCTGTTTTTGGAGCACCTGGGCGTGGATCATCAAAAACCGACGTACGACCACGTTGAAACTCGTTATACCAAAATTTAACGGTCGCCATCGAAGGAGGAGCATCCCCATACACTGCATCCAAGCGTTCTTTAATTTCACTGCGCGATTTCCCTTCCAAAAACAAGAATCGAATCACCGACCGACAGTACTTACCGCGTACTTATCAAATCGCCCGAGACCTCCTCCCCGAAGACCTGTGAAAGAAAAGTCAGAAAAGAAATCCTGTAGAGAGAGAAGAACCTGGAATAAAAACGTAACGATCTAACAACTTGAAGCGCGGCTGGGGTCACCCCCGTTGTACAATGAGGCGTGGATCTATAATGTAATAAAAACCGGCACACCGCCTCGTATCGTGACAATCCCGCTTCTCTCAACAACCTAAATTTACTTTTAAACGTTTTCACCGCGTTCTCCGCCGCGCCGTTGGACGCTGGGTGATAAGGGGCCGTGCGAATGTGCTCGACACCGTTACGATCGAGAAACTCGGCGAATGTACTCGAACAAAATGAAGGACCGTTATCGGTGACTAATCTCCTCGGAAGTCCCCATATACTAATGTACTCTTTAAACGCCTTGATGGTATTTTCGGATGTAATATCGGCCATCTCTTTAACGTCGACCCACTTGGAGTACGCGTCAATAATAATGAAATACATTTTTCCATCCAACGGACCGAGAAAATCCGCATGAATGCGGTGGCCTGGGCCATCGGGCCACTTCCACACGTTCAACTCCGCACGGGGTGAATTGCTTGCCTTTTTGCAACAAAGTTCACACGACTTACTGATTGATTCGATGTCTTGATCGATCCCGGGCCACCAAATATAGAAGCGAACCGCCGCCTTCATGCGAATCATTCCCATGTGGACCCCGTGAAGCTCATCGAGCAGCCTCTTTCTCAACGAAAGCGGCACGACCACCCGATGCCCCCACATAATACAATCGTCGATCACCGTGAGCTCTCTTTCCCGATTTTTAAAAGGAGCCATTTCCTGCTCCACTTTGTGCGGAAACCCCTTTGATACAAACAAACGCACTTTACTT
The DNA here is from genome assembly GCA_963210295.1 of Ophion ellenae. Taxonomy (NCBI): domain Eukaryota; kingdom Metazoa; phylum Arthropoda; class Insecta; order Hymenoptera; family Ichneumonidae; genus Ophion; species Ophion ellenae. Next base: position 9,437,378 of record OY723388.1, read on the forward strand.
AAAATATTATCACCATCGGTTTCGTTTTTAATATCTACGTCTTTGATCGTAGCTATATCGTCAATAACTAAATTTAAATACGAATACTCGTCATTATCGGTTTTATCGAGTTCGCTGGATACGATCGGCAGAGGGAGACGAGAGAGACTATCCGCACTTCCGTTATCGATACCCCTAATGTACTGCTGGATCGAAAACTCGTACCCCGATAAAAAGAATGCCCAACGCTGCACTCGGCTCGCCGCCATTTGCGGGAGCCCTTTCTTGACACCGAAAATGTAAACTAACGGTTTATGATCCGTTTCCAACATAAAACTACGCCCATACTCGTACCGATGAAAACTTTTTACTCCGAACACGAGTCCCAAGGCGTCGCCATCGAGCTGCGAATAATTACGCTCCGCTTTCGACAACGTTTTCGACGCGAACCCTATGGGCTTAACACTGCTATCCTCGAAAACATGCGAAGGAACTGCGCCCAGTCCCACCGAAGAGGCATCGCATGTTATTTTAACTTGTTTACTCGAATCATAGTGCACGAGCACTCCATGTGACACCAATGCTTCCTTGGCGTCTCGGAAAGCCTTTTCTCGATCACGAGTACATTGCCACTCGGCCTGGGAACTCAAAAGCTCATAGAGCGGATTTACGATCATCGCGTAATTTTTAATAAACTTTGCGTAATAATTTATCATTCCCAAAAAGGTTTTTAACTCTGTTACGTTGTGCGGCGCTGGTACATCGAGGACTGCTTGCACTCTATCCCGTGCGATACGCGACCCCTGAGCGTCAACCACAAACCCGAGAAAGGATACACTCTTGCGACCAAATTCGCATTTTTCCCTTCGTACGGTGAGGCCGCACTCTCGAAAACAGTTCAAAACGGCCCTCGTCGTACGTCTCTCTGCGTGTTCCTCCACCGTCGATCCCGACACGAGGATGTCGTCGAAGAAACAGATCACGCCCTGTAACACTTGTTCCATCTCTCGTTGAAACAAGCCAGGGGCCTACGCTACGCCGAAACACAACCGTTTGTACGAAAACAAACCCTTGTGCGTCAAAATGGTCACCAACTTTTGAGATTCCTCGTCTAGCTTGACCTGTTGATAAGCATTAGATAAGTCCAATTTCGAAAAAAACTTTCCCTCCATTGAGTGTTGCAAGAAGATTTTGCACACGAGGTATCGGATATCTATCAATTTGTAAATTGGGATTCACCGTGATTTTATAATCCCCACAAATACGAATTTGACCATTTCTTTTGAGGATCGGAACGATCGGCGTCGCCCACTGGCTCGATTCCACTGGCTCCACAATCTTTTCGCTCACCAGACGGTTCAATTCACGCTCCACTTTATCGCGCAACGCATACGGGAGTGGTCTGGGCTTACAAAATACCGGTATCGCATTTTCCTTGAGGTTCAACTAGAACATTTTCTTAGTGTACGTGCCCAGTTTATCTGTGAAAACCGACGGATACTCCCGCACTATGCTACTCACGTCAAGCGGTACCACGCTGCAAATACTCGGTATAGATTGAGAATTTCCCGATTTCCCGTTCATCGGAATCTGTAACGCCCTAATCCACTGTCTTCCAACAATTGGAGGACCGTTTCCCGGTAAAACAAAAAGTTCGAGCACGCGATTTTGCCTCTTCGACCCAACCATAACCTCTAAAATTTCCCTTGGGACAATCGGATGCCCAGCGTGAGACTTGAATCTTCGACTAGTTTTACGCAACGTTAATTTAGACAATTCCTCGCGCTGCTCAAAGTCACGCACCGATATCGCCGTGATCGGAGACCCTGTGTCAATCTCGAATTTTACCGTTACATTTCCCACCGATATGTTTACAAACATCGGCTCGTCATTTACCGTTTCTTCATCCATATTGCTCACTATGTCGCGCACCGACTCGTCCTTAATACAAAACAAATTATCTAAAGCTGTTTCGAGATCCTCGACTTCGTCAACATAATGATGTTTCTTACCGCTTTTTTTTCTTTGACTTTTTGTTTTTGTTACTCTCATTTCTCTTTCGCCCTTTGTCGCGTGAGAATTCTTGGATCTCGAATCAGCTGCGTTCTTACAGACGGAAGCTAAATGTCCTTCTTTTTGGCATATGTTACATTTATACGACCTGAATCTACATTGAGCCTCTTTATGACCCTCTTTTCCGCAGCAAAAACACTTGAGGTTCGATGACTGTGCCTTCTTGTTCGAACTGCCCGTTCTCTTGTCCCTGAAGAAGTTGACTCCCTCCTCGTTGCCTCGCGATGACGCGCCTATCTCCGCGACGTCCCTCGATGCCGTCTCCAGCGCGATGGCGATTTCCACCGCTCTGGCGTTGGTGAGCCCTGGTTCTCCGAGCAGCTTCCTTTTGATGGCGTCACTCCGGATGCCCCATACGAATTGGTCCCGTAGACTTGCCTCCAAATTCGACCCGAATTCACAATGAAGTGCCAGTCTCTTAAGGTGAGCGAGGTACTGTTTCACCTCCTCCCCCTCCTTTTGCCGACACTCTTTGAACCGGTAGCGCTCCGTTATCTCGATCGGCTTGGGCTGCAGATGGTCCCGCATGATGTCCGTCAACTCCTCGAACTTATCCTGGCTCGGCCTCTGCGGTGCACACAAGTTCCTCAGCAATGAGTACCCTTCCGTACCCAACAACGTGAGCAGCAATGCGACCATTTTGTTTTCCGGCACACTGTTAGCGACAATATATTGCTCCAAACGTTAACACCATAGCAACCAGTCGTCTGTTTAGTTGAACTCCTTCAAGCTTCCCAATCCGCTCGAATGCACGACGACATTTTGGGCAATTCCCCCATCACTGCTCGATTGTTGGACTTGTGCTTCCAGAGAGTTCTTCTGCAGCATGGTCGTCCTCAGTTTTTCTTTCTGATCCGCCATCTGCTTTTTTAAGACCCTCACCTCCTCCGCCTGCTTTTTCCCTTCAGCCAAAAGTTGCTTTCGCTGCTCCACGAGCTGTCTTTTTAGCTCTTCCAGCTCCATCCTCTCTGCCTCCAACGCGGCTTTTACCTTCGCGTCCGCCATCTTTTTCGGCTTCACTCGACGCCACGTGTTCCAATTTCTTTTTCACGTTCTTGCCGTTGATCCCTCCTTTAATTTACCACACCGCTGTTTTGAATCAAGGTTTTTTTATCCTCGTCACCAAATTGTTGTATATTTAATCGATGGAAATAATAAAGATGCTTTATTATATGATAATACTTTATTGCACGGTCAGACAGACAGTAGGTACGTATCGTTTGGACGGCCAGAGAAGACTGACTCATGGTGGGGCGACACGCTGACGCGTAAGACGACAAACCGTTACATTAGAGTTTGAATAGACGTAACCGCCCTATACCGCTCAGGCTGACAAACATACATTACATGACCAAAAATGGGGGGGGGGGGAGAAGCGAAACTTGCCAAGGCAAAATTGGCGAAAGAAAGGAAACAGTTGGAAAAGGATCGAGCGGAATTTGAAGAAGCAAAAAGGCAATTACTGGAGCAGCGCAACCAACTAGCCGCCGATCAACAACAGTTTGTGGCGCAGCGATCGAACTCTTCGCATCAAAATGTGGGTAACTCCATTGCAACGTCGCAGTTGAGTCGGGTTCAAACGGTCGTTACGACGATGATCGGCGAAATTAAGGAATTTCACATACAGAACGACTGGGAGCTGTGGACAGAAAGGTTAGGTCAATATTTTATCGCTAACGATATTCCTGGCGTAAAGAAAGTATCATTCTTTCTAATCTTGATCGGAAATGAGGGTTATACACTGTTACGTAATCTCTGTATGCCAGTCCTACCATGCACCAAATCATTCGAGGAGTTAATGACCCTGATGAGAGACCATTTGCAACCAAGGCCGAATGTGATTGCGGAGCAGTATAAATTTAAAGAATGTCGTCAAAAGGAGGGGGAGGATATGAGAACGTATTTGACGAACCTCAAGAGACTTTCGATGCATTGTGAATTTGGCCCTAATCTGAATTGTTGCATTCGTCTGGGGTCTCTACAGCGAGTCGATTAAAAAGCGACTGCTCAGCGAAAAAGATTCGAAGTACTCTCGAGCAGTGGAATTAGCTCATTCACTGGAATCCGCGGCCCGGGACGCTTCTGAAATGGGTCGGATAACGAGGAATAAATTGGAGACAATCAACTTTGTAGCAGCAAGAGGATCGCAGCCATCGAGCAGAAGAAAAATCGATAAGAAAAACTTGCGTTGCTATTGTTGTGGAGGTATGAACCATCGAGCGTTGAGTTGTAAATATAGGCAATATAAATGTAAAACGTGCCATAAACAAGGTCATTTGGCAAGAGTTTATAAAGTAAACAAGAGTAATACAAAACAAAAGTAAAGAGGAAATTCGAGCACACAAAGAAAAAGCAACAGAATAAGAATAGACAGAATTATCTTGAGAATATGGAATACGAGATTGATAATTTCGAGAATCTTTTCCATCTAGGCGAAGAGAGTAGCGCGGTCGAAAATGTTGTGGATGGTATTTATAGTGTTGCGCCGTGTACCGTCGTAATAAACATTCGAGGTCGCGATATTGAATTTCACATAGATACCGGCTCTGATATAACTGCGGTATCACAAGTTTTTTTGAAAATCGAAATGAGTTCGACCCCTTAAAATTAAAAGCGACACACCGTCGATTTAAAACACACCCGGGGCAGTTGATAATACCTGTCGGGATTGCTGAGGTCGAAGTCAAATTCAGGAATAAGTGTGTGAAACTGGAATTGTTTGTTTTACCGGGGAATGGACCACTGATCGTAGATCGAACGTGGATCCATGCGCTTTCGATTTCTTTATCGAACATTATCGGGAATAGCGAAATGGCCGGTATTGAGTGGATGGAAAACGAAAGTAAAAGTAACGTAGAGGCCATTATTAAGGAATTCGATACAGTTTTCTCCGAAAAGCTTGGTAAATACACAAAAAGGAAAATTAAAATTAAATTGAAGGAAAACGCTATTCCAGTGTTTTGAAAACCGAGACCCCTACCATATGCGATGCGTGAAAAGGTGGAAAAAGAATTGGAGCGTCTAGTGCGAGACGGAATTATCGAGCCTGTAGACAATAGTGACTGGGCAACTCCAATTGTGCCTGTACTAAAGACTAACGGCCAAATTAGATTGTGCGGGGATTACAAAGTAACGGACGCTCTATCACGAAATCCAGTCGACTCGCGAAATATCCACATGGTTCAAGAGAGTGGACCGCCAAACGATAAGCCTAACCAAATCACAACTCAGGTAGAAATCCATCCAGAACCGAAACCACCAAGCAATAACGACGTACCCTTAAGGAGGAGTCAAAGAAATATATGCAAACCGGAACGTTTCAGAGATGAAACAGACAGTCATACAGAAACTAGGAAAAACGAAAAAACTATCCAAAAAACTAGAGTGAAAATACCTGAACAGCCCGACACCGAAAAAATCGAATACCTTGGCAGCATTCAGGAATCATCAGATAACGAAAGCGAAGAAGACACGAATATCAGCAATGAAAATACTCGAAACATGAAATTTAGTAGAGTCCAGAGACCAGTTATTTATGAGAAAAGATAATTTCGCCTATTTTGTTCACATCTCCGGTGAACCATGCGATCTAGGATCAACCCAGCTTCAATCACGAAATCAATTACCAAAAGTCGATAACCTACAAGCAGGAATTGCAAAATCAAAAGAACATAATAACAAGGTTCACATCGCACTACCAATAAGAAGGCTCACAGACGGTCTCACATCAGTTACAGCAGACATAGCGAAATCAATCAATAGCATGGGTGAACTAATAACTAAACTCAGTTTAAAATCAATCAGCATAGCCAAAACGAATGAAGTGGAATCCGTAAATTGGAAAATAATCAGAAGTCACCTGTGTGCTCTTAGCGAAACAACACCCTCGAAAATAATAGTTTGCACCGGCATGATTCAGTATGTTGAATCAGGCAAACAAAAAGAAATTATAAAGGAAATGCGTTGCTCAGCGCAAGGAGGACACAAGGGCGTAGCAAAAACCTTCAGCAGAATTAGGCATCGCTATTGTTGAGAAAATATCAAAAGTGATGTTCAACAATACATCCGAAACTGTCTGAGGTGTCAATTAAAAAAATTAGGGTTAAAAACAGGAACCCTATGATAATGATAGGTACGCCCGGAGCGGCCTTTGATAAGGTCGCCATGGATATCATAGGCTCTTTACCAAAAACCAAGGACGATCATGAATACATACTTACAATTCAAGATCAGCTTACCAAATATTCTTTAGCCATAGCATTGCCAAACGCAACGGCAACATCAATAAGCAACGCATTAATAAAAAGATTCATTTGCACCTTTGGAGCACCTAGATCTGTCCTAACAGATCAAGGTAGTAATTTTCTCAGCGAAGTCCTGAAGAAACTAACCAAGCGTTTCAGAATCGAGCAATATAAGACAACAGCTTTCCATCCCCAATCGAACGGTTCCATTGAAAGACCTCACCATGTACTAGGAAAATACCTCAAACAATTCGCAAATCAAGATCAAGAATGGGATGAATGGTTGGAATTAGCAACCTTCTCATACAACACTAGTACACACGAAGGCACACGACACACACCATTTGAACTCGTATTCGGAAGATTGGCGAGACTCCCTTCTAACGACCCTATAGCCACCGACAAGGAGGACACGTACGACGAATATCTAACAAACTTAGTAACTCGTCTACATGAAAGCCAATCTTCGGCACGAACGAATCTTATCGGTGCTAAACTAAAATCAAAAGAAATTTATGATCGCAACCTGAGTCCACAAACGCTCAAGGCCGGTGGCTCTGTCTTCCTGTTAAAAGGGCCTAAGCCTGGGAAGCTAGACGATCACTACACCGGACCCCATAAAGTGTTAGAAGTATCCTCAAAAGGAAATGTGAAAATATTAATTAAAAAGAAACCACGAGTAGTTAATATAAATAGGTTTAAATACTCCTATATTCCTATAACAAGATAGACCTGTTATAACCTAGATTCATTCTTCTCTTTTCTTTCAGAAAAAAAAGAAAAAAGGGGGGATTGGAAGAGGAAAACAAAACCGAACTGTATAGGCCTCCGAAGTAACTTTCGTGGTGGCGCCGCGCAACGGCTGCCGGTGGCAAAACTTGGATTGGCGCATGGCGGTTAAGTCAAACCGGCACAAACACGAAAGAGCTAGGCTTGAGCAAGCACCATCGATTGTAGATCTCACATTGTCAATGGAATGTGCTTGTAAATAAAATAAAATAGTGTGATGGAACTAATAACGATTACTCGCGGATTTCAATGTATCCTCATGACTTCCTTTCGCCCTATAAGCATATCTATAGGTAGGTGACGAAGAGAATGTTATGAAATTGCGTACATTGGATGCACACCATTTTTTTCTGCCGTACAACAAAATTTCTGTTTAAATTATTGTTTGCATCGGAAACTTATATAAAGGATGTTGTAATATAGGCAGAAAACTTTCGATAGTCATCATGTATCGGAAGTTCGCGAAATTGATGCTGGTGAGAAAAGGACTGTGATGGAAAAAATTCTTCCTCAAACAAGCGTTAACAATCCCAAATATGATGTAAAACGCTGTTTTTACAACGTAAACATCACACGTGGTGCTGTCATTCACGCAAACACCTGATTTAAATGGCAACCGGCATACTGCACTAGCAGACGAAAACCAATCCAAGTTTTGCCAAAACTCGCCGCAAGGGCTGCGTCACTAGAGTTACTTCGGAGGTCTATATATATACATATATATAGAGAATAATAAAGTGAAGAGTTTGTAAAAATAAATAAGATTTAAACATGACTATTAAAATAATAATTGTAACTAGATTACTATTGGTGATAAAATCCACCAGAGGGATGATTGGATATGATTGTGGGTCATCCAACTTGAATATAACGACTTTATCCTTAATCGATGTTGGCGAATGCGATGTACCAAAACCTGAAGTAATACCTAGCCCCGTTTATGTTCAATTATTACAACTGAACGAGTTTACCCACAACAAGGTTATCCAATGTCAAGTCGAAATTCATCGATTCATTTACCACTGCGGAATGAATTATCACACCTCGGTCGTGGCACAAGGTCAGTTCGAATACTTGACCGATGTAACTCGCGAGGCATGTGAAACAATGCATACCTTCGGAATATTAAAAATCGGAAACTCGGTAATTAGCGAATTACACAAAAACCAAAGTACTACACGAAGTTTAACTCTAGCAGGCTCAATTAAAAACGATGGACTCGTTATGGAACTCAGTACTCGGATCCTTTCGGGAGCTGGGATGAAGTAGTCGTTCAAACATCCGTTAAAATCACACTAATTGAATACGAAGCAACTGTAAATTTAAACACAAATCGGATAAGTTTAAAATTGGGAATGACGTGCCTATTAACAGACCAAACTCGTGTAGACCTTGAGAGCGGACAATCCTTTTGGAATTCACTTCCTTCAGACCAATGCAAATTCAACCACTATGATGTATTATATGAAGGCATGGCTAAAAAAATTAAAGACTTAGGACATAACTACCCTCAAATCATCTATACGTTATCGACTCAAGTTACACGTTAATTCGCACAGAACATCCCAAACTATTTATATTCGAAACACAAAGGGGAGGAACATTCGCTAAACCTAAACCTATAGCCGTAGAAAACCTAGACATATTCGCATATGTAAACTCCAAATTCGTCTTTGTAGAAAAACACATTCGTAAATAAATTAATCAATTATATCTCGACATGTTAACGCAACGATGCAACCTGGAACAACAAGTGCTGAAGAACGCCCTCGTGATCGCAACCCAATCTCTGGATAAGTTCGCATATCATCTCATGAAGGGACCAGGGTATATGGCCGTCATCGCTGGAGAGGTCGTCCACATCATAAAATGCATCCCTGTCGAAGTCTAAGTACGAAAAACCGAGAATTGTTATCATCAACTCCCAGTAACCAGGGGTAACCGGAGTTTGTTTCTATCACCCCGCACGCACATTATTATGCAAGCGGGGATCGAAACAACATGCGACACCTTACTACCATCAGAGTACCTTTTGGGAGGAGCTTGGTATAAACTCTTACCAGTACCAATCCAAAAGTTGCCACCAACAATCATCAAACCCATGACCAAACCCACATGGAATTATACAAACCCAGCATCATTAGCAACCAGCGAAATCTACAGTCAGGAAGATCTCGACAAACTAAGGGACCATATCATGTTCCCGGTGGAAAAACCAGCCGTGTTAAACACCATCGCCCGCAGGGTCAGTGGACTATCAGTTGGCAAACACGAGTTGGCATTCTCAAACATGTTGGTAGAAGATGGACTAAACAACCTAGTCGATTCCGTTTGGGAAACCTTGTGGGGTCGTTTTATGTTCTTCGGGACAGCAAGCGCTGGACTCATTGGCATTATACTCTTAATACGGATAATCAAACTCATCGCAGACACTATAATTCACGGTTACGCACTGCATACTGTATATGGATTGTCCATATATCTAATTGGAGCCATCTGGGACTCGGTACCGCATCTCTTACTCCATATTAAAAAGGGAACGCACAATACATCGATCCAATCCACGGACGTCACCGAACATGACGAACTCACAGCGATACGTGTACCAACAATCGAAGAAGAAGACCAACCAACCAAGGCGAAATCAGACAAACCTCCAGCTTCCAAGGCCTTATTTTCATTGAAGGGTTGAACAACCAACACGTTAATACGGGCGAGAAGAATTACACAAATCATAATGTAAAAAAAAACCCAGGCCGTATTTCCTCCGGAATCTTAAATGTCGTTTACAAAATACGACATTTAATCCCAAATGGGGAGGTGTTACGTCTTCGCGTCAACACGTACGCGTAGACTCAACCCCCACCCTTGGTGTAGGGCCCAGTACCAGCACCAAGGGATAATAAAGATAAGAACCAAGTCCGGAGGGGATATGTGACCCTCTAGCATAAGAAGGTCCTTCCCGTTTGTAGATGTAAGGTGAAAATGTACAGGGTGGGAGACGGAAAACTCCACCAATCATGGAGGACCTTCCTTCAACCACCCCTAAATTTTCGGATATAAAAGGCCCGATTTTGTAACAATTCTTCAGTACGGAGGAAGATTTCTAACACAAAAATACAAGACTCCAAGTTCAAAATCAACGAAAGAGTAAGAACTTTTTCACTCTCCACCTTCCATCAGAGTAGCGCGGACCACCTCGTGCTCTTGATTCCTTTTTCCGTATTCAACAGAGTAGCGCGGACCACCTCGTATGGCCTCTGCACACTGCGCGCGATGAGCGATGCGCGATGAGCTATACCCAATGAGAGCTCTGCTTTTCCGAACGTCACATCCGTCGCGAGCGTCCTCGCGGCGTCGCTCACGGAGTTGGCCAAGTTTCAACTTTCGTCGCTCGCGGCAAGCGACAACGCCCCAGCAGACGACATTTTTCAGCCAGTAAAATCGTTCTATCTCTATTCAACACATGGGGAATGAAAAAGTACATTGAAAAGATGAGTTTCGAGCGCGCCTGGACACTTGTTGACAGTGCGTTTGTTTGGGTTTGTGAAAAAGGAGATATAAAAATTTAAAAAGTAATTAGCAATCATGGAGAAATATACTAACTTTGAGGGTCTTGAAGTTTTAGAAGTGAGTTTGTTTATCAACAATCAAGAGACGCGGCAGCGTCTCAATGAGGCAGCGTCTCGACACCAAATTATATGAAAAAGAATTTTTGTCATGTGGACATTTATTGAATTACAACTGTATGTGTAGAAAAAAGTTTTATATCAATTAATCGTTGTTCTATTCTCGAGGACTCGATGTCACGAAACAAGCGTGGAAAATCTCCGAAATTCTGGGTGAGTGCATTTTTGGTTGAAGAACATGTATGAACTAGATGATTCCCCACCACCGTTGTCGCGGTCTTCGGAAAGTGCAGGAACGCTAAGTATGTACACTGCTATCTTCTTATAATGTTAATTAGGAATTATAATACACAACGCTTTTACAACTTTTTAAAATAAATAATCTATAATTTAACAGTACAATCTGACTTGCTGACGGCTTCAACATCCTCATTTTCCCAGCCTTCAGGAAGGACAGTATTGCCAAGTACGTACACTGCGACGTCGTTTTATTATTTATAAAAAACTAATTCGTAATAATTCAACCATTTCTTAGTGAATAATTTCTATTTTATTATGATTGTCTTATTAAATAACATTTTGTTATGTCTCACGAATATATCAAAAGCAAATAGTTGTACTTTTTACTCAAAATGAATTTTTCACGATTGAGATTACATGCATATATTTCACATTAAAATTACCTTGGGATCACTCTTAAGGAAAAAATCGCCGTCGCCAATATGTACGCCCGAGATAACGTCGCCATTCAGCGTCCCGAATAGGCCGTCCCCTTCCATTAGCCCGGCTCTATCACCGTCGTGGGATATACCAAAGAAACGCCGGCGGAGTTCATCAGGAGAGTCAAATGACTCTCAAATGAAACGAATGCGCGAGGAAAAACACTTTGAGAACATTATGTCACAATTATCAGAAAAACCGAGCGAAGAACAGGCATTCTGCAATTATCTGCAGTGCCGGTTGGAAAAGTTGCAGCGAAAGTATTTTATGAAGATCACAAATAGCATCTTGCTCGAACTTATGAAAGTAGAAACAGAGCAAATGGAAGAGAACGGATAAAAACGGTTTTTTTATTACAATACATATTTTACAATTATATAACGCTTATAATTAATTATTTTTAAATTAAGAATGTTACACCAAATAAAAAGTATTTTTCTACGTATTTATTGAATTATAAAAAATTCCAAGTTGCAAATTTTTACACAATTCTAATCTTTTCATTGATGAGTTATATAATCCCACTGCCATGGAACAGCTCCAGTACCAAGGAAATATTTAGTAAAGTTGTCACGAACAATAGCTGCGTCTCGCGCATGAGTGTTGCTGCCGACTCCTCTTAGTGGTCGGAACTCAGAAGGCCTCGCGTCTTCTCGCCATTCTCCGAGACTTATTGCTCCATTTGGGTGTACAGAGTCAGCAAAATTTGCCCGGCAGTATCGCGGTTTATCCATCAAAAAATTATGCAAGACAATGCAAGCTTTAATAATTTTTTCGGTAGTTTCTAATGAAGTGTTTATTGGTCCACCAAATATTCCCCATCGTGCTACCATTTGTATACATTTCGCCTTACATAAATAATCATAATATATAACAATAGTCATAAAGCTAACTCCTATTGCGTTTCCTTAGGGATACTCGGTCGTTTTTGGCGTGCTTACAGCTACTAGTTTAGAGTCTTTTAATAAACTAATTTCGCGTAGTCCTCAGCCCGCTTCGTCGAGGTCCCTGAATGCCAGAGTATATTTCGCCAGTTCCTTAACTATTTTTCCCTTTAACGTTTCTATCCACGATCCCCTTAGACATTCCCCCACTCTACCCCCTCTCCATTTGTCTACCCCTGCTACCCACTTATCGTTAATTTGTCTCCTCGCCTCTCCACACCTTCAGATGTGTTCTAGCGTCTCCTCTTCCTTTCCACATACTCTGCAATTCCAGTTGTTATAACCTTTCTTTCCTGACCTCTCCAGGTTTCCGCATCGCAATCTTTCCCATTCCTCTTTAATGACCCCCCTAACATCTCTTTCTTCCCAAAAATCCTCTCTCCCCAGTTTCTCTTTGATCCCCTTAAAATAGCTGCAGAATGTGGACCTACCAATGCCCCCCCAATCCTTTTGTATGTCCTGGTCCCTTTTTATGTTTATTCCTTCCATTAACATATCCTTAATCGCCCTTTTATTCCCATTATTCCTTATTAACTCCAGGACTCTCCCATCTCCAACTTCCTCCATCGCTGTTCTGAGCTCATTTCCCCATTTCGACGCGTTTCCATTCAGAATGTTCCTGAGCTCTTCCCTTAGGCAAATTTTCGGCCGTCTGTCTTCTTCCATTTCCACAATTTTTAGCAGGTAGCTACTCGCCCTCCTCCTTGCTTCAACCTCGATACTTCTCTTGTCCGCTTCCATTTTCCAGAGATAGCTCGGTGTATTCCTCGCTAAGCCCAATGCCATTTTTACAAACCTCCCTTGCATTTTCTCCACCTCCTCCCTTCTCCTCCATCCCCACACTTCCACTCCATATAGCGCCCCTGCCTTTACCAAGGAGTCCATCAGCTGTAATCTGTACTTCAGATCGTCCACTCTCGCTCGCTTCATCAACCCCCAGACCGCATTTGCTGCCTTCCTAGCCTTCGCTGTCACTATTTGCAGATGCTTTTCATTGCGTTATTCGCAGAGAACCAGAATCCCAAGTATTTAAATTCCCTCACGACCTCCAGTGTTTTCCCCCTAAATTCCCACTTTTCTCCCTTCTTCGGTCTTCCGCCCCTTTTAAAAATAATAACCTTAGTTTTCTCCGTGTTTACCTCCATTTTCATCCTCGCCTCAAATTTTTCCAGCCGCCTCAACATATCCCTTAACGCTTCGGCATTGTCTGATACCAGAGCAATGTCATCCGCATATTTGAGGGCGTAGAATTTTTTCCCACCCATCACCGTTCCTCCTATACCATTCTTTTCCCATTCCTCATCAATATCGTCTAGGACCAACCCGAAGAGGGTCGGGCTGAGGGGACATCCCTGTCTCACCCCCTTTTTTGTTTCGAATTTACCCGTTCTTCCATTACTTGTGATGACTTCGTTTGTAGTACCTTCGTAGATTCCCCGTATCAACTTAAACATCCTTCCGGTAATACCTTTCTCCCAGAGTTTCCCAAACATGATGTTCCTATTAATTTTATCAAATGCCGCTTTAAAATCGACGAACGCAACATACAGTTTCCCCCCCTTCCTCCTAAGGCTATTATTTACTAGCGCGTTCAGTACGAAGACGTGATCCCGCGTACCCCTTTTTTCCCTAAAGCCCGCCTGACTCTCCCTTACGATCCTATTATCCTCTACCCATCTGTTAATTCTCCTAATCATTAGACTTGTCAGGATTTTGTAGCCAACATTTAGTAATGATATGCCTCTATAATTGGTTACATCCTCCTCGTCCCCCGCCTTATGTATCGGAAAAATTAACGCTACTTCCCACCCCCCTGGTAGCTTCCCTTCTCTCCAGATTCCATTTAATATGTTCCTTAACTCTTCCTTTGCCGCTTTCGATAGACCCCTTATGAACTCCCCTGTAATCCCATCTTTCCCTGCCGCCTTCCCTCTCTTCAATTGCCTCAACAATTTCCATAGTTCCTCCCTACTGAATTCCCTGTTCCAGGGCCCATCCTCTCCACCTTCCTCTTCTACGAACTCGCATTCCCCGGGACCAGTACTGGCCTGTGTTGGATCCCCTTCCCCCATAAGTTTTTTGAAGTGTGCCTCCCGATCTTTCTTGTTAATATTTTCTCCTGCGGCATTTTTCCTCCCTCTGAACTTCTTTATTGCCCTCCACCAGTCATTCATTGTTTTACTGCCCTGAATCTCCCCCCATCTTTCTTCTAACCATTCTTTCTTTTTCCTCCCCTTTAGGTCCTTCCACTTTTTCCTTTCTACATTAAGCTTCCTCGTCGTTTCCGGATTTCTTGTTTTAAGAAATTTTTTGAGTGCTCGTTGAACGTTCCTCTTTTGTTGCACCCCTTCTTGCCCCAGCCAGCTCCTGTCCCCACCCCGTTTATTCCTCTTTTTTACCATTCCCGTGGCTTCCGCTCCCTTCCAGATCGCCTCCCTCAATTTCTCCCACCTCTGATTGGTCGAGTCATTCCTAATGCCCCCCACTTTTACTTTGTCGACTTCCTCCACATATTCCTCAGATGCTTCATCAATCCAGGTTAGCCTGTCTTCCGTCTTCTCCACCTTTCCTTTCTTTGCTCCCCCTTTATCTCTTTTCCTTATCACATTTGACCCCATAATCGTGAACCCAACCGGAAAATGGTCCGATTCAGCTCTTGGTATGACTTTCAGCTCTCTTACCAGGTCCTCTTCCTCATCTTCCACCCAGATGACTAGGTCAAGGACCGATCCCGTCCCAACCCCCCCCCCCCCCCCCCCCCCCCATTCCCAACAAAGGTGACCTCCCCCATCTCATCACCTCTCTTCCTCCCATTTAGGATCGTCAGGCCTAAGCCTTCGCACAGCCTCAGCAAGATTTTCTCCTCCGCATTCAGTACCCCGTCTCTTGAATTCCTCTCCCACAATGGCCCCCCTGATTTCTCGCAGACCATGATTTCCCCCTCCCGCCCTATTCTGGCATTCAGGTCTCCCGCGATGATGATCCCAGCTCCCTTCTCGATCCCCTCCTCAACCTTCGTCCTTAGCGGTCCCTCGAGGTTTTTTACCCCTACATTATTATATACCTCAATAATCCACGACCATTTCTTTTCCTCTTCTCGCCATATTTGCACTATTCCCCCATACTCCCATTCGACTACTTTACAAGACGTACTTATTTCTTTCTTTATGTCTATCAGGTGTCCACCACGAGCTCGTCCTTTTCTTTTCCCCCTCTCCGCCTTTTTCAATCACCACACATACCCCCTCGCGGTTTTGTTCAGATATTTCCCACTCGGCCTTTTCTCTAACCACGTTTCCTGTAGCATAATTACGTAATGCCTTTCCAAAAGATTTCTTGCCTCCGCTATGTTCCCCATTCCGCAGACATTCCACGTTAGCAGCTTGTATGCGCCGCGAGTATTACCAGACCCCCCTTCTATCTCGAAAAAAATTGTTTTCATCCACCAGACGCCCTTCCGGGTCTACTCAGTACCACCATTCACCATCCACGCACATCTTACTGTACCCCTCTGTAGCTTCCCTACCCTCCCTTCTCTTTCTGCTCACCTCCCCCCTCAACCAGTTTTTCACCTCCTTTTCTCTTATCGTTAGGTCGTCCTCTAGAAAAATTCTTGTACCCCTGAGCTCGCGTTTACGCTTCATTAGCTGGATTTTTTCGTCCATCGACTCCAAGACTAGCACTGGCCCGCCCAACGTTTTTAATCACCCGTCTTATGACCGACTTTGCCCCCAGCTTTTCCCACAAGAAATCGCCCACTTCCCTGATGATTTCCCTCTCGCTTCCTTTTGCATTCATTCCCCCTATCTTAACATTTTTCTTCCTGGCCCTTCTTTCCAGGCGCTCCTGCTCCCATTCCCCTCTTTCCATTGGCCGGGGCCGATGTGTATGCCGCCGCACTCGATGGTCGTCAACCAATGTCCTGTCGTCACGCCACGCAGCTGCGCGGCCATGGCCCGAATTTTCGAATCCCCTCCTATCCTTCTTCCCACCGTGATCTGCGTTCCTTCTGCTTCCGCCGCGCAGATTCCAGCACCTCTCGTCCTTTTCCATTTCCGATGGTCGGCTCGATCCCGCTGTCCTCCCCCTCTTTCCTCTTGCCACCTCTGTCCAATTGTTGTCAGCTGTAGCAGGTCTTTCCTTCTCTACCCACGCTTCGTTGTTGTTTTGGTCGCTTCCCATGGTGACCCTAGCAGATTGGGTGCCTATCAATTTACTATAAGAATGCCCAAGGCACTTTGGTAGGCATATTAGTTCAAAAAGTACCGGTAAATGCCGATGAATGACGAACGTTAAATTTTATGAGCGCACAGAGAATGCCTTTCGTGTGCCTGTTAAAATGTCTATGGAAATACTGATGCGAATGCCGGTCAGAATGTCTATGAAAATACTGGTGCGAGTGGCTGTTGAGTCTCGGCGAGAATGTTTTGCACTTACATTCCTAACCAAAATAAATTTCGGTAAGATTTTCAAGTACTTCGTGTGGAGAAACAAGTTTGGAAAAAACCAATCATATTCAAGATTATCATGATATCAATTTGTTTGATTTTTTTCAAACAATTTTATTTCGTGACGAAGGCCTTACGTTGTAACTGGAACTCAATTTTGGTTGGGATGGAATAAGCATACATCTTGGATACTACAACCAGTATATTACCATATGAAGTGCTCCTTCTCAGTTGGCTGGTTATTTATTCGGACTTTCGGCTTTGGGTATACTGCAGCTGTCAGAAGAAATTGTAATGCCGGTGAATATCGAAAAATGCCGGTGAATGCCTAAAAAAATGTAATGCCAGTGAGTGCCTAATAAAGCCGGTGAATGACCAAAAAAATGCCGGTACTTCGGATACAAAATTTTGGTTTGGTCACTCTTCAGCACTTACCGTCACTATTTGAACTAGAATGCCTGCCAAAGTAACTATAAATGCCTATAATAGGCACGGCATTCTGCCAGTCACTTCAATAGGCATATCAAACGACTTTCATTGGCATTTATCAAGGCACCCAATCTGCTAGGGGAATGTTGCGACTTCCGGTCCCATCGGGTCCTCCTCCCTTGCTGCGGCTTCGCGATCGCATACAGCCGTTTGTGCATGCGCTTTCCTCTTCCAGAAATTTATCTCCCTCGCCAAGGCTTCCCTCTCCTCCCTCCACACAATAGTATCCCTGTCGACCTTGTACTTCCATGAATTTGCCTCTCCCAACAACTCCTTTATAATTCTGTCCATATCCTCGCATCGACAGGGCAGTGGTGACTTTTCCTTTTCAGTTTTTAACTCTTCTTTTATTTTAGCCAGACCGCTCTTTAACACTTTTTCTAGAATTCCCACAGTTTTTTCCAGTTATTCCTCCCAATTTGTACCTTCTTCCTTACTCCCATTGTCACAACCATTGGCTGCATTAATCTCCTTGTGACATTCTACTGTGTCGACGTCGTTTCGCTCGTCATATCCCTCCTGGTCTCGTTGTTTATCCTCCGGTCCCTTCTCAAAACGCGTTGCGACGGTCTTCTCCTGCCTCTCTATTCCCCCCTCCTTGCATGGCGTTCTCTTCATCTTCGTGTTCTTTCCAAAAGCGGTTTTTTCCTGTGCCTGCTCTTGCACGAAGTATCTATCAATGCTGTTTGGCCCTTTTGTCGTCCCTCCTCCCGCCAGTTTCTTCGGCCTCCCCCTTCCTCTTTTGACGCTCTGCCTGTCATCGTCGCATTCTGTCTCGACTGCCGCGTTTTCTAGAGCTGCCGTGGCGGCGCCTCCATCGGCCGTTTCAAGCCGCCCGCCTTCATCTCCATCCTCCTCGCCAGCTCGTGCCCCTGGCCATGTGGACGCGCCTTTATCGCACCACATCCGTTCCCGGTCCTCGCGTCCTCGAAGCCGTGGCCCGTCCCGTTCCGTCGTTCCTCCGCCATGACACCTTTCCCTGTCACTGGCTTAACCTGCCCAGCTCGCGACGATCCTTTTTTATGCGCTCTAATGGGTTCACTTCGTCCTCCTACGCCTTCCCCACACTTCCACAGTTTCCTCACTTAGCTCTATACCTCCCTACTACACTTTTTTGCGGCGCACGAGACTATTTCCAGTTAGGTTACGCAAAATTGTAGCACACTACGCGGAGCCCTACCACCCGTGGCGAGAGTCCAACCGGAAGTCTCATCGTGCTACCAGTATACCAAATGCGTTTTCGACAACTCTTCGAGCTCGACTCAACCGGTAATTAAATATCCTTCTTTCGTTGGACAGTGTTCTGACTGGATAAGGCCGCATTGTATAAGTATTCAGCTGAAACGCCTCATCAGCTACTAACACATGAGGCATAGGATTTTCGAGATCGATAATTGGCGAAGGTGGAGGTACCATTAAGCTGTTTTGCGCAAATAATTGTCCCATGGTGGAGTTTTTAAAAACTCCACCGTCACTATGTCGACCTTCAGCTCCAATATCGACAAGAAGGAAGCGATATGATGCTGAAGCTATAGCCATTAAATTTATACTGTGACTTCCTTTATAATTATAGAAAGTTGATCCTGATTTCGGTGGCGCCTGAAAGTTGGAAAATTCACATCGAAAGGATTGTTAATAACGGTTATTAAACTAATAAAAGTTTTTTTCTACTACTGTGGACTGATGGTAAACCGAAATCTTCAACAGCTAAACATTTTGTTTTCCAAATTGTTATTGGGGCATAAATATGTAATACAAATCTCGATACATTATCTTGCGATAAAAATTCATATCAATAAAAATAGATTCACCTTTATGATGACATGCTTCCCATCCACTGCGCCTATACAGTGTGGAAAATTCCAGCGCTCATAGAATTCATTTGCGACTTTCATCCAATTTTCTCCACTTGGTACAATCATTTGACTTTGTAGCACGTCCCACAGAGACTCGCAAGTGTCTGCAATAATTGATGAGACCGTGCTGCATTCAGTGCGAAAAGCTAAAGCTATCGAAGTCATTTTATCTCCATGGGCTCAATACCTGCAAGATATTAAGAAAAACATCATTCAGCGTGGCATGTTGCATGATGCATAGATATTAATAATTATTTTCTTTATTCAAGCTTAAATTTCAAGAGCATACCTTAGCGTCATGTACAGGCTCGTGCGAGGAGAAATGGAATGCCTAAAATTAGTTTGCATTCTCTGTAGTTGTGGCCCAACAATCGAAAGTAGTTCGTCGAAGACCTCAACTGTCATGCGGCAATACATAAAATGGTAATCGGCATCTTGCAGTCTCATTTCATTAATTAAATGATTGTCATCCCCTTGGTCATTCCGACGTTGGTTTATCGGACGAATCCACCATCGACGTGCAGTTTTGTTTCTTGCGTCTTCTTCTTGATCCTTCAAGTAGGCGTAATAAGCTAACGTCAACCGTCTCTGATTATCCCTCAAAATCCACCCCTTTCGCGCACGTAGACACATTATCACTAAAAGCTGTTTTCGATTTCTTCTATAATAATTAGCTAGATCCATGGCTGCGATAATCCTGCAATAAACAAATAACATATTTATAATTTTCGAGGTTATATTACTTTTAAGTTAGTTAGTTTATTTCGTAAATGTGCAGCACTTACATTAACATATATACTCCAATAAAACGTTTATCTGATTATTTTTAGGTTCTAACGTTCTTTCAGCAATATTGGAGTAAACGGAACAATTTGTTAACACTTCACGATTTGTTCTTCACGTAACCTCACTTTCAATCTCTACTGTAACGCTCGTCGCTGGCGTCACTCGTCGCTCGTCGCGCGCAGTGTGAACGCAGGAAAATAAGTTTTCACGAACGCGTCGCTGATCGCGCATCGCTCGTCGCTCATCGCGCGCAGTGTGCAGAGGCCAGTAGTCTGAATCTTTCCTCTTACCTCTCATAGAGCAGCGCGGACCACCTCGTGCTCTAGATATTCCAATTCCTGGTCAAATAGCGGGGCCCACCGCGAATTTGGCCATTTCCTTAACGTCGTCGCTCTGAGTGATCGCCCCGTTTTTCTTACAGTGGGTAAACTAGGCAGGAGAAAGAATTACCTCCGGAAAATATCCGCGGATTACCACGGGTACAGCCGGTCAAATAACCACGGCTATTATACGGAGGAGTACCTTAAATCAGTCAACTTCATACCTCCCGTTGTTCAACAGTATCGGTTGTCACCAATCGAATATACCATGAGATTTCTCCACCCTAAATTCATTCCGGTCAATGATCCTCGTCATAAATTTTATATCAAGAAATTAAGTCATTGATCAAATAATTTCCTATGATGATACTGACAAACACATACTTCATGTATGTATAACAAAGGCTGAGGAAATTACACAAGGAAAATCAGTCAATCTACCAAATTACTGTGCCCGGATCCCTGACTAAGTAGCCGTTGCTAAGGTCAAAAATAGGGAAAATTCTATTTATGTTACCCGGACGTAACATATGTAACATGTGGGTTTGATTTTAGCAGACCATATATTTCGATTGCCTCTTGTTTTCGCACTATTCTTCATTACTTGTAATATAACCTATAAATTTGTCCATTGGACTTTATGAAACTTTTTTTAATACCGATAATAATGGGGAGACGTAGTTATTCGTTCCATCACACTATTTTATTTTATTTACAAGCACATTCCATTCACAATGTGGGATCTACAATCGATGATGCTTGCTCAAGCCTAGCTCTTTCGTGTTTGTGCCGATTTGACTTAACCGCCATGCGCCAATCTAAGTTTTGCCGTCGGCAGCCGTTGCGCGGCGCCACCACGAAAGTTACTTCGGAGGCCGATACATATTTGAATTTCGTTCTCGAAAATGTAAAGTCGATCGACGTAGGAGTAATCTGCGAGGAGACTAATGCTTATCAAATTCTGAGCCAGGTCCGTCATTTCGCGTTAAAAGGCTGGCCAGTTTTAGTGCGAGATAAGTTAAAACCATATAAAGTACGAGAGAGAGAGGGAGTTGACTGTCGAGCAGGACTGCGTTTTGTGGGGTCACCGGGTAGTGGTACCACATAGGTTGCGAGAACATTTGTTAAACGAATTACACAGCATCCACATGGGAATGGTCAGGATGAAGATTATGGCAAGGTCGTACGTGTGGTGGCCACATATCGATAAAGATATTGAAAATTGAGTGAAATCTTGCTCGCCTTGTTTGAAATGAACTGATAACCCACATCAAGCGATTTTTCATCCGTGGAAATGGTCTGATGGGCCAAATCATAGGCTCCATGCAGATTTTCTGGGCCCAGTAGAGGCTAAAATTTTTCTCGCTATTATCTATTCATGTTCGCAATGAGTTGATATTAAGGAGATGTCCGATATTACAAGCGAGAGTACAATCGAAGGGTTAAAGGAATACTTTAGCACATGGGGAATTCGGCTGAGGTTAATAACAGACAACGACCCAAGTTTTTGCTCGAAAATATTCAAAGATTTCATGGAGAATTGCGGAGTTGAACACGCACGTACGGCACCGTACCACCCAACGTCTAATGGAGCAGCCGAGAATTTGGTGCGTACCTTCAAAAATAAATAAAAGATTTTGTTAAAAGCGGTCATTCCAGGCACGAAGCCTTGTGCAAGTTTTTGTTCTATTACCGAGCGACACCACGCCGCACGACAACTTGCAGTCCTGCCGAACTTCAAATAGGAAGGAAGTTAAAAACAAAATTAGATTTAATTCAGCCCACGTTACGTGAACTAGTGGAGCAAAAACACCCGAATCAACAGAAGTTTTTTTCGAGTTAACAGGCGGTCAGAATTTGGTATAAATGAAATTGTCATAGCAAAATATATTAACGGACAGACGTGGCGGAAATCGCGGGTATTTGAGCGACTAACGCCAGTAACGCATAACGTACGAACGGACGATGACCGAATGTGGAAGCAGCATGTAGCCCAAATTCGAGGTTTTAACCTAGAGATGAACGCGAGCGTACCCTAGTGGATTGGGAGACCTAAAAAAAGACCAAAAATTGGTCAAAATGACCCTATTTCGGTCACGGTCATTTTCTGCCCTTTTTGAACCGCAAAAAGTCACTGAACAGTGACCGAACACTTTTTTTTTAGGTTAGTCACTTGACCGTTATTTTTCGGTTTTTGGTCACTGAAATAAAAGTGAGGTTAGTCACTTGACCGTTTTTTTTTCGGTTTTCGGTCACTGTAATAAAAGTGAGGTTAGTCACTTGACACTTGAGGTGTTTCATCTAATTTTCCATCTGTAAATGGGAAAGGAAATAATTACTATATGTTGATAAGAATTAAAAGAAATATACATTCTTTTCTTGCAATTATTGCTATTTCGTGTACCACGTAACAGTATATATGTATGCCACATGTGTGTTCCACGCTGCTGCTGCTGCTGCTGCTGCTTTGTAAACAAGATGAAATTGAAATATTGTAAATAAAAAAGTACGGGCATGTGCACTACATTATACATATACGTTATAATATCCTATGCACTGAGTATTCACTTCAAATAAATAATAGATAAGTGTACTCCACGTGGTGTACTCTCGGTTCTCGGCAGTCCTCGCCTCCCCGCCGAGGAGTCCTCGATAGAGTAGATGGCCGCTCAACGTACACGCAGGCGCAACACGTCACTTCATGTGCAGCCATATTGAACGCTGCATGACGCAGCAACGCGATGCTAAGCGACACATTTGACGAGTTCTTTTCAATCAATCTTGTGGTTCCAGAATCAACGATTCAAACTCGTAGTTAAACGGACGTTGGGACGCGAGGGCTATCGGCTTGTGAGCGACAAAGAGATACAGGGTCTATACGGTAAACGATTTCAAATAATTAACAATTCGAGCGGAGCAGGTTATTTACCATTTACCTTGTTACAAAAAAATAACAATGCCGTGTTTATGTTACAGTTGCATGCCGGAAACTCCAACATTGCCATCGTCTAAATCAACAGAAGAGGCTAACGGCAGCCATAGTACGCGAGTGGTTATCCATCAAATTAAAGAGCGAAATATACCGAGCGAAGGTTCTAAGAATAGAGGACAGGGCCAAAAAGAGACAAGAAGAAGAAAGAAGTTCCGTGATGGAAACCGACTCCGACGAAGAGGAGGAGGAGGAAGAGGATGATTATTGAATGGATACAAAAATGTTATTGTTGTTTGGTTTATTTCAAGATATTTAAAAAAACGTTCAAATTCACTGATGTTTTCGTGTACGAGTTTCTATTATTATATTTCCAACAGCGTTCCAGAAGGACCCTCTCTGCCCCATGCACTTCGGTTCGCCTTCGGTCACGACTAGGGTCAGTGACTGAAACGCCCCAGTGACCGAAAACCGAAAAAAACCGGTCAAGTGACTAACCTCAAAAAAACGTTGTTCGGTCACTGCTCGGTCACTTTTTCCGGTTCAAAAAGGGCAGAAAATGACCGTGACCGATGAACGAGGTTTTTTTCGGTCTCCCAATCCGCTAGGGTAAATAATAATGTAGATAAGGACGCGCCTATTCCGGTATCGGAGCCAATGATGGCAGAACCAGAGGAGGGATCGAAGGTGAGCGCAAGTATCTCGAACATAAGGACTAAGAACTTAAAAGAACCAAGGAATCCTAGCTCCGCGCAAATGACACTAAGCGAGCCGATATTACTTCGTTCGAAGAGAGTGCCTAAACCTCGAGGGATTCTCGATTTGTAATATAGGTAACACTTGATTTTCATCGAGGAATTGTAATCGCGGTAAGCGAATGTATAGAACCGAAAATCTTAGGATAAGAGCAACAAGTATTCGAACGCTGTTCCGAATAAGTGTGGAGGAGTGTAATGTTTAAATACCGGAAACGGTAACGGTACATCAGCGCTATCTAGGCGTAGGACAATAATCCCAAAGTCGTATTCACAAATATCGTCTGTCTGCGCCTATCTTCCCTAGTGTGCGGACGTGGCCGTCACTGTCGAGACTGAGTAGAGTTAAGGCGGTCCTCTAGTTTCTCGGGTCGAAAAAATCGATTTTTTTTTCATAATCACGTCTACAACATGTGTAGAAAATGTGTGCGAAAGGATTTTCCGGTACGCGAAGTGGTTCACAAGTTACGGCCCTGGAATGGAGCAGGTACACGGAGCGCGCGCCGGGCTGCTCCGAAAGCCGAGCGGCGCTGACCATTGTATTGATATCCCTAAATCTAACTGCTACCTGAACCTTTTGTGAATTAGGCCCGAGTAAAGGGGAGCCGAGACCGTTGACAGATGCTTTCGAATATTGACTAAGACGCCGTGAAGCGTCTATCTAATAAAGGCATTGGTGGGAAAGGTGCAGGAAAACTCACTGAAAAATTGATTGGTGAGATGACAATGTATTATGGATTAGCTATTCGGAGACATCCAGATTCCATCGAGGAAATGAGAAAGGAAATTTGGCAACATTCTTTCACAAGATTTCCACAGACAGCAATCCACAGCATCAAAATTGTCCTGCAGGTGAATCTAGTTGGTGCAAATGGCGCAGAGCTGAGTTTCTCGGAGAGGCTGAGCAATTCAAACACAATAAACCGCCTCTTTCTGTAGCAGTTCAAAAAGTTATAAAGCCAATTTATGAGGATTTATCCAAAGAAGAATTGTTAAGCCGATGCCTGGGAGCGGAAACTCAAAATAATAACGAGTTGCTCAATTCGTTAATCTGGACTTTTGCTCCGAAGCACCTCCATTCTGGGCCAAAAGTGGTTGAAATCGCCACGTTTCTCGCTGTCATAATCTTGAAAATCGGCCCACAAGCTAAAGGATATGTTCAACAGCGTGATAGCTCTCGGATCGACCGTTCAGAAAGGCGCACGAGTGATGTTGTAAAACAGGCCCGAATCGCGAAAAGGGAAGACGGAGCAGCTCTGCGTGACTTCCAAGAAGAAGAGGAAGGCCTATTGTATAGTCCAGGCATAGCAGATTGACGGTGAGATGAAATTTTTAGTATAAATCACATGCGCGAACTTTCAAACACATTTTTCTCGAAACACCATTTTTCGAAACGATGACCACGATATTTCAGAAACTACTGCACCGATGTTGTTCAAATTTATACAGCATCTTTAATGTGTTATAAGCCAGCGATGGAACTAGGATTATCATGATTGCTTCGATAGTTTTTTTTGTATGAGCGAAAAACTTAAGAAAAAATGAGTAAAAAATGGAATGTAATTTTCAAAAGTGTATAAAAAAGTCAATTTTTGTCATTTAGAATTCACTCTAGTTCAATCGCTAGTCTTAAATATGAAGATTAAAATGCCGTTTGGTTTTTTGATTTCAGATAAGCAGAACTGCCGCAATCTTGGTCACCGTCAAGCACCTCTTTTACTTGATGTCTTCCTGTCGGCCGCTATAACTTTTATTCTATTATATATTTTGACTTCAAAAAATTTGTAAAGCTTATTTAAATGTTAATAAAGATTATGCAAAAATAATTAAATTGATTATTTCGATGCTTTGCCCGTCAAAACTTATTGAAAAAGCCGTAAAAAAACAGCCGAGGAACTAGAGGACCGCCTTAAGTTGTATAAAATAAAGTATCTTATTAGTTGGCGAACAGAGATGGTGTATTTTTATTATGAGACATTACACACACTTTGTTACTTCACATGCGGCGATAATTTGATCAAATTAATTGTAAAACCCGTGCCGTACGATATGCAAAAAGCACCCTTTGCTTCTTCATATGGAACGGTAATTAATTGTGAAACCAGTTGGTGAGGAAATTTCTATATATTAGATAGATAGAATTCTTATATAGATAATAAAGATTCTTTTGGAGAATAATAACGAAATGCGGAAATTTAGTCAATGTTTTTTTTTCGTTGCGGAAGCAGTAACAAACAAAATTTATTTAGAGACCGAAGAAAATTCATAAGAATTTTAAATCCAGACAAAACGTTTACAACTGATCACACATCATGATACGCTGTACGGATAAAGAATAATAATGAAATACAGAAATCACGTCAATGATTTTTTTTCATTGCGAAAGCAGTAACAAACAAAATTTATTTATAGACAAGAAAATTCATAAGAATTTTAAATCTAGACAAAACTTCTACAAATTATCACTCATTATGATACACTGTACAGATAAAGGATAATAACGAAATACACAAATTAAGTCAATAGGTTTTTTTTTCGTCGCGGAAGCAGTAACGAACAAAATTTATTTCTAGATACATGAAAATTCATGAGAATTTTGAATCCAGACGAAACTTACACAAACGAACACACATCATATTCACACATTATAAACGCTATGCAGATAAAGAATAATAACGAAATACAGAAATTAAGTCAATATGTTTTTCTTCGTTTCGGAAGCAGTAGCAAACAAGATTTGATTCTAGATACAAGAAAATTCATGAGAATTTTGAATCCAGACAAAACTTTTACAAATTATCACACATATTCACATATTATAACACGCTGCACAGATAAAGAATAACAACGAAATACAGAAATTAAGTCAATATGGTTTGGTTGTTGCGGAAGCAGTAACTAACAAAATGCATTTATAGACACAAGAAAATTCATAAGAATATTGAATTACGAGAAAAGTTTTACAAATTATCACACATCATATTTACACTGATGACACACTGTACAGATAGAGAATAATAACAAAGTACAGATATTGAGACAATATTTTTTTTCGTTGCGGAACCAGTAACTAACACAATGCATTTATAAACACAAGAAAATTGATATGAATTTTGAATCACGACAAAAGTTTTACTAATTATCACATATCATATTCACACTGATCATACGCTGTACAAACAGAGAGTAATAACGAAATACAGAAATTAAGACAATTTTTTTTTCGTTGCGGAAGCAGTAATAGAATTTATTTATAGACACAAAAAAAGACATACAAATTTTGAATTCAGACAAAAGTTTTACCGCAACGAAAAAAAACACATTGACTTAATTTCTGTATTTCGTTATTATTTTTTGTCTGTACAGCATACCATAATGTGTGATAATTTGTAGATGTTTCTTCTAGATTCAAAATTCTTATGAATTTTGTGAGAATGATAAACTATTATCTCGTCGTGGGTGGACCCTTTCTAGCGCAATCGGTCAACGAAAATAATAATGCAAGAAAAATAAAAACGAAAGACAATGGGAAAAAATAAAAACTGTAAGATCGATGTATCTGTAAAGTGTATCACAACATGTCAATATGATGTGTGATAATTTGTAAAAGTTTTGTCTGGATTCAAGTTTTATACGAATTTTCTTGTGTCTATAAATGAATTTTGTCAGTGCTTCCGCAAGGAAAAAAGAAACATTGACTTAATTTCTGTACTCCGTTATTATTGTTTATCTGTACAGCGTATTATAATGTGTGAACATGATGTGTGATCATTTGTGATAGTTTTGTCTGGATTGAAAATTCTCATAAATTTCCGGATATCTAGAAATAAATTTTGTTTGTTACTGCTTCCGTAACAAAAAAAACATATCGACTTAATTTTTGTATTTCATTGTTATTCTTTGTCTTTGCAGCGTATCATAATGAGTGATAATTTGTAAAAGTTTTGTCTAGATTCGAAATTCATATGAATTTTTTTATGTCTGTAAATGAATTTTGTTTGTTACTGCTTCCGCAACGACAAAAAACATTGATTTAATTTCTGCATTTCATTATTTTTCTTTATCTGTACAGCGTATTATGATGTGTGATCATTTGTAAAAGTTTTGTCTGCATTCAAAATTTTTATGAATTTTCTTCGGTCTATAAATAAATTTTGTTTGTTACTGCTTCCGCAACTATAAAAAAACATATTGACTGAATTTCCGCATTTCTCTATTATTCTCCTAAACAATCTGTATTATTTATAAAAGAGTTCTATCTATCTAATATATTGTAACGCGTCTTAATTCGTTACAAATAAATTTATTGGTTCGGGACTCGAACAGGGAAGAAATTAATATAAACTCAGGTGTTTTTTGGTATTTTTTAACAAAAACGATTTATTCAGTTTTTTCATGGCTCGATATTATCTAAAAATAACGCTCTGTATAAGTGTAGTGTGTTGTTTGTGTTGTTTTTGTACTTTTCCGCAATGTTTTTCTCCGTCGGTAAATGTTCACTTCGCGTAATTACTCGGATGGTAAACCCTTCCGGGCGCGATCCGCATTGATTATCATGGGCCGATAATTCCCCCCGCCCTTAAGGTAAGACCGCACTGAGCGGAACTGCACTACCGCCGAGCGGCGCGGCACGACGAGACCAAATATTGTTGGTATGAAATCGTATGAGATGGAACGCACTACGCGGCAGCAGCACTGCGCAGCCCGACTCTCCGTGGTAAAGTTGACCAACTGACCAAATATGACGTGCCGTGTCGCGTCGCAGTTCCGTTGGCGCTAATGCGGCATAGCAAGTGGCGCCACACTGCCCGTCGTTCAAGTCATTAGGTTTGTTCGCGCTAGCTACACTTTCTACACTTTTTTGGGGAGTGTACACCAAGAAGACTAGAGATAAGGAGTACGAACGCTTACGGCGATCACGATCCAAAAGCGTCCACGGAAATCCAGTTATTAGTGGTTGGTGGTTTCACCGCGTGCGTCGCTGCTCATCACCGAACCGAAATGAACTGAGCGACAAGAACGCAACCGAAGCGATCCGCCATCGATGATTCCCGCTTGTCATCCATGTTGGAATAAAGCGTGTGCGGACCGTGCGGACTAACGAATTTCGCGATTAATAAAAAATAATTGTGTCTCGGTGTAAAATATATTTATCGTGATCTGCGGCGAAAACTATCGAAGGAGTGTTATGTATTTTCTGATGTTTATAAATAAATTTTGTTTGTTACGAACGAAAAGAAAACATATCGACTGAATTTCGGTATTTCGTTATTATTTTTTATCTGTGCAGTGTATAGTATCATAATATGGGAATATGATCTGTGATAATTGGTAAAGCTTTTGTCTGGATTAAAAAATTCTTATGAATTTTCTTGTGTCTGTAAATAAATTCTGTTACTGCTTCTACAACGAAGAAAAAATATTGTCTTAATTTCTTTATTTCGTTATTATTCTCTATCTGTACAGCGTATCATCAGTGTGAATATGATGTGCTTCAAAATTCGTATCAATTTTCTTGTGTCTATAAATGCATTTTGTTAGTTACTGGTTCCGCGATGGAAAAAAATATATTGTCTTAATTTCTGTACTTCGTTATTATTCTCTATCTGAACAGCGTATCATCAGTGGGAATTTGATGTGTGATAATTTGCAAAACCTCAGTCGTGATTGAAAATTCTTATCAATTTTTCTTGTCTATAAATGCATTTTGTTAGTTACTGCTTCCACAACAAAAAAAAACCATATTGACTTAATTTCTGTATTTCGTTATTATTATTTATTTGTACAGCGTATTATCATATGTGAATATGATGTGCGATCATTTGTGAAAGTTTTGTCTGGATTCAAAATTCTCATGAATTTTCGTGTATCTAGAAATAAATTTTGTTTGTTACTACTTCTGCAACGGAAAAAAAAACATATTGACTTAATTTGTGTTAACATCATTGATGTCCAAAAATATTACTAGGAGGAAAAATAACCAAACACAACAGTTATCAGTAGCCAGCGTTCTACAGAATTATTTGCATTCACGGCCAGCTACAACTCCATCTGCCATATTCTGCGATTTTTTCTTGATTGCTCTTGCTCCAACCTTTCTTCTTTCTCACATAACAAAGAAATTATTATTACATCCATGTCACTTTCGTCCATCTTGCTCAGAGGTTGCCGAACGAACGACTGACAAGCAAATTTGCCGCATATTGTCGCTCCGCTGCAGTTCCAATGCGGTTTACTTAACAGAGCCGCATCGTGCCGCGCCGCTCCGCGGCATTGCAGTTCCGCCCAGTGCGGTCTTACCTTTACTCGCCCTATCGATCGCGGCGCGGTGAATCGTGACGCGCTGGCTCGCTCAATGTTTACGTTGTATCGGTGGAGGTGTGCGTATGTTTGTTGTGTTTTTGCGTGAGTATCGTGATGCTCGCAGATTGAAAATTCCTCGTCGCCCTTTATGCTCTCCTAATATAATTTTGCTACTTAGTTTGCGATAACTGATTCCTGCACTTTATTTATCGACTTTCCGTATCTCTCTTTTTATTTTTATTTGATTTTCCAAGATTTTCTCACTTAAGACTAAAAAAAAAAGATCATTCCAATTCTTCTTTTTTGTTCCTTAACGTTCCGTGTTCCAGGCGTTTCTGATCCACTAGGGATGTACTAGGCCCAGCAGTACTAGTTAATTTTCCAGAAAAGAAAAAAAAGATCTAATGCTTCTTAGGCGCGACTCCTTGTTTCTCTTGTTGCTCAACGTTCCGTGTTCTCAGCGTTTCCTGTCCACTACGGATGTACTTTGTACTTTGCCAAGCAGTACTAGTCGATCCACGAGGGATTCAAGAAGTGTCATTCCTCCAAAATTCCCGTCCTTTTATACCCTGATTTTAACGCTTCTTCTTTCCCCTTCTCTTTCGTTTTCCCTTCATTAGATTAGTCGATTTGTCCGGTATTTACCGGTTTTTCTTTCCCCTTCTCTTCCGACTTCCCTTAATTCAATTAGTGGGTTTCTCCGGGTTTTACCGGTCTCTCTGTCGGTCCGAGCTGTTTGACCATGGTTTTGTCTCGATCTGTAACGCTTACCCCCTCTCCTAAAATCGGTTACCCTTTTGACTTTGTGATGAGACGGACCGGTACGTCTCAATATAGAAATTTCCTTCGAGAACTGGTTCCACAATTAATTTAATCAAATTACCGTTCCATATGAAGTAGCAAAGGGTGTTTTCTGCACTGGTTTGTTGCTGACTTCAACTCGGTTCGGTAGGAGAGTAGCGCCACCCTTCTCAGCTGGATTTCCATGGATGTTTTTGGATCGTGATCGCGGCAGGTGTTCGTACTCCTTACCTCTAGTCTTCTTGGTTGTACATCTCCCTACTAATCTCTGCCGAAAAGAGGAGTGTTGTACATCTCGCTCAGGAAGACTAGAGGTAAGGAGTACGAACGCCTGTGGGGAGCCCGATCCAAAAGCGTCCGTGAAACTGTGGATTTTAGTGATTAATGTTTTCACGGCGTGCGTCGCTTGTGGATGACCGCACCGAAGTGAACTAAGCGACAAGAACACAACCGACGCCATGGATCATCGATGATTTCCGCTTGTCGTCGGTGTTGGCATAAAGCGTGTTCGGGCTAACCAGTTTTGCGAATTGTGTTAGATGTAAAAAAAAAAATTGTGTCTCGGTATTAAATATATTTAGTGATCTGCGGCGAAAACAATCAATCGTAGGTAAGAAAAATAGTACTTACAATCATAAAAAGGATGGTTTCTTTTTATCGTACCGAGTGAAATAAAAATTATCACAAATGCGAGATATGGAGCAAGTGTCCCGTTGATGAGACAAAACGTGCAATATATGGATTTTTTCATATATTGCACGTTTTTCTCTTGCACGTTTTGTTTCATGTCTCGAAAATAAACATTTTATTTATTTTCGGCGTGAAAATGGGAAGTGAGTGGATGAGTGGGTGAAATGTCGATTTTCGATTTTCATAGAAAGTCAAATTAAATAAAAGCTTGTAATATTGTTTGAATTGTTGCTTTCAGTGCTCGAACGCGAGACAAACTTAAAGTGCAGCGATCGATTGAAAACTGACGTTAAAATCAACACTCTCCATCAAGTTCTCGACAAAGTTGAGGACATGAAAAAATTGCAATAAGTGGGATGCCAAGTACACAACGAAGAGCTCACGGAAAGAGTGATAAACTATTATCTCGTCATGAGAGGACATTTTCTAGCGCGATCGGTCAACGAAAATAATCACGCAAGGAAAATTAAAACGAAAGACAATAGGGAACAATCAGAACTGTAAGATCGATTTATCTGTACAGCGTATCGCAATGTGTGAATATAATGTGTGATAATTTATGAAAATTTGTCTGCATGCAAAACTCTCATGAATTTTCTTGTGTCAATAAATAAACTTTGTTTGTTACGGTTTCCGCAACGAAAAAAAAACATATTTACTTAATTTCTGTATTTCGCTATTATTCTTTATCTGTACAGCGTGTAATAATGTGCAAATATAATGTGTGATAATTTGCAAATCTTTTGTTTGTATTCAAAATTCTTATGAATTTTCCTGTGTCTATAAATACATGTTTTTACTGCTTCCGCAATGACGAAAAAAATCATTGACTTAATATCTGTATTACGTTATTATTCTTTATCTGTACAGCGTATCATAATGTGTAAAAATGAAATGTGATAATTTGTAAAACTTTTGTCTCGATTAAAAGTTCTTATGAATTCCCTTGTGTCTGTAAATAAATTTTGTTTGTTACGGTTTCCGCAACGAAAAAAACCGACTTAATTTCTGTATTTCGTTACTATTCTTTATCTGTACAGCGTGTCATAATGTGTACATATGGTGATAATCTGTAAAATTTTTGTCTGGATGCAAATATCTTATGAATTTCCTTGCGTCTATAAATAAATTTTGTTACTGCTTTCGCAACAAAAAAAACATTGACTTAATTTCTGTATTTTGGTATTCTCAAAAACAATCTATATATAAGAATTCTGTTTATCTATATAGGAATTGCCTTCACCAACTAGTTGTACAATTAATTTGATGAAATGATCGCTCCATATGAAGTAGCAAGGGGTGCTTTTTGCATCTCGTACGGCACTGCCTTTACAATTGATTTGATCAAATTATCGCTGCATATGAGGGAGCAAAGGGTGCTGTCTGCATATCGTACGGCACTGGTTTATTGCTGACTTTACTTCGGTGCGGTAGGAGAGCAGCGCCGCCCTTCTCGTCCTCGCTTTTGCGAACGTTTCGACGACACGGCGTTCGTACTCCTTACCTCTAGTTTTCCTGATCTCGCTACTAATCTCAGAGATTAGTAGGGAGATGTACAACGCTCCCCTTTGCGGCGTGCCTCAGAAAGGGCACTAAATCGCGGCGGCGAGTACGGGAATATGATTTTGTGTGCATCGCCTCTGTCGAGGTTGCAGATTCCCTTGTAGCCGCGCGAGTCGTGAGCACCGCTCAAGTCGATATCGCAGTCAGCGTGCACACGAATGGGTAGCTCGGTGGGGGAAAAGTCTCTGCCCCTCGCTCACTCGACATGCGAACGGAGCGAGGTCTTCCGTCCGATCGAGCTCGACATATGTGTGGCCGTACTGCGGATTGGAATATGCATTAAATGAATTTCAAAGAGAAAAACATGTATCGAGAAAATTGTTTTCTCTCGGTTGGCCGTTTATGCCGTATTTAACAGTAAACATTATGAATAAGCGTGTATCATAAATGTTTTTCTATCCTCAATGAGCGTCGTGGCTTAGTTGGCAGGGTGACGGATTGACGATGCTTGCGGTCCAGGTTCGATCCCTGGTGAATCGACTTAAGTTCGCAATTAGTTCGTAAAAGTAAAGAGTAAGTTCGTAAGAGAGTAAGTAAGAGAGTAAGAGAGTAATTCCTGGACATGCGAACTTACTCTCGCATGTCCAGGCATTATTTATGATATTTAATACATATATGTTTAATTTTAAAAAAGACATTGGCTACCGGGGATCGAACCCGCATCTTCTGCACTCAGAGCCCGCAGGCTGATATATCAACCGCGAGGCTCTTGTGACTGCAAACCTGCCTTACGCATACACACTTATCCAACCTTAAAAAAAAATTCGCTGCATCCATTTGCATATTGTTTTTATGACCCCAAAGTATTATTGAAGACAAATGAAAACGATTTTTCCAAATTCCTAGAGTGGGATTATCCCTTAAAGAAAAGAAATTGATTTTTTGATCGTTGTAAATGTATATCCCCTCTGAAAGACTTTAAGGCGTCTAGCCACCTTGGCCGATCGAAAAATGGGTATATTAATGTTACGTCCGAAGCCGTTTAGAAAAGATATATATATTTCTAGAGTTATAAGCGTCGAGCGGTAAACGCTGTACTCCGATTACTACCCTAATGAGTCACGAGTGCTCTTCGGGATAATAATTATGCGGGAACGTTTGCTGTGAGACCTCGAGAGATCTTGTTTCTTTTATGGATTTAGGAAATTGATAATAAAGGGACTTCAATGTCTTGAGTCACACAATAGTTTAATACACACTCGATGAAATAATAATTTGGTACATTCCAAGTAAATTTATAATGTGATAAATACCTTTGACAATCAGGAGCGGTGTCGTCGCTTTACAATAACGTATTCTTGCTTTCGTTGAATATTTCTTTAAACACACACGCGTACTCTCACAATCTTCTAGAGATCCGGTCGCGGATTAACTATAATTTGTACTTGAAATATTTAGTCGTTTGACCCTTTTCATTATAAAAACAATATAAATTGACTTTAATAATTACGCCGAATCACACTCTTCTACAGAAGACCCGGATTTCGGACAGCGTAACGACGCGTGAAAATTATGGTTGACGACTGAAGGTCTATAATTTACGTCCGATACTACTGTCGGATCACTCTCTTCTACGGAAGACCTGGATTACGAACAGTGTATCGGCGTTAAAAACTTCGGCTATACTGCGCTCTTGTCGTCGAGACAAGGAGGTTTTATAAGGGGGAGATGACTTTGCCAGAAGGGCTACTCTCTTAATTTAGGCACAGAGAAGAACTATTTTTCGTCTAATATCCGAGAGTTCGACCTGCTCTGAGAAGCAATAAAAGTTGGATATTGTGGATCTCTACCATGTCGCATTGCCGATCCCTATCATAGGGCGTGAAGCTCCGGCCGGAAAACTTTTATTACTGCTCTCATGCAGAGCGGGAAAAAATAGCAGAGCGGCTCGCTACACGAAAATACATGCATTAGGTATTGTGCCCAGTTGATAAACAAGGAAAGTGTATATCTTTGCTATGGTCTGTGATGCACGCGTCTATAGTGTGTGAGAAGCAATACAATTGTGATAGGTATCTCGAACGCTTATATTTTTGGTTGCGGTGAAAAATAGCAATAGCTGACTATTGCTTCTCGCACGTGTACAATTATGTGTGTGCTGGTCAAAAAGAAATCAAAGAAAAACGTCGTACGTGACATTAAAAAAAAAAACTCGAAAGTATGGGCCGGAATATTTTTATTTTTTTACACAACGTCAGAAAGGGCTTTAAGAATAACGTTAATACATTTCCGTTCAAAATATTTAAAAATGGCGCTGTTATGCACATTGCCGCGCAGGCCCTCCGCACGATACGCGCGGTCGTTGTCCCAGCTGTTACGCGGTCATGTCACATCTGAAAAAAAAACAATCAGCTCATTCGTGAGTATTGTTGCTACAATGTAGCGTAGCGGTTTTTTTTCGACCATTAAAAAAATTATGGTGAGCTATAATTTCGGTGAAAAATACAAATTTTTTTCTTCGGCTCACCATAATTTTTTTAATTGTCGAGAAAAAAACCGCTACGCTACATTGTAGCGACACTACTCACGAATGAGCTGATTTTTTTTGCAGATGTGACATGACCGGGTAACAGCTGGGACAACGACCCCGCGTATCGTGCGGAGGGCCCCCCAGCAGGGTGCATAACGGCACCATTTTTTAATATTTTGAATGGAAATTTATTAACGTTATTCTTAAAGCTCTTTCTGACGTTGTGTAAAAAAATAAAAATATTCCGGCCCATACTTTCGAGTTTATTATTATTTTTTTTTAATATACCCATTTTTCGATCGGCCAAGGTGGCCAGACACCTTAAAGTCTTTAAGAGGGCATATACATTTACAACGATCAAAAAATCAATTTCTTTTCTTTAAGGGATAATACCACTTTAGGAATTGAGAAAAATCGTTTTTAATTGTCTTCAATAATACTTTGGGGTCATAAAAACAATATGCAATTGGTATGCAGCGAATTATTTTTAAGGTTCGATAAGTGTATATACGTAAGGCAGGTTTGCAGTCACAAGAGCCTCGCGGTTGATATATCAGCATGCGGGCTCTGAGTGCAGACGACACGGGTTCAATCCCCGGTAGCCAATGTCTTTTTTTAAATTAAACATATATGAATTAAATATCATAAATAATGCCTGGATAGGCGAGAATAGTTAAAGCGAGAGTAAGTTCGAAAATTTTTGAATATAAAATGAAGAAAAGAAAATAGCTTTTAAAAAGTCGATTAACCAGGGATCGAACCCGGACCGCAAGCATCGTCAATCCGTCACGCTTCCAACTCAGCTACGACGCTTATTGAGGATAGAAAAACATTTATGATACACCCTTACTCATAATGTTTACTGTTGAAAAAAACGCCGTAGCGACCGCGGCAAAGGCTCAAGATTTCTTTTTGAACCTTCCACGGTCAATTCGGCGTTTTATTTTTCCACGCGGTTCGTCGTTGATTTTTTTAACCCGCATTCTCGGCATAAACGGCCAACCGAGAGAAAACAATTATCTCGATACATGTTTTTCTCTTTGAAATTCATTTAATGCATATTCCAATCCGCAGTACGGCCACACATATGTCGACCTCGATCGGACGGAAAATCTCGCTCCAGTGCAGCCAGATCGCGCGCAGCCCCCTGACACTGGTAAATAAATGCTGTTCGCAAAATGTCCTTGCCGCACTGTGGCGCTGGTAGTCGTGTGACAGGCATGCATATATATGTATGTTGCGCCGGTGTTTCGAATCTCTTACATGAATAAAAGTCTATTGATATATTTCGAATGATTTTCCGTTCTAATGATTTTCCAGTTGACCACGATAATTGATACTCACACCCGTCCCTATGCCAAATAAATTGTAATTCATAAAAGTAAGCGGAAATATATTTATATTCATATTATTATATTCATTCTCATTTACTTTCATCAAGCGATAAAGCATGATGATAATGCATTATGATACAGAATTATGATAATGCTTTATCGCTTGATGAAAGTATATGAGAATGAATATAATAATACGAATATAAATATATTTCCGCTAACTTTTATGAATTACAATTTATTTGGCATAGGGACGGGTGTGAGTTAAGCGCAAACCATTTTTTAGAAGATAAATAAGTTGTAATTTAGATTTATTATTGTATTTAAATTAACGTACAAACTAATAAAATAAGCGGTCAGAGTGCGCGATAAATTTTTCGACACTAAAAGATAACTAATTAAAATAATAATAATAACTAATCAAATAAGAATTAATAGTAATAATAATTTTTAAAAAAGCACCGAGCGCGGGGAACGATCCCGCGCCCTTAGTGCAAATATTTTCCGAAAAACTCCGATTTTTTCCGAAAAAATTTTCAGATTGTTTCCGAATTTTTCCATGAATTGGAACAAATATGAAGAATTCGGAGTTTTGCGGACAATTATTCTTACGCAAACATCCGAGTTTCTGCGAATTTCTCCAAATATTTCATCATTTTAATTACGATCACGGGAAAATCTCGGAAATTATATGAAGGCTTTAAGGGGTAACACCACTGTAACGACCTTACAAGAAGCGGATTTTTTGAAATTTTTTTTTGGCGGAAGAAAATGTGATAAACGAATAATACTTGCGGTATTTATTGATCATATATTTAAGTATATTGCTAGAAATTTTTATCCGAAAATATTACAAAATGGCGCCACTGCAGCAATTCTTCCGAAGCATGTCGAACCTTTGCGGCACGCAGTATAACTGTGCCAATTTTAATCTAAAAAAAAGAATTTTGCTTTATTAAGTCTAAATGAACATTTTTAGTCAAATACTCGGCAATAATTCAAAAATCAATATTTCTAAAATCCCCTACGTGGTTCACTAGCTACACTCATCTAGATTTAATTTTAAAAAAATATGTTGTCCAGGTTAAAATTGGCACAAGTTATACTACGTGCCGCGGAGCACCTTAAGTTCAACATGCCTCGGAAGAATTTTGTGCAGTGTCGCCATTTTGTAATATTTTCCCATAAATTTTTTTCGCCATATAATTCAATATATGCTTAATAATTACCCCAAGTATTGTTTGTCTAAAACGCTTCGTGGCAGGCCGTTGAAGTGGTTTACCCCTTAAGGAAAAGAATGTTTGCAAAAATTTCAGAAATTCATTATTTCTCAGAATTATGAGGCATAAAAAAATGTAATAAGTTTTTTTTTTACGAAAATCTAATTTTTCTAATCTATGACTTTTCTCCGAATATCTCGGCAGCCGTTCACTCAGGTCATAGGAAAAAGAGAAATTTCCGGGAAAAAAATGAGAAATTATGAATTTTCAGTAAAAAAAAAGTGTTTTTGGGAAATATACCAGTACTTGTTCACTCAGGTCATAGGAAAAAGAGAAATTTCCGGGAAAAAAATGAGAAATTATGAATTTTCAGTAAAAAAAAAGTGTTTTTGGGAAATATACCAGTACTTAAATCTGTTTTAAATCATTTTTTCTCCGAAAATCTCAAATATGACTAAAATATGAGAAATTACGAAGAATTTGGAGAAAAATTTGCACTAGGGGCCCCTGCGGACTGAAGCTAGGAACGCTACCAACGGGACCATCTCACCGTTGTAGAATATGTGCACTTTCTGGTACTTACGATTCGCGGCCGGATGGATGATTGGTTTGTTTTTGGGGATAATGCTTTATCGCTTGATGAAAGTATGAGAATTAATATAATAATACGAATATAAATATATTTCCGCTTACTTTTATGAATTATAATTTATTTGGCATGAGGACGGGTGTGAGTAAAGCGTAAACAATTTTATATAAGATAAATAAGTTGTGATTTAGATTTATTATTCTATTTAAATTAACGTATAAACTAAAAAAATAAGCGATCAGAGTGCGCGATACATTTTTTTGTATACATTGACAACGCAGAGAATCAAGAGCTAAATAAGCATTAAAATCATCTAAAAGCCTCGCGCGTGCCGTCGGGTGACGTCACGCGCCAGTCGTGCTCAGATTGCTTTTTCCCTCGAAGCCTTCGTTTCGGCTTGGCCGCACATGAACGTGCTCAGCGTCCATGCCTTGGTGTAGCTGCCGAAGGCGCGGTCGGGACACTTCGACCGTGCTCGGCTCTTTCCGAAGATGTCCGATCGTCGCTCGCTCACGGACACGCGCTACTATGATTGTGTAATGGGCGCGTAAGCGACTAGAGAGGGGGTAACTTTTACGCGCGATCTGCCTCGCTCCGTTCGCCTGTCGAGTGAGCGAGGGGCAGAGACTTTTCCCCCACCGAGCTACCCATTCGTGTGCACGCTGACTGCGATATCGACTTAAGCGGTGCTCACGACTCGCGCGGCTACAAGGGAATCTGCAACCTCGACAGAGGCGATGCACACAAAATCATATTCCCGAACTCGCCGCCGCGATTTAGCGCCCTTTCTGAGGCACGCCGAAAAAGCGAGCGTTGTTCATCTCCCTACTAATCTCTGCTAATCTCTGCTCCTTGTAGAGAATCATGGAGCCTAGATACCAGGAGGTTCAGCGAGGCCTTTCAACTCGTCCCCAAAACGAGAACAAGAAATGATGGCGCTGGGGTGCTCTGGCACCCATATGTATATAGATATACGCTAAACATGGGTGCGATCTAAGACAAATCACAGATTATGTACCTAACCCTCATTAGTGTTAAGGGATAACACCACTCTAGGATTTTGGAAAGACGTTTTCTTTCCTAAAAATACTTTGGTGTCATAAAAAAAATGTGCAATTGGTCATGTAGCAATTTTTTTTATTTAAAGGTTCAATTATCGATTTGACCGCAGCGCTTTGGAGCGCGCTGAGTTGCTCGTACAACTTTAAACGCGTTTTTCTCGAAACCACTTTTTTCGATCTCGGAAGACGGATTACTCGACCACCTTTGCATGCATCGATTTGAAATTTTGCTAGCAGCTTCACAATTATATTCTTTATGGGAGTACATAGCCGTTTTTTGATTAAATGTAAACTTCTTTTTATAAACAATTTACTGCTTTTTTGGCAAAAAATCGATTTATTTTCTTAAAATCGATATTATTAATAGCGTACTAGAAAGTG
Organism: Ophion ellenae; assembly: GCA_963210295.1. Taxonomy (NCBI): domain Eukaryota; kingdom Metazoa; phylum Arthropoda; class Insecta; order Hymenoptera; family Ichneumonidae; genus Ophion; species Ophion ellenae. The sequence continues at coordinate 9,477,751 of OY723388.1, forward strand.
CGCTGTTTTTGCAAAATTTGAAAGCAAATTTCTAGGTAGTCCCATAGCTAATAATACATAAATTATCATTTTTTTGGTTTTTATTTCAGGTCTTATATTTTACGAGAAAACCGTTCTCCCGTGAAGCTATATGTAAAAAAACACGGTTTTCTAGATGGGCTGTATCGCCGCCATTTTGAGTTTGAGTTTGAGATATTTTCTCGCTTTTGCGTTTTTTTCCGAACCGCCATGAGGAAATTATGAATCGGCGGATATTTCGACGTTTGATGTCACGATCAGTCGGTCGTGAGGTTAGAAACTCATCCGATCACTATCACCTCGTTGACCAATATATTACTATATATGTAGGTGCCGCTGCACCCCAGCGCCATCACTTCGGGACATTTTCGGGGACGCTTTCTTCAGCGCCTTTGCATTGCCGCTGAACCTCCTGGTATCTAGGCTCCATGTAGAGAATGTTCATATTTTGATTGCTCATACAGACAGTGCAGCCAGATCCCGCGTAAAAGTTACCCCCTCTCTAGTCTCTTACGCGCCCATCACACAATCACAATAGCGCGTGTCCGTGAGCGAGCGACGCTTGGATATCTTCGGCAAGAGCCGAGCGGGGTCGAAGATTCCCGACCGCGCCTTCGGCAGCTACATCAACACATGGACGCTGAACACATTCATGTGCGGCCAAGCCGAAACGAAGGCTTCGAGAAAAAAGCAATCTGAGCACGACTTGCGCGTGACGTCACCCGACGAAACGCGCGAGGCTTTTAGATTATTTCAATGCTTATTTAGCTCTTGATTCTCTGCGTTATTAATGTATACAAAAAAATGTATCGCGCACTCCGATCGCTTATTTTTTTAGTTTATACGTTAATTTAGATATAATAATACAGTAGAACCTCGATCATCCGAACCCTCAATTATCCGAACGTTGGCGCGAAAGATACATTGTTGCTCGCTGCCACCGCCGTGAGTAACAATGAGCAACCCAACGCAACTTCTCCTTCTCAAACGGCTGCGAGACTTAGCCGCTCAAAAACGCGTTACAGCCGTTCGTCAATTAAAAATGGTAGATTTTATTTTTTTTTATATAAAAAAGGCATTCGACTTTTTTCAAGTATTTAAAATACACACACACACACACACACACACACACACACACGCACGCACGCACGCACGCACATATATATATATATATATGTATATATATATATATATATATATATATATATATATATATATATATATATTTCAACGTTAATATGTATGTCAAATTTTAATATATATGTATGTACTGTTTTTATGTAAAAAGGTGTTGTTTATGATCTCCTTCCAATAAACCCACGTTTCGATTATCCGAACTAGTCTCGGTCCGAATTGGTTCGGATAATCGAGGTTCTACTGTAAATCTAAATTACAACTTATTTATCTTCTACAAATTTATTTACGCTTTACTCACACCCGTTCTTGTGCCCAATAAATTATAATTCATAAAAGTAAGCGGAAATATATTTATATTCGTATTATTATATTAATTCTCATACTTTCATCAAGCGATAAAGTATTATCCCCAAAAACAAGCCAATCATCCATCCGGCCGCGAATCGTAAGTACCAGAAAGTGCACATATTCTACAAGCTATGAGATGGACCCGTTGATAGCGTTCCTGGCTTCGGTCCGCGGGGGCCCCTAGTGCAAATTTTTCTCAAAATTTTTCATGATTTCTCATATTTTAGTCATATTTGAGATTTTCGGAGAAAAAAATGTCCCAAAAACACATTTTTTTTTACTGAAAATTCATGATTTCTTTTTTTTTTCCCGGAAATTTCTCTTTTTCCTATGACCTGAGGCTGCGGAGATATTCGGAGAAAAGTTAAAGATGAAAAGAAATGAGATTTTCGTAAAAAAACTTATTATTATTATTATTATTTTCCGGAAATTTCCCTTTTTCCCATTACTTGAGTGAACGGCTGCGGAGATATTCAGAGAAATTTTTTAATGAAAAAAAAAAATGAGATTTTCGTTAAAAAAAACTTTTTACATTTTTTGATCCCCCATAATTCCGAGAAATAATGAATTTCCGAAATTTTTGCAAACAATATTTTCCTTAAGGGGTAAGACCACTGTAACGGCCTTATAGGAAGCGTATTTTTTGATATTTTTTTTGGCGGCAGAAAATGTGATAAACAAATAATACTTGCGGTATTTATTGAGCATATATTTAAGTATATTGCTATACATTTTTATCCGAAAATATTACAAAATCGCGACACTGTAGCTATTCGTCCGAAGCATGTCGAACCTTTGCGGCACGCAGTATGACTGTGCGACTTTTAATCTAAAAAAAAGAATTTTGTTCTATTAAGTCTACATGAGTGTAGCTACTGAACCACGTAGGGGGTTTTCGATAAGTTAATTTAAACAATATTTATGAACAAATAACTGTCTTAAAAAAAAATTGAACATTTTTAGTCAAATACTCGGCAATTACTCAAAAATCAATATTTCTAAAATCCCCTACGTGGTTCACTAGCTACACTCAGCTAGACTTAATTAAAAAAATATATTTTATCCAGATTAAAATTAGCACAAGTTATATTGCGTGCCGCAGAGCACGTTAAGTTCAACATGCCTCGGAAGAATTTGCCGCAGTTTCGCCATCTTGTATTGTATTGTATTTGTATTGTTTCCTCTTGTACAACGCTTTGCGCTTTTTACATACCCCTCGCCAGTTTATACATTGCACGCTTATATCTATGTCCTTAATCCTATTCTTAATTCTTATTACTCTGCCACCTCTTTAATCTCCAGTGACTGCTAGTCTGTCTTGAGACTGTTCCCCGCGGTCACGGTTCTCCCCTTGCTATCTTTTCGAACTCTTTGGTATAATAACAGATCTCCTTTACTATCCCTCCTTTCAACGTCTCAATCCACCAGTATTCGAGGCTATCTCCTTCTCTTCCCTTCCTCCACTTATCCACCCCTTCTACCCACTTCCGCTTGATCTTTCTTCTCGCTTTTTCGCATTTTCAGATATGCTCCATCGTCTCCTCCTCCTTCTTGCATACCCCGCACATCCATTTCTCGAACCCTTTTTTCCCCGCTTTTCCTACGTTTCCGCACATCAGCCTTGCCCATTCCTCTTTGACTGCTCCTGCCAGCCCTTCCTGTTTCCAGTATCTCTCCTCTGCCATGTTCTTCTTTATCTCCTTATATATTTTATTATATGTCGACCTGTCCACCCCTGTCCAATCCTTTTGGATGTCTTGGTCCTTTTTCTTTTCTACGCCTTCCTTCAGAATTTCGCTGACTTCTTTCAAGCTGCCACCTTCTCTCATCATGTTTCAAATCCTTCCCTCCCCAACTTCCCGCATGGCATCCCTAAGTTCCCTTCCCCATTTCGACTCGTTCCCGTTTCCTATGTTTCTTATCTCCTCTCTTAGGCAGATTTTAGGCCACCTCTCCTTCAGCATGTCCAGAATCTTTAGCAAGTAGTCGCTTGCTCTTCGTCTCGCCTCGACCTCTATGCTCCTTTTGCCCGCCTCTAATTTCCAGATGTAACCCGGCGTGTTTCGTGCTACCCCCATTGCCATCTTCACGTATCTCGCTTGCAGCCTCTCTACTTCCTCTCTCCTTTTCCACCCCCAAACCTCCACCCCATACAGCACTCCTGCCTTCACCAGCGATTCCATCAGCTGCAGCCTATAATTCAAACCATCTATTTTCGCTCTCTTCAGCACCCCCCACACAGAATTTGCCGCCTTCCTCGCTTTTGCCACCACCATGCTCAGGTGTTTAGCTAAGGAGTTCCCTGACGAAAACCAGAAACCCAAATATTTAAACTCCTTGACTACTTCTATCTTTTGTCCTTTGTACTCCCACTCCTGTGTTTTCTTCCTTCTCCCACCCTTTCTGAAGATCACTATTTTTGTTTTTTGTACATTCACTTCCATTTTTGATGTTTTTTCAAACCTTTCCAGCCCCCTCAACATCCCCCTCAGCTCCTCTTCCCTCTCTGCCAATAGCGCTATGTCGTCCGCATATTTCAGCGCGTAAAACTTCTTTCCCCCCATAACTGTCCCCCCTCTCCTTTTTCTTCCCATTCTTTGTCGATGTCCTCCAAAGCCAGGCCGAACAACGTTGGGCTCAGCGGGCACCCTTGTCTGACCCCTTTCCTTGTTTCGAACTCCTCCGACATTCCGTTTTTTGTGATCACTTCGTTCACCGTTGTTTCATATATCCCTCTTATCATCCTGTGCATTCTCCCCCTGATCCCCTTCTCCCAAATTTTCCTCAGCATTATTCGCCTGTCGATCTTGTCAAATGCCGCCTTGAAGTCAACAAAGGCGACAAACAACTTCCCTCCTTTTTCCCTCAGCCTGTTATTAATCAGCGCGCTCAACACGAAGATGTGGTCTCGTGTTCCCCTGTTCGCCCTAAATCCCGCCTGACTCTCTCCGATTATTTTTTCCCTCTCCACCCACCTATTTATTCTTCTGGTCATTATGCCCGCCAAGATTTTGTATCCTATGTCGAGTAGCGATACCCCCCTATAATTCCCTACTTCCTCCACGTCCCCCGCCTTGTGCAGTGGAAATATTCTCGCTAGTTCCCATTTTTCTGGCAACTTTCCCGTCCTCCAAATTCCATTCAGTACCCCCCACAATTCCTCCCTGGCTTTAAGCGATAGGCTCTTCAGGAATTCCGCCGATATCCCGTCCTCCCCTGCCGTCTTTCCATTTTTCAGCTTTCTCAGTGCTTTCCATACTTCTTCCTTATCGATTTCCTTATTCCACTCCGATTCGGCTTCACCAACGTCGTTTTCTTCCTCCCAAGGATCTCTCTCCCTCTCCCCTCTGTGCCCTTCTTGCCCCCCATCGGCCCTCTCCGATCCCTCCTGCCCCATCAGTTTTTTAAAGTGCCCTACCCAATCTTTCTTTCTTATGCTTTCCCCTTCTTCTCTGCTCCTCACTCTGAACTTTTTCACTGCCCTCCACCACTCCACCATATTCTTACTCTCCCTCACTTCCCTCCATCTCTCTTCCATCCACTCTTTCTTCTCCCGTTCTCTCAATCTCCTCCATTTTTTCCTTTCTTCCCCCAGCTTCTTTTTCGTTTCTCCGCTCCTTTTTTTCACAAATGTTTTCAAGGCTCTCCAAACGTGCTTTTTTTGTTGCCTACTCTCCCTACTTTGCCAGCAACCCCCCTTCCTATTTGCTTTTGATGTTTTTATCATTCCGGTTGCCGCAGCCCCCTTCCATATCGCTTTTTTCAGCTTTTCCAATCTCTCGTTCGTTGTACCTCCCTCTCCCTCCTCCTCTCTGGCTTTTTCCGTTTCCTCCTCGAACTTTTTGCTCTCTTCCTCTTTCCACTTGAGTCTCCTGCCGCACCTTAGTTCTCCTCTCTTTTTCCCCTTCCTGTTCCTTCTTTCTTTACTCCCCCATACTGCCAACGAGAAGATCACTGGTAGGTGGTCTGATTCTACCCTCGGTTCCACCTTCATTGAGCTCACTAGTCCCTCTTCTTCGTCTTCCAGCCATAATATTAGGTCCAGCACCGATCCCTTTCCCTCCCCTCCACTACCTACAAACGTGACCCTGCCCTTCTCATCACCTTCCACTCTCCCATTCATGACTGCTAACCCCATATCTTCACAAAGTTTTAGCAGTTTCCTCCCTTCCGCGTTTCCCACCTCGTCCTCCGATTCCCTTTTCCACGCCAAACCCCCCGTCTTTTCGCATTCTGTGATTGCTGCACGCTTTCCTATTCTCGCGTTCAAGTCGCCTGCCACTACGATCCCCGCTCCCTCCTCTATTCCCTTCTCTATGCACTCTCTTAATTCGTTTTTGAGCTCCTTCATTCCCCCACTATTGTATACCCCTATTACCCATGTGCTCTTCCCCTCCGCCCTTCTCCTTATCTTCAGCACCAACCCGTGTTTCCAGCTTTCCACCTGGCAGTTTTCGCTTAACTCCTTTCTCACTCCAGTTAGGTGTCCCCCGCTTGCTCTTCCTTTTCTTTTCCTCCTCTCTGCTTCTTTCACCCACCATTTATATCCTTTCCCCACTTTGTTCAGCATCTTCTCTTCCCATTTCTTCTCCATCCACGTCTCCTGCAGTATTACTACTTCGTGATTCTCCAGAAAGTCGCTCGCTTCAACCGCATTTTTCATCCCCGCCACATTCCATAGTACTATCTTGTACTGTCTTTCTTTAGCTTTAACCTCGAAAAAACGTTCTTTCGTTTACTAGTTGCCCCTCCCTTTCGACCCAATACCACCATTCTCGGTTCCGAAACATTTTTCCGTACCTCGCTCTCACCGCTTCCCCCTCCCTCCTCCTCCTTTCCACCTCGCTCGCAATCCACCTCCTCACCTCCTTTTCTCTGTGCGTCAGGTCATCCCCGATCATAACCCCCGATCCTCTTAGCCTACGACCTTCCTTCACGACCTTTATTTTGTCCCCCATCGTTTCGAACGTCACCACCGGGCCCCCCCCCCCTTCCTTTATTACTTGGCTAATTTTAACATCCACGCCCAATCTCGCCCTTATCAAACGGGCCACATCCTCCGCTACTCTCCGTTCATTCCCGATCGCACTCACTCCCCATACTTTAACATTCTTCTTCCGTCTTCTTCTCTCTTGACATTCTGCTCTCCATTCACCTTCCCCCATTGGGTCTAGTTGCCGTGGCTCAACTCGTTGCCGCCGATACCGACTGACCTCCTTCCATTCTCCTCCCTCTAGCGAGTCCCTCGCTCGGTCCTGCACTTCGGCTGCCTTGCTGTAACTTCCGTTTCTTCTCGATTCCGCTCCTCTGATTCCAATCCGCCCCCCTTCCTCGTCTCTCTGCCCGGATCTCGACGCCTCGCAATTTCCGCTACCACTCGATGCGGTGGACCCCCTCCTTTTTTCTGCTCTTTTTGGTTTCCACTCCTGTCGCCCTCTGTGCTCCTCTCGTCCTCTTTCTACCCGCCTCCCCCTTTCTTCACTCACGACCCCGTCATTCAGATCCCGCCCGTTCTGTGCTTCTCGCCCGCTCTCTGCTCGCTCACCTTCTGTCACATTGTTGTTCTCGTCGTCTTCCGGCCGGGGTTCTTTTCCCCGATCTTTCCCGTTTGCCCTCCTTCCTTGTTGTTCCTCTGCTTCCTTGATTATTTTCTCCAACCCCGCTGCCCTTTTCTTCCACGCCCACAGTTCCTCCTTCTGCTCCTTCCATTGCACTGCCTCCCTATAAGCCTTATGCTTCCATTGCTCTGCCTCTCCCAGTAACTCTCTTATTATTCGGTTCATTTCCTCGCATCTACAAGGAAGCGGGGCTATCTCCTTTTTCAGCTCTTCCTTTATTTGGCGAAGGCCGGCCCAAAGAATTTCCCTCAAACGGTCCTCCGTCTCCCGCATTCCCCCTTCACGGCTGTCGTCGCTGCTTTTCTCTTCCGTACCCTCGTACCCACGCTTCTTCCCGTCGCCTTGCTGGCTTTGCTGCCGCTCCGTCGAGTGTACTTCTTTACCCTCCTTCGTCAATCTCGTCTCTTTATCTTCCCCTGCTTGCTGCACCGGCCGCTCACGCTCTTCCTTTCTGTCTTTCTCCGCCTCCCACTCCCCTTCCCTGCCTGGCGAATGCACCAGCAGGTTCCTCGTTGCGAACGCCACCTTCTCGTCCCCTCCTCTGGTGAAGAAGCGGTCTATGTTACCGACCGTTTCTGCGTCGCCCCTGGCGGTCACTTTCCTAGGCCTTCCTCGCCCCTTTTTGGCCGCATCCTTTCCGCTCTGTTCCGCCATAACGCTCTCCCCGATGCTAACCAGCGCCTCCTCGCTGTCTTGGCACGTGGTGGCGCTGTCCTCCTTCTTGCGTACCACCCCCGTCCGCGACCCTTCTTGCTCTCGCATCTTCTATGTTTGTTCTATGCCCCTTTTACTAACCTCTTCGCTCCAAGCCCGCTAATTTTCTCTCTCTTCTTTCTCGCCCACCTCCTTTCCCACCTTGCCTACACTCCCACACCTTCCCGACTTCCCACCTTTGCTTTCTAGCTCCCTCTCATCTCTCACTTCGCACTTGCTTTCACTTTTTCAGCTTATTTCTTTCACACTCCCGCTGGCTTCGATCCGCATGCTACGCGCGCCAAACCGGAAGTCCCGCCATCTTGTAATATTTTCCCATAATTTTTTTTTGCAATATACTTCAATATATGGTTAATAATTACCCCAAGTATTATTTGTCTAAAACGCGTCGTGGCAGGCCGTTACAGTGGTGTTACCCCTTAAGGAAAATAATGTTTGCAAAAATTTCGGAAATTCATTATTTCTTAGAATTATGAGGGATAAAAAATGTAATAAGTTTTTTTTACGAAAATCTCATTTTTTTCATCTATAACTTTTCTCCGAATATCTCCGCAGCCGTTCACTCAATAGGAAAAAGAAAAAGTTCTGGAAAAAAATAATAACAAGTTTTTTTTAAGAAAATCTAATTTTTTTTCATCTTTAAATTTTCTCCGAATATCTCCGCAGCCTCTGGTTCACTCAGGTAATAGGAAAAAGGGAAATTTCCAGATGATAATAATAATAATAATAATAATAATAATAATAAGTTTTTTTTACGAAAATCTCATTTCTTTTCATCTTTAACTTTTCTCCGAATATCTCCGCAGCCTCAAGTCATAGGAAAAAGATAAATTTCCGGCGAAAAAAATGAGAAATCATGAATTTTCAGTAAAAAAAATGTGTTTTTTGGGAAATAGACCAGTACTTGAATCTGTTTTAAATCATTTTTTCTTCGAAAATCTCAAATATGACTAAAATATGAGAAATTATGAAAAATTTGGAGAAAAATTTGCACTAGGGGCCCTTGCGGACCGAAGCCAGGAATGCTATCAACGGGACCATCTTATCGCTTGTAGAATATTTGCCCTTTTTGGTACTTACGATTCACGGCCGGATGGATGATTAGCTTGTTTTTGGGGATAATGCTTTATCGCTTGATAAAAGTATGAGAATTAATATAATAACACGAATGTAAATATATTTCCGCTTACTTTTATGAATTATAATTTATTTAGCGTAAGGACTGGTGTGAGTAAAGCGTAAACATTTTTTTAGAAGATAAATAAGTTATAATTTAGATTTATTATTATATCTAAATTAACGTATAAACTAAAAAAATAAGCGATCAGAATGCGCGATACATATTTTTGTATACATTAATAACGCAGAGAATCAAGCGCTAAATAAGCATTGGAATCTAAAAGCCCCGCGCGTGCCGTCGGGTGACGTCACACGCGAGTCGTGCTCAGATTGCTTTTTCCCTCGAAGCCTTCGTTACGGCTTGGCCGCACATGACATGCTCAGTGCCCATGTGTTGGTGTAGCTGCCGAAGGTGCGGTCGGGAATCGTCGACTCCGCTCGGCTCTTGTCGAAGATGTCCGAACGTCGCTCGCTCACGGACACGCGCTATTGTGATTGTGTGATGGGCGCGTAAGAGACTAGAGAGGGGGTAACTTTTACGCGCGATCTGGCTGCACTGCATACAGATGGCGAATCGAACCACGTAGTGAAAATCTCCGAACCGACCGCGGCCATATTCTTTTTTTTAGCACCAGTGCCGGACGTATTCGTGAAGGGCGTACGAAGAACGACCAAGATGTTATCGAGACTAGCATTGAAAAATGGTAATTATCGTTACTCAAAATACAATAAATTTTCGAAAAAGGAAAAATACAAACGTCGATCACTACATTCGTTCCTATGTTTTGATAGAGGCGCTCGAGTTCGTCAAATCTTCAGATCTTGTGTACAATTCTTCGTTCATTATGTAATGAATATATAATTTGATAGTCACATTTTTGACGTATTCCATTGGCTTTTTATTTGTGTAAATGAACGATTCTGCGGCCAAAGAGGGGTTGCTCATTGAAAGATTGTCGTAATATTCGGATCAGCGTACTCGCCCATCATATGCTTAGGATATTCGACCAATGACGATGTTAACTGCCAAGAAATTAAGGTATTCCTTTCACGAACCCGAATATTCCACAATTAACTGATTTTCGTCTATAATCAAGTAAAAATACATCAGTATACTGGTTAAATTTCAAGCCAAGTTACTGAACTTTTAACGAAAAGTGACACCTCACAAATCATCTCATTTGTACGGCGCTTTATGGAGATCTCACGCTGGCCATATTTCCATCTAATAATTTATACATTAAATAACTCTAGATGCCTGCTACAATCTGCTCATGCGTGTAATAAAAACTAGAGATTTTGCAACAACAAAAACAGGGCGTCGCAGAATGTTTAAAGAAAATATTAATGATAAAACTTTGAAAAATGTGATTTGCAGATGAAATGGCATAGCCATGACGTTGCAGTGAAAATTAAAAAATGACTAAATGTACTATATTTCCGTGAAATTTCTTATTGCAGTTTATCGTTTGGTATAATAATTGATTACGACTTATTTTTATTAAGCGCTCCTGTAAATAACCAATGATTTGGAAGGGTCCTTTGACCCTTTAGAAGGGATTGTCCCCCCACAAAATACGGTCCGCTGCGAAAGCAATACCCCAACAGGTTATGTGGGTTTCAAAGCCAAAAAAAAGCATTATCTCTATTCAAAAAAAAATATATATAAATTATTTTATTAAGAATGTTAAGCACATAAAATGGCAACGTTTCAACAATATTTAAACAAATTTTCATCAAGAAATTTGGAAACCTCAGCCGGTGGGACCTGGTTTCCGGAGATCCCTGAAAAAAAAGTATCCTCATGGTGGTCAGGATAACTCCGTCAGCTTTATCTGAAATTGAACAAACAAATTTTTTCTGTCAGTAGATAAGTATAGCTCATTATTGAACAAAGGCTTAAAAACGAAATTTGAATTTTTTGGCATAGTGTATGCAAAAAAGTTCAATTTTTGGTACAATTTACACTACGTATAAATTAGATAAAAAGAAAGCTTTGTAAAATTAGTTGTAACAGAAAAGAAAACCTATGTTCCATGCTATTTTGAAGTGTGCAAAATTTCTATAAGATCGGTGTATTACTTTTTGAGAAGTCGTGTCCACTGACTTCAAAAATAGTGTTTGGAGAAAAAAGCGATATACATGCGTCACTTCCGGCCGTTTTTTTCCCCGCGGGGGAATTCCCAAAGGCTCTTTCTCCTAGACTTGTACTCCGATTGACTTAAAACTTTGCCAGAATATTCTAGACATATTGTACTATTAATGTTCAAACCCATGTAACCCCTTAAGATTTCTCTGCATGGCTAGAAGACTTGTTTCGGGAAAAACTTAAATCAATGGGAACCACCCATTTGAAACGTGAATTTCCAGCTCAGGCGTTGCCTGCCATGGCCCGTGGATTTCCAGCCATGTCGACCCTTTTACCAGGCTTCGAACGGAGGAAGAGACCAATAGATCCGTCGCCGGTTCGACACGGTTTTATCCCTGAAGGATGGTTCACGGTGTTCTACCCAAAAACTGGTGCAACCGGTAAGTTTCCAAGAATCTGGCTTTCATTGTGTCCATCATCCTCCATCCGAGTAACCGTTGGGGTGACGAATTGAAGACGGCTGTAGTCATGGAACAATCAACACTCCCCTGCTATTGGCTAAAGCTTTTTGTTTCTAAAAAGGTTGGAGTGGTACAGTTGAGTCAAATAGGGGTTTATGAATCTCTTTTTCAATACATATCAAAGAAATCCATCCAAGCTATAAGTTTTTATTACGTATAGCACATTTTTATTACGTATAGAAAGAAAGAGTTTCGTGTTACTACCAACTTGAAAAAGTTCAACATTCTCGATGATTATTATGAAAAAAACTGGGTCAGTAAATGTTCTATACAACCCGGAATAAAATTTTGATCCATTTATGATTATGCCCATTCGTATTTATGACACAAGATTGTTCATTATCACCATTAACGGGGTATTCCTCTTTGGAAGCCCAATGTGAAGGGTCAGGATGATGCATTTTTTTCTAGTAACACATTGGTGGGAATAAATTAATTTTTTCCCTGCATGTTGCACACATGATTGTGGTTACAATGTAACTTTTTCCGAAGAAAATTTTTCAAAGTGTCCGTGATGCTGCAGTTGGCGTTGCAATCCTCCAGTGGTAAGGCCTGAAGCGGCGGGATCTCTACCGGGCCCAAATGTAATCTGAAACGAAAAGAAAAAAAATTTCTTTGAATATATCCAACTGGCTGTGCGTTCAGGATTCACTTTTCGAAATTTCGCAAAATGACAGCTTCTCCAAAGAAAACCGCATTTTTCTCTTCAAAAACAGCACGCTGAAGTCATTGTTATTAATAAATGGTTCATCCAATTAAAAAATGCGATCGTGAATCGATAATGACTACTGCTTGAACGCTACCTGTGGAAATTCAAGTTAATAGTGTGAAAGTTACTTAAGATATCAATCTCGCTGTGTCAATAAATGTAGTTTCGAGATAAGCGCGTTCAAACTCAACAGATCGTGATGAACCCGACGCACACTCTTCCACTAAAATAAGTGTAACGTCGTCAATATTTAGAATGTTAGGGTCCGGTTGGTCTTAAAATATTCTTGAAAGTTCACACTATAACAATATGCAGAAAAAAAAAACTATTTTTTGAAGTTTTTGGAGAAGGATACCCCCTTAATGAACATTGAGTGTTGCTCTTCATTAGCCAGTCAAGATTCTAATCTTTTATCAAATCTTGATGGTGCAATATTGAATCTATATGCTTTACGATGGGCCAGATGGGGTTTTTTCCTTCTAAATGTTTACAAAGGTTTAGTTTTACGTCAATCCATTGTTAGAAATTGTTTATCTTCGTACGAAATGGCCAAAAAATCACATCACCTGTAACGTGAACGTCTTGCCCATCTAACCGCACCTAACATTACACACATTGAGGGGGCGCATTCATTAAGGATTTTCATAATTTGTTTTAAAAGGAAAACATTTTTTACCCTTTTTGAAACTTAGGGTATGTTTTATTTCTACTTTTGGCTGTTACATATTATTTTGTTCTTAAATTAATCTTGAAAATTATCGGAGGTATGGCACAATCTTCCAAACGGCTTGCGGCGACCGTTAGACGGTAGAACACGTCCGTAGGATTAATCTAAAAAAAAACCAGGGAAGATTGTTCTTTCATTATCACTCGCTGAACATAAACCAAGAGAAAGTGAAAAATGTTGAAAATCGGTAAAATCGTTCGCTTTGAAACAAAAACAATAAATTTTTCGAGAAAAAACATGGCTACATTGTGCAATAAGAAAATACTTTTTTTTGGATTTTCAAAAACATTTAGGGTCATATTTCAGATAATAAGGTTAGAAAGAATTATACCAAATTCAGCAGAATCGGTCGATTATTTTCTCACGTATACGTCGCGCCAGTTTTGAAAATGCAGCTTAGAAAACACTGCCATACCTTCGCCAGTTTTAAAGATTGATAAATTTAAAAAAACCATGTAACAGCCGAAAGTAGTAATGAAACGTACCCTAAGTTTAAAAAATGGTGACGAAGTCTTTCCTTAAAAAAAAAATCATGATAATCTGCAATTTTTTTCTCGTCTAAAGGTATCTCCCCCTTTAAACGATTTTTCAACCCTGGTGTTTTGTAGTGAAATTTTAAATAAATCGCAAAGACTCAGTATATATATATATATATATATATATATATATATATATATATATACATCGTCGAAATACGACAGATTGAGGAGGTCTGTCAGGTACCCACAATCCAAGATTGACGAATATATATATATATATATATATATATATATATATATTCGTCAATCTTGGATTGTGGGTACCTGACAGACCTCCTCAATCTGTCGTATTTCGACGATGTACATTGGTTTCCCCAGTACATAAATAAAGCGTGAAATTTCAGGACCCTACATGTTTTTCACGGGTGTCGCGACTTATCTCCTGTCGAAAGAGATATACGTACTCGAACATGAGTTCTACACCGGTTGTTCCATCGCCATAATGGCTTACGTCGGGATTAAGAAGTTCGGCCCTTCGGTTGCCGCTTTCCTCGACAAGGAGCTGGACAAAGACGAGGCCAAATATGCAGAGGCGCGCAATTCAGAAATTACCTTCTACGAGGAGGCAATAGAGAACGAGAAGACACAGCAATGGAGAACGGAAGCACAGAAGTTGATTATCGATGCCAAAAAAGAAAACATCCTCATGCAACTTGAGGCTGCGTATCGTGAGCGATTGGCTCTTATTGGTACTGAGGTAATGGAATGATCACAATACAGAAAGCGAAACAAAATATGGTTTGAAAAACGTTTGTGTGCTGCCATCGATTTTGGCAAAATCAACAATCTCTACATACAATAAGACTGCGGGGGTGATTTCGTAATTTATGTAATTTCAACAATTTCTTTGCTACTCGTGTATATTGACTAAACAAGTAGAGATGTCTACCTAGAGGCCCGAAAAAATTGCCAAATTCCGATTTTTTTCTGAGAAATGGTTGGTGAAAAAGAAACGCATTTTTGAAAACACAAAGGTACATACATTGAGAGAATAGTGGAATTTTTCGAAAAAGCCATTTTTTGACCCACCTAGGTAGAAGTATTCCGGTAAGTTCGTCTCCACGTCGCTTTGCATTATTTATCTTGATGGTTTTGAATTCGAATTACAATCTTTGGAAACAACAGCAAAATATAAAGTTTGTAAAGCCCCCGTTCACCGAGCCTTGGTTTTCCAAGCATTCAACAAACAGCTAATTTTCTCGAATACTGGATGGCGACGAAATGACCAATATATATTGGGATGCCGTTCCTACCGAGATGTCAGGAAAGTGACAAGTGAGGAAATGTTCTATGTTTTAGGTGAAGAAACGTCTGGATTACCAGATGCAGATTGCCCACGTAGAGCGTCGTTTGGCACAAAGGCACATGGCACAATGGATCATCAGTAACGTGATGAAAGCGATAACTCCCGACCAAGAGAAAGCTTCCCTTCATCAGTGCATCAAAGATCTCCAGGCTCTCGCCCCGCGAGCGTGAACCTTTGCCGGAACTTTAGACCAAGTAGACTAAAGATATATATGTAATGGCCAAAATTTTGGCAAGATTGCCCGAAAAGTCGCAACGCTGAATACCCAGGTCCACAATTGTAACATTGTTCAGTCGACGAAACTACGTGTAACGCCGATATAATAAACGATTGAGCAATGTCTCAACTGCTATACGAGCCGGAACACACGGTGTACGGTATTTTCAATTAAACGAAACATTTCGAAAATGGGCCTTTTACAATGGTAGATTTTTTTTCGCGTTCTCAAAATATGTAGAAATTTCCAGCGATGCGAAGTAGCAAGTATTTACCTTATAACACGAGTTAACTTTTTATACAAATTCCAACTCATAGATTGCTGTTTTAAAAAGTAAACGGAAGCTTTGTGCGACGAGATGCCTTTTCATTTTGGGCATGCTGCAGCAATAACATTGTGTCACGTGATTGAAATTCACTGGCGACTACTGCTGTCCGTGGGAAGAGGGTGATTACGCAGAAAGTGGGCCTTACCTCGGATGACGACCTTGAAATATCTTGTGGAGAAGGTTATCCCGAGCAAGTTCACACACACACACACACACACATATGTGTGTGTGTGTGTGTGTGTGTGTGTGTGTGTGTGTGTGTGTGTGTGTGTGTGTGTGTGTGTGTGTGTGTGTGTGTGTGTGTGTGTGTGTGTGTGTGTGTGTGTGTGTGTGTGTGTGTGTGTGTGTGTGTGTGTGTGTGTGTGTGTGTGTGTGTGTGTGTGTGTGTGTGTGTGTGTGTGTGTGTGTGTGTGTGTGTGTGTGTGTGTGTGTGTGTGTGTGTGTGTGTGTGTGTGTGTGTGTGTGTGTGTGTGTGTGTGTGTGTGTGTGTGTGTGTGTGTGTGTGTGTGTGTGTGTGTGTGTGTGTGTGTGTGTGTGTGTGTGTGTGTGTGTGTGTGTGTGTGTGTGTGTGTGTGTGTGTGTGTGTGTGTGTGTGTGTGTGTGTGTGTGTGTGTGTGTGTGTGTGTGTGTGTGTGTGTGTGTGTGTGTGTGTGTGTGTGTGTGTGTGTGTGTGTGTGTGTGTGTGTGTGTGTGTGTGTGTGTGTGTGTGTGTGTGTGTGTGTGTGTGTGTGTGTGTGTGTGTGTGTGTGTGTGTGTGTGTGTGTGTGTGTGTGTGTGTGTGTGTGTGTGTGTGTGTGTGTGTGTGTGTGTGTGTGTGTGTGTGTGTGTGTGTGTGTGTGTGTGTGTGTGTGTGTGTGTGTGTGTGTGTGTGTGTGTGTGTGTGTGTGTGTGTGTGTGTGTGTGTGTGTGTGTGTGTGTGTGTGTGTGTGTGTGTGTGTGTGTGTGTGTGTGTGTGTGTGTGTGTGTGTGTGTGTGTGTGTGTGTGTGTGTGTGTGTGTGTGTGTGTGTGTGTGTGTGTGTGTGTGTGTGTGTGTGTGTGTGTGTGTGTGTGTGTGTGTGTGTGTGTGTGTGTGTGTGTGTGCGCGCGCGCGCGCGCGCGCGCGACATTCCACGCCATTTCATCTACTCCGTGACCCAGACCATTTTTGGTTGTCCTGATTTAATTTGTAAAATTGTACCTCATGAAAGGAATAACCACACCAATTTTTACATTTTTATTTCTTCTCTTTTAGGAGTTATAATTTTCCAAAAAATGTCGATTTTCGAAGTATTGGAAACGTTCAAACGCTGATAACTCCTCAACTAATTGAGAAATCGACGAATGTCACTATATATATTTTTTTTATCATTTTGAAGCACACTCGTTAAAAAATATGAAAAAAATGATCAACCGTCAATGTCAACGTTTTTTTGCTCCTAAATTGAAAACTATCCTTTTCAAAGATGATTGCCTTTTTCAATTTTTTTCCCAAAATTCTCTAAAATAGAGTAACCAATTCTATGACTTTTAAGACTAGTCTGATTGTGGGCTCATTTTTCCTTCTATTTTTTTTCGAATTAATCTTTTTTTGGAAGATTTTTTTTATTATTTCAATGTCCAATAATGCTATTTATGATTTTGGGATTTCCAATTCGGCTTCGGCAGGCTTGAAATGGTTTATTTTTCATTTGTGCTGAATTTAACGAAAATAGATATTGAAAAAATGAGGAAAAATGAGACTAGCAGAATTTTCATAGCCGCGACTTTTCACAGAAAATGGTTAAAAAATCACAATCTACTAAATTTGCGCGAAATTTTGTCTTCCAGTTTATCATTGGGTGTGATAATTGATTGTAACTTATTTTTTATTAAGCGCTATTGTAATTTGCCGATTATTCAAAAGGGCCCTGCTTATACCCCACAAATACGGCCCTCCGCGAAAGGAATACCTGACGACAGAGCCGAAAAGTACATCACGTCATCACCCGCAGAATTTTAGCCGATAAGAGACGATCGCTTTCAGGCTACAAGCGAAAAGGTATACCATTAAGGTGGCATATACATTTAAACGGGAAAAAATTAAACAATTTTGAGGGATTTTTAAAGCCAAAAACAATTATTCTACATTTATCAAATTGTAGTATTTAGTACAGTAGTAAATGTAGTAAACTACATTTATCAAACTTCATTAGGATATTTAAGTATACAAGACATTAAAAACAATTAATTTATCATCGAAATGGTGCAGCTGTGGCAGAGCAAGATTATTGCTGCAGGAGTTGCGAATCGGCCTGCAGTCTAGCTTCCTGTAGACTTTAATATGCAACAAAAAACAAAAAAAAATCGGTTAGAACATGTATAGTTTTTATTTGACAGTAATTAAAATTAAGAAAATGCAAATTTAAGGGAATGGCACCCATGTACAAAAAAAAATGTGTAAAATTTGGATTAAAAAAACATCCTCTTTTTCCTAATTTTTCAATAACTCTCGTCAAGTAGAAGGTAGCAATATTATCAATATCAGTTTTGAGAAAGACGCGTTTAAAGTTTACATAGAATTTGAATTAAATTGCACGGGGTACTTGTGATAACTAATTGCGTGAGTAATCTGTTACTAAGTAATTAAATTATCAATTACTTACAGTGGTAATCGTAATTGTTAATTGTTAATTTAATTACTTTTTGCCCATCTCTGCTTACCCTTCTGCGTTCTCGCTTTTATCTGTGGCGCGCGCTCCGAATCTGACAATGAGCGGCGAGGCACAGCGTTGATGGGCTGTAACTATCGAAGCTTTTCGAATTTCATTTTGAAACTTTGGGAAAATATTCTACATATATAGTTCTGTCATTTAAGGTAGAACGAGCGCGCGCACTTGTTTTCTATAGGTATTGTTCAAATTTCAACCAGACATTGTTCATATAATGATGCATGTTTGAGTGAAATTTAGACATTGCGCGGCATATTTAAAATAATACTACAACACAAATTTTCATTTGGTAGTAATTTTTAATCGAACAAAGTTTTTAATTAGTTTTGAATTAACTAACACTTTTATATGTTAATGAAGGTAACATAAACAATATAAAAAATTAATATTTATAACGCAAATATTTGTTTCCATGATCAAAGTTTTTAACTTTAAGAACACAATTATTTTTTTCTAGAAATATTGAACAATACTGCTCTGCGGTGTTGCCATATGTCTTCTTATTATAGGGGACAACAATTTTTTACGGAGAATTATTCTGTCTTTACTGAACGATATTAGCAAAACTAAATAGTAAAGACAATCTAAACTTCGTTCACTTTTTCCCTAACTAGTTTGCTATCTAAACATAATTTTTTTTTAAGTTTATAAACAATAGAATAGAACGACGAATTGCGTGACCTGACTTTCGGTCAATGCAGACCCTGCAGTGTTAGAAGTTGCAATTTTAAAACTCATTATCTCCCAATCTAAATAGTCGACTATTCTGAAATTTCACTCAAACATGCATAATGATATGAAGAATGTCCGGTTAAAATTTGAACAAAATCTATAGAAATCAAGAGCGCGCGCTCGTTCTACCTTAAATAAGAAAAAACATCAATTTTTTAATCTTTGTAAATGTATATCCCGCCTCAACATGTATCCTCTTGTATTATCCTCAAGCTCAGCAATGGGTACCTGGATCTAGAATATTCGATCATTCAAAAAAAAAAAAGCGCCTAGATTGCAGCTGCCAAGCGAGTACAAGTTCCATTTCGACCAATCCTTTTTCAAACCACCCGTTTATCCCGCGTAGAGATAAACGAAAACCTTACAGTTTTCTACTCTGCCGTCGAGAAGTTTGTGGCTGTTAGAAATGCGAGTGCGTGTGCGAAGGCCGTATAGGTGTGTGGGTTTGTGGCACACGAGATGACACACATGCTAGCTTTCCGTACAAATTCGTTTTTTCGACCACGGATTTGTGTCTTCTCGGGTGAGTCGGTAACAGGCTGCCCGTTTGGCTCGTCGAGTCAAACATAACCTCGAAAACCGCCGAGGCACACGACGTTACAATGTTTTGAGAGAGTGCGCATAGTTATTCTGTAAAATCATTCAAGACTATATAAACAGCTATTTACATGTATATACATATCTAGTTTTTTTAAATCGTGTGTGTGCGTCTTGGGAAAATGGCCCTAGTGAGGATTCTATTACGTGCTGAAGTTCGAAAAATATCCAGTGCGCGGGTAAGTTGCGTCTCTTATGATGACAATCAAATGTGACATTTTGTTTCTTCCTTTTGATCACGCGACGACGTGACTTATCCCCGACTTTTGTGTACTATGGGAGTCGATGATCGCTATATTCTTTCGAGGTCGTTCAACTGTCAATTGTTTCAATATGCGTGTGTGTGAGTGCGCGCGGCGGCGGGTGGGTACACGCATCGGGGTACGAAATGGACCCACTTTTTTTATATCATTGGGACCAAGAATATTTTTTTATATAATACTCGAAAGCTAAAAAGTATACGCGTTTCACTAAGATTTTGTATTTCGATACACCTTCTCCGCCTCCGGTCACGTGTGTTTTGTTTTTTGATCGAATTTTTTTTAACTTTGATAGCAAAAATAATTCAGTCCCATTTTGTTTTTGTTGCGTAGTTGAATTGTGCGATACCTGGCTGTAAATTGTTTTTGTATACTGCTTGTGATTAACGGTCCAAGGTCCCTTCTTTGCACAACGATTCTAAAAATATACTCACCTTGAGTCAATAACGGCATGGTACATTCTTCATTTCAATTGGGGAGTCGCGCTCGTATTTTTTTAAATATATCATTGTCGCAGGGATAGGTTTCAATAGTAAAATGCCACATTATGCAAATACGAAAATTTTGAATGGAATAAAGAAATTTACTCATTCCCAGGCACTTGGAGTATCGAAACAAGACAATGATAACAGCGCCAACTTATAAGCAATTGAAGTAATTGTTCATAATATTTACTCTATCGTTTCAATTGAGGTGGTCCGATTACTTTAGTGGACATATTCATACAACGTTGAAGTTTACATCGTTGAGAAGCAATGTTTTCTTCCATTCTTCATTTCAACATTTCCATTATCATCCACAGCCTTTTTTATACAAATTGAGGATGTAAATCTCTCATACGAATACGTAAAAAACTTTCGAGTGATTTTCATGTATTAAATCAGCCAAAGAAAAATTGAAGCAATCAAAGGAAATAAACTTCAATTGTGTTCCAACAAGTAAACTTCGACATAATTTATTTATAGTTATGGAGGTTTTTTAACAAGTAGAAAAATTCTTATTTTGTAGTAAGAATTATATAGTAGTGGTATGAACGATGTATCAGTTTTTTAAAGTTTGCCTGTTAGCGATGCGGAATCTTGAAAAAACGAGTGCTTAAAAATATTCAGCTAATGGTCTTTGGATATTTTTGTATATGAACTAGGAAAAATTAATTTTTGACCGGGAGAAATCACTTTCAAATTATTTCTATACGAATGTTTGTTTGAAGCAATTATTTTTTTAACTTCGAGGAATTATTTTTTATCTGCTTTAATGTAAAGATAGATTTTCATTTCATAAGTCGGACGCTTGTACTCGCTGAGGAATTTGCCGATTTAAAAATAAACACTTAAGAAACTAAAACATACGCAATTACTCCTGATATCTCGGAATTGCAACAGAGGCTCAGTCGTACTGTAGCAACAACAGTTATTTAAGGGGTTAAGCTACTATGACCACCCAAAAATCAGAGTTATTTCAAAAATATTAATTTTGAAAGAATAAGTAAGACGATTGAAAAATCGTCTTACTTATTTGTATCTACATTGACAAAAGTGTCTATCAAATTTTATATAAAAATATTAACAATTGGAAAAGTTATAAACAATCTCGTGGAGGACCTTTGAACGTGAGGGGCTCATCTATGTACTTGATTTTGGCCACCTGAGTGATCTGAAAAAAGCGATTTTTTTTTCTTAAAATAGATAATATTGTTTAAGATTGATGAAGTTTTTTTCTGTTGTCATGGTTCAATCATCAAAAAAAAAAATGTTAGAATTTTTATTTCGACTTTTCGAGGAAAAATATACGGCAGGATTAATCTGAAAAAAAAATCAACGAAGATTTTTCTTTCATTAACACTTATACATAGAATATGAACCAAGAAAAAGTGACAAATGTTGAAATTCGATGAAATGGTACCCTTTGAAACAAAAATATTGACTTTTCCGAAAAAAATACATTTTTAAAAGTTTTCCAAAACATTTAGGGTCATGTTTGCGACAACGAGGTTAGAATGATTTATACCAAATTTCATCAGAATCGGTCGATTAGTTTTTCAGTTATATGTCACGCCAGTTTTTAAAATGCAGTTTAAAAGAACCATGGAAAATGTAAGAAAATACCATGTAACAGCCAAAAGTATTAAAAAACATACTAAGTTTAAAAAATGGTGAAAAAATACTTCGTTTTAGAAAAAAATCCTAAAAATTGGCAATTTTTTACCTCGCCTAAAAGTATCTCCCCCCTTGAAGTCTTACTAGCAGTTATATCGTTGTAATCATAAGTTAATCTTCAATCTGCAATTCCTGCACCATGTGCGGGACCTGCTTTTTCAATTTGCGATGCCTCAAGCGACGGACGAGCGTTCGTCATTTTCACAGTAGACTAACCCCTTGAGGGATCTGACAACCAAGACTGTCCGACAAACGGGATTCGTTGGTTTTCGGGCACTGGGTAGTTCATGATTTCACGAATATCACATATAACTTTTATTTAGGAATCTGAAAAATTGTAGGTGAGTGCAGATTAATGTGGAGAACGGCTGATCTGAAAAAGAAAATTAACTTATTCTTGATAACGACTTCAAGAGTCTGTGACTACGGATAGCGTACGGATTTAATTTGTCTATTATTAGGAAAATATTAGTGAGCCGAAAAAAGTTTTTTTTAATGCAAATTTGAAAGATACTTAAATAATACAAATGTAGTTTGAAAAATTTTATATTTTGAAAAATAAAGTTTCGAGCTAGACGGAAAAGTACGCAAGAAGGCGACGGTGCGGTTTTGTCTGACTTATCTCAGCTATTCCCGGTCCATATAATTCTGCTTCGGCATCTGCTTGGGCATCTTGACGCCGGAGCCCGAATTAGAAGGTTCAAAAAAGCGTTTTTTGGGGAATTTTTTTATAAGGAAAAAAAACAAGTGAGCTCAGTAAACATTGAGGTATCTTTTCATGTATATTTGAAATGTATAAAAAAAAATTCCACATGAAACAATAAATGACTGCAGATTCATCAGCCTATTCCATAGGTTTTCAAAGTAGTGGGCGCGCTCCCCCCGGAGGGGCGTGATGACATGTCAAGGAGGGCGCATACGAGGCGAGCGGGCAGCACTCCACCGCCCGCGTACGCCGCACGACTCGCAGCGTCCGCGCCGCGCTACTCTCGCGCTTCAGTCCAGTTAGTCAGCCACACGCGTGTTCTTTGTTGCGAAAACAAACTGTTAACTTCCTCAGGCTATTTCTTTCAATTCGTCATGAGCTCGGCGAAAAAAACGGAAATATGATTATGATTACATTAAATACGGTTTTGTACTTAGAAAAAAGAATGGTGTCGACTAACCACAGTGTGTTATTTATTATGAAATATTAAGCGATAATGCCCTGAGACCTTCTCGTCTAGAGCGACATTTGTTAAAAAAATATAGCCCATTAAAAGACAAGCCGAAAGACCTTTTTACTGCAAAGTCTGCGAGTTTGAAACGCATAAAACTGGATAGTACTGGATAGTCCTTTTCTCAGTCATTTTGAAAAAGCGCTTGAAGCTTCGTATGAATTATCACTACTCATCGCTAAAGCCAAGAAAAGCCACATTGTCGGAGAAGCACTTGTCAAACCATGCCTATTGAAAGCAGCTGATATCGTACTTGGGCCAGAAAGTTAACGAAAATTAGCACACATACCACTCTCCGAAAACACTGGGAAACGTCGCATCGATGATATGGCTGAAGATATTACAAATCAAGTCGTAGAAGCCGTGAAAAAATCAAAGTTTTTCGCAATAAAATTGGATGAGAGTACGGATGTTGCACAATGTTGTCAATTATTATTTTTCGTGGAATTTATTTAAGACGAAAAAACCAAAAAAGAGATGCTGTTTTCAACAGATTTAACGTCAACATCAAGAGTATGTGATATTGTATCAGCAAACTCTGATTTTTTCGATAAATATGAACTATCATGGCAAAAGTTGATAGGCGTATGTACAGATGGTGCTCCCGCAATGCTCGGATCTCGCTCAGGATTCGTACAGTTGGTCGAAGAAAAAAATCCCAATGTGACTAGAGTTCACTGTTTTATAAATCGCCAAGCCTTGGCCGCTAAGACACTTCCAGAAGAACTCAACAATGTCTTAAGACTATGCATCAAAATTGTCAATTATGTTAAAAAGAGTGCGTTAAATACTCGAATTTCGCGGCTCTTTGTGAAAGTTTAGGAACTGAACATAAATCATTACTATTTCATACGGAAGTGCGCTGGCTCTCAAAAGGAAATATGCCGGCAAGATTATTTGATCTTTGAGATGAAGTAATTCTATTTTTGGAAAATCAAAAACGAACTGATTTGTATGTGGAATTCAGAAAACCGATTGTCCAAGTAGTATTGGCTTATCTATCAGATATCTTCGATACGTTGAATTCATTAAACTTGAAATTACAAGGTGGAGACTCAAACATAATTTATCATCGGGATGCCATCTCGGCGTATACTGAGAAATTGCAACTGTGGAAACGTAAAATTTTAGCATGCAATTTTTTTTGTGTTCCTACATTATTTGCAATCTCACAAGAAGCGCGCTGTGAGGAGGTTTTCGAAGATGACGATACTAAGAATAACATATCAAACCATATGCAGCATCTTACTGATGAATTCAAGCGCTACTTTCCCAACTCATGTGATAATAACATTTAAAAATTGGCGACGGATCCTTCTCATGTCGACATAGACGTGGTGCCAGAAACATTACAAGAGCAAGCTTTGGAAATAAAAATCATTCTGCTGCGCCATATGACTTTGAGAAGATGGATAAGCCACTATTATGGGCAAAATATTTCAAAGTTTATCCCGGCAGAGCGGAGCAAGCACTGCAATTGTATTTCCCCTTTCAAGCACTTATTTATAGGAACGGGCGTTTTCCGCAGTTGTAGCAATAAAAACTAAGTATAGAAGCAAACTCAATATTAGTGGTGATTTACATTGTGCACTTTCTTCTATTCAACCAAGGATTGAACATCTTTTTAAAAAAAATGCGATCTTATCCGTCTTATTGATTTGGTTTTTTATTACCTATCGTGTGTGCATTTTTTAAATAATAAAACCTTGGCTAATAATGTTTTGTTTCAACCCTCATTATCCATTCCAACGGTATTAATAGTCCACTCACCTTAGGCCATATTTTACGAAGTTCTATTCAAGAGGCCCACCCTCTGGCCAATTTTTTTATAGGTTGTTTGGAACTACAAGAATATAGTCCTGAGTTTTCGGACATTGCCGAGGTATATTTTAGCAATAAAAAATTATTGAAAATTAAAAAGTGCATATTTTTTAGATAATTTTTCTGGGACGCGTCCTATCGAAAAAAGTTTGGAATAAAATTTGTTCATCATAACGTCCTCTGTAAAAAAAGGTCCCGAAAAAAGTGCTAACATTGATAATTAAGCAGTTAATGGCAAATGAAAATGAAAATTCTCCATTTCGTTTTTGCAACCGCAATCGGGTGTTTATCAACATATCGGTTTGACATTCGTACATGATGTAAAGAAGCCAAACCCCAAGAGAATCGTGCAAGATTTATCGATCTGCGAGATATAGTTTAGCAACAATCTGCGATCATCGAAAAATCTTTGCTCTTCAATAGAATTTCCTGACGAAGGCCCACAGGGTGGAAAAAAAACAAGGAGCTTCGTGTCATCATGCACAAGCGATTTGGAAAAAAAATACGTTTTGTTGAAAATAGATACTGTTTTTTGGCGATTTTAGATTTTTGCTTACAAACAAATAACAATTCTGACCAAAGTTGCAAGATATCAGAAAAATTCTTGGACTATCTAACGCGTTATTGGAAAACGATCAATTGAAGAAAAAAAAATTTGCAACATTTTGATTACCGCCCGAATGTTTTACGTTTGGTCAATTTTCTATTGTTGAAATAAAGATTTTTGCAAAATTCGAGTTCCTCAGCAATCCCTACGCTTCCGGCCATGGGATTCAATAAAATTATTCCCTTTACGCCATTCCCTTTATGCCATCACAGTTATCGATGTATTTCGATCGACGGCTCGCCGCCGAGCGCGCGGCGTCGACCGCTCGGCCGGGCGGCGCGGTGGGGATTCCCCCTTTCTAATAATAACTTACTTAAAAATGGCCGTATAACATTTTTTTTCATTTCACGTGATTTTTTCTTACGAATGCGATGGTGTTCTTGAAAATTATGTTCACCCCATAGCAGCCCCATGACCATGTTTCTTACAAATTTTACATTTAAACATGCTTTAAAATTATTTAACTGTGCATGGGAAAAGGTATCATAAATAAATCTTTTCTTAGACACTGTTTCATTCATTACAATAGTTTTATTAATGAAACAAAAAGAAAAAAATTTTGCAAGAAAAGTTGATTAAAAAAATTCTCCTCTTGCTCTTTTTTCGACGGGCTCATAATCGTCGTCAGTTTCTACATTTTTCGGAGCTGTCAGTACGGGACAGTCCATTACAATTTCGGCGTCGATTGCTTCTGTTAATTCTATAAAATCTTCCTCTTCCTCGTCATCGCTTAAAATTATTTCGGCTTCGACAGCGTTCGCACAACTCAAACCATTACATTTTTTACATAGATTCGTGCATTTTAGTCCTAATTTCCGACACGTACAATAGGATGTGCAGCCACTCTTATCGCACGCGCACGATATTATTTTCAACAAATTGGACGGAATAGGATCCTTCCTACACGTTATCGGCTCTAACATATTTCTACTTTTCTTCCACCCCCACTGCATCGGGTTCTTTGAACATTCGCCTTGCCATTGACAAATTTGTACAAAAGTGCGAAGTAAATGTTCATTACAAGCCTCAGCAGTTGGAGGAAGAGAACTTAAATTAAAAGTGCTTTTGAGGCTCGATTTTGTGAAACAGATGTATCGGAATTCGTCGTAACTCATTATAGATCCATTACGTGCGCCATACATGGCCATTACAATATTTTGCCGAGCTGCTTGGATAGAGCTTTTCAATGTTGCCGGATCATTGAAAAGCTCAGTTTCTTTCCGAAGGCTGTTATGGTCACTGTTTATGAGTTTGATCAATTTCGCTTTCCCCTGCTTGTACAGCAAAGATGTTGTATCGCATCCTGTGAAAGCGTCAATAAATTCGATAAGATGTTGAATGCCGGGATATTGGAAGTTAGTCGTGGAAAACAATTTTTCCTCGTCGCTTTGACGGCTAGGCTTCAGCAAATAAATATTTTTCTTCGCCTGCGCAATCTGGGATAATATAACGAGTAAATCGGCGTCTTCAATTGTGAACAATTACACTTTCTTTGCCCTTCAATACATCCTTTTCATTTTTTCTATCTTTCCTTCCTTTGCTAGCGGAAATCAAAGTTTCGATGCCTTTTCGCTTCACTGTTGAGGTCACTTGCTCTCCCAATGATTCCTCGCAAATGAAACATATGCCTGTAGCCATCTTGACCTCTCCACGAATCAGCAAAGAAAAATCTGTAATGAAAAATATTGCATGTATTGCGATGACTCAAGAAACGTTTCCAAATACGAGCAGAACTGTCACTGATACATTCATCAATTTATTTACAAATAAAATTCGTATTTACCAGAATATCGGTTATTTAGAACTTCATCGCTCGATGGGACGTGCGCGGGAACGTTGTTGGCTGACACAAATGCGTCCGCAGCTCGAATAAAAATCCTGTAACACAATTAATCCGTTAGGATCACAAGTTTTTCTTCACAGATTATCGAAAAAAAATGAACGTCATACATGAATATATTTACAAATTAACAAACTTACTTCGTCAAAGATAGGAGCACACAGATCACTTTTCTGAAATCAAGAGAAAAAACACTGTAACTTTGATGTGCACAAAATTCACTGTACTCGACGAATTTGTAGACGGGACTGATGCCGTATACGAAGGGACGCTTCTCGAATCCCTCCCATTACTTCCAAAGTGAACATCTGCTCCAGCCGAAACGACGAATTAACCCCCCTTCGTACGAAAACTAGCCAACAAGAAACGTGATTACAATTTTATTTCTATATAGCACTCTCTCTCTATCTCTGAATCTACCTGAAACGGTTCTCTAATCCCGCGAACGGTTATTCCACCGCCAGACAGGGTCTGACCTGCGTATGTGTCGCAACGGTCAGACGGATTTTTCGAGGAATTACACTCTTAATTGATTCAGGAACAATACCGAATTTTAAAGATGACATTTATAATTTTTTTAATTGCTTTTGCTCAAGAAAGGAAATTGGAAATTATTATTAATTTCTTCCAAACTACATTTTAAATGCATTGCTAGCTTATTGTTGCGAATAAAACAGTGTCTAAGAAAATATTTATTTATGATACCTTTTCCCATCCACAGTTACATAATTTTAAAGCATGTTTAAATGTAAAATTTGTAAGAAACATGGTCATGCGGCTGCTATGGGGTGAACATAATTTTCAAGAACACCATCGCGTTCGTAAGAAAAAATCACGTAAAATGAAGAAAAAAATTGTTATACGGCCATTTTTAAGTAAGTTATTATATTTGTTAACTAAGCCGCTCGCGCCAGGCTCCGGAGTGAGAGGGGGCATCCCTACCATGCCGCCCGGCCGAGCGGTCGACGCCGCGCGCTCGGCGGCAAGCCGTCGATCGAAATACATCGATAACTATGATGGCATAATTGCTCGTAAAGGGAACATTTTTATTGAATCCCATGGCCGGAAGCGTAGGGATTGCTGAGGAACTCGAATTTTGCAAAAATCTTTATTTCAAAAATAGAAAATTGAACAAACGTAAAAACATTAATATCTCGGGCGGTAATCAAAATATTGCAATTTTTTTTTTTTCAATTGATCGTTTTCCAAAAACGCGTTAGATGGTCCAAGAATTTTTCAGATATCTTTGCAACTTTGGTCAGAATTGTTATTTGTTTATAAGCAAAAATCTAAAATCGCCAAAAAACAGTATCTATTTTCAACAAAACGTATTTTTTTTCCAAATCGCTTGTGCATGACGACACGAAACTCCTCGATTTTTTTCCACCCTGTGGGCCTTCGTCGGGAAATTCTATTGAAGTGCAAAGATTTTTCGATGATCGCAGATTGTTGCTAAACTATATCTCGCAGATCGATAAATCTTGCACGATTCTCTTGGGGTTTAGTTTCTTTACATCATGTACGAGTTTCAAACCGATATGTTGATAAACACCCGATTGCGGTTGCAAAAACGAAATGGAGAATTTTCATTTGCCATTAACCGCTTAATTAATAATGTTAGCACTTTTTTCAGGACCTTTTTTACAGAGAACGATATGATGAACAAATTTTATTCGAAACTTTTTTCGATAGGACGCGTTTCAAAAAAATTATCTCAAAAATATCCATTTTTAATTTTCCATAATTTTTAATTGCTCAAATATACCTCGGAAATGTCCAAAAACTCGGGACTATATTCTTCTAGGTCCAAACAACCTATAAAACAATTGGCCAGAGGCAGTGCAGCCAGATCGCGCGAGAAAGTTACCCCTTCTCTAGTCTCTTGCGCGCCCATCACGCAATCATAGTAGCGCGTGTCCGTGAGCGAGCGACGCTCGGACGTCTTCGGAAAGAGCCGAGCGCCATCGAAGTTTCCCGACCGCGCTTTCGGCAGCTACACCAGTGCATGGACGCTGAGCACGTTCATGTGCGGCTAAGCCGAAACTAAGGCTTCGAGGGAAAAAGCAATCTGAGCACGACTCGCGCCTGACGTCACCCGACGGCACGAGCGAAGCTTTTAGATGATTTCAATGCTTATTAAGCTCTTGATTCTCTGCGTTATTAATGTATACAAAAAAATGTATTGCACACTCTGATCGCTTATTTTTTTAATTTATACGTTAATTTAAATATAAAAATAAATCTAAATTACAACTTATTTATCTTCTAAAATATTGTTTACGCTTTACTCACACCCGTCCTTATGCCAAATAAATTATAATTCATAAAAGTAAGCGGAAATATATTTATATTCGTATTATTATATTAATGCTAATACCTCTCATATGAAAACTCTCATATAAAAAACTTCAAAACCTTAGATTTCAACAAACCAAGAACATACATATTCACTTTTTCAATCATGACGAATTTTTAAGAACAATATCATCACAAACACATCTAAACCAAAACAATATACATCACCTAAATTATCAAAACATAAATCAAACAACACAAAATCACAACATCTTATACTCAACTCTTACTAATAGACAACAGGACACAAATAATAATCTTTTCACTGATCCTCTGAATAATGTAAATTCGACAATCACATTAAATAAAACGAAAGAATGGCTTAAAAAACTCTCCAACATTGATATTCCGCTACACATTTCCACATTCTTGTCTATAGGTGGAGAGTTTTGTTTTCCTTACCTCAAACTCTCAAACATAAAAACTCATATCCACAAATCAATCTCCGAGCTTGAGTCCAAATTAGATTTTTTACTCGACAAACCTAGACAAATCGAAATTAGAACCGGATTCACTAAAATCTTAAACAAAATAAATATTCCAACATCATTTTCCAACACTAATCAAATTATAAAACACACGTCCTCATTCTTAAAAATCAACGCTCAACTTTTAGCTACACGAGCTGACAAAGGAAATTCAACAGTCATTCTTAACAAATCAGATTACATTACAAAAACGCATAATTTACTCGCAGATTCCTCAACTTACAAATTAACAAATAGAAATCCCATCAACACTCTACAAAAAGGCATTAACAATATTCTCTCCAGATGGAAAACCCTAAAAATCATCGATGAAACAAAATACAAATACTTAAAAGCTGAAAATTTTAACCTATCTCGTCTCTATTGTCGACCAAAAATTCATAAAAATAATTATCCACTTCGTCCAATAGTATCATCAATAAATAGTCCAACACATAAACTAGCTGAATTTATACAATCTAAACTTTCTAAATTAATCAATACGACTAATTCACACGTCAAAGATAGTTTCCACCTAAAACATTCACTTTCTAACATCTCAATTCCACTAAACTACAAATTGGTCTCGTTTGATGGTGTTTCTCTCTATAACAACATCCCATTACAACTTGTTATTCAAAGCCTTCAAAGAAGATCAAATCTATTTTGAAAAACATTTCCTTTAAACGAAATAATTAAAGCCATAGAATACATCATGTTCTCAACTTTCTTTACAATTCAAAATAAAATTTACCAACAAATCTCAGGGTTACCAATGGGCTCACCTCTGGCTCCAATACTATCTAACATCGTCATGATTGATCTTGAAACAAATTTTCTAGAAAAATTAAAATTTTCGTTACCACTATATAAAAGATATGTTGATGATATTATTATTGCTCTGCCAACAGACGAAATTGAATCCACCAAAAAGATTTTTAACTCATATAACTCAAAATTACAATTTACATCGGAAAATGAAGGAGATAAAAAAATCCCGTCTCTTGATATACTTTTAATCCATAAACAAAATTCAATTATCACAAATTGGTATAGGAAACCAACCTGGTCAGGCAGATTCATAAATTTCTTTTCATACCACCCACTTTCTCAAAAAAGCCATCATTGACATGCTAGTTGACAGAGCAATAAAATTATCTCATCTTTTATTTCACAAAGAAAACTTCAAACTTATTTGTAACACGATGACACAAAATTGCTATCCGATCTCTTTCACAGGAAAAATAATAAAATATCGGCTTTCCACAATCAACAATCAAAAAAGAATAACAGCAATTTTGATTGTTCCAGACTAATAAATGTTCCTTCCACAAAAACATCCATCATCAACCAATGCGTCTTTTCCAACAATACAACATAACATTAGTCACAAACAATAAACACAACATTTCATCGATTACTGGCTCCACCAAAGACAAAATAAATAACAACCAAAAATCCAACATAGTTTAAAAAATCCATTGTAAGGATTGCAATGCCACATACATCGGCCATACCAAAAGATACCTTGAAACCAGAATAAAACAACATAAAAATAGCCTAAAACATACTACCACAATACACACGGCCTTACCTCAACATGCAATAGAACAAAAACATGACTTTCAATTCGACAAGGTAAACATATTAAGCAATGATAATTGGATCAAAAAAGACTAATCCTAGAAATGATCCAAATTAAGGCACACTCCAATGCCATGAATTTTAGAACTGACATACAAAAACTAAGCTCGATCTATAACTCTATTATATAACTATTAAAATATTATACAATACTTTACTTGACATAACAATTTTAAAATTATTGACACTATAATTTAATTTTAAATACTCTTGACATGACGCACCAATTTTATTTCTCTTGTCACGTCACTGCCTGAAGGATCTTTCTCCCCCAATTCGCAAAATAAAGACTCTAATAAGCTTCACGAAATTAAGACACCACTCAGATTCTCTCGAACTCTCCGTGATCACACAACTCAATATGTAACTGAGAAATGTCGATTTCGAGTTTTTGTTTATTTTGGAGGAAAATTTAAAAAATCTTTAACTCAATAGGTAATCATCACAGTCATTTGATACTTTAGTAAAATTTCTTTTAAATCAATCTCGTACATTAAATTTTCACAAATAAAACACAAAACTTTCTTATAATTATTAATCCCTTACAGATGATAAAAATTGCTAAAACCGATAAATTCTTCCATCTATTGAGTATACTCCAGCAAAACAGTATTTACTTCTATAAATACTGTCTTTTGAAATAACCTTCAAAATATAAGCAAAAGCTAGAAACGTCAACAACATCAAGGTTAGTCGTTTCTCATATTTAATTTCTTTATAACTCCATAGTATAATAAACCACACTCTCAGACATCACTCATTTCAAACACCGATGTATAAGAAGAATTAACGCAATGCAAGCACTTATGCATATCAAATCAATATAGTTATAACCAAAACAGAATTAACATAACAGTTATACAAAACGACACAACAATTTTATAACACAATCATAACATAAAACATTCGTGTATTTAATTCCTTCAAACTTGGTTTGTAAAATTTGTGTATTCAAATTTATAGAGAAATATATAATTTCTGAAGAGGACCCGAACCAAAGGGTCGAAATGTAAGAAAGCATCATTTATTTCCATCGCTGACCTGGGAAAACCTCTATTGGCCGGACTGAAGCCGAATCTTCA
Source organism: Ophion ellenae (assembly GCA_963210295.1). Classification (NCBI taxonomy): domain Eukaryota; kingdom Metazoa; phylum Arthropoda; class Insecta; order Hymenoptera; family Ichneumonidae; genus Ophion; species Ophion ellenae. Next base: position 9,510,607 of record OY723388.1, read on the forward strand.
ACTAGCAGCTTGTCATCAACACGGCCGCACACATCTTTGACTCATTAATTCTCATACTTTCATCAAGCAATAAAGCATTATCCCCAAAAACAAGCCAATCATCCATCCGGCCGCCAATCGTCAGTACCAGAAAGTGCACATATTCTACAAGCGATGAGATGGTCTCGTTGGTAGTGTTCCTGGCTTCGGTCCGCAGGGGCGCGGGATCGTTCCCCGCGCTCAGTGCTTTTTAAAAATTATTAATGAGTCAAAGATGTGTGCGGCCGTGTTGATGACAAGTTGCTAGTTGAAGGTTCGGCTTCAGTCCGGCCAATAGAGGTTTTCCAAGGTCAGCGATGGAAATAAATGATGCTTTCTTACGTTTCAACCCTTTGGTTCGGGTCCTCTTCAGAAATTATATTTTTCTCTATAAATTTTAATACACAAATTTTACAAACCAAGTTTGAAGGAATTAAATACACGAATGTTTTATGTTATGATTGTGTTATAAAATTGTTGTGTCGTTTTGTATAACTGTTATGTTAATTCTGTTTTGATTATAACTATATTGATTTGATATGCATAAGTTCTTGTATTGCGTTATTCTTCTTATTCATCGGTGTTTGAAATGCGTGATATCTGAGAGTGTGGTTTATTATAATATGGAGTTATAAAGAAATGAAATATGAGAAACGACTAGCCTCGATGTTGTTGATGTTTCTAACTTTTGCTTATATTTGGAAGGTTATTTCAAATGACAGTATTTATAGAAGTAAATACTGTTTTGCTGGAGTATACTCAATAGATGGAAGAATTTATCGCTTTTTAGCGATTTTTATCATCTGTAAGGGATTAATAATTATAAGAAAGTTTTGTGTTTCATTTGTGAAAATTTAATGTACGTGATTGATTTAAAAGAAATTTTACTAAAGTATCAAATGACTGTGATGATTACCTATTGAGATTAAGATTTTAAAAATTTTCTTCCAAAATAAACAAAAACTCGAAATTGACATTTCTCAGTTACATATTGAGTTGTATGATCACGGAGAGTTCGAGAGAATCTGAGTGGTGTCTTAATTTTGTGAAGCTTATTAGAGTCTTTATTTTGCGAATCGGAGGAGAAAGATCCTTCAGGCAGTGACGTGTCAAGAGAAATAAAATTGGTGCGTCATGTCAAGAGTATTTAAAATTAAATTATAGTGTCAATAATTTAAAAATTGTTATGTCAAGTATTGTAAAATATTTTAATAGTTATATAATAGAGTTATAGATCGAGCTTAGTTTTTGTATGTCAGTTCTAAAATTGATGGCGTTGGAGTGTGCCTTAATTTGGATCATTTCTAGGATTAGTCTTTTTTGAGCCAATTTTCATTGCTTAAAATGTTTACCTTGTCGAATTGAAAGTCATGTTATTGTTCTATTGCATGTTGAGGTAAGGCTGTGTGTATTGTGGTAGTATGTTTTAGGCTATTTTTATGTTATTTTATTCTGGTTTCAAGGTATCTTTTGGTATGGCCGATGTATGTGGCATTGCAATCTTTACAATCGATTTTCTAAACTATGTTGGATTTTTGGTTGTTATTTATTCTGTCTTTGGTGGAGCCAGTAATCGATGAAATGTTGTGTTTATGGTTTGTGACTAATGTTATGTTGTATTGTTGGAAAAGAGGCATTGGTTGATGATGGATGTTTTTGTGGAAGGAACATTTATTAGTCTAGAAGAATCAAAATTGCTGTTATTCTTTTTTTGATAGTTGATTGTGGAAAGCCGATGTTTTATTATTTTTCTGTGAAAGAGATCAGCTAGCAATTTTGTGTCATCGTGTTACTAATAAGTTTGAGGTTTTCTTCGTGAAATAAAAGGTGAGATAATTTTATTGCTCTGTCAACTAGAATGTAAATTATGACTTTTGGGGGAAAGTGGGTGGTGTGAAAAGAAATTTATGAATCTGTCTGACCAGGTTGGTTTCCTATACCAATTTGTGATAATTGAATTTTGTTTATGGATTAAAAGTATATCAAGAGACGGGATTTTTTTATCTACATCATATTCCGATGTAAATTGTAATTTTGAGTTATATGAGTTAAAAATCTTTTTGGTGCATTCAATTTTGTCTGTTGGCAGAGCAATAATAATATCATCAACATATCTTTTATATAGTGGTAACAAAAATTTTAATTTTTCCAGAAAATTTGTTTCAAGATCTATCATGACGATGTTAGATAGTATTGGAGCCAGAGGTCAGCCCATTGGTAACCCTGAGATTTGTTGGTAAATTTTATTTGAAATGTAAAGAAAGTTGAGAACATGATGTATTCTATGGCTTTAATTATTTCGTTTAAAGGAAATGTTTTTCAAAATAGATTTGATCTTCTTTGAAGGCTTTGAATAACAAGTTGTAATGGGATGTTGTTATAGAGAGAAACACCATCAAACGAGACCAATTTGTAGTTTGGGGCCATTCATAAAACACGTGACGCAAATTTTATCAATATTCGACCCCCCCCCCCCCCTCTGTGACGTTTCGTGACGGGTGCTGGTGGCCCCCCCCTGCCGCTCCTGAAAATTACGTGACATGGAGCCCGACCCCCCCCCCCTTCTGCTCTCGTTTTTCTTTCAACAAAACGAAGCAAGTAAAATACTAAAACCATTTTCATAAGCTACTGCAGAACGAACAATTTATATTGTTTACTTTAAGTAAATATATATGTAATATATAAAAACGTATAATTTATGCGTGGGGTCATCCATTAAGGCCTTAGGCCACTCTAGAGGCCGAAATAATAGGCTTTATGGGGATTTTTTTTCAGAAAAACTTCAAAATAAATTGCGATTACAAAAAAGGGTGTTTATCATACATATCAGTGACTGTATACAATAATTTTTTTGAAGCAATTAATTTCAAAATGGCGGCTGTGCAGCCTTTATCTCAAAACTGCATCTTTTAAGTTGGCCAGAAACATAACTCAGACAATTTTCAACCGATTCACTTGGAATGTTGAATATATCTTGAAAAATACATTGTTTATGGAAGTACGTAGGATTTTTTTTCTATTGCATAGTTCATTTGTTATTAACAATTATCTGACGAAATTTTACACTTTCCAAAAATTTGCCTAAAAAATCGTCAGATAATTTTTAATGACAAATGAATTATGCAATATAAAAAAAATCCTACGTACTTCCATAAACAATGTATTTTTCAAGATATATTCAACATTTCAAGTGAATCGGTTGAAAATTGTCTGAGTTATGTTTCCGGCCAACTTAAAAAATGCAGTTTTGAGATAAACGCTGCACAGCCGCCATTTTGAAATTAATCGCTTCAAAAAAAACTATTGTATACAGTCAGCGATATGTATGATAAACACCCTTTTTTGTAATCTCGATTTATTTTGCAGTTTTTCTGAAAAAAAAATCCCCAAAAAGCCTATTTTTTCGGCCTCTAGAGTGGCCTAAGGCCTTAATGGACTACCCCACGTACATTAATAATAAATAATTTGATAATCTTTTATCACGATGCACCTAGAATGCAAAGTGTTCCCGAGGATGTTTCAGGTGAGTCTCAATCGATATCAGAGAAGTTGCGACTTATACGTAGTCGGAAATTTGGGTGAGCAGTATAGAAAATTTTCAGCGTCTCAGTATCACCCCTTTTCAGATTTAATATGCTTATAGCGTCTCGTGACTTTTGCTCGACCCCCCTCCCACCCCCCTGTGACAAAGTGTGACGATTTGCCTGACCCCCCCTCCCCCTCACTACGTCACGTGTTTTATGAATGGCCCCTTTAGTGGAATTGAGATGTTAGGAAGTGAATGTTTTAGGTAGAAACTATCTTTGACGTGTGAATTAGTCGTGTTGATTAATTTAGAAAGTTTAGATTTTATAAATTCAGCTAGTTTATGTGTTGGACTATTTATTGATAATACTATTGGACGAAGTGGATAATTATTTTTATGAATTTTTGGCCGACAATAGAGACGAGATAGGTTGCAATTTTTAGCTTTTAAGTATTTGTATTTTGTTTCATCAATGATTTTTAGGGTTTTCCTTCTGGAGAGAATATTGTTAATGCCTTTTTGTAGAGTGTTGATGGGATTTCTATTTGTTAATTTGTAAGTTGAGGAATCTGCGAGTAAATTATGAGTTTTTGTAATGTAATCTGATTTGTTAAGAATGACTGTTGAATTTCCTTTGTCAGCTCGTGTAGCTAAAAGTTGAGCGTTGATTTTTAAGAATGAGGACGTGTGTTTTATAATTTGATTAGTGTTGGAAAATGATGTTGGAATATTTATTTTGTTTAAGATTTTAGTGAATCCGGTTCTAATTTCGATTTGTCTAGGTTTGTCGAGTAAAAAATCTAATTTGGACTCAAGCTCGGAGATTGATTTGTGGATATGAGTTTTTATGTTTGAGAGTTTGAGGTAAGGAAAACAAAACTCTCCACCTATAGACAAGAATGTGGAAATGTGTAGCGGAATATCAATGTTGGAGAGTTTTTTAAGCCATTCTTTCGTTTTATTTAATGTGATTGTCGAATTTACATTATTCAGAGGATCAGTGAAAAGATTATTATTTGTGTCCTGTTGTCTATTAGTAAGAGTTGAGTATAAGATGTTGTGATTTTGTGTTGTTTGATTTATGTTTTGATAATTTAGGTGATGTATATTGTTTTGGTTTAGATGTGTTTGTGATGATATTGTTCTTAAAAATTCGTCATGATTGAAAAAGTGAATATTTATGTTCTTGGTTTGTTGAAATCTAAGGTTTTGAAGTTTTTTATATGAGAGTTTTCATATGAGAGGTATTAGCATTAATATAATAATACGAATATAAATATATTTCCGCTTACTTTTATGAATTATAATTTATTTGGCATAAGGACGGGTGTGAGTTAATCGTAAACAATATTTTAGAAGATAAATAAGTTGTAATTTAGATTTATTGTTATATTTAAATTAACGTATAAACTCAAAAAATAAGCGATCAGAGTGTGCGATACATTTTTTTGTATACATTAATATCGCAGGGAATCAAGAGCTAAATAAGCATTGAAATCATCTAAAAGCCTCGCTCGTGCCGTCGGGTGACGTCACGCGCGAGTCGTGCTCAGATTGCTTTTTCCCTCGCAGCCTTCGTTTCGGCTTGGCCGCACACAGCCCCCTGTCACTGGTAGATAAATGCTGTTCGCAAAATGTCCTTGCCGCACTGTGGCGCTAATAGTCGTGTGACAGGCATGCATATATATGTATGTTGCGCTGGTGTTTCGAATATTCTACATGAATTAAAGTCTATTGGTATATTTGGAATGATTTTCCCTTCTAATGATTTTCTGTTCGAACACGATATATAACGTCGCAATAATGATAACAGGACGGAAGCCACGAAAGTATCGAATCGTTCAGCTGATCGGAGTATTTAGAGCCAAAGGCTGTCACATGACAGCCGACGCTAGGCAGTGGCGATTTCAAGAACTAAAAAGCCGGGACAAAACGCGTTTTCGTTTATCGTATAGGAATGTCAGGGGGGCCAGTGTCAGGGGGCTGGCCCCACATGAACGTGTTTAGCGTCCATGTATTGGTGTAGCTGCCGAAAGCGCGGTCGGGAAACTTCGATGGCGCTCGGCTCTTTCCGAAGACGTCCGAGCGTCGCTTGCTCACGGACACGCGCTACTATGATTGTGTGATGGGCGCGCAAGAGACTAGAGAGGGGGTAACTTTTACGCGCGATCTGGCTGCACTGGCCAGAAGGTGGGCCTCTTGAATAGGTCTTATGCTAAGGTGACTGGACTATCAAGCGAAAGTGAGTATGTCTGTTTGTTCCTTTTTACGGTTAGTGGAAGATATTGCTTGATGTTAAAAGACGGGCACCGGATAATTTTTAAGAATTATAAAATTGCGGCGATGGGAAGGGGGGAGGCGCAGAGTTGCCATTTTAAGTAGTAGGTGGGGCGTGGTCGAAAAATATTTGGGGCCCCCTGGCCTATTCCATGTGCGTCTTGCCACTGTAGTCCCCAATCGGCGGCAAAGATGCAGCTCGCAATTGTTGACTGAACCAAATCAACCAATAAAATGTTCAATTGTCATATATTTTTCTTCTGGGTAAACTAATCAAAAGCTGAAAAAATTGTGAAATTATCACTTCTCTCAAGCTTAAAAAAATGTGTTAAAAAACACTTAAACGTGCTATAAAAACGATATAAGATACTTTTTCAACGACTTTTTTAGTTCACTTAGGAGATATTTTCATACTTAAGAAAATTAACTTTGGTTTGATTCAATAGGTCGTTTAGTTTTTTTGCTATCACGCCCGCTAATTTGGAAAAAACGTGAAAATGAAAATTGGAGAAAACGCGTTTCAAAGTTTTCGATAGGAGGAAATATCAATCGCTTCCCTGCTTTTGGTCTTGTATCCTCGAAAATATTTACGATTGGCCTCTGTAACTTTGTGAATATATTCTTGGACAGTTTATCTATCGATTAAAGCAATAAAACGATTTTTCGGATCTTCTAAGTCAGGCTCCGGCCTTAAGACTGTTTTTGAAGAATTCGCGAGCTTTGCGAATCACTTTCGTGCTTTTCTGAGCTCGTATCTCAGAAAAGGTCGAACCCACTTATCGAAGCGCGCGACTGATCGCACGAAGCGGCACTCGAACCTTCTACCTAGAAATACCTATAATTTCGGCAATTTTGCAAATTTGAATACCGTCGATGGCTCAAAACGTTGGTAAAAATTCAAAGTAAAGCATAAGGAAGAAAAAAAACGATTTGCAGAAAAATGCTCAGTAGTCAGGTCCCTTAAAAAAAATTGTACTCGATGTTTATAAGTTGAAAAAGAAATGTATTTTTTTCTAAGTTTACCACATAGCTGTACAGTTAACTCCAAAACCGCATCAAAAATCCTGAAAAGAATTCTCATATATGTGAAAAGACTCGCGAGATCTTCAAAGAAAAGCTACAGCAATGTCGAAATGGTCATTGCATCCCAGGCATAGATGCATTGAGGACGAAGACATGAATACATTGTGGAGGTACTGAAGACAATTGTACGCGAGCCTTATTCAAATCAAGTACATGGGGATCAGAGCGATGTTCGGCACCGGTGGGCTTAGATCATACGAATGTTCTTTTTCTCAATGATTTTTTCAGAGATTGTAATACTTAAGGGGGGAGATACCTTGAGGTGAGGAAAACATTTCCGACTTGCATGATTTTTTTTAAAAGGAAAAATTTCTTTATAATTTTTGAGACTTAGGGTAGGTTTTCTTACTACTTTTGGCTGTTACATGGTTAAACTTTTTTTTTATTAAGGGGCACCACTGGTGTGACACTTAAAAAAAATTATTTTTTTTGTTGCATTTTTCGATGTTCTATACACTCAGAAAAACGTTTGGTACCGTAAAAAAAATGGTTTGTATCAACCAAATGCTGCAGTTGCGGGTGGCGAACGATATGAACGATTCAATAGACTGCGAGATTTGGTTGAATTACAAATATATATTCATTTCCGGCAACCAAACTTCTTCTTGATCCAAAAACGCACAGAGTACTTTCAATTCTAATTCCGGTGTCCTGAAACCAAACTTTATTTGAACATACTGAACGGTTGGGTCGGTAATCTCTCCTTTAAAAGCATTTTCAAAATATATAGTTCAACGAAAAACATATACAGTAGAATGAAACATGTGTGCATTGAATGAATTGCAGAGCATATTTCAGTCAATACATAATATTTTTGATAAAAGTTCATGTATAGTCCGTACCACTGAAGATATATTTTAAAAGAAAACCCTTCAACGCTGCGATAGTCGATCCAACTATATGTTGGTTTGCCCTGAATGACGGAGTAGATTCTGACATGGGGCCGTCCATAAATTACGTCATTTTAAAATAGGGGGGGGGGGGGTCTGGTCGTTGGATGACGGTAACGATAATTGGATTAGGACGATATGAAGGATAGGATCATTTGGGGGGGGGGGGGGGGGTTAAAAATCAGCTAAAATCGATGACGTAATATATGGACGGCCCACAACTGATATTATAACTCAGTTGAAGCTGCATACAGTAAGTTCAATCAAAATTGGTTTTACACCAATCGAATAAATGGCAGATAGAGCATCAGCTTAATATGAACCAAATAAACATCGAGTCACTCTAATAAAATTTCGATGTGAGCATATGCAACGTATACATTAAATTGGTAGAAAATCAATTGAATATAAATCATCAAAGAAAGTATTCTCCCTACGATGAATTATAAATACAAATGGAAGACGAAGACAATAAGGTAGATAGACCCGCTAAATGATGAGACAAGATGATTAGTAATTTTACAATAATGACTGTTTATTAAAGTACATATCAAAAATACTGCAATGATACAGAAACAACTTTTATTCATTAATCTACGTCGATGTACGACTGTACGGTGTCAGTTGTAAGATAATTTACAAAGCGCTCTGAGAAAATTACATAGTTAAACTTAAAAGCAATCTGCATGTCGAAAAACAAACAAAAGAGAAATCAATTAAAATAATGTGTACAGATAAATAATATTTTTTCTGATGTATCGAGAATTCATCTGCAGGCCACATAACCGAAACCATCAGATTTTGTGTGTTCTCGAAGTGAAAATTAATCGATTTCTGAAATTACGGGAGAACAATGGCTCGTGCCCGCAAAAAAATCTCAATCACGATTCCCTTAGCAATCCTTTAATACTTATGCACTTGGTGAACACGCAACGTTAAATGAAACTCACCGGCTTCCACTAAATTTACTATCAACACCCGAGAGGCGCCGTACAATGTTTTTCTCGACGGATAGCACGCAGCGTGACAGCAATAGTAGAAACAAGCGATTGAAGTCCCCAATCTATAAAGATGTCTTCTACTTCGCACATTTTTATGTTTTCGATGTAAATCGTCTCGGCGTACGGCGTACCGGTAATGTATCAGTACCGTACGCACGTACGCGGTGGCAACAGTACCGATACGGCGCACTCCACATGAGCGGTACATTTGCGGTACGTGGTTAGCTGGGTAACTAATCGCTCACAGCGATCGAACAGAGCGCGCCCGTGGTCGGATTTGCCAAATAAAATCGTTATCTAGAAATCGTGCCGGGAAAAAAGTGATCGATTGCATCCACAAGAACTCAAGTAGCAATAGCAATCAATAGCTGAAACATATGCACATTGTAGAAAAAAGAAAACACGGTCTTACCTCGAAGTAACTTTAATTAAATGATTTGTTTCAATTAACTTATTCAATTGTAGAACCAACCATCATTCGCTTTATGCGTAATAATTAATTCAGTTGGAAAATGTAGTTTATTGGCTAATATAACGACCAAATATAAAGTTCAAATAAAACGCGGATTACTTGTATGAACTCCGCTGTATTTAATCCAACCCATTATATGGACGATAGTTTGGTTGTTTCAACTAAACTGGCTTTGTCACTTGAACCGAATTGTATTTCAAGCGAGTAAAATTAGGATGCGTCCAGCAAAATTGCTTCAACTAAATATACATAGTTGGTATTACCAAACGTTTTTCTGAGTGTACCTTTAAGAATAACATACTAAAATTTGAAATGTCGATCTCAAATAGTTTTTGAACTACAGCCTTCTAAACAGCAGCTGCTCTTATATCTTTCAACGCGTTTTTCCCAAAATGACCATTTTCAAATTTGCTGCAGTTATAACCCGAATACAAATCATCCGATCGACTTGAATCTTGTTTTAGCGTATTTAGTATTCGTTTCTTCATACAATGACCCTTCAGTTTTTTGATTGGATAAAAAATGTAAATTTTGTCATGCAAAAAGCCATCGGATTTTTAAGCGTAATATAGAACTTTTTTCAAAACCTCGCCGTTTTGTTGGATTTTAATTTTTCTTTCACACTCCTGCGTCATTGCACAGGCAACACCTTCTAGTTTAACGGACTTTTTTTCATTTCAAGCACTTTGAAGTCCGCAATCACTGCAGTAGTAAGAGATCTTTTTTTTGGAGGCTCGGAAGACGGCGCATGAGTCGCTGAAAAATGAATATTTTCATACAAAAAAATTACTGTATATACATAATTTATATAAAAATATATCCTCGAAATTTCAAAACATTCGATGCAATACTTTTCTTTCAATAAATTTCCGGAAATCACCTTTTTAGGCAGTCACACCCTTAAACCTTTAAAAATGGCGGAGGTGTAACACGGTCTTCTAAACGGATTCGTTTTTTTAACACTCATAAAATCTTCGAAACTACTGAACCTATCCTTATGAAATTTTAACCACATATTCTTTACAACTATATCTATAGCTCATATCGAGGATTTTAAAAAATTTTGACATTTACTATTTTTTGCCAAAAACGGTGAGAAAACACGTTTTTTTTTGTTTTTTCGAAAAATGTCATTTGATTTTTTGTTTCGGATGATCCATCTGCGAGATTTCATTGACAGCGCAGGTCTACATTTTTTTAGCAATTTTTTTAACCACCATTTTCGTCTTTACATAGTGGCTTAAATAAATAATTTTGTTTTAAATGTATTTCGAAAGTGTATTTATTAACTGTATAAACTTTTATATCAATATTTGCAGTATAAATCTATTTTAAAAATGCACGAAAATAGCCTCTTTTGAGCATATAAAGTGAGAAGACCCCTTAAATTCAGTCAATTCTGGCAAGATCGTCTGGTCCGTTTTCGAGCTAAACTTACGAATATCCAAGTGTATACATGTTGCTCGTTGGAATAAGAATATGACATTAACCGTGTACCTTTCTTCCGGACTGTTTCAGCATGCGAGTAGCAAGCCCAAATTTGGCATGATATTCGACATAGACGGTGTGATAGTTCGGGGCACATCGGTACTACCGCCTGTACCGAAAGCATTCAAGAGGCTGCGCGGTGAAGACGGAAAGTTTCGCGTACCGACGGTATTCGTGACAAACAGCGGTAACGCACTCAGAAGTGAAAAGGCTGAGGATCTCACAAAATGGATAGGTCTCGAGGTGACGGAGGATCAAGTCCTCATGGCCCATTCGCCGCTCGCGATCTTCAAACAATTTCACGATAAGCACGTACTGATATCAGGCCAAGGCCCGACGCGGAAGATAGCCCACGAATTGGGCTTCAACAAGACGGTGACGATGGACGAATTGGTGAACAATTTTCCGAGTTTGGATTACGTCAATAAGAACAAGAGGAATCCCCAGTGCGGTCCGATCGATAAGAATTTCCCGCGGATAGAGGGCCTCTTGTTGTTGAGCGAGCCAACCACGTGGGAAACGCCGTTGCAACTGATGGTTGATCTTCTGATGACTAATGGCATGCCCTCGGGCCTGCCGGACGTTATACCTTATCCGCACATACCTCTTTTGGCGTGTAACATGGATCTACTGTGGGTCTCGGAAGCTCCCATACCCCGTTACGGCCACGGAGCCTTCCTGGCTTGCCTCGAGGCTCTCTACAAAAAAGTCACCGGCAAGGATATCAAATATTCAGCCCTGGTCGGCAAACCCAGCGAAGTCACGTACTATCACGCAAACCAAATGATAACGAGACACGCTAGAACATTGGGCATCGAACACAATATAGATACCATATACGCTATCGGGTGAGTTTGCTCGGGCTATCAACCTTTGCAGTGGAACGTTGGATTGACCGTGGAACAAGAATTTAATGGGGCTCCAGAAATATTAAGGAATTTTGGGACACTTGACGATATGGTACCATTTTAATTCAAATTTATAGAGTAAATTCCTTGTCATGTGCTAAATGCACCCGCAGAATTTTAAATCGGACGTCTACACCGTTTCTATAAAAATGACAATTGTAGAAACACTTTTTAAGGTATTCCTTTCACGAACCCAAATATTTTACACTTAACTGATTTTCGTCTATAATGAAGTAAAAATACATTTCAGTATACTGGTAAAATTTCAAGCCAAATTACCGAACCTTTAACGAAAAATTACGGCCCTAAAAATCGTTTCATTTATACGGCGCTTTATGGACATGTCACGCTGGCCACATTTCTATCTAATAATTTATACACTAAATAACTCTGCTCAAAGGCGTAAAACAGTCTAAAGATTCCGGAACGACAATAAAAAGGGGGTATCCATTAATTACGTGAGGTGATTTTGGTGATTTTTCGACCCCCCCTCTCCCCCTGGTGAGATGTCGTGAGATTTTGCTCGACCCCCTAATCTTACGTGAGATTTTTCAAAATGCATACGTTCACGGAAAATAAATTGTAGTAGAAGTAACTGCGGTTGTAGTACCATTTACTCCACCATGTAAAGTAGTAGGGAGACTCTTCCTGCGTGATAAAAATTACGTGATTACTAAAATTACTAAAACTACTAAAATTACGTGATATTTGCCGAAGCCCCCCTCTCCCCCACGTGAGATTGGGTGAGATTTCGCTCGACCCCCCCCCCTAAACGCCTCACGTAATTAATGGACGCCCCCAAACAGAGGGTCACCGAACGTTTGAAGAAAATATTAATGTTAAAACTTGGAAAAATGTGACTAGCAGAAGAATTTTCCTAGTCGTGACGTTTCAAATAAATGTAAAAATATCTCAATCTACTAGATTTGCGCGAAATTTTTTACTCATGTTTATCGTTGTGTATAATAATCCATTGTAACTTATTTTTTTATTAAGCGCAATTGTAATTTACCGATGATTCAGAAGGCCCTGCTTATGCCCCCACAAAAAACGGCCCTCCGCGAAAGGAATACCTTAACATAGAGAGATTTCTAATTATCATAATGTAAAGGAAGACGAAATTGCCATAATGTACTGATTTGACAGTTCTTCATAACATTTTTAACATTTTTTCACACCATTCCGTGCGTGAAACTGCCATTCAGCGATCGGCGTAGGCATCTTCCTATATTAAGGGCTTACATAGACCTGATACGGCTAAAAGTAAGGTTATGTTTAGCAATTTTTTTTGTGTATGAAACTGAATTTTATTGAACAACCATTATATACATTTTAAAGTATGACATTTTATCTACATTGTGTGAAAATATAGTTAAATAATTCCAAACGGTAAAAAAGTGACAGCCGTTTTCCTAGGACGTGTTTTTGTTGACAGCGTTTGCGGTACCGAACGTGCCTTTGTCATTTTTTTATCTAAAAAAATATTTGTTTCTTAAAGTAGATAGATAAAACTAGTACTTATCGAGCCGGAATTTTAAAATTTAATTTTTTCGCGTCATGTCAGTGACTGGAATAAAACAGGCGATTTTTCGCCTCAAAATTATTTAGACTTTTTTTGAAATTTTTTCACTACTAAACACCAGAGTTAAAAAGTAGTTTAATGTGTGCAATTTAACGTGCGGTTAGATGGGCAAGACTTTCAGACTAAAAGTTATGTAATTTTTTTTATTTAGCACCAAGATAAACCATTTCTAACAACGGATTAACGCAAAATAAACCTTTGTAAACATTTAGAAAAAAAAATCCTCATCTTGCCCATCGTAAACCATGGGCCAATAATCGCGTGACGTAAATATGAATAGGCATAATTATAAATTACTCAAAATTTCATTGTGAATTGTATAAAACATTCGTTATCGTAGTTTTTTTAAATAATAATCATCGTTAATGTAGTACTCTTTCAAGTTGGTAGTAACACAAAAGTTTTTCTAATTTACGTAATAAAAATATTAAGATGCATAATTTTGCCCTTTAATTATATATTTAAAAAAATTAGCATATACAAAATAAATCTGTATCTCGTAGGTATTTTTTTGAGGTTCATTGAAAAAAAAATGAATAAACCGTCATCTGACTCAACTGAATCGCTCCAACCTCCTTATTGTGTGAAGCATAACCGGGCAAAACTTGATCCCGATCGGTCCAGTCGTTGCGGAGATGTTTCTGTTACCGATTTTGAAAACACTGTTTCGAGTAAAACGCGTTTAAAGTTTTGAGTACACTTTACACCTGCGCCCCAACCGTTCGTTGTTGCTCACCCTGGCAGTTTACATTACCACTGGATAACGGTTAGATTTTTCGGATAGTTGGAATTGTACAAAATTCTGCCGACTTTCTAACCGTGTTTCTGACCACTACCCGTGATTTGCTCATGCTAGAAAGATGGTTAAAAAATTGGTTTGAAATTCGAATTACAACTTCGCCGAAAAGCAAACACTTGTAACCGTATTTATAACCACTATCTGTGATGTGCTCAAGTTAGAAAGATGGTTGGAAATTTGAAATATAACCCAGCCGAAAAGCAACCACTCGTAACCAAAATTATAACCGTATTTATAACCACTACTCGTGATTCGTTAGAAAACGAATAGTGGTTATAAATGCGGTTACAAATTTGGTTACGAGTGGTTGCTTTTTGGCAGGGTTGTATTTCAAATTTCCAACCATATTTCTAACCATCTTTCTAACTTGAGCAAATCACGGATAGTGGTTATAAATACGGTTACAAGTGGTTGCTTTTCGGCAGGGTTGTAATTCGAATTTCAAACCAACTTTCTAACCATCTTTCTAACTTGAGCAAATCACGGGTAGTGATAAAAAATACGGTTAGAAAGTCGGCAGAACTTTGTCCAAATACAACGGTTAGTTTTTTGGTTATAAAACCGGTATGAATGAACGGTTAGGCAAACTGCCAGGGCACCCGGTCAGTTACAAAACGCTATAACTTCGTCATTACTGCGAATTGCCTTATGAAATTTTCAGGGTGGACACTCAAAGGATAGTACTTTCGAATGAGCATCTTTCTGAAAAAATCGATCTTTTTGACCGACCCAGGTATACATAAGCCCTTAAGGGGTCTTTTCACTTTAGACGCTAAAAAAGGCTATTTTCATCATTTTTTTATAGGTTTATATTATAGATGTTGATATAAACGTTGTTACACTTAATAAATAAACTTCCGAAATACATTTTGAAAAAATTATGTATTTATGTAACCCAAACAAATTTTGAGCGCGTTTTTCTCGAATCAACGTTTTCCGACGGCTTGTTGATAAAATCTCCGAAACTACTGAATCGATCCTTATAAAATGTTGACCACATATTCTTTACAACTATAGCTATAGCGCATATCAAGGATTTTTTTAAATTTTGATATTTACTTTTTTTTGCCAAAAACGGTGAAAAACACGTTTTTTTTGGTTTAATTGAAAAATGTCCACCATTTTGTTATTTTTGCGTATATTAAAAATCGTACGATATGCGCTATAGCCATTAACATACTGAATCTAAAACCGTTTGATTTTTTTTGGTTTCGGATGATCCATCTCCGAGGTTTCATCAACATCAGACCTACAATTTTTTTAGGACATTTTTTAGGACATTTTTTTAACTGCCATTTTCGCCTATAAGTAGTGACTTGAATAAATAATTTAAAAAAATGTATTTTGAAAGTGTATTTAATAAGTGTAACAACTTACCGGTGCGATGATCTAGTGGTTAGCGTGCTCGCCACTAAACCAGCGGACGGAAGGTCCCGGGCTCGAATCGCAGTCGCGTACATTTCATCGTGAAATGTTTTTCTTCGGCATTTCGCGGTGAAATAAGACTAGTTCCACGACTGGAGGGCGAACTCGATGACCGGCTATATTGGTATCGGTTTTTCGCAGTTTCCCTATACCTATGACAGAAATGCCATGATGAATATAATACAGAGGGGGAAGTCGGCTGCGGCCGCAAGGAGGGAGGGTACAGGGAGAAAGGTGGAGAAAAAGGAGTAAACAGTAGAGGAAAGAAACAGTCACAATGAGGGGAAAAATAGCTAACAAACGCAAAAAGCGTGTGTACCTGAGGAAAAAACAAATAAAAAAGTGTAACAACTTTTATATCAATATCTATAATATAAACCGATCAAAAAATTCATGAATATAGCCTTTTTTAGCGTCTAAAGTGAGAAGACCCCTTAAATCGAGCGTCTACACCGTTTTTATGAAAATGACAATTGAAGAAACACTTTTTAACATAGAGAGAAAGGTTAAAGTATGGTGCTGCTACCGCTTGCCCGGCTCGGTTAGAAGCTGTAACTCATTCAATTTTGGGAATATATCAACCAAATTTTGATGCAATATAAGCTAAAAGGTAATACTATGGAATAAAAATCTTATTCTAAAATGCAATTTTTTAACCCACCTCGGTAGATGTAGCCTGTTCATTCAGTTTCACCGCCGCTATTTTGTTACAAAATCTAGTGCAATAATTTGTAAAATGACTCAAAAGCATGTAGAATAAAGGCCCCTAAACAGAATGTTCATTCTATCAACCGGGTGTCCGCAAAAAATAGTCGAAATTCACCTCTTTTTCCGAGCTCTAGACTGTCTCTCTCAACTGCTTCTGCGTAAGCCCAAACGCAACGTTTCCACACAGCCCAAAATATGTCCGATACATCTGTACAAAAGTCTGAATATAAATAAAAACGTTTATTATTTTATTCACAGGGACAACATTAATACCGACGTGTTCGGTGCGAATTTGTACGACAAGTATTTGGCCCGTTGTACAAAGGGCAAAGGGACGAAGTCACGAGGCCTGGAAGATCTGCTCGGCGACGATTTGCAATCTCCGACTGTTAAGGCCTGTATAAGCATACTGGTGGAGACAGGCGTGCACAGGCGCGATTCGCAGTTCTTCGTTGAGCATAACCCGCGCGATTTTTTGCCGATGGAAGAGGGACTCTGTAAACCGGCGTTCATTGTTAAGGACGTCGGATGCGCAATCGACCTGGCGCTGACAGAGGAAAAATTTAATTGATTTTAGTCGTCCCATAGTTCTTATCGAGAAATGCATAAAAACAAGGGAAAAATACGAAAAATCGGGGAGCCTTGCAGTAAAATAGCGAATACGCAAATCACGTATATTTCTATGTTACAAATATTTCTGTTGAAGTTTTCTTTCATCCTAGTAGAAAGTACATTTGTAGGATGTCACTTTTAGATGGAACATTTTTATTTCTTGAAACGTATGTCGCAATATGTTTAAAACTCAAACAAAGCCTGACCGAATTTCGACGCTATTCAATGACAAGAATACGTGCATAGGACGTTAAAACGAAAAAATCCGTTTAAGATAATAAGCGAGTTACGGCGACCAATTCATATATATATATATATATATATATATATATATATATATATATATATATAAAGAGTTACAGAGAGTATATACATATATATATATATGGAGCATTCCACGCAATTTCACCTAGCCCGTGACTGGGTGAATAAAAAATCATTTTTTTCGTTCAATTCAGCACAAATAAAAAACAAACCGTTTCAGGCCTGTCGGAGCCGAATTAGAAATCACAAAATCAATAGCATCATTGGAGATTAAAATTATAAAAATCTTCTTTAAAAAATATAATTAATTCGATAAAAAAAAAGAAAGAAAAATGGGCCCACGATAAGACTAGTCTTAAAAATTATAGAATGCTCACTCTATTTTTAGGATTAAAAAAAAATGAAGTCGATCGTCTTTAAAAAAAATAGTTTTTACTTTAGAAGCAAAAAAAAACGGTGATATCGATAATTGATAATGCTTCCATATTTTTTAACGAAAGTATGCTTCAAAATGAAAAAAAAGTATAGAGTGACATTTGTCGATATGTCAATTAGTTTAGGAGTTATCAGCGTTTAAACGTTTGCAAAACTAATTTTTGACATTTTTTAAAAAATGATAACTCCTAAAAGAAAAGAAAAAAAGTCTAAATTTTGTCTGGATTTTCCTTTCATGGGGTACAATTGTACAAAAAAAATCAGGAAAACCAAAAATGGTCGGGGTCACGGGCTAGGTAAAATGGCGTGGAATGTCTCATATATATAACTCAACATAACAGCCAAAGTTGATGATGATGGTACAACATCCATATATATATGGGATATATATATATAGCATGTATCTTTTTCGGAATCCAACGCTTTTTAAAAATAATGTTGTGCGATAAAACTTGCCCGAGATATTCACAAGTCCGACCATTTTTATTTATCGAATGAAAAAATTATGTTAAGTGGACCAGGTGCTACGACGACATAGGAATCTATTTGGCGTATAACCGCTATTGGATTATGATGGTCGAATTGATACGTTTCGGAACGAGAAAGTTCAGGTTCAAAGCAACCTTTTTTTACTAGATAATTGCAATACAAATGATTCTTTGCTGAGTGTGCACTGAAGATCCTTCGAGTAAACAAAGGATAATATTGTTTAACATTTTTTATTTGTTGTTTAATACTTTATTTGGGCGACCGGATACGGCTCAAAATTCGAATTCATTTTCCCGGACGAGGATTCGAACTTACGCTCGCTCTCGCTTGGACGCCGAAACTAGAGTGCCATTGTTTACTCAGCCTTGGACTTTACTCGTGAATATCTCGGCCAATTTTTGTCGCACGACGTTAAAAAACAAGCGTTTTGCTTGGAAAGAGACACTATGCCCCCCCCCCCTTAAGGGTAGTTAAGGGACGAGATACCTTATGAGAGGAAAAACGTGTTCATTTGCATGCTTTTTTCTTAATAAAGATTTCTTCATCATTTTGAGACTTAGGGGATGTTTTATTACTGCTTTTGGCTGTTACGTGGCTTTTTAAATGTTGCATTAATCTTTAAAAATGGCAGAGGTATGGCACGGTCTTCTAAACGGGTTGTGGCGGTGTCAGACGGCGTCGGTGGGATTAATCTGGAAAAAAACCAAAGATATTTCTTTCATTAACCCTCATACGCAGAATATGAATCAATCAAAAGTGAGACATTTTGAAAATCGATAAAATGGCACGCTTTGAAACGAAAATATTGAATTTGCCGCAAAAAAATTGCCACATTTTGCAATCAAATAATACTTTTTTCTAAAGTTTTCGAAAACACTCAGTCATGTTTTAGACAATAACGTTAGAAAGATTTATACCAAATTTTAATGGGGTTGAAGTTCGTTGAGTTTGGGGTTGAAGTTTTGGGGTTGAAGTTTTTATGGGGTTGAAGATCGTTGGAACGCAATGAAAAGTCATTTCAATTTCTTATTTTCATTATTATACAAAATCATATCTTGCAAATGTGTTCTAGATCGCTAAATAAGAATTCTGAAAAATGTTTTCGTGATATTCGTAGCTCAAATCTGCCAAACGAAAGTAGGAGATAAAAAAAAAATTTCCGTTGCATTCCATCGATGCAAACTTCAACGTCATATTTTTCATCAGAAGCGGTCGATTAGTTTTTCAGCTATACGTGACGCCAGTTTTGAAAATGCAGTTTAGTAGATCGTGCCATACCTTTGCCATTTTTGAAGATTAATAAAACAAAAATACCATGTAGCAGCCAAAAGTTTTAATAAAACATATCTTGAGGCCGGAGCCTGAATTCGAAGGTCCAAAAAAGAGTTTTTTTTTCAGGAATTTTTTGTTAAGGGAAAAAAACAAGTGAGCCCAGCAAAAGTTTAAGGTATCTTTTCATTCATATTTAAAATGTATTAAACAAATTTTAACATGAAACAATAAATGACTGCAGTCCCCAATCGGCGGGAAAGATGCCACTTGTAATTCTTGACTGAAACAATTAAAAACAAAAAAAAATTCAATTGTCATATATTTTTCTTCTGGACGAATTAAGAAAAAGCTGAAAAAATCGTGAAATTAAAACTTTTCGCAGACTAAAAAAATATGTCAAAAAAACACTTAAACGTGCTATAAAAATTATTTAAGAAGACCTTTTCAATGACTTTTTTAATTCACTTAGTAGAGATTTTCATACTGAAGGAAATAAACTTTGGTTTGAATCAAAAGGCCATTTAGTTTTTTTGCTATCACGCCCGCCAATTTGGAAAAATCGTGAAAATGAAAACTGGACAAAACGCGCTTCAAAGTTTTCAATAGGAGAAAATATCAATCGCTTCTCTGCTTTTGGCCTTGTATCTTCGAAAATGTTCACAATTGGCCTCTGTAACTTTGTCAATATATTCTTGGATAGTTTATCTATCGATTTAAGCAATAAAAAAAAACGATTTCTCGTGGCGAAGAAATCTTGCCTCTTAAGAAAAAATCATGAATTCAGCAAATTTTTTCTTCACCTGAAGGTATCTTTCCCCTCAAGATACACCCTGTTTATATATATGTAATAGACATCTGGTGTGATGGCGGTTCGAGCAAGTAAGCAATCATAGAAGAATTCAATTCAATCTTGTGCACGACGATCCGATCGATAAAATGCAGTAATAGTTTATCCTTCTTTGATATACATTTTTTAAACTTGAATTCAGAGATGTCAAGTCATCAGGGACACTTTGCAGAAACAGAGGGACATTTTTGAATGCTCAAAAAGTATGACGGAGCAATGAAACTCGCACGGACACATTTTAAGTAATTTAAGTTCTGTCGTTTTGAATCGTCGGCTTTCAGCAAATTATTGAAATCACTGCAAAACAAAGATAGCTAACGAGAGGCTGGCTTGACATTGTGAGGTCTAGCTACATAAATCAACGAAATTTGATTTGATTGAGCATAATTTTCCTTTTTATTATAAAGATTCTAGTCTGACAATGCAATTTAGACGACAAATATGTTACGATAATGATACAATATTCGTTCCCGTCATTTCCGAAATCATCCCCTTCGTCTTCGTCCCGAAAGTTGATTGTTATTGTTAAATTCTTGTTGAGGTAGGAAATATAAAAAGAAAATCTTGCCAATTCTCTTTTTTTGTTGGCGAAATTGACAATGGTCCTGTGAATGAAAATATTACAAAGGAAAAGTGTATGTGGCTTTAATTCCTATGCGAACAAAATCTTTTCTTCGTTCAAAAATAGTCGTTCGTCAATCTCTTCGTAAGCTATTTGTAAACCTCATATTCGTCGTACAAATACGAATGTACATAATTGTATAAATATGTGCGCGTGAGTGCATGTGTGGGAGTGTGTGTGTGTGTGTGTGTGTGTGCATAGCAACAAATAATGTCAACTATAAGATAGAATATACATTTGGATACGCTACCATAGCAAGTGTGTTCATTAAACTAGAATTAATAGGGACGTCATCGAGTATGTGCACTGTTAAACAATGAGACAAAAACCAATTATATTAGTTACGAAAAATGAATGATTTGGTTGTAAATATTTTACCCGAAGATTTGTCAATTATTATTCTATTTTTCAGTTACTCAGCTTAAGGGGTTATGCCTAGTTGATAGAGTCGAAAAATCACTTTTTTTTAAAACCAATATATTTTGATAGTATACCATTTTATAAATGTTCTCTAAAGATTTCAAGGCGATCGGATTAAAATTGACAGATTGATGGGCTGTTATGTTGACGCCCGTCGGAACGCTCGGAGCGTCATTCGAAACGTTGAACGCTATTATTCTTCTCAAAAGTATGTTTTTGAAATTGGTGAGCAAAAACTCTATCTCGAAAACTACTGCATCGATCTTTTTGAAACTTTTAGGGCTTGTTCCTGTTGTCAAAATATCGTATTTGATTGAAGTATTTTTTCCCCGATGTATACTTTCCATTTGGTGAACGAAAGATGGCCATTTTTGTTCGCAAAAATCAAGACTGACTTTGAACACGCGCTATTTTTTTAAATTCGATTAATCATAGGATAAACAAGTCGGAGTGATTCGCCGTCCGGCTATCGGACACAGAGATTAGTAGGGAGGTGTACAACGCTCCCCATTTCCGCGTGCCTCGGAAGTGGCGCTAAATCGCGGCGGCGAGTTCGGGAACATAATTTTGTGATCATCGCCTCTGTCGAGGTTGCAGATTTCCTTGGAGCCGCGCGAGTCGTGACACCGCTCAAGTCGGTATCGCAGTCAGCGTGAACACGAATGGGTAGCTCGGTCGGGGAAAAGTCTCTGCCCCTCGCAAATCGTGTTCACTCGACAGGCGAACGGAGCGAGGTTTTCCGTCCGATCGAGCTCGACATATATGTGTGGCCGTACTGCGGATTAGAATATGCATTAAATGAATGTCAAAGAGAAAAACATGTATCGAGGTCATTGTTTTCTTTCTGTTACCTGTTTATGCCGAGAATGCGGGTTAAAAAAATCAACGACGAAACGCGTTAAAAAATAAAACGCCGAAACGACCGTGGAACGTTCAAAAAGAAATCTTCAGCATTCGCCGCAGTCGTATCGGCGTTTTTTTTTCAACAGTAAACATTATGGATAAGCGTGTATCATAAATGTTTCTTTATCCTCAGTGAGCGTCGTGGCTGAGGTGGCAGCATGACGGATTACCGATGCTTGCGGTCCGGGTTCGATCCCCGGTGAATCGATTTTTTATCATTTTTTTAATCATTTTATATTTACAAAATTTCGAACTTCCTCTCGGTGTAGCTACTTTGTTGGCGCGGAAAGAAGAAACTCGAAAAGGACTAACACACGTGGATGTATTTATTAATGCACTTTTGTAAGAAATAACTTTTATATATAATGGTAGGTATGAGCGGAGAGGAAGAAATAGCGTCATGCGGCAGTCGTTGGCCCGAACACATGAGCTATGTTATAGATGGCGCGAGAGTAATAGCATCAGACAGAACATAGTCACAGTCGTAGTGTAAGAAGTGAGCCGGCCGTAATTTCTAACACTCCCCCTCGAAATGACGAAGACTACACAGGTCGATCGCTATCGATGAGTCCCAGTAGACGTAAACAATGTCGGTGTTTAGGTGTGGGCAAACCCTTCGTTAAGAAGTCAGCAACCATTTCCGGTGTTGCAACGTGCTCGAGCGTAACGATTTCGTTGGACAGTGCTTCACGTACGAAGTGATGTCTGACATCTATATGTTTGGTCCTGGCATGGAACATATGATTTTCCGAGCGCTGTTGTTGTCGCAGAAAATCTTGAAAATCATATTCTTAGGAGACTCCAGTTCTGTGAGAATTTGTCGCAGGTGTATGGCTTTCTTTGTAGCTTCCGAGAGCGCCATATACTCTGCTTCGGTGGAAGAGAGTGCCGTCGTTCTTTGCTTCCTAGACGACCATGAAATGGGATTACCCGCGAGCGAAAACACATATCCCGTGTACGATATTCTGTCTAAGGTACAGCTGGCCCTGTCTGCGTCAACGAATCCTTCGATGATTTTTCCAGTTTCCCGATATTTCAGGCCAAGGTTCCTCGTACCAATCTGGTAACGCAAGACGCGTTCCGCTGCGGTACAGTGCGTCGAATCGTGACTCGTGTTGAATTGACTCAGGTGGTTTACAGCGTGTGTAATGTCAGGTCGTGTACAAACCGCTAGGTACATTAATGATCCAATGAGCCTCTAATAGGGACAAGGCATCGATTTTTCCTCTTCATCGTCGCATTTTGCAAGTTTCACGTGAGGATCCAACGGAGTAGCCACTGGGTTTGCGTCGGCCATACCAAAGCGTTTAAGGATGTCAGCAATATATCCTGTTTAGTTAATTTCGATGACTGAAGCATTTTGCGAAAATTCCATGCCCAAACATTATTTGACTGATCCCAGTCTCTTTACTTTGAAACTTCTCGAAATATGCTTGTACAATTTCGTTATTAGAGACTTGTCCTGGCAGGTTACGAGTATATCGTCGACATACGTCGTTACGAGAAGAAGTTTCTCTCCTTGTCCCTTAAAGGTACAGGGATCTGACGATAACTACACGGTTCCAAAATCGAGTAGCTTCCGAGATAACTCCTTATGCCAGCAACGCCCGGCTTGGCGAAGTCCATAGAGAGATTTGTTGACCATGCATACTTGATCTCCAGCCTTTAATTTCTGGATTATTTGATTTGCTCAATTTAGGATATCGCTGTTGGGCGACTCGGTTCGCACCAGGTAAGCCAAGGCTTCATTTATATGCTGGGGGATCTCCATGTAAATTTTCTCTTTCAATTTACCGTTGAAGAACGCCGTGGCCACGTCGAAGCGGTCCATTTCCATTTCGTTTTCCGCAGCTAGGGCAGCCATGAGTCTCACAGATTCAATTCGCGCGACCGGAGCGAACGTGTCATCGAAGTCCACTCCGGGACGTTGTGCAAAACCTCGAGCCACGATACGACCTTTTCAGCGTTCCAGCGTCCCGTCTTGATTGTACTTGTTCCTGAGTACAACACGACTTCCGATGACTTGAGCGTTCTGCGGTCGAGATACAAGTTCCCAACTGTCGTGTTTCAATATGGATCTGAGTTCCGCAGCAATTGCGTGATGCCAATCCTCGGCATTTGGTCCTTCAATGGCTTGAATAATGGGTAGTTCGCTTGCATTAACGAATTCCGGGGAAGATTCCGTTGGTTCTATATTATGCAAAAGTTTACATGGTCTCCCTCTTGATCCTGTGTGCAGGATGAGAGGTCGTCCTCGACCTCTTTTACGCGGAGTTTCAGGATGATCTTCAGAGTCGTCCGTTTCTTCGGTGTTTCCTTCGGGTTAATCGCAGACTTCTTCCGGTGAGTTCGTTTTCCCCGGATTTTTTTTATCCGCTTTATCCATTTTTGCAGGAAATTCTAATTCTTCTTCATTGTCAATTTTCGTTGGAGTCACGGTGTCCATCTTCGACTTGTTCGTTGGATTCGTGTCCATGACCTTGATATCACGGGCAATTTCGATCTTTCTCTTCTCAGGAATCCAGACTCGGTACCCTTTTCATGTTTCAGAGTAACCGACTAGTACTTCCTCGTCACAACGAGATTCGAGCTTGTCCTTCTGAGGCTCGCGTTTTAGAACCATGATATGACTTCCAAAGATTCTTAAGTGTTTCAGGTCTGGTATTTTCCCTTCCCATTTTTCGAAAGCGGTTCTCCCTCCGATAGCACTGCTGGGGCAACGATTTCGTGGATAATTTGCCATATTCACAGCCCATAGAAGATTCGGGAGTGACGATTTGATGAGAAGACAACGCGCCATTTCAAGAAGAGTCCTATTTCTTCTTTCTGCGATGCCGTTTTGCTCGGGAGTGTGAGACAACGTTTTCGTTAAATTCCAGCTTCCTTCAAGAAATCGTCGAACTGGGCGTTTCTGTATTCTGTTCCATTGTCGGATTGGAAATACTTGATTTTCTTTCCGGTTAGATTTTCCGCAAGCGCTTTAAAATATTTGAACGCATCGAGGGCTTCGTTTTTCTGTCGAATAAATCGGACTTCACACCATCTTGTAGCGTCATCAATGAAGGTGATATAGTATGTAGATTATTCGAGGGATTCCGTTTTCATCGGTCCGCATATGTCCGAATAAACAATTTCCAGCACCTCCGACTTTCGTGTCAATTTCTTCGGAAATGGCGCTTTCGTCATTTTTCCTTGTGCGCATGTGTTACAAGGAACTTCATCCGGCCAATTTTTATTTGGAGACCCTTGATCGCTCCTTCCCGTATCTCTTTTGCCAGATCTCGATAGTTCCAGCGTCCCATTTTACGATGACAGGTTTTCGCTGCCAAGAATTCGTCGGATTCTTCGTTCCTTGATTCAACGTTGGTATTTGCTTGTTCGGTTATATCTCCTATACAGTAGAGACCACCGTTACGTTCCCCTCTGAGTAGCGTATTCCAGTTTCGATCGGTGATTTCGGCGCAATTTTGATCAAATGTGACCCTCAGGCCTTCATCGCATATCCTGCTAACGGAGAGTAAATTTAATCGGAGACCAGGAACGCGCAAAGCGTTTTCGAGATAGATATTCTGCTCATTACCGTTGGATTTGACCGTTAAGGATACCGATCCTTTTCCGGTAACTTCCGTAGATGATTGATCCGCCAAATTTACTTTTGTAAATTTTGGTTCATTTTTTCTTATAAAGATCGTTTCATCGTTGCACATGTGTGCAGTACAGCTACTATCAATGCACCACGTACCTCTGTTTCCAGTTTCTCCCATGTTCAGCGTATTCACAACGGTTTCGTTGATCTTCGATGCCTGGTTTGTTATTACGCACAGGCTCAACCCGTCGACTCGATTCGCATGGTCGTGTCGTTACGGTGACTCCGTACAATCGGCCGCCTTGTGGCCAACTTTTCGACATCGGTGGCATTTGTATTTGAAGACCTCTTTTTTTCGTGTGCTGTTTCCCTTTTCTTCCTTGTCTTTGTCGTTCGGCTTCTTACTAGCATATTTCTTACGTTCTAACACACGTAAGTAAATTCACCTTTATAAAAAAATAACTTTTATATATAATGGTAGGTATGAACGGAGTTAAAAAAATAGTGTCACGCGGCATTCGTTGGCGCGAACACATGAGCGATGTTATAGATGGCGCGAGAGTAAGAGCATCAGACAGAACATAATCACAGTGGTAGAGTAAGAAGTGAGCCGGCGGTAATTTCTAACATACTTTCGCCCGTCCAGGCATTATTTATTATGTTTAATTCATATATGTTTAATATAAAAAAAGACATGCTACCGGGGATCGAACGCACGCTGATATCTCAACCGCGCGGCTCTTGTGACTGCAAACCTGCCTTACGTATACACTCTTATCCAACCTTTAAGGTAATTCTGTAGTTTTCGTCAAATCTTAGGAATTGGCTGAAATCTAAGTATGGTTTAGATATGACCTTCATGGACTGATGCGCAAAAATTCAATTCAATTTATCGTTTAGTTCGTGAGATAACTGCAATTGAATGTGGGTATTTTTGTACGTGATCCCTATACCTAACACGTAAACCGTTTGCTCGCTTTTTTCGATATAGGTTCTTAACGGATCTTAGGATTTTCAAAAAACAACACACGTGTACGCAGTACTATTGTGGGATTGATTTTTTTTTAATGACAAACTTTGACCGTTTAGTTTCGGAGATATCGACTTATGAAAAGTGGTAATTTTATTTCACACCGAACTCGAGCCCAACCATCTGTAACGGAATGGCAACACTGTACGCTGCAGCTAGCTGATCGGTGCGTGGTCTGGAAACTCGAAGCGTGTTTTTTTCCCCGAGTGTAGTAATTCTGAGACGGATGTGAAATAAATTTATTCTGCAGAAAATTCAATTTGCTCAATTTATGCATGTATTTGTCTTTGTTACAGCGAATACAATTCAAACTGTCGTCAAGATGTTGTGTATCCACGATCCGACGTCCTTCGACAGCGAATTTTTGTTGCTGATCGTTGAGGTTATGGTTATTCTCATCGCGTTTAGGGGGCGTACACAAATTACGTAACGCAACATTTCCCAATGATTGATGCCCCCCTCCCCCTACGTAACGGGACCGTAACGCTTGGCCAGAACCACCCCCTCCCCCCCGCCACCGCTATTCCTTTACGTAACGGGTGCTTTGTCGTCAATAATTGCGATTTTTTTTCATAAACATAACTAATTATGAAACCATCGGCTTTATACTCATTTTATGAAGTATATATTCAGCTAGTTTTATACCAATTTTTATGACAAAATATTGAAAATTAAGCGGTGAGATGCAGTCAGGATTTTCAAATAATGGATTTTTTTAAACATTTTCTTGAAGTATGATGTTTCGAAAATATTCCCTTAAAATTTTCAGTCAATCTGATTAATAGTTTCTGGGATATCCCACAATTAGTGAAGGGGCGTCGGGTCCCCATAGCAGGTAGCGGCTGACAAACGCGCGAACGATAATACCCGGGAAGGCAGAATGCTTCGAAGACAACAAGAAATTGATATTTTGGAAGCTTCCACATCGGCAGAAGCCCTATTGTATGGGCCAGGAATTGATGATTCGATGTAAGCATTTTTTTAATTAGTATTTCTATCCATAAATCAAGTGTAAAATTGGAAAACTCTTTCAGAATGTTTTAAAAATTATTACTAAAAAACTATGAACTTTAGCAAAATTTTATAAAGAATACTTTCGTTTTAAAAGTGCCCAAAATATTAAAAAAAAAATAATTCATCCCGAAAAACTTTTATTTTTTGAGAAATTGTTTTAAGAATTGGCTATAAACAATTAAATGCTTGACTTTTCGGCAAAAAAAATGTGATATTCGGATTCAGCGGATCAAATTACTTTAAAAAAGTTTAGCTTCATAACCGGTGCGATGGTTTAGTGGTTAGCGTGCTCGCCACTAAACCAGCGGACCGGGAGGTCCCGGGTTCGAATCTCAGTCGCGTACGTTTCGTCGTGACATGTTTTTCTTCAGCATTTCGCGGCGAAATAAGACTAGTTCCACGACGGGGGGGCGAACTCGATGACCGGCTGTATTGGTATAGGTTTTTCGCAGTTTCCCTATACCCATGACAGAAATGTCATGATGAATATAATACAGAGGGGGAAGTCGGCTGGGGCCGCAAGAGGGGGGAACAGGGAGAAAGATGGAGAAAAAAATGAGTAAACAGTAGAGGAAAGAACGGTCATAATGATGGGAAAGAATAGGTAACAAACGCGAAAAGCGTGTACCTAAGGAAAAAACTAATAAAAAAAAAGTTCAGCTTCATCCATCGAGCTCAAAATTTTACGAACATATAATACCGTATCCACATCGAAAAACTTTAAGGCGTTACCCCCACTTGTAGCGCAAAAAAGGCCTTTGTCATGAATTTTTTAAAAGAAAACTACAAAACTTTTTAATCGATCAATATACCATCTTAAAGAACACATCTTGAAGAACTTTCAGTAATTTTTTTATTGAAAAATATTACATTGTTTGGTGGCAAATGGCCGTCAATGAAATTATGTTTTTATATACACGGTTTGCAGTGACCAACATTGATTTAGTCAAATATGAGTATAAACTAGTCTTTAATCGAAGGATTTTAAAAAATATTAATTTTTCACAAAATGGCGGACAGTCAAAGTTAATGGTTCGATTTTAACGAAAAAAACGGCCGTTTTTTGGCTATAAGACGGCCACTTTTTTTTCGAAAAAAAAAATCGAACGATTAAAGACTACATTTTTATGTATTAAATAAGCCTGCAAAATTTCAAGAAGATCAGTTCATTAGTGTTCGCTAAGCTTGGTCACCAACTTCAGAAATGCCATTTTGAGAAAAACGCGTTTAAAGTTTCTCTTTCAACGCTCTTTCAACGCGGATTCTTCTCTTTCAACGCTCATATCTCAGTCAATTTTGTTCGGATCGACTTGAAATTTTCAGGACATATTCTCAGATACTTATACTTCAAAAAAATGCAATAAAAAAAATCGATTTTTTCAAAATCGCAAGTGGGTTTAACCTCTTAGATGCGTTTTTCTCGAAACTATGTTTTTCAAATCGGTGACCACTATAATTCAAAAACCACTCGATGGATTTTGATGAATTTTGGTGTGCTTCTTGATAGCATTAAAAACTAGTCCTTAATCGAAGGATTATCATTTATGTTGAAAATGTATATATTTTTTAACAATAAACGAGCGATTTTTTGGTCGAAAATCGAAAGTTATCTGTCGGAAGCCGCCATTTTGTTAATTTTTGAAAAATAGCCTCTATTAAGGACTAGATTCATTAGTAAAGTGATAATTTTTTTTTTATTTCAGATGATCAAGTAAAATTTTATGATGGTCACTGCAAAGCACTACATGCCGAAAGGGGGTCCGACAAAGATGGCGATATTTTTATAAATAATCAATATTATTCTTTGAAAATTTGTACAAGTCAAGCTGAAATATAACATAAAAAGTTTGTGCAACCACTTTTGCAGAACAAACTTAATTACTATAAAAAAAAATTATTCAAGATGCTCGTTTTTTCACGCCTCTGACTGCACCTCACCTCTTAACCGAGATATAAGCCTTGATTTGACGACGAAAAAAAAATTCTCTTCATTGTTTCATCGATATTTTTATGAAAGGTTATCTGTAAATTAAAATTCAACAATTTATAAATATCTATGTAAATGTAGCTATCGTTATGAGTAGCCGTTTTTTATACTTTGGTTTTTTTTACAAAATGCCGACTATTTGGACATTATTTTCTATTTTCTTGGCCCTCTTTCTGTATTCAAGCAGTCTTTAAAAATAGTAATTATCAAATTTTAAAAACGCCGATACATACAGCCTACGTCACTGCGATTACAAAAATGTTTTGTACAAAATTGAAAATCGGTTGATAAGTTTTTAAGTATTCGGTCGGACAAGGTCGAAAAAACTAGTTTCGAGAAAAACGCTTTCAAAGTTTTCGTTCCGTGTTTCTTGATATGAAATTACGTTTTTTTTTTCTAGAATATCGGTACTTACATTGAAGTATGTAGTCGCGTGCGATATGACGGTTCTTCATCTTCATGATAGTTCACAAAATAATAAGAGCCTGTACTTTATCTATTGTAAATGATGCCACACCTGTAGGGACTGAGGGCACTAACCGGTTGTGCTAGCTGTTCTCACTAAAGTGACTATAACTCCGTCAATTTTCGGACTTGTGAATAAAAATGTTGCCAACATGTTTTTCAATACATGTACTTTCAAGAATTAAAAAAATAAAAAATGTCCTTCAAATTTGGCTTAGGGGGTGTGAGAAAGCTACTGAAGTTGCTCAAAACGAGCGGGCGTTTAAAATATTGGTGCAACGGTATTGGAAAATATGATGAAAAAATTATCGTTGCTCCCAAACGTAAATGAGTTTTGACTTTGCCCCTTAGAAAATAAATTTAAAAAATTGTTGAAGAAAAGTGCCGAAACGATCGAGAAATGCTCACAGAGAACTTTGAGTCTTTCTTGATCGGCATTTTTTTCAAAATACATTTCACATTGGGGTGGTGGTCAAAACTTTGAAAGGCGAAATAGAGAACGACAAAGATTTCCAAATGACAGAATTATAACCCAAAATAACCAACTGTAAATTAATCGAAATTTTATCCTTCGACTGATGACGAAATCAAATAACTATTACACCAAATGATTATTTATTCGAGACCTCATTTATGCGAGAACGCGTATTTAGATTGTCTGCAGTTTGAGTCATACAAATACTGTTTCAAACAATCTAGAACATTCATATCTTCGAAATAGAAAGAAGTGAGTATCTAATATTGGTAATACCATCTATAGCAAAAAGCCATATATCGAGGATACAACTTCGAATGTGAAGATCTTAGATAGGCAAACGAGCAATGGTCTAAAATAGCGAACACCGAAATAGTGAACATCAAAGAAGTGAACGAGTTGCTTCATGATTTTCCGCCGATTTTCGCTAATACGTACGAGATTCTTTTAAACTCTTCAAGGGGGGATATACATATACCCAAACAAACTCTAGGAATTTGGAAAAATCGTTCTCTTTTGGCTTCAAAAATACTTTGGGGTCATAAAAACAATATGCAATTGGTCCTAGAGCGATTTTTCTAAAGGTAATTCTGTAGGTACACGTATGAGCCAAAAGTTTCGGTCGAAGCGTATAGTAACATCCAATGCCTATACCAAGGAGACTAGAGGTAAGGAGTACGAACGCCTACGGCGATCACGATCCAAAAACGCCTATGGAAATCCAGCTGCGAAGGGTGGCGCTGCTGTCCTACCGAACCGAATTGAAGTCACCAACAAACCAGTGCCGAAAACACTCTTTGCTACTTCATATGGAGCGATAATTTGATCACATTAATTGTAAAACCAGTGCCTTACGATATGCAAAAAGCACCCTTTGCTTTTTCATATGGAACGATAATTTGATCAAATTAATTGTGAAACCAGTTCGTGAAGGAAATTTCTATATATTAGATAGATAGAACTCTTATATAAATAATACAGATTGATAGAGAATAATAACGAAATGCGGAAATTCAGTCAATTTTTTTTTTCGTTGCGGAAGCAGTAACATACAAAATTTATTTATAGACCGAAGAAAATTCATAAGCGTTTTGAATCCAGACAAAACTTTTACAAATGATCACACATCACGATACGCTGTACAGATAAAGAATAATAATGAAATACAGAAATTAAGTCAATCTTTTTTTTTCGTTGGGGAAGCAGTAACAAACAAAATTCATTTATAGACATAAGGAAATTCATAAGAATTTTGAATCTAGACAAAACTTCTACAAATTATCACTCATTATGATACGCTGTACAGATAAAGAATAATGACGAAATACACATATTAAGTCAATACGTTTTTTTTGTTGCGGAAGCAGTAACAATCAGAATTTATTTCCAGATACACGAAAATTCATAAGAATTTTGAATCCAGACAAAACTTTTACAAATTATCACACATCCTATTCACATATTATGATACACTTTACAGATAAACCGATCTTACAGTTTTTATTTTTTCCTATTGTCTTTCGTTGTAATTTGTCTTGTATTATTACTTTCGTTGACCGATCGCGCTAGAAAGGGTCCTCTCATGACTAGATAATAGGTTATCATTCTCACAAAATTCATAAGCATTTTGAATCTAGACGAAAAATTTACAAGTTATCACACATTATGATACGCTGTACAGACAAAGAATAACGAAATACAGAAATTAACTCAATATGTTTTTTTTCGTTGCGGTAAAACTTTTGTCTGGATTCAAAATTCTTATGAATTTTCTTGTGTGTATAAATAAATTTTGTTCCTGCTTCCGCAACGAAAAAAAAAAATTGTCTGAATTTCTGTATTTCGTTATTATTCTCTATTTGTACAGCGTATCATCAGTGTGAATATGATGTGATAATTTGTAAAACTTTCGTCGTGATTCAAAATTCATATCAATTTTATTATGTCTATAAATGCATTGTGTTAGTTACTGGTTCTGCAACAAATAAACAAATATTGTCTTAATTTCTGTACTTCGTTATTATTCTCTATCTGTACAGCGTGTCATCAGTGTGAATGTGATATGTGATAATTTGTAAAACTTTTGTTGTGATTTAATATTCTGATCAATTTTCTTGTGTCTATAAATGCATTTTGTTAGTTACTGCTTCCGCAACAAAAAACACCATATTGACTTAATTTCTGTATTTCGTTATTATTCTTTATCTGCACAGCGTATTATAATGTGTGAATATATGATGTGTGTTCATTTGTGAAAGTTTTGTCTGGATTCAAAATTCTCATGAATTTTCGTGTATCTAGAAATAAATTTTGTTTGTTACTGCTTCCGCAACGAAAAAAAAAAACATATTGACTTCATTTGTGTATTTCGTGATTATTCGTTATCTGTACAGTGTGTCATAATGAGTTATAATTTGTAGAAGTTTTGTCAAGATTCAAAATTTGTTATGAATTTTCTTATGACTATAAATAAATTTTGTTTGTTACTGCGCCCGCAATAAAAAAAACATTGACCTAATTTCTGTATTTCACTATTATTCTTTATCTGTACAGCGTATCATGATATGTGATCAGTTGTAAAAGTTTTGTCTGGATTCAAAATTCTTATGAATTTTCTTACGGATTTCGTTATTATTCTCCAAAACAATCTATATTATCTATATAAGAATTCTCTATCTAATATATAGAAATTTCCTTACTAACTGGTTTCGCAATTACTGTGATCAAATTACCGTTCCACATGAAGAAGCAAAGAGTGCTTTCTGCATATTGTACGGCACTGGTTCGTTGCTGTCTTCAATGCGGTTCGGTATGAGAGCAGCGCCACCCTTCTCATCTGGATTTCCATGGACGTTTCTTCAACACTGCGTTCGTACTCCTTACCTCTAGTCTTCTTGGCCTATACAATGCTGTTGGTTATGATTTTTTGACAGAGCTTGTACTCTCTAACTGACCTACACATTCGCACCTCATGCATAGATAGGTCTCATACTCGTATAGAGAACGGCGTTGTAATCGTGGCAACAGCGCGATTTTCCTGCAGTCATAGCGTTGAGCTTCCTACGATCCGTCTTTCGCGAAATATTTTATATAAATAAAAAAAGCGTGACATTGTCAACCCAAATGCGATACAAAGGAAAGTTTACAAGAAAAACGGCGCCTGCTAAAAGACTGAAAGCTGTGGCAGCCATGTGTCAAGGAAATGCAGCTACGGGGCCGTACGCAAATTACGTAACGCGATTGGGGGGAGTTCGGCCAGTCGTTACGGTCTACGTATGTGGGGAGGGGGCAAGGTTTGCGTTACGTCACGATTTTAAAACTGCCAGAAATAGCAAAATTTCTACATGTTCAAGTTTTTTATTTGAACTTCGAGTGCAATTTTACCGTGGACAGCTCACAGCTTTGTATACGCAATGTCAGTTAGAGGGGAAAATCACTGTGCAAGAGCTTGCACAGTAGCAAATTTTTTCTTTACATAATTCTTGAAAGTATATGTATTGAAATATATGTTGGCAACATTTTTATTCACAAGTACCGTCATATCGCCCGCAACTAGATACTTCAATGTAAGTATCAATATTCTAGAAAAAAACGTAACTTTATATCAAGAAACACGGAACGAAAACTTTGAACGCGTTTTTCTCGAAACTAGTTTTTTCGACCTTGTCCGAGCGAATACTTAAAAACTTATCAACCGATTTTCAATGTTTTACAAAACATTTTTGTAATCGCAGTGACTACGGCTGTACGTATCGGCGTTTGATAATTACTATTTTTAAAGACTGCTTGAATACAGAAAAAGGGCCTTGAAAATAGAAAAAAATGTCCAAACGGTTTTACAAAAGTTAATTATGAAAGGATCGGGTTCTCATTTTCGGGAACATGAAACCCGAAGCTTTCATTTTTATCATTTTATGAAGTATACTTCATAAAATGAGTATAAACCCGATCCTTTCATAATTATCCCGACTAGAAAGTTTGCTACGGGGCAGACTAGGGCTGTATCCGGCATGCCGCATTCCGTACCACGGCACTTTACAGGCCGCAATCCACATCAGGGCCGGATGCAAAAAGCGTTTCACACTCGTTAAAGCCCTGATACGGATTCCGGTTACGGACCTAATCAGTATACCTTTGCAGGCTCTGATCCGGCGGCCGTATCTATGCCTGAAATGACAAATAAAAGTGATAAAAAAATTATGAATAAAACAACTCTGTTCGTATTTTTTCCCCATATACCTTATTTATGTTCCTGCCTAAATGATAATTGAATTAAAACGTATTCTACCTCGTTAAAGTTTTTACCTACCCTCGGAATTGAACCTACGCTTTCTTATTCTAGAGCTGAGCGCGCTACCTATTTAGCCATTCAAACATTTTTGTAAACTTTCTTTTCTTTCCTATCTTTATCAGTCTAATTCTATTCTAAAGAATGCCAATAATTGTATGTATGATGTTGAAGGTGGCATCATTGCAATGCAATAATAATTATTGTTTTACCGCCGATTGTTTTTGCCCATTTAGGGTCTTTGCACACGGTGTATTTTCTCCATGCAGACCATGCGATACACACTTGATCTATATGCGTTTTTCAGTTCAAAAAGCGTGTGGATCAGATGTGCATTGCGGTTATGTCATGTCATCTCCGCGCAGAAAATGCGCCGTGTGCGCTTAGGCTGTGAAAACTACTCACACACGTGTAATTTCGACACAAATAGTAAATTCACTTTTATTCTTATTTATGTTTTATATACATTTTATAGCAGATATTAATCGGTCATTTTAAGTTCTGCCAATAAGAATAGTTTGAATTATGTATTATTAAATAAAATCGCTTCAGTTCGTTTGCATATCAACAATTAGGCCATGTTTATTACCTGCTCGCAGAGTGTAGATTATTCGAATTCACGCGGTTTATATCGCAAACGTCAATGAAACCTAACCTCAAAATCTTGATTCGCTAAGTACGGCTACACTGATCCGGCCGACGTCTGGCACAGATCAGGCGTGCCGTAATCATGGCGTCTATGAACGCCATATTACGGCGGCAAACAGGCTACCGTAGTTGACCCTGTTCAGGGTGCCTACTCGCGACTGGACTAAGTTTCCACTGGTTCGGGGGACTTCCGACACTGATCAGACGTGCCGTACTACGGTATTACGGACCGTAGCTTGATAGCAGCCTGATCAGTCTTCGAGCTGCCGGATAAAAATGTCTATGAAAAAAATCGCAATTATTGACAACAAAGCACCCGTTACGTAACGGAATGGGGGGGGGGGGCAAGCGTTACGGCCCCTTTACGTGGAGGGGGGGGGGGGGGGGTCAAGCTCTGGGAAATTTTGCGTTCCGTAATTTGAGTACGCCCCCTAAACGCGATGAGAATAACCATAACCTCAATGATCAGCAACAAAAATTCGCTGTCGAAGGACGTCGGATCGTGGATTCACAACATCTAGACGACAGTTGAAATTGTATTCGCTGTAACAAAGACAAATACATGCATGAATACATGCATAAATTGAGCAAATTAATTTTGTTTGCAGAATAAATTTATTTCACATTCGTCTCATAATTACTGGAACTCGGAGGGGGGGGGGGGGGGGGGGGGAGAACACGCTTCGAGTTCCCAGACCACGCGCCGATCACCTAGCTGCAGCGTACACTATTGACATTCCGTTACAAATGGTTGGGCCCGATGTCGGTGTGGAATAAGATTACCACTTTCCATAAGTCGCTATCTCCGAAACTAAACGGTCAAAGTTTGTCATTTTTTAAAAATGAATCCCACAATAGTACTGCGTACACGTGTGTTTTTATTTTAAAACCCAAACAAACTGCTATCGGTTTACGTGTTAGGTATAGGGATTGCGTACAAAAATACCCACATTCGAATCAATTTGAATTTTTGAGCATCAGTCCATGAAGGTCATATCTACACCATACTTAGATTTCGGCCAATTCCTAAGATTTGACCAAACCTACAGAACTACCTTAAAAGTTGGATAAGTGTTTATACGTACGGCAGGTTTGTAGTCACATGAGCCTCGCGGTTGAGATATCAGCGTGCGGGCTCTGAGTGTAGACGACGCGGATCGATCCCCGGTAGAAATGTATTTTTTTATATTAAACATATATGAATTAAATATAATAAATAATGCCTGGATAGGCGAAAGTAGCTACAGCGAGAGGAAGTTCGAAATTTTGTAAATATAAAATGAAGAAAAAAAATTGATAAAAAATCGATTCACTGGGGATCGAACCCGGACCGCAAGCATCGTTAAGTGGAGATATACACCTAGATGGTCGAGGTCGAGGATTTAGAAGCTATGAACATTCCGTTGACCGTAGAAGACCTACACTATGGGCCTGGTATCGATGATTCCATGTAAGTTGACAAATTTCATGATTTATTCATTCCCAAATTTTCAAACGCGTTTTTCTCAAAGCCACGTTTTTCAAATCGGTACCCAAAATTTCTCGAAAACCAATGAACCAATTGCCTTGGGGGTTTTGTGGTTATTCTATACATCATTATCTAGTACTTGTCATAGGATTTCTTTCCGTTACTTAGTTTTTGTTTTATAGGCAAAATAATAACTAATTTTTGGCCCAAAAATCACTATTTATGTTCAAACGTTCGCCATTTTGTCATAAATCGATATTTTCAAAATCGGTTTTGACAAGTACTAGATTATAGTATCTTATTTAATCATCTTTTTGGTTTTTTTTTCAGATGATTTTTGAAGAAACGCTAGTGGGTACCGTATACGCAGATTTTTACGAAGCTCCAAGGATCATACAATATCCTTGTATATTTTTGATATTTTTAAATGAAGAAAATTAAACATATTTTTGAATGTATATACTTTTAGATAATTAAAACCCCAATCCGGAATTCCAAATAGTTTTCCTTGAAAAAAATCACAAAAATGGCATTCTTTTCCGGCTCCTAGGTGTATATCTCCCCTTCATCCGTCATGCTGCCAACTCAGCCACAACGCTCATTGAGGATAAAGAAACATTTTTGATACACGCTTATTCATAATGTTTACTGTTGAACAAAAAACGCCGAAACGACCGCGGCAAAGGCTCAAGATTTCTTTTTGAACTTTCCACGGTCGTTTCGGCGTTTTATCTTTCAATGCGTTTCGTCGTTGGTTTTTTTAACCCGCATTCTCGGCATTAAGACGGGATGACACCTCATCGCGATCGGTATGGTAGAACAATTATAGATACCCAAAAATCTCTGAAACGGCTCTTCAGATCCCGTCGAAACTTTGCCAAACGACGTCAAATAGATAGACAGCACAGCTGTCTGCCCCTCAAATTTTCTGAATTTGAGAAAATTTGGGGGCAGACAGCTGTTCGTCTATCTATTTGACGTCGTTTGGAAAAGTTTCGACGGGATCTGAAGAGCCGTTTCAGAGATTTTCGGGTATCTATAATTGTTCTACCATACCGACCGCGATGAGGTGTCATTCCGTCTTAACAGGCAACTGAGAGAAAACAATGATCTCGATACATGTTTTTCTCTTTGAAATTCATTTAATGCATATTCCAATCCGCAGTACGGCCACACATGTATGTCGAGCGCGATCGGACGGAAAACCTCGCTTCGTTCGCCTGTCGAGTGATCACGATTTACGAGGGGCAGACTTTTCCCCCACCGAGCTACCCATTCGTGTTCACACTGACGACGCTGACTGCGATACCGACTTGAGCGGTGATCACGACTCGCGAGACTGCAAGGGAATCTGCAACCTCGACAGAGGCGATAATCACAAAATTATATTCCTGAACTCGCCGCCGCGATTTAGCGCCATTTCCGAGGCACGCCGAAAAGGGAAGCGTTGTACATCTCCCTACTAATCTCTGCCGAAAAGGGGAGCGTTGTACATCTCCCTACTAATCTCTGTCGGACGAATAAGCGGATGTTGTTCGTCTGGATAGCGGGTCAGTTCACGCCATATTTCCAGTAGGCATACATGCCATTGTGATTCGTGTCAGCTAGTATCCGGACGAATAGCATATATACAATTGTCTCGATAGAATGTGTTAAATTGTTACACAAACTGGCTGGACGAATAATTGACACGTATTCGTCCGAATAAAATCTGTATACTTTTGTTTGGGTTTGGATTTCATACGCTTAACATACGCTTATGCGAAGGAAAACTGCCACTTTTCGTCACTGGCAGCGCTAGCATAGCACGTCCCGAGCGAGCGGTGTCTGAGCGTATGTTTTCAACCAGACGGTCAA
Organism: Ophion ellenae; assembly: GCA_963210295.1. NCBI lineage: Eukaryota > Metazoa > Arthropoda > Insecta > Hymenoptera > Ichneumonidae > Ophion > Ophion ellenae. The sequence continues at coordinate 9,549,466 of OY723388.1, forward strand.
ACTTATTTATTTATTAACGATTTCTCTAATTATTTACGGGTAGATAGCTGTTTTTTTAAGTGGCTCGGTGTTGTGTGTCAGATGTACTGCTCAAGAAACACGTTTTTTCCCTAAGGATGCCGCCAGGCGCGAACAGTGAGAAATAGCTTTGTCCTTTTCCCCCCGTTACTTTGGTCCCTCTGCTACTGAGAATCGATTTCAATTCTTCGACTCTGAAATGAGCAAATTTATTTTGAGTACTCATTGTACACAACAGAGAATGCAGAGATGTCTCTCTTCTCGGCACACAATAACAAATAAACCCTCCAACAACGTCAATGCCCTTCACGGATATATGGTACAAACAGCGACGGGGGTCGCTCTACAAAGTCCGTTTTAATAACGGATGCACAGGACAATTTCGAACGAACGAAATATTAAAATGTTTAATGTTACAAGCAAGGAGACTATCGAGAAGGAGTTCAATCTTCGTATGGTGAATGTGTATAAGAAACGTCCGTAAATTTGATTCAAGAGCGTGGTGTTAAATATGGCCTGTAGGCGTCGTCCGTATCTTCAGTGTATCAAGAATACAGTAATACAGCCAGTGCACAGGGTGAAACTGACTGTTATGGCGGCTAATTGTTGACGCTTGTAAAAAAAAAACACCTATCGTCCACTAAGAGTGTTTGTTTGCGACGGCGACTTTGAAAGAGTATCGGACGAGGGGATATCGAAAAATTTACTTTTTACTTACAAATCTAATCTGATATTTTTTTCCAAGTTTTTCTGTTTAGGTTTTAGGTTATACGTGGAACTTATTTTTGAAATCCGCGGACCTCGCGATTATTCAAGGTAATATATTTCTTTTTCCCTTCTGCCCGTTATGCACTGACAGAGAAAATAGATCTATGTTCCTGGCACTGATGATCACTCTGTACGTTCTGAAGCTTTTCTCAGAATCGAGAATTTAAATGAATTTCAAATATAATAAATCCCACCTTTAATGTTTATGTTTAATATTTCAAAATATGTTGAGATTATTCAATTTAATACATGTCTATTTTTATTTCAGAAAGATGGGGAGAACATGTGCAGTGCCAGGATGCCACAGTGGCCTTGCCAAAGATAAGGCACAGCAAAAAAGATTAGCGCTGCACCGCTGTATTCTGTTTTCCATTCCGAAGGTAACATAATTATTCAATGCGTTAATCTATACTCTACATGTCCCGCTTTTATTTATAATATTTACAGTACAGCACTGTCCATACACTTCTAGAGTTTTTGTAACCTCGGATGTTTTATAGCCACGTAAAATATTTTCCAATGCTCACGTACGACTTGTAAGACATATTGCTGTTGTTTTTCATCTCTTGTAGCATGTAATTGAATGCTGATAATAATCAAACACTATGTTCGACACAGATTTAAAAAAAATGAAATACACATGATTTTATAGCCGTTACTGTGAACCTTAACGAAGATGTCTGGCGCTTCAGATCCTCGGGGTTCTGAAAACAACGATGTTCTTCGCAACACTTTGCATCAGGGATAGTATTTTGCACATTACTTTTTTTATTATCTGTATACATATCCGTGATATTTGTGAGATGTTTAAACATATTTTTTTTACTTTCAGCATGCGAGGCCTACCCAAACAAACACAACCTGTGCATGGTCAACTTGATCGGGGAGGCCAGAAACTGCATACAACGAGAGAAGAAATATGGACAATCTTTGAATGTTCTTAAAATGTTTTCATTTCATTTTTTCCTGCTGTTAGAAAGGTTTTCCACCATAAATCATTTTTTCGCACGATGATTTATTTTTGTTGAGGTAATTTTATTAAAGACAAACAAATTAATTATTACATTGAAAAATATTTTTTCTGCAATGACAAGTGTTGATTGTCAAAATTTTATTTCAGACGTACATCAACCATCGATAAACACATTGACGTTGATAGCTTTCAGGAATTATTACTATTTTTATTTTTGTTATTGTGATCCTTATAACATATGTAATCAACAATGAAATTAATTTACGAATAAAAGGCATAAAAAAAATTTCATTACAAAAAAAATTAATTGCAGTTATAAAAAAACTTTACGAGGGGAGAATCGAAAGCAGTACCTCGTGCAGTGCCATACAGTTTCTTGATATTGTGCGTAAAATTAAACTTAAGGCGTTACCCCCGCTTGTAGCGCAAAAACAAAGGTCTTTTTCATGAATTTTTGTAAAGAAAACTACAAAACTTTTTTAATCGATCAATATACCATCTTAAAGAATACATCTTGAAGAACTTTCAGTAATTTTTTTATTGAAAAATATTACATTGTTTAGTGGCAAATGGCCGTCAATGAAATAATGTTTTTATATACACGGTTTGCGTTGACCAACATTGCGGCGAAGTGGATCATCTGAAAAAAAAAATGCGGATGGATTTAGTCAAATATAAGTATAAACTAGTCTTTAATCGAAGGATTTTAAAAAATATTCATTTTTTACAAAATGGCGGACGGTCAAAGTTAATGGTTCGATTTTAACGAAAAAAATCGAACGATTAAAGACTACATTTTTATGTATCAAATAAGCCTGCAAAATTTCAAGAAGATCGGTTCATTAGTGTTCGAGTAATATTGGTCAGCGACTTTAGAAATGCCATTTTGAGAAAAACGCGTTTAAAGTTTCTCTTTCAACGCTCTTTCAACGCGGATTCTTCTCTTTCACCGCTCATATCTCAGTCAATTTTGTTCGGATCGACTTGAAATTTTCAGGACATATTCTCAGATACTTGTACTTCAAAAAAATGCAAAAAAATCGATTTTTTTCAAAATCGCAAGTGGGTTTAACCCCTTAACAAACAAACGCATCTTAGTAATAGTTAGATTGTAGACTTTGGACTGTTGTTATCAGCATCTTTGAGTCTTAATATTATTTTAATAAATGTAAAATGTAAACTGATAGCTCATGGTAGCGGTGGGTCTCGTTATGCTGCGGATGATGCTCGCTACTGTGTAGCGAATCTCTGTGTTGGCTGCGGGTGGTGCCATAGCTTTTGAAAAGGATATTTCCAATGTGACTTGCGGGTGTATCGCTTCAATACTTTTGCTGAGTTGTCGCTGTCACTTTATGAGCGTTTATATTTAAACTTGTAGTATCGGCATCACTTATAATTCACTGGGTGAGCTAGGTTATTGCAATATGCACAGCGAGAACACGCGTGAGTCTTGTGATGAAGCTTGCCACTGTGTAGCGAACATCTGTCTTGCTACTGTCACTGCGGATGATCCTCGCTACTGCGTAGCAATCCTCTGTCTTGCTACGATCGCTGCGGGCAGTGCTATAGCTTGTGCAAAGGAAGTTTCCTATGTGACTTTCGGGTGGATCACTTCAGTTCTTTCTATGAGTTGTCGTTGTCTCATGTCTCTCACTTTATGAGCGTTTGTGTATGACCTTGTAGTATAGGTATCACTTATAGTCCACTGGGTGATCTAGGTTATTGCAATTCGCACAGCGGAGGAGCTGTTTGTCTGATAAGTTATTCAAAGTGCATTTTCCGTTTTTGTCTCAAGCACTACACTTCACGCAGTGGTATGTGACGTTGCAATTTACACTCGGATGTTCCAGTCGCTGACATTTTCTACGTCCTTTACACACTATAATCTCGGCCACCTAACCACATTTGAATGGAATTTATATTTACGTCGGATATACATTATTATAGCATTTTTTAGGTGTTTTTTTTCATAATTAGGTGGGTAATTGCACTACGACTTAAATGTAGAAACATCTTAAGGCACTACTACAGCTACACGAAATTTACTTATAAAATGAATTAAGGTTAAGAAAATGAAAATGTTCAGCTCATATGACAGCTAATAACAACGCAGACAGCTGATTATAACGCATGCGCAAAACATACATGTATATAGAGTACATAATGGTTGTGTTCGTTGGGGCTCATCATTTTGATACGAACAAGTGCGCATGTGCATAATGATGCGCAACGCGCAACTGCGCATCATCAAATGCGCATCACTATGCGCATGCGCAATCAAAATGAGACCCAATGACTAACGTTCCCAGCGCCACTTATGCGGAACCCTTATTTGTTGCACTTTTACGGACGCGCCAGAATGCGAAGATTGGACTCCTTCCCTATAGTCTCCTTGGTTACAAGATTCAATTTTCAGAAAAATATGTATAATAATTCACTTTAGGGGACGTGACGTGAGTTTGAAATGATTGGGACGTGCTATGGTGGCGCCGTCTGCCCCGAGCTTTGCGTTGCCTTTCCCACTCGTCCGATAAAGCCCAACGCACACGACGCTTGTTTTGCTGCTGGATTGCTTGCTAGAATTTGCCGCTAGGTTCAAAGAGGACCATCGCGCGTCGAGGGGGGTGGGAGGCGGATTTTTTGATGAAATTGTTTAAAAATTTTTTTTGTATGTAGTAAACAGATCAATAAAACTATATGCCAAGTTTCACAAGTTTTCCGTTGTATACTTTCTTCACAAAAAAATTCCCAAAAAGCGGTAAATTTTGCGAAAAAAAAGACAATCCCCCCTTAAATAAAAATGGAGCTCTAACAAACGATGAAAATTAACTAACAATCACTAGCATTCGTCTAACAATCTAATAGAATGTCAAGAATCAACGTTTGGCTGAAATTGACGAGTTACATGTGCAAAGCCGGAAGCAGCTGTCGCGGCGATGCTGCCAACCTTCGCGACATGTAGCGCGCTCTCGCGCCGAAAAGTTTTTCAGCGATTAAATAAAAATGGAGCTCTAACAAACGATGAAAATTAACTAACAATCACTAGCGATCGTCTAACAATCTAATAGAATGACATGAATCAACGTTTTGCTGAAATTGATGAGATACATGTGCAAAGCCGGAAGCAGCTGTCGCGGCGATGCTGCAAATCTTCGCGTCATGCAGCGCGCTCTAGCGCCGAAAAGTTTTTCAGCGATTAAATAAACAATCGATTAAATAAAAATGGAGCTCTAACAAATGATGAAAATAAACTAACAATCAGTAGCGATCGTCTATCAATCTAATAGAATGACAAGAATCAACGTTTTGCTGAAAATGACGAGTTACATGTGCAAAGCCGTAAGCAGCTGTCGCGGCGATGCTGCCAACCTTCGCAACATGCAGCGCGCTCTCGCGCCGAAAAGTTTTTCAGCGATTAAATAAAAATGGAGCTCTAACAAACAATGAAAATTAACTAACAATCACTAGCGATCGTCTAACAATCTAATAGAATGACAAGAATCAACGTGTTGCTGAAATTGACGAGTTACATGTGCAGAGTCGGCAGCAGCTGTCGCGACGATGCTGTTATCTTCACGTGGATTGCAGCGCGCTCTAGGGCCGAAAAGTTTTTCATTAATTTATTAATAATTGAGCGCTAACAAACGATATAAAGTGACTAACAATCACTAACAAACGACTAACAATCGATTGGTTCCGAAGAAAAGTTCGAAATCACTAGAAAACCATTTTCTGCGGCTATGGCATAAATTTGTTTTTTGTTTTATTCAATAAATAAAGTCTAACGAACGCTGGGTTTTGTCTAACAAACACTAACAAACGACTAACAATCGATTGGCGTAAAAAAAAATCGATATTCCCATAGTCGGCGGCTAAGTTTATGGAGCTGGTTCAAAGGGTGTGTTCCGATATTAGGTTTGTTCGCGCTAGCTACACTTTCTACACTTTTTAAGGGAGTGTACACTTTCGCGTTCGTTTTAACGGAAATGACGTCACGCGCCGCTGTTCGCGTTACGAGTGTAGCTACACTTTCGTGCCACTAACCCTAGACTTTCTACACCCAATCTTGACGAGGTTTAAAAGTACACGAAAAGTGTAACAGTGATATTACTAGAATAACCCCATAACCAGCGAAACTGTCAGTGAGTGTATACAGAGGTAAGTACTACACAACCTAAAATATTTAAGGCAATCACAAACAAATTCTCATTTATTACGAAAAATAATCAATAATAAAAGTTCAAAATAACAAACTATTATAATTATCAATCGATATCGATCAAGGTGATTAAAAAATTGACATGACCTCCAAAGTATAAGGCAATCACAAACAAATTCTCATTTATTATGAAAAACAATCAATAATAACGGTTCAAAATAACAAAGTATTATAATTTTCAATTTCTATTGATCAAGGTGATGAAAAAATTTACGAGATATAATGACAAGTGTTTATTATAAATTCGCAGTATCACAATACGTTCCAATCTACTATCAACGCAAACAGAAGCTAACATGGAACAGGAGCTAAAAATTAAGTCAGCAGTGCTGTTCCGAGATTCAGAAGGCGGCTTAGTCGTTGATGCTGACAACAGCGTGTGCATTTGTGAAGGTTTTGGATATCTACAATCGTATCACTAACACTCCATTCTATGTAAAACTGGTCCCAGTACATCCATTCTGGGCGCAATTACAAGTACAAGTTAATAATTTCAATAACACCGTCCATTGTAATCAGTTTACGAGATCAACAAACTTGAGGTTACACAGTATATCTCTTTAACAGTTAGATGAGACTCCGTAATCTCATGTGTTGTTTGAGGTTAAGGTGTGGTCCACTAGGTCGCCGCCATGTTTCTTGTACACTATCGCCAAGGAGACTATAGGGAAGGAGTCCAATCTCCGCATTCTGGCGCGTCCGTAAAAGTGCAACAAATAAGGGTTCCGCATAAGCGGCGCTGGGAACGTTAGTCATTGTGCACTGTGTTTTGCGCATGCGTTGTTATCAGCTGTCTGTGTTATTAGCTGTCACATGAGCTGAAAATTTAAATTTTCTTAACCTTAATTTATTTTATAATTAAATTTCGTGTAGCTGTAGTAGTGCCTTAAGATGTTTCTACATTTAAGTCATAGTGCAATTACCCACCTAATTATGAAAATAGACACCTAAAAAATGCCACAATAATTTATATCAGATGTAAATATAAATTCCATTCAAATATGGTTAGGTGGCCGAGATTATAGTGTGAAAAGTACACAGAAAATGTCAGCGCCTGGAACATTCGAGTGTAAATTGCAACCTTACATACCACTGCGTCAAGTGTAGTGCTTCAAACGAAAACGGAAAATGCATTTTAAATAACTCATCAGATAAACCGCTCCTCCTCTGTGCAAATTGCAATGACCTAGATCACCCAGTGAACTATAAGTGATGCCTATACTACAAGGTCGTATACAAATGCTCATAAAGTAAGAGACATGAGACACCGACAACTCATAAAAAGAATTGAAGTGATACATCCGAAAGTCAAATTGGGAATTTCCTTTACACAAGCTATAGCACTGATACCGATACTTTTACACAAAGTTGCCGTCGCATATAAACAATCTTAATGGACGATAGGTGTTTTTTTTTTACACGCGTCAACAATAAGCCGCCATAACAGTCAGTTTGACCCTGTGTACTGGCTGTATTACTATATTTTGATACACTAAAGATACGGACGACGCCTACAGGCCATATTTAACACCACGCTCTTGAATCAAATTTACGGACGTTTCTTATACCCGTTCACCATACGAAGATTGGACTCCTTCCCTATAGTCTCCTTGACTATTGCGTTCGCGCTAGAGTTGCTTACCCGCGAGGTAATAAACTACACTCCCTAGACACGGCCCTAGTTCCGTTTACACTGGCGAGTGTAGAGGGCAGCTAGCGCGAACAAACCTATTGACTACAAGTGCTGACGACGTGACGTCAGACAGTCGAACTGCAGAAGTCGTTCCGATATTGTTTTTACCGCCTCTATCATACAATCAGACTGGAATATCGGAACGCAATCCACAACAGTTTTAGCAGCACGTTGGAGGGGCGAGTCTCGGTGATATTTTTTTCTAGCCTCCAATTGTGAACATGGATCCGAAAATATTAATAATTTCAAAAATCGCGAGTGTCTTGTGTGATTCGTCGTAAAGCGGTTCAAGCGATGATGACGAATTATTCCTTTTGGCGATGTTGCACAAAGTGGACGTAATTCCTCGCACACGTTGTCGAGATTGTGCCTTCATTTACAAATGAAGAATTTAGACAGCATTTTCGGTAAGAAAGTCATAAGTATAGGAAATGTTGATGATTAGAGCTTATAAGATTGATAAAACCCATTTACTTCAGTTTGTAACTATATATAATCTCCTAAATAAAATAGTATACCGATAAGTGTTGTACTCTCTGCTACAATCCATTTGTTACAACAATATGACTTTTACATTTCAGGATGAATCGGACGACCTTCGAAGCGGTGGTGCAGCTGTGCGAACCCCATCTCGCAAAGCAAGGTGAGAGGTACGGCAGGAACCCTGTATCGCCTAGGAAACAACTCCTCATGGCGATTTGGTTCATGGCTACACCCAACTCATACCGGTTACCCTTTGCACTCGAGCGGCGCCGCTCGAGTGCAAAGGGTTAAATTATGACATTATTGCTTTTTATTGGGTGTGTTTTTGATAGCGAAGCGCTTAGCAGTGTCCCTCAGCGATTTAACACTGATTACTAGGCAGCCGCTTTATCCAGTGCAAAATCTTCAAGCAGCGCTGCCATGAGTACTGCTAAGCGCTTTGGTGTAAAAATTGCACTTATTGTAAATCTTGAATACAATAACAAAACTATGCTCTCAATTGTCTTTAATCAATCTTCTGTCCAGGTGTATCTCAGATCGATTCGGCATAGGCAAAGCTACAGGATGGCGGAGTGTGCAAAGAGTTGTCAAGGTTCCGTACGCATACGTCAAAATATTTATCAAATGGCCAACTGGGGAGGAAGCTGAGCGGAACGTGGAAACTGTCCAATGCTGGTATGGTTTTCCCGGCACTATTGGAGCAGTTGACGGAACGCACATCAAAATAGCTGCGCCAAACGAGAACAGCAAGTCGTACGTGAACCGGAAAGGGTTTCATTCGATGCAGTTACATGTAATTATTGTTAACAACTTTTATATTCATCAGGACTCTATTTACTAGAGGCCCTATAAACAAAATTTTGTAGTCTCAATATTCTATTTGTTGTATTCAATGTAAAGCCCACACCTACTTCTAAAATGTCATCACATTATATTTTATTGCAGGTCATTTGTAATCCGCAATTGGAGTTCATCCACTGCTATGCGGGACAAGTTGACTCTGTGCATGACATGCGGGTTTTGCGTTTGTCACTGTTTGAACAAATGTGCACGGACGCAAATTTTCCCAACGACAGCTATATCTTAGGCGCCGCGGCGTACCAGGTATCAAAGTACATCATGGTGCCATTCAAGGACAACGGTCATCTTGGAGAAGCGGAAACCCTGTTCAACTGCCGTCTATCTTCCGCGAGGATGATGGTTGAACGATCGATAGGCTTGCTGAAGGGCCGTTTCCGAAGTTTGCTGGATACCTTTCCAGCGCGAAGAACAGATCTGCTGTCGAAATATGTTATAGCTTGTTGCATTTTGCATAACATTTGCTTATTGCAAAATGACACCAAGGATATTCCGATTATCGTCAATGATGCTGGAGATATACAGCGAGCACCAATCGAGAACGCCAACGGACAAGAGGGCCTGAATAAAAGAAACGCAATTATGTACCATCTCAATAGAAATTAAGACGTGTGCAAAAAACGTATGTAAAAACGAGCGTAACTGACGTAGAAACGTTATAAGTAAGTTAATAAGTAAACGTTATTAGTAAATAACTTATCCCGGAGAAAATAAAATGTATATTTTCATAAAAACACCCTTTTTTATTTCCTACGTTTCCTTTGGCACCTTTCAGAACTTGAATGCACTATAGATTAAATAGGTACGTAAATAATACTTATCTTAAGAGTATTATCACCCGAGATCACTTAAATAACTAAACAGCATTTTCATTTTTTTCAACGTAATAGATTTTTGACCAATTAGAAATAAACAGCGTAAAATAAAAAAATTAAACCTCGGATAAAAAAAAGAAACGACTTCCTTCTCGTTAGTTTCAGTCTTTTTACTGATTACAAATAAGCAAAGCAAAATGAAATAAAAAAACCCCCAAAAAATTCGAAAGAAACTTACAAAACAACTTAAAAAAAAAACTTTTTTTGTACGTAAGGTAGTACGAGCGCGCAATCTTGATTTCTATAGATTATGTTCTAATTTTAACCAGACATCGTTCATATTATGCATGTTTGAGTGAAATTTCAGAACAGTCGATTATTTAGATTGGGAGATAATGGGTTTTAAATTGCAACTTTTAACACTGCAGGGTCCGCATTGAAATTTAGACAGAACAATTTTCCGTAAAAAAAATTTGTCTCCTATAATAAGAAGAGGGCAACACCACATCGTTCCACGTATCCAATGACGTGAGTTTCCGCGGCATAATTAAAATAATACTGCAACACAAATTTTTACTTGGAAGTAATTTATAACCGAACAATGTTTTTAATTAGTTATGAATGAACCAACATTTTTATTTGTTAGTGGAGATAACATAAACACTATAAAATATTAATATTTATAATGCAAATATTTTTTTATCATACATTTTTTTACTTTAGGAACACGATAATTATTTTTTTTCTCGAAATATTGAATAATACTGTTCTGCGGTGTTGCCATATGTCTTCTTATTATAGGGGACAAATATTCTTTACGGAAAATTATTCTGTCTAAATTTCAATGCAGACCATTATCTCCCAATCTAAATAGTCAACTGTTCGGAAATTTCACTCAAACATGCATAATGATATAAGCAATGTCTGGTTAAAATTTGAACAAAATCTATAGAAATCAAGATTGCGCGCTAGTACTACCTTAAAGCTAAGTTTCTTTACTCATTAAAAATAAGCAACGTAAAATAAAAGAAATGGATTAATTCTACGAGAATCTCAAAACACAATATTTGTCGAATCTTTCTTTTGGGGGTCTTCACTTGTACGGTGAATTACGAGTCTTTTCCTTTCAATGACTCCACCAACAGTTTCTCGAGGCGGCCGAGTGCGGCAAGTTTTTCCCTGTGATGCTGCTCTCGTAGATCTCGACTCTTTTTCTTCGCCTCCTGTGAATATTCGATATGCTCCTTCAAATACGGGTGCAATTTTCGCCTTGTCGAATCTAAAACAGAAACTAAACTTTAATCGTTCAATCAACTGAAACGGAGAAGAAATCTTTAAATATGCTATTTTTTAATACCATGTGTAGGGTGCAAAGAGCTGAGAGGGAGAAGACTGATGCGGGGGAGGAGGAGGTCGGACAAACGATGAAAAAAGTACGAGAGGCGAGGAAAAGAAAGGAAGCAGCGTCAAAAAGGAAAAAGATGACAGTAAGGAGAATGGGAAGGAGAGTAAGGCTGAAGGGAAAGAAGCGTTAGGCACAGAAAAAGAATAAGAGAGAAGGAAGAAGGAAGACGGAAGAAAAGGAAAAACGAGTTAGGGGGGGCGATGCAGGATAGAAGGAAGAACATATGAAAGGAGAGGCAAAAGTAGGAAATCGGAAGAAAGGAGGTGGAGGACGTAATCGAGAGAGAAGCGTGGAGATGGAGAAGATGGTAGTGGAAGTAAGCTAAGATCGGACCAAGTGCTAAAGGAGGACAATATATAAGCTGCGGGAGGAAGCGGCAGAAGAGAGGCGCAAAGAAAGGAAGGTGTTTGTAGCGGAAGATAGTATAACGGTGAACGGGTGGACATACAGGTGGGAGGAGAAGGAAAGAAGAAAAAAGGAAGAGGAGCGAAGGCAAGAAAAAGGAGCAGTGTGATTGTATAGAATAACAAGGGGAAACGAGCGGAGGGAAGTGAAATAAAGAAAAGTTGTAATTTAGCAAAAGCGCAGAAATAAATAAATGAAAAATACCTCATTCGGGTTCTTTGTCGTTCTTGTTTTGGAGGTCCTCCTCTTCCTCCACCATTGATCCGGCCACCGACCGAGGTTTCATCAATGGCTTGTCCCCGAACATATCGTTCATAATCTGAAGAAACAAAATCGGTTTTATAAACAACATTTTCAATAACGTTACCAAATGAATGTAGCACACGGCACACCTTAAAATATTCCCAATCTTTGCGGCTATTTCCACTTTTTTTTTGTTTGCGTCAGAAATAATTTTGTAGGTGCGTTTCAAAGCTTGAAACTTGGTAGCACACTTTGTTCCGGACAAGTTGTATCCTTGGGCATTCATTCCCAGCGTAATGAAGTGTATTAATCTTAATTGTCTTTTTTAGTAGGAACTGAAATTTGCACTGTTTTTCTGGGCCCTGCGTACGTTCTAAACGTCGTTGGTGGCGCAGGTTGAAGTTGAACGTGATCCTCGTTTCCCGTGCTGCTTGACGAGGGTGGCGTCTGCGAGACGCTGAGATCTGTTTGTTCGACTGTTGACAGGTGGTTTCAGTCGTTCGCTGTTTATGTTAATCGTTCTATCGTTGACTTCGATTTCGAAAACTCGATCGTCGTGGCGTTTAACGACTTTATGTGGTCCAGAGTACGGTCGATCAAGGCCTTTTCTTGTTACGTCCTGTCTAAGGAACAGGTGGCTACTGCATCCTTATAGCAGAACGTTTTTGTTTTGCAGTGATGGCTTGCAGGTACTGGCTTCAAGTTCCGCATATGGATGCGCAATTCCTCGAGGAATATGTTCGGATCCGGAGATAGGTCTTCGTGGGTGAAAAACTCACCCGGAATTCGTAGCGTTGTGCCGAAGATGTATTCTGCGGTCGATCCTTTGAGATCTTCCTTGAAACACGTGCGTAGACCGAGAAGAACAGTAGGTAAGATTTTTACCCAAGCGTTTGTTTGATGACACATGATCGCAGCCTTGAGGGCACGGTGCCATCGTTCCACGAGGCCGTTGGCAGCCGGATGATAAGCCGTCGTATGGATGTGTTTGGTACCGACGAGCTGCGTCGTGGCTGAAAACAGTACGGATTCAAATTGGCTAGCTTGATCCGTTCTGATAGTTTTCGGGCTGCCGTATCGAGCCATCCAATTCCTGAAGAAACTTCAAGCGACTGTGTTGGCGGTCATATCTTTCATCGGAACGGCTTCAGGCCATTTTGAAAAACGACAAACCATAGTGAGACAGTAGCGGTGACCTTGCGCTTCGGGAAGTGGTCCTAATATGTCGACGTGGATGTGGTCGAAACGTTGGTCTAGCTCAGTAAACGTTTTTTTGGCTGTGCATGGATGTGCCGTCCGATTTTCGCTCGCTGGCAAGCGATGCAGTTGCGAGCCATTTGGGTGATGTCTTTGTTCATTGACAGCCATACGTAACGTTGACCAATCAACATTCTGGTTGCCTTGCCTTCCGGATGCGAGAGTCCGTGAAAGGCGTCGAAAACTTGTCGTCGAAATCTGAATGGAACGTACTGAATGGAAATGGAATATCATCTTGTAAAACGTCACAATAGATATCCTGTCGTTGAGCTCCGAACGTCAGCTTCTGTAGTTTCAGTGACATTGTATTGTTTGCGAGAAGATTCTGCAAATCGGGATCTTGAGCCTGAGCGTGGGCTATCGCTGGGAAGTCGATGACATTCGCAAGACGGAGCGGTTGCGGAGTATTCACGGCGTTAATCCTCGACAATGCGTCGGCGACGACATTTTCGATTCCTCTCACTGCTGTGATATTTGTGGTGAATTGACTAATATAACCTAATCGTCGCAGTTGTCGTGGAGAGGCTTTTGTCTGATCTTTGGTGGAATGCATGAGCCAGTGGCTTATGGTCGCTATGGATGGTAACATTGTATCCTTCTATCCAAGCTCTGAAATACTTGACAGCTTCGTAAATTGCAGTGAGTTCTCTGTCATACGCGCTGCAATTTACCTGTGCAGGGGAGAGCTTCTTGGAGGAGAATCCTAGCGGCTTCCACCGGTTTGCGTCCTCATTGCCTTTATTGTTAAGCTTCTCGAGGACAGCGCCTATCGCTCTACCCGAAGCGTCAGTAGTCAGACGTAGCTCGGCTCGAGGATGGGGGTGTGCCAATAGGATTGCCTCTGCAACCTCTTGTTTACATATTTCGAAGGCTGCCAGAGTCTCATCCGTCCATTGGACGGGGAATTTGTCTTTCTTGCGCGAGTCTTTGAGCAATGCGTGGAACGGGGCTTGCGTGGCTGCTGCGTTCCTGATCTACCGACGGTAAAAATTGAATGTTCCTAGGAATTGCCGTAGTTGCTCCAGAGTTTCCGGACGTTTGAACGTTGCAATTGCTTCTACTCGGTCGGGGAAAGGCCGTGAACCTTCGGCTGTAACTGACTGGCCTAAGAACTTCATTTCCCGGACGCCGAATACGCTTTTGCTCCTGTTGATCGTGAGTCCGTAGTCGCGCAGTCGCGTGAAGACTGCGTTCAAATGTTCCGTGTGTTCGGAGAAGAAATCGAGACCGTCTGGGACTTGATGGATGAATCGTTGGAAAGTCCGTGCTGCGTTGCACAAACCGAATGGCATGGCGAAGAACTCGAACAAGCCAAACCATGTGCTCACGGCTATCTTCGGAACGTCGGCTGGATTCACGGGAATATGATGATACGCTTGGACGAGGTCGATCTTGGAAAAAATCGTTTTCCCGCCGAGTATCGCGGAATAATCGAGCAGATGCGCGATAAGGTAACGATCGGGGATCGTCTGAGCGTTGAGACGACGGCAGTCCCCACAAGGTCGCCAATCTCCGGACTTTTTGGGCACCATGTGCAAAGGACTGGCCCAGGAACTCTTGGACGGTCGGCAAAATCCTTGATCGATCATATATTGAAATTCTTCTTTGGCTTTCCGTTGTAGTTCGACGGTGGGTCGTCGTGCACGTTCGAAAACGGGAGGTCCAGTTGTTTCGATATAATGCATCGCGTTGTGCTTTGCCGTCGCGCGTTGAATCGTTGTATCGAGAACTTCGGGATATTTCTATAGAATAGCGGCAGAAGGGTCATCCGTGTCGATTTTGGAAATGCCCGAAAGGGTGGCCCCACGAAGCGTGCCGTAAGCGAGAAATCCCGTTATAGGATCGATGATACACTTCATTCCAACGTCTACTCCGGTGTTGTAATGGGTTAGCAGATGGGCTCCGATGACTCCGTATGTTCAAAACCTTCTGTCCATATGGGTCGATTTTGGTTTGGTTTGCCGCGAATAGTTGGAAGGCTGAGATACGATTTCGTTCGTCACGAGTTGCTGTAACGGCGGTGACGTGTGCGCCGGTATCGATCAGGAATAGCTGTCCCGTTATCCGATCTTGCATGAAAAGTCGGCGTGTCTCTTGCGATCCACCAGCGTCCACCGCACAGGCTGATGGGACGTTTAGTTCTCTGGCGCACTTGTGCGCCTTGTCGCCGAACCGTCGATGATAGTAGCAAACTTTTGTATTGTTATTTACCTCGTTTGGCTCTGTAGCACGCGAGGGTTATTTAAACCTTCGTGAAAAAAGTGAATGTTTGCAAACGGACCATTTATAAGATATTGTGTTTCACACATAACCTCCATATTTGTACCTTATATTAAAATAAAAACATTCGTACTTTTCAAATAAACAATACGTTTTAGTAATAAATTTAGATGTCAGGTCATTTTGAGACGCCCTATACCTAGATCCTAAAATCCCAAAAATGAGCTGTTTTAGACTGTTTCAGCTAGGCATAAGCCGTTAAGGCAGTATTGTTGTCTAGGGCGTTGTTTTGAAGGGGATTTTTACGATGGAGTAACTAAAAAAACACTAAACAAATAGCTGAAAAAATTAATACACACTTATTTGTTTATTGATCCTTTAACAACATTTACGATTTAAAAATTATTATCATGTACTTTTATACATTTGTTATCAACGTTGCGCGGAAAACGCCTCCAATTGGCGACCAGTGTTGTGGGCATTGTATGAATCTGTAAAAAAAAACCAAACATGTTCTTCATCTCTATGAGTGCGGTAATGTTTAGTACCAGATTCAGCAAAAATACATTTACAAAATGGCGGCAACCCAAACAAACCCAAACAAACTCGATAATCAATTTTTCCGGTCATTTTACAAGTGATTAAAAAATAATTATTTCGTCTCAATTCTGCTACCAACGTTGAAAAATAGTCTAGTGATGGTGTATGCCAAATCTTAATTGCCGATTTGAAAAGTATAGTTTCGAGAAAAACGCCACTAAACCAGCGAACCGGGTGGTGCCCGGTTCGAATCCCAGTCGCGTACATTTTTTCGTGAAATATTTTTCTTCGGCATTTCGCGGCGAAATAAGACTAGTTCCACGACTGGGACTAACTCGACGACCGGCTGTATTGGTATAGGTTTTCCACAGTTTCCCTACACCCATGACACAAATGTCATGATGAATATAATACAGAGGGGAATGTCGGCTGCGGCCGCAAGAGGGGGGAACAGGGAGAAAGATGGAGAAAACAGGAGTAAACAGTAGAGAAAAGAAACGGTCACAATGAGGGCAAGAATAGGAACAAACGCGAAAAGCGTGTACCTAAGAAAAAAATACTTAAAATATAGCTCATGTTTTAGACAATAAGGTTAGAATGATTTATACTAAATTTTATAAAAATCAGTCGATTAGTTTTTTAGCTATACGTCACGCCAGATTTGAAAATGCTGTTTAGACGACCGTGCCATACCTACGCCATTTTTAAAGATTAATAAAACAAAATACCTGTGACAGCCAAAAGTAGTAACAAAACATACCCTAAGTCTCAAAAGTGGTGAAGAAATCTGTTCTTTAAAACAAAAATCATGAAAATCAGCAAGTTTGTTCCTCAACTAGTTTTCACAGACGTATTCAGAAAGGTCTGTAAAATAATAAAATAAAATGATAACAAACGATTTTTCAAATTTCTAGACATACTGCCTTAATTCATTCAATGAAAAGGACAATTTCGTGGCGTTGAAGAAAAAAAGACATTCAGTGATGATAATTATTTTTTGTCAACTTCGCCGAAAGAATGTCATTTCGATGACCCAGTACGCGAAAAAGTCGAAAATGGAATTTAACCGTATACATTATGCTTCTTTATTTATGCGTGGATCCGAAAGATCGATCAATTGCATGGACAGAAAAATTGTATTTATATTAACTAACCGCGTCCATTTGATTTTTTAAAATTCGAATTAACTAGATTTTCGTGAAATCAAATTTTTCCTATTGCATTCCATTATTGGAATTATCTATTTCAAATATATTTATTCAAATTAAAATCTATTTAATATCGTCCAATAACTAACTATTTTATTCGATTCTAATAAATCTGTGATTCGGTTTCATTTGTTCAAAAAAACAATTTAGTTGAATCTACTAAATGTATCTTTTTGATTTTCTTAAACTTAAATTAAATAGAATGTTCGTAGAGTCAACCATTTTTCTACTTGATTGAACTAATGGTCTTTATTGCAACACACATATCAGAGCGGAGTGGGGGTAGAGAGAGGAATTATATATAAATATATATATAGGTTATGTTTGAAAAATCTATAGCATGTTATTCGCTAAAACTCTCTAATTATCAGAATGATATTAACTAATTGATATAGTTTATGTGATACAACAAATAATTATAGGAATTAATTTGGTGTCTTATGCCACATCTGCGACCAAGATGTTACAAGCCCTCGGTAGCATAGGGCCGGCGTGCGTAACCATGAGTAGGTAGGTTCTAGGTTTGATTCCACATAGGTGGAATATTTCCTTCGAGAAAAATTATTTCACAAGGCCAGGGAATGACGAATTGCGATACAAAATCGTTGTGGTAAAACTCTCTATCAAAGGGTTTTCTCACTTTAGACTCTAAAAACGGTTATTTTCGCGAATTTTTTTTGATAGGTTTATATTATAGAAATTGATATAAAAGTTGTTACACTTAATAAATACACTTTCGAAATACATAAAAACAATTTTTTTATGCATTCATGTAACCCAAACAAACTTTGAACGTGTTTTTCTCGAAACAACGTTTTTCGACGGCTTGTTGATAAATTCTTCGAAACTACTGAACCGACCGTTATGAAATTTTAACCACATATTCTTTACAACTATAGCTATAGCGCATATCAAGGATTTTTTTTAAATTTTGATATTTACTATTTTATTTGCCAAAAACGATGAATAAACACGTTTTCTTTTGAAAAATGTTCGCCAGTTTGTTGTTTTTTCATATATCAAAAATCGTATGATATGCGCTATAGTCATTTACATACTGAATCTAAAACCGTTTGATTTGTTTGGTTCGGATGATCAATCTCCGAGATTTCATTAACACGTAGACCTACAATTTTTTTAGGGCATTTTTTTAACTAGTTTCATCTATAAATAGTGACTTAAATAAATGCATTAAAAAAATGTATTTTAAAAGTGTATTCATTAAGTGTAACAACTTTTATATCGATATCTATAATATAAACCTGTCAACAAAATTCATGAAGATAGCCTGTTTTGCGTCTAAAGCGAGAAGACTTAAGGGGTCGTCTCACTTTAGACGCTAAAAAAGGCTATTTGATGTTCATATAGTACACTTAGATTTACAGTGTACATTGTAAGCAAATAAAGATTTATTTGAAAGGAATCTTTATTTATTTAATCTGAATATATTTAATATTTAAAAATAGTCGAAACAAATAAAAAATATCTTTGAAGAAAATATGATCGTAGTAGAGCCGTGAGGCAAGGAAAAAACCTATTTGATTTGAATACATCCTAATTAAATTTATTTTTTAAATTTATTAAAAAACATTTTTTTTCAGTGTGAGCTGTTTGAAAAGGGAACTGTTGATGGGAACACGTATGCGGTAAAATGACAGCTTCGTCCGACTGTCAGATCCGCAAGGCACCACGTTTGGGCTTTTTCGTATATATTTTTCAAATAAATGTTGAAAGTCCGAGGTTTCTCCGCACGTGTATCGCGCGGCTCAACCGATCCAACGAATTATCATTTTTTTTCGCTTGTATTATTATTGTTCGCTAACGCCTGGTGCTTAAACGGAGTAAGGAACGAGTGGTCATTCTTAATCGTTGTCTCGCCGGTGGTATTGGCGTCTGGATCTCATGACCCTAGGGTCACCTCGGCAATTGTTCGATTAAAATAATTTTATTGTAATGAAACGGCATGGGAAAGGAGCGTGATCGCGATAGAATCGGAACGAACAGTCGAGCTATCGTGAATAATCATGGCGAGTAGCTATTTACTCTAATCTCTGCTCTTATTGAATTTTCCCACATAGATGCGGCTTTGATAAAGAATCTGTGAGTATCATCGTAACGACAAATGCGCAGGTGTGCTCTTTCGCGAAAACTGACGATATTTGGAAAAAGTTTACCGTTTTCGGTTTCGAAAAAGCAACTCAGCTTTACCTTGCTGGAAACTCTTTCCAGGGGTACAATATCCGGTTCCATTTTTACGAACGAATAATCAATTGAGGGGTTACGTGAGTTTCGAAGCGAAAATAATATTTTCTCTATTAAAAAAAATATATAATATATAAATTATTGTATTCAAAATGTTAAGCACATTAGAGAGCACATTTCAACAATATTAAAAAAAATTTCATCCAAAAATTTGGGTAATTCAAGCGGTGGGACCTGGTTTTCGGAGACCCCTTAAAAAAAGTGTCCTTGTGGTTGTCAGGATAACTCATGATAGCTTGATCTGAATTAAAAAAACCAATTTTGTCTGTTAGTAGATAAGTATAGCTCGTGATTGAACGAAAAATAAAAAAAAAATAATTGTTTGCAGAGTTTTATGCTAAATAGTTCAATTTTTGGTACAATTTACACTACGTATAGCCTCGTAAAATTAGTTGTAATTTAAAAAAAACGGTCGTTCAATCACTAGTCAATGCTATTTTCAAAAAGTGTGCAAAATTTCGATAAGATCAGTGCATTAGTTTTTGAGAAATCGTGACCACCGACTTAAAAAATAGGGTTTTGAGAAAAATGCGATATACCTGCGTCGGTCCCGGCCGGTCTTTCCCAACGGGCTGAATTCCCAAAGGCTCTCTCTCCTAGACTTCTACTCCGATTGACTTAAAGGGTGAAATGCAGTCAAAATAAACATTTTCTCGTAGTATGATGTTTCGAAAATATTCCCTGAAAATTTCAAGTCAATCCGATGAATAGTATCCGGGATATCGCGCAATTAGTGAAGGGGCGTCGGGTCCCCATGGCACGTAGCGGTTGACAAACGCGCAAACGATAATACCCGGGAAGGCAGAATGCTTCGAAGATAACAATAAATTGATCTTTTGGAAGTTTCCCCATCGGCAGAAGGCCTATTATATGGGCCAGGATTTGATGATTCGATGTAAGTAATTTTTTAATTAGTATTTCTATACATAAATCAAGTGTAAAATTGGAAAACACATTCAGAAATTTTAAAAAATGTATGTACTCAAATACTATGAACTTTAGCCAAATTTTATAAAGAATATTTTCGTTTTAAAATTGCCTAAAATGTAACAAAAAACATTCATCCCGAAAAACTTTCTTTTTTGAAAAATTGTTTTCACAATTGGATATAAACAATTGAACGCTCGACTTTTCGGCAAAATTGTAATATTCGGATTCAGCGGATCAAAATACATAAAAAAACTTAAGCTTCATCCATCGGCCTCAAAATTTTACAATCATATAATACCGTATCCACATCGAAAAACTTCAAGCCGTCTGAACACCTTGGCCGATCGAAAAATGGGTATGTTAAAAAAAAATAATAAACTCGAAAGTATGGGCCGGAATATTAATTTTTTTTACACAACGTCAGAAAGGGCTTCAAGAATAACATTAATAAATTTCCGTTCAAAATATTAAAAAATGGCGCCGTTATGCACATTGCCGCGGAGGCCCTCCGCACGATACGCGCGGTCGTTGTCCCAACTGTCACCCGGTCATGTCACATCTGAAAAAAAATCAGCTCAATCGTGAGTAGTGTCGCTACAATGAAGCGTAGCGGTTTTTTTGGACCATTAAAAAAATTGTGGTGAGCCGAAGAAAAAAATTTGTATTTTTCACCGAAATTATGGCTCACCATAATTTTTTTAATGGTCGAAAAAAAACTGCTACGCCATATTGTAGCAACACTACTCACGAATAAGCTGATTTTTTTTTTAGATGTGCCATGACCGGGTAACAGCTGGGACAGCGACCGCGCGTATCATGCGAAGGGCCTCCGCGGGAATGTGCATAACGGCGCCATTTTTAAATATTTTGAACGGAAATTTAATAACGTTATTCTTAAAGCCCTTTCTGACGTTGTGTAGAAAAATAAAAATATTCCGGCCCATACTTTCGAGTTTAATATTATTTTTTTTTAAATATACCCATTCTTCAATCGGCTAAGGTGGCCAGACGCCTTAAACGCGTTTTTCTCGAAACTATGTTTTTCAAGTCGGTGACCACAATATTTCAAAAACCACTCGATGGATTTTAATGAAATTTAGTGTGCTTATTGATAGCCATAAAAACTAGTCCTTAATCGAAGGATTTTCATTTTTGTTGAAAATTTCTATTTTTTTAACAATAAACGAGCTATTTTTTGGTCGAAAATCGAGTTTTCTGTCGGAAGCCGCCATTTTGTTAATTAAAAAAAAGCTTTGATTAAGGACTAGATTCATTAAAAAACTAATGATTTTTTTTGGTTTTTATTTTATTTCAGATGATCCAGTAAAATTTTATGATGATCACCGCAAAGCACTACATGCCAAAGGGGTCCGACAAAGATGGCGATATTTTTATAAATAATCAATATTTTTCTTCGAAAATTTGTACAAGTTAAGTTGAAAAATAATGTGGCATATATATATACTGTAACGTGCTACACGAAATAGCAATAATTGCAAGAAAAGAATGTATATTTCTTTTTATTCTTCTCAACATATAATAATTATTTCCTTTCTCATTTACAAATGGAAAATCAGATGAAACACCTCAAGTGTCAAGTGACTAACCTAACTTTTATTACAGTGACCGAAAACCGAAAAAAAACGGTCCATTGACTAACCTCACTTTTATTTCAGTGACCAAAAACCGAAAAATAACGGTCAAGTGACTAACCAAAAAAAACAGTGTTCGGTCACTGTTCAGTCGCTTTTTTCGGTTAAAAAAAAGCAGAAAATGACCGTGACCGAAATAGGGTCATTTTGACCAATTTTTGGTCTTTTTTTAGGTCTCCCAATCCACTAGGGTACCGGTTCAGTGTTGCGCCACGGTAGGAGTGATCTCTTCAGCTCAACGCTGGGATGTACGGTTGACCAATAGTAGGCTTACCGGAAATCCTAACAGTTGGCCGGGTATTGGCCCGACATTGGGCTAAAGAGATCACGATCATTGACTGACGATTGGCGTAATCACCGGCGCATAGTAGGGCTAAGGTCGGCTTCATATTGTTGGCGCAATATTCGGGCTAGTGTTGGCCCAGTGTCAAAACAACCCAATGCTTAGCCAACAATCGATCAGATTCACAAATTTCTGTGCTCGATGATTGCTCATCGAAGGAATTATTAGATTCACTAACATCGTTATGCACATTTACTTGTTCGTGGAATGTTTCCAAATTTGTTTCACTATCTACTTCTCTTTTTGTTTCGTTGCCTCTGATCGTAACCTGCTGCAAAGAGTCTTCTAATTTTTGTTGTCGTTTTAACACTCGACGTTTCTTAATACTATCATACTAACTCGGCATTTTTTTAATACACCACACAACTTTAGTATAAATCAATTTAACTTTAATAAAGTGAATTTCAGATAACAGTAATTATGAGTTTTTATTATCACAGGACGTAGAAAATTGCATGCAGTATGTTAGTGAATCCAATAATTCTTTCGATGAGCAATCATCGAGCACACAAACTTGTCAATCTGATCGATTGTTGGCTAAGCGTTGGGTTGTTTTGACAGCCCTACACTGGGCCAACACTAGCCCGAATATTGCGCCAACAATATGAAGCCGACCTTAGCCCTACTATCGGCCGGTGATCATGCCAACCGTCAGCCAATGATCGTGATCTCTTAAGCCCAATGTTCAGCCAATACCCGGCCAACTGTTAGGATTTCCGGTAAGCCTACTATTGGCCAACCGTACATCCCCGCGTTGGGCCGAAGAGATCACTCCTACCGTGGGCCAACACTGAATCGGTAGTGCTGCCGTTCATCGGCCAATGGTAGAATGTGATTGGCGTGACGCTGGCTCAAGGTTGGGTCGGTTGCGTCGTTTTTCACGGGCCAAATGTTGGGCCAATACCCGGCCAACTGTTAGGATTTCCGGTAAGCCTACTATTGGCCGACCGTACATGCCAGCGTTGGGCCGAAGAGATCATTCTTACCGTGGCGCAACACTAAGCTGACGGTTGGCGTTATCACCGGCCCATAGTAGGGCTAAAGTCGGCTTCATATTGTTGGCGCAATATTCGGGCTAGTGTTGGCCCAGTGTAGGGCTGTCAAAACAACCCAACGCTTAGCCAACAATCGATCAGATTTACAAGTTTCTGTGCTCGATGATTGCTCATCGAAAGAATTATTAGATTCACTAACATCGTTATGCACAATCACTTGTTCGTGGAATGTTTCCAAATTTGTTTCACTATCTACTTGTCTTTTTGTTTCGTTGCCTCTGATCCTAACCTGCTGTAAAGAGTCTTTTAATTTTTTTCGTCGTTTTAACACTCGACGTTTCTTAATACTATCATAATAACTCGGCATTTTTTTAATACACCACAAAACTTTACTATAAATCAATTCTATTTTTAATAAAGTGAATTTCAGGTAACAGTCATTATGAGCCATGCTAAAAATAAGCATTGGCAAAACCACGGTCAAACGATTGGCTCAGACTCAGGGCCTGCGCTCGCCCCGACAATTGGCCGGCGGTCATTAATTAGTACTGGCCCAGCGTTGGCTCTTCGATGGTGTGCCGAGCTTCAATTCGAGACTGGCAAACCCATGATCAACCGATTGGCCCATGTTCGGGGTGAACACTGGGACCCGATAGTTGGCTGACAGTTGGTAATCGATATTTGGCCTAAGGTTGGGTGTTCGTTGGTTTGCCATGCTTCAAAAGAGTACTGGCAGAATCATAGTCAAATAATTGGCCCGTATAAAGGACCAACACTGGGTATTAGTGGTTGGTGCTGAATATCGTACCAAGCGTCGGCCGCATCTCAAGCGCCGGCAAATTTTTCCATAATTGTTTTCCCTACTGTACCGATATTTATTTGCAAATGTGAGTACCCCAAATTTGGTGACACCGAGTGTGATCCGTGCGGATACAAAAGGGACGCGCGGGAACACGTGCGCGACACGCCGGCAAAAGGCATGCGCGCAAAACCACGCGCTCGCAACAAGCTCGAGTAAAAAAAAACAATGAAAACATTTGAAAAAAGCCCTCGCGTGCACGCCTCGCGATTCGCGAAACGCAAATAGCGACTTTAGACTCTGAATAAAGGCCTTGCGCCCTCGATCGACCACGTGGTCCGCCGAAAAATGACCGGCGACGCACAGACCGCGGCCGACCCGAGGCCAAAGACTCGAGCAAACACACGAAGTGAGGCTACAACAATCCAGGCCAGTGGAACGGGGACAAGTAAAGATCAACCCCAGTTGAATCCGCAGCCGATGGGAAACCACGGGTATGGGCAAGGCTCACCGTTCAACGCCGTTCTGAACAACGATTTCTTCACGTCAATCCGAAAGGTGCACCTGCCGGCCTTCATGCCGGACCGACCAGACATATGGTTTTATGTCGTCAAGTCAGAATTCCGGTCGTCGCGTGTCATCGACGACCAAGCCAAGTACAGCGCAGTCCTGGAAGCTCTGGACTAAAAGACGCTGTCGCAGATCACGGACGTAATGTCAAGCGCTCCTGATCGAGATAAGTATGAACATTTAAAGCAAGCATTGATCTCGCGGCTGTCGCAATCGAGAGAGAGGAAAGTTTTCACCTTCCTCAACGAGCTAGTACTCGCCGACAGAAAGCCCTCCCAGCTGTTGAGGGAAATGCGAGATCTCGCAGCTGGCGGCGTAGCCGATGATGTATTATACCCAATGTGGCTGAGTCGAATGCCGGTGCAACTCCAGCCCATGCTTGTAAAATCGAACAACGTCGAACTAGACGGCCTAGCGGAAATAGCCGACAGGATCGTCGACACGATAGGCTCTCCGCAGGTCATGGCAGTTGGCCCGCCCAAACAAAATACAGAGAATGCATGCAAGGCTTGCACGTAGCTCTCCGCAGAGGTGAAAGAGCTCCGGCACATGTTTGCCGAGCTCATGAAGTCCTCATAGCCAAAGGACAATAACAATAGTTACCGGCTAAACCAACAACGTCGCTTTCGAAGCAGATCAGCGACACCCAATCGGAAAGAGGTGTGCTTTTACCACAGGAGATTCGGTGTACGGTCTACAAAGTGCACCACGCCCTGCGCAGGGGTCAACCCGAGTAACTCGGGAAACTAGGGTCGCTGTCCTCAATACAGGCGGTGGGGGCCAGCACGAACGGTTCCGGAGGCGAAATCCGTCTATTTATCTGCGACAAAAAGACAAAAATTAAATTCCTTATTGACACAGGGTCAGCGGTGACGATACTACCACGCAACGTTTTCACTGAAAAGATCCCGGAAGGAACACTGAAGCTTTACGCAGCCAACGAGACGGAGATACGCACGTACGGCACAAAGGTGCTCAGGGTCGACATGGGGCTTCGGAGATCATTTAGCTGGCCATTTATAATAGCAGGCGTCCAATCCGCTATAATCGGAGCCGACTTCATGGCGCATTATGGACTGCTTCCGAACCTACAAAATAAAAAGATGGTCGATATGACGACGTTGCTTACCTGCAAAGGGACCGTTTCGTACGCTGAGGTACACAGCGTGTCGACGATCGGCCCAAAGGGTGAGTACTGCGACATTTTGCAATCCTTCGTCGAAATTACGAAGCCCACGGTGCCACCAGTCGCTGAAACATCGAGCACGGTCAAGCACTTTATTGAGACAACGGGACCACCAAAACGGGGAAAACCAATGTATACGTCCCTCAAAGAGTCCGTGGGCAAGCCCAATACACCTTCCACCCAAACAATCCGGAGGGTGGAGGCTATGTGGCGATTTTAGGGCATTGAATGCCAAAACGATCCCGGATCGGTACCCGACAGCCCACAGCCACGACATCTTCCAGCGGCTACACGGAAAAAGGATGTTCTCGATGCTCGACCTTACAAGGGCGTACTACCAAATCCCAATGGCGAAAGAGGACATCGAAAAAACGGCTATCACGACTCCCATAGGAATGTTCAAGTTCCTGATGATGCCGTTCGGTCTCCGAAACGCGTCTCAGACGTTCCAGCGGTTCATGGACTCAGTCTTCAGGGATATCGACTTCGCGGTCGTATATATCGACGATATCCTGGTGGCATCGGACAGCCCGAAACAACATCGCGAGCACCTGAAGGTCATCTTCGAAAGATTGCAGCAGCACGGCCTGAAAATAAATGCACTCTGGGAAAATCGGAGGTGACGTTTCTCGGATATGTCGTGAACGAAGAAGGGTACCAACCTCCTAAGGAAAGGGCCCAAGCGATCGTCGACTTCCCGAAACCTCAGACCATCATGGACCTCCGAAGATTCCTCGGGCTCGTCAATTATTATCGGAGATGCATCCCGGAAGCGGCGAAGTACCAGGGGCCTCTGAACGATTTCCTAAAAGGGGGAAAGAAGAACGACAAGCGACGAGTCCAATGGACACCGGAAACGGAAAAAGCCCTCGAAAATTGCAAACGGAGAGTGGCGTCTGCCACACTCACCAGATTCCTGTCATCGAAGGCTGCGCTATCGCTCACCACGGATGCGTCGGACACGGCCGTCGGCGCTACCCTCGAACAACTGGCAACCAGTCGGATTTTTCTCAAGGAAATTGAATCCGGCACAAACACGATATAGCACGTACGACAGGGAACTGTTAGCTATTTACGAGGCGATCAAATTTTTCCATCACATCCTCGACGGTCGGCATTTCGTGGTGAAGACAGACCACAAGCCGTTAACCTACGCATTCCGCCAAAAGTCGGAGAAAGTCGCGCAGCGACAACTCCGCCAACTAGATTTCATATCGCAGTACACTACGGAGATTATCTATGTTAAAGGGGATGACAACATAGTGGCGGACGCGCTGTCGCGGATTGAAGAGGTCAACCGTATCGGTATGCCAAAAGCCATCGCAGCCTAAGATATTGAGGAAGCCCAGCACGAGAATCCAGAACTTCAGGAAATTCTCCAAAACAGGACATCCTTGGCGCTTCAACGGCTCCGCGTCGAACGAGACGTGCAGGTATACTGCAACGTCGAATCTGGGGTAGTACGTCCGTACATCCCGAGCAGCCTTCGATTCGGTCCATTCCCTCTCGCATCCAAGCGGCAGAAGCACGTGACGGATACTTCGACAAAAATACGTCTGGCCGGGCATAAAAAAGGACGCGCTGGAGTGGTCTCGGAGATGGGAACCGTGCCAAAGTTCGAAGGTTCACAGGCACAACCGACCGCTGCCGAACCGATCGACGTCCAGACGCGCGGTTCAACCACATACACATGGACATTATAGAATTGCCGGTGATAAACGGGTACCGGTATTGTCTGACTATAATCGATCGTTTCACCAGGTGGCCGGAAGCGGTACCAATGAAGTATGTCACAGCGGAGACCGTCGCAACAGCCTTCTACCAACAGTGGGTATGCCGGTACGGCAGCCCGCTAACCATCACCACAGATCAAGGGACGCAATTCGAGTCCCAGCTGTTCTCGTCGCTGGCGCGACTGGTAGGAGCCGAGAGAATCCGTACAACTCCATACCATCCGGCGTCAAATGGTCTTATCGAGAGGTGGCCCCGGTCGGTGAAGGCAGCCTTGATGTGCAGCAAACAGGTTCCCTGGACGGAACTGCTGCTGACCGCCATGCTGGGGCTGAGAACAGCGTTTAAAGAGGACCTCGGCGCATCGTGCGCGGAGATGCTCTCGGGACAACACTGCGCGTACCAGGCGAATTCTTCATAAACATCGATCTGCCGGCAAACCCGCAAATATTCGTGGAAAAATTCCGGGAGTACATCCGAGGGATCCGTCCGACTCCGACAGCACACCACAGCAAGGCCCGAGTCTTCATCCTGAAAGACCGTATTCGTGCTCACACGTGTACGTAAGGATTGATGCCGTAAAACCACCATTGGAACCGCCGTACGCTGGACCGTACAAAGTGATCAAACGACTCGATGATGAGCCGTCCGTAATCAACGTGGACGGAAACGAGAAGACGATATCGGTCGAGAGGCTGAAACCAGCATACGCCAGCAAGCCGGAGAATGAGAAAACAAACCCCGAGATAAACGACGAGGTCCAGCCTCATCAGTGGGGATATACGATGGACAAGCCCGAAAAGACCTACTCCGAAGCGAAAAAAGTATTGTTTCCCATTGACCTCGTCAAGGTCACTGGGGGGGGGGGGGGTTAGTAGATGTGGCGGTATCGTCACACGCAACGAAGCCACGAGGTAACTTACCGACGGAGGAAGTTGTCCAGAGAGGGGCGAGGCAGCGCCAGCGGAAACAACGGTTGGGACCACGGCGTTGGGGTTTGTGACGCGTGGTTTCAAGTCTAGTCCCTACATAGCTAGGAAAGAAGATAACTTCCGGAAGATCTCGAGCAAGCTCTCTAGCGAGCGGAAACAAAACGTGATTAAAAAGACTGACATAGACATATAAGTGTATTGCCAATAAAAGATTACACTAATTGTTTTCCCTACTGTACCGATATTTATTTGGAAGTGTGAGTACCCCAAACATTTATAGCACCGAGAGCCATCTATTCAAAACGGACCGAACTAAGTTGTACACCTAATATTGATCAAAGTTTATTAAAAAATGTGTCAGTACCTAAGAAATTGAGAGATCGTCAGTAATACGGGGTAGCGGACACAATACATTGGGAATTTTGTTATGTTAATTTCAAAGCTAGTTATGCCAAGTCAAAATTATCAAGATTACTGATGTGCGACAAGTCAGGCAAATTCATTTCATTATTATAGTGATTATTGGTTCGTGAAAATTAAATCGGATATTGTATCCCTCAAGTTTCCCCAGCGAGGTACAGCTAAATTGCTTTCGTACATCCGAAAACAGTACACCTATACTCCATTTCTGTAAATTAATAATACAGAAAGATGCGCAAATTTGCATGCAGTCACGGACTGCATTTAGTATCATACTAAAATTTTATGAAGATCGGAGGGGTCTTACTGTGTTATTGTGTGACCTTTACTTTACTACCTGAGCACGTTCATCTGCTCGTTAAAAACTGTTAAACGCGTTTTTCTCGCAACAACGTTTTTCGACGGCTTGTTGATAAAATCTTCGAAAGTACTGAACCGATCCTAATGAAATGTTAACCACATATTCTTTACAACTATAGCTATAACGCATATTAAGGATTTTATTAAATGTTGACATTTACTTTTTTGGCCACAAATGGTGAAAAACCAGTTGTTTTGATTTTTTCGAAAAATGTCTGCGATTTTGTTATTTTTGCATATATAAAAAATCGTATGATATGCGCTATAGCCATTAACATGCTGAATGTAAAACCGTTTGATTTTTTTCTTCGGATGATCCATCTCCGAGATTACACCAACAGCGTAGACCTACAATTTTTTCAGGAAATTTTTTTAACTACCATTTTCGTCTAAAAATAGTAACTCAAATAAATTTAAAAAAATTAAAATGTATTTCGAAAGTGTATTTATCAAGTGTCATTTTGAGACACTCTTTATGTGTACTTTCCCTATACTATTTGCGAGCACGCTTGCACATGTCTTTCGTCAAATATTAAAGAAATCGTGTGTCCTGCACAACGCCATAGAAAACCAGACAATTGCTGCTCATGCTATGCTATAACAATAACTACACTATGTGCACACACACACACACACACACACACCCACACACACACACACACACACACACACACACACACACACACACACACACACACACACACACACACACACACACACACACACACACACACACACACACACACACACACACACACACATACACACACGCACACGTGCACCCACGCCCACACACACCCGAGCGAGCGAGCGCGCACAACGACCTCAATTTGAAGAACAGTGGCGCGACCGGCACCGTTTCGCACTTGCATAAATCGAGGTAGTGCACTTCACTTTGCGTAGCTGACCTCGCACCTAGCGGTATGCTGGAGCATGGTGGGACTTCTCCCACCATGCGCTGTACATACATCGATTCGGGCTGTTAGTCGGGATTTGTGCTTAAGGCAGTATTGTTTTATATAAATTTACAGAATTGATTTTTAGATTTTATTCGTTTATTCTACAGACCTTTTTGAATACATCTGCGAAAACCGTTCAATGATGATCATAGAATTAGGCGAGTTATAAAAATTATAGGGAGTACGCTCAGGAAACGTGATCGAGACGCAGCAACTTTAAGGGCGCCGTCAGGTGTGATGGGTCGAGAAAATAAATTTTTTAATTGCCTTTTCTGAAAGTATAATTTCTCCGGAATATTTTCGTTTTTGAGTATTTAAAAAATTTGTAAAATTACACGAGTGAAAGCAGTTGCATTCACCGGCCGGTGGAATGATGAGCGGATACGAAGATCGGATCGCGAGACGTCAACCGCGACAAAAAAGGCAGGAAGTGCCCGACAGTCGTACTCCTCAAATATTAATGAGCTCTTTGAGCAAGAAGAAGGTGTGATGTATGGCCATAAAATCGCAGACTGAGTGTAAGTTTGAAGCTTTCATCGTATTTGTGCACGCACCGGTCTTCAAACTTAAGGGGTTACGAGGGTTTCGAAGCAAAAAAAGCATATTTTCGCTATTAAAAAAATATAATATATAAATTATTTTATTCAAAATATTAAGCACACCAAAGAGCAACATTTCAACAAGATTTAAACAAAATTGCATCCAAAAAATTCGGAAATTCAGTCGGTGGTACCTGGTTTGCGGAGACCCCTAAAAAAGTGTCCTCGTGGTGGTCAGGATAACTCATGATAGCATTATCTGAATTTTAAAAACCATTTTTTTCTGTCCGTAGATAAGTGATTGTAGTAACTCGTGATTGAACGGAGGATTAAAAAAAAATTAAAATTTGAATTTTCGGCAGGGTTGTATGCAAAATAGTTCAATTTTTGGTACTATTCAAATTTACACTACGCATAGCCTTGTAAAATTAGTTGTAATCGAAAAAAAACCTTTGTTCAATCACTGCCCGGGAAAAAATGGACATATATAAACATATATAATTATTTATACTCATATATAATATTATATACAATTATATATGTCTTAACATGACATCATGAATGATCATATATGTAGATATATGATCATTATCATATATCATATATGATCACATATGATATTCGACCCATGTATAGTATTTATTTTTTATACGTGTGGACCATATATGCCCATATATGATCATGTATGTTCGAAAGTTGGTACTCTTAACTCGTATATGAACATAAGGTTGTATATATGAACTCATATATGATACAACGTGTACTATATATTATCATATATAATTGCATTTGCCCCCCAAAACCCATATATAAGCGTGTATAATTGTACACGGAGAGAATTAAATGTCAAAAATTACCGTGCAGTAACAGTAACGAGATGACAACCCTAAAACTTCGCTTATTATTGCTGAGTAAAACACAGATTTTCACGACAATAAAATAAAATTTCTTCTTCAGATAGAAAATTTTACCAGATTTTCTAGTGAATTTTGATGTGTAACAAAATACGCAAAACTTAAATTTAAAAAATATATAATATCAGCGAAATTTTACTGTGCGTTTTATTATTTTATGCCTTTCAAAAATGTCTATAAAAAAGTATCGTCTTTATAATAGTTATTTCAAGATTTATTATGAAATTAATGATTTAACGAACTTATCTAAGTGAAGTTCAATCATGATTGTATAAAGCGCCTCTTCCGAAGAAATCATAGATGTAGTACCCCTACTCCGCACAAGTGTCTCCACCAATTTAAAGCAAGGGAAAATAAACTTCCCTATGTCCCGCGGGTAGCCGCCGTCGTGAGCGCCACCGCGGCAATCTTCATTCTTCACAGCTTTGCCGTAATGCAAAATACGGGTATCTCCCTCGAGATAAATGGGAGGGGAGGGACAATGATCTCTTCGGAAGAGGCGCTTCATACAATCATGATTCAACTTCACTAAGGTAAGTTCGTTTAATCATTAATTGTATTTCACGCCTCTTCCTCGAGATCATAGATGTAGTTGTTTAAACCCTGTTACGGCATCCATATGGTGATAACCTTTTTGACTTTATAGTTTATTTTTTTTAACTCTCGAGTACTGCCTCTGCAAACTGATTGTCTTCCGACAAGACAATTCGATTGTAAGAAGGCGCGAATGTTTGAGACTCTTCTGACCAGCCCGCAGTTTTACGTATCACGTCGATACTGACGCCTTTACGTTTTGCTGACGATGTTGCGGCATGTCGCGTACTATACGCTGAAAACACGTTAACGTCGATGCCGCCCTTAAGCATAATGGACTTAATCCATCTACTGAGCGTTTGGGTACCCACGGCTTTGTGGGTTTTTTTTAAACGATACGAATTATGTTACGATTGACCCCCTTACTTCTTTTGTCTTTTCTAAATACGTAAGCAGCGCTGAAGCAACACAGATTGATTTGTCCTGGAAAAGAAACGGTAATATTAAAACTGGTTGTTTTTCCCTGGGACCCGGCGTTTTGATCGTATCCGGGATTTTAACTTCAAGCGACTTCTCGTCCGCCTGATAAATATTCCTCATGTCTATCAACGATATCGTCTGTGGACGATGTCCCGTACTCAGTGCCAACCAGGTCACTAACTTTCAGTCTGAGCTTTTCCAAGCTTAACTCTTCGTTCGGGTACCAAGTCGATAGATGTCTTAAGGCAGTAGTAGTCTGGTCTAGAGCGAGATTTTTTACGTCATTTTTGGGTTGGAATAAATTTTAAACCGTTGAAGTCGTCTTTATGACATTTTACATATGTATTTATTGTTCCTTTGAGAATGTATCTACATTTAAAAAAAAATTATTTTATATATTTTCATGTAGTTTTTTATTTTTTTACAACACTGTCCGTCGAAAACCGCCTGAATCAGCGCCCACTCTGGGTGATGTTGTATACATCTGAAAAAAAAATATATACTCACAATCTGTATAAGTATTATGAGCACTGGTAGCAGAATTAGTACTTAAAAAATTTAGTTACATAATGGCGGCCTATTAAACTTTGATTAACGATATTTCATACATTTTCGGGTATTCGACGAGTTATAAAATGTGGGCAAAATTATTGTTCGACTCAATTCTGCTACCAGTCCTCAAAAGGAGGCTACCGAAGGTATGTGCAAAATTTTAGCTCGATCGGTCAATTAGTTATCGAGATATCGTGGGCGCCCATTTGAAAAACATGGTTCTGAGATAAACACGTTCAAAGTGTTGATACCGTTAGATGAGGTTTAAATTGAATTATCGATGATTACTAGTTAATCTGCCAACCCGGGTGCATAGATTGCTCCTTCTTCCCTTTCATAGAAATGGTCTTGCTCCAATAGCGTTTCCCTTCTAGCAGTCCTGGCTTCTTTTGAGGCGGATAACGAACGTCTTTCGGAACGGTCGATTCTCTGTTTATTACGTAACGTTACATATGTGTATGCTTGCTGTCCGATTTTTACACCCATCGTATGTAATATCTTCAATATTGTTGTGAACCCTTCGGTGAAAATTCACGTAGCTAGAAAAGTGGCAATTTCAATCGTAACCGCTCCAGAGTGAATGTGTTTTGGGGCGAACATCTAAATCAATGAATTTAGAGATTCATTAATGTTTTGCGTCTCCGCTCCTAGACACCGCTCTAACAAATCCTCCGACGGAAGATTTTCGTATATGGGCTTTATCGCCTCTAAAACTTGATCGCAGAGGGGCGGTCTATCATGCCTGAAATCTTCGAGCGACCCAGCAGCCTCTGCGTTACGCCACTTGCACCAGCTCGAAGGTCCCGGCGGGCAATACATGTGTTGAGGGTTTTCGTCACTTGAAGCATGGTGATAGAATGTTGACCACACGGATTCTTCATTTCTTCGATTGAGAGACAATTTCTTCTAATCGCTAAACCGTAGTAAACCATCAAGTCGCCGATTACCTTGTCAGTCAATTTTCCTTTGCCTTTTTCACCTATATCTTTACATTGTTTTTTAACGTTATGTAATCTTGTTCCCATTCTATTCGAAACATGTCCCAAATCGAATCATATTTAGGCGTCGCCGGCCTCAATTTTGTCACGACTCGGAAAAATCGTTGGATCTTCTCGTTTTTTCCTAATTTCAGTCCCTTAATTAGCGAAATAGCCGATCTATGACAATTTAACGAGCTATCCGATGCTCCTCTTTTAAACTCCTCCGTGAGGAACAACAAAACGTTATTTGTAGATTCGAAAAACGGATCGATCTTTTCTTTTTCACAAAAAATCCACCATTTTTTGCGGCCGACATCGTATCGTTGGAGTGAAGACCCCGAAAGCGACGCATTTAAAATTTCCACCGATTCGGCGGGTCCTTCCTTTCGGACGAGGGCTTCCCGGATAGCTTGCCTGCTACCAACGTAAGCTGCTGCCACAACGGGTGCATCTCTTTGCGGGAAGAATTCATTAATTTTCTATCTGGTTCAAAGATAATCGGTTCGGCCTCGAGAAGAGATAAGAATAACGGGAATCACGGTTGGCTTTCCCAGAGTGGCACCCCCACTATACCGTTTGAACCCTCATCCTCGATTTTTCTCAAGACTCTCAAAATAATTGAAAATGGAGGGAACGCATAAAAGAACCATTTTTTCCACTCCAATGTAAAAGCGTCGATAGCGATAGAGTCGGGATCTTTTCGCCACGACACGTAGCGACTACATTTCGCATTCGCTTTTGAAACGAAAAAGTCGATCTGTGGCTGGCCGAGAGAACGAGCAATCTTTTCGAACGCGTACCTCGCAATCTCGTATTCAGTTTCTGGCTATAATCTCCTAGACTCATAATCCGCCTCTACGTTCTCGTTCGAGCGGATATACGACGCCGCAATCCAAATTTCTCGTCTCTCGCACTATTGCCAAATTTATTTTGCTAGATAACTAAGATCTTCGTAACAGCTGCTCCTCAAGCCATTGACGTACGCGATGGCTGTGGTATTATCCATACGCAGCAAAATGTTTGTACGTGGTCTATTCTTCGCGAAGCATTTTAACCCGAAAAACGCTGCTCTCAATTCTAAAATGTTAATATGTGACTCTAAAGCCTCGACGTTCCAGTGTCCGTGGCTCCGGTGACCTTCGCAAAAGACACCCCATCCCGTACGCGATGCGTCGGAGAAAATTTCGAATTCGTACACCAGCTCGTCCATAGGCGCACTAGCGTGACGAATATTTGCCTTCCACTATTCGAAGTCTTCGTACAGATTTTTTGGGATGTTCATAGTCGAGTCAGAATTATTGTCGTTAGCTTCCAGCATACGCGATCTTGCTTTTTTAAAGTTACTACAAGTAATTTAAGTCTGCCTGTAGGTCTACTTACGTTTATTGACGTAACTGGCGACGTCTGGCGTACGGCCGACTCGATTCCTTGCGTTGATAAGGCTTTTTCGTCTCCGAAGTCCTCGATGATGTCTGTCGTTGCCCGCTCGACGTCTCTGTTCGTCTCTTGTACGCAGACTGACGCGGCGGGCCTACTCAATCGGGCCTAACAATCCTACTCGATTGTTAGTCGTTTGTTAGTGTTTGTTACACAAAATCCAGCGATTGTTAGACTTTATTTATTTAATTATACGAAAAACAAATTTCATGTCAAAGTTAGCCACAGGAAAATAGTTTTCTAATGATTTCGAACTTTTCTTCGTAACCAATCGTTTGTTAGTCGTTTGTGAGTGATTGGTAGTCGATTTTGATCGTTTGTTAGAGCTTAATTTTTGTTTTATCGTTAAAAGCTTTTCATTTCCATAAAAGGCTGCAAGCCACGTGAAGTTGGCAGCATTGCCACGACGGCTGAGCACGGCGTTGTCCATGTGACTCCTCAATTTCAGCAAAATGCTGATTATTTCAATCCTACTCGATTGTTAGTGTTTGTTAGACAAAATCCAGCGATTGTTAGACTTTATTTATTTAATTATCGAAAATCAAATTCCATGTCAAAGTTAGCCGCGGGAAAATAGTTTTTTAAAATGATTTCGAACTTTTCTTCGTAACCAATCGTTTGTTAGTCGTTTTGTAAGTGATTGTTAGTCGATTTTTATCATTAGTTAGAGCGTAATTTTTATTTTATCGTAAAAAAACTTTTTATTCCCATAGCACGCTGCAAGCCACGTGAAATTGGCATGGACTTATAAGTTTGACATGAAATTTGTTTTCCGGATTATTAGATAAATAAAGTCTAACAAACGCTGGATTTTATCTAATAAACACTAACAAACGACTAACAATAGAGGAGGATTGAAATGATCAGCATTTTGCTGGAATTGAGGAGTCACATGGGGAAAGCCATGCTCAGCCGTAGTGGCAGTGCTGCCAACTTCACGTGGCTTGCAGCGTGCTATGGGAATTAAACGTTTTTTAACGATAAAACAAAAACTAAGCTCTAACGAACGATAAAAATCGACTAACAATCACTCACAAACGACTAGCAACCGATTGGTTACGAAGACAAGTTCGACATCATTAGAAAACCATTGTCCCGCGGCTAACTTCGACATGAAATTTGTTTTTCCTATAATTAAACAAATAAAGTCTAACAAACGCCGGGTTTTGTCTAACAAACACTAACAAACGACTAACAATCGAGTAGGATCGAAATAATCAGCGTTTGCTGAAATTGAGGCGTCACATGGGCAAAGCCCTGCTCAGCCGTCCTGGCAATGCTGCCAACTTTGTCACGATCGAGCTCGTACCCACCTAGCGGCAAGGAGGAGAACAAAAAACAAGATGGCTGCAGGGAGCAGACACCGGGTGTGCTCGAGGATTGTAACGGAAAATAAAGTATAATATTTGGTAATAAGTGTTCATTTATTACATGGCACGACAGTACTAGTGAATTTGAAGACGCCTTAGACAACACGATAGTGAGCGACATTACTGTCATTTGATTTAACGTGCTGTACCTGGCTAGAAGCCCTTACCAACACGGGCCCCGCGACCTCGGGGTCGGAGAACGCCGACCACCACGGCTCGCATGTTCACGACACCCTTACCTCCCAGTTCGCATTGGGAGGCAGATCCCAATGCAACTACTGGTCAAGCCGAGAGACTTTCCAACACTCTGACAACTCTGCAGGTTGCCGCCCGAGCTAGTAAAAACGTAGCTCACACGTCGGGTGCACGTAGCTGCCCTGACCAGCATGCGGCCCAACCACTGCCACCACGGAACCAACCACAATCGGCTAGTGACCGCCCCGTAGGACGGCGGGCAAATTAGCCCCCATGGTACCATTCTTAATCATTGGTCGGATCCTCGTGCGTACGATTGCTCGCACCACTTCCAATTGAAGTGTCCTTGCCCACTTCGACATTGGTCTGTCAGCGCTTCGGCTGAGCGATGTCGCTACTCACCGGGTACCCGGGTCGACACGGGCCTTCACGGATGTACCTACCTGCCCTGATAGTGAGCGACAGTCAAAACGAGAATCTCGACAGTGACGAGTCATCGACGAAGACGAAATGGCGCAGCATTCATTAAACCCGAAGCCGCCTGAACCCTTGTCGTTCAGTGGGAACATCTCGGAAAATTGGAGAAAGTGGCACAAAAAGTTTGGCATATATCTGCAAGCCACAGAAGCCAAGGACAAAACAGCGGAAGTGAAGATTGCCATCTCACTTCATGCCATAAGAGAAGAGGCTCGAGAAAAACATGATACGTTCGAGCTCAGCGAAGCGGACGGCAAGAATTACGACAAAATCGTGGAAGCCCCTAGCAGATTGGGTGCCTATCAATTTACTATAAGAATGTTCAAGGCACTTTGGTAGGCATATTAGTTCAAAAAGTGCCGGTAAATGCCGATTAATGACGAACGTTAAATTTTATGAGCGCACAGAGAATGCCTTTCGAGTGCCTGTTAAAATGTCTATGGAAACACTGATGCGAATGCCGGTCAGAATGTCTATGGAAATATTGGTGCGAGTGCCTGTTGAGTCTCGGCGAGAATGCCTACCTAAATGCCTACCGAAATAGTCGCTACAACGCCGGTATGTAACGATGTGTTTGCCGTCCCGATGGAGAATCATTGTGATGCGAAAGTTTGCTGTCGTTTGCGCTGGGAAACGGGTAGCGGTACACGGTACCGCAAATTTGTTTTTTTTTTATTTATACATTTCTTTTTCAGTTCCCTGACAATAAAAAGGAAAACTCGAAATATATATAATATTGACAATTTTGTGCTCGTAATTTTTTAGTACATGTTTGAAGAGTATGGTGTTACAAAAAGAGAAAAAAAACGAAAGAGGTCAAGTTTGTAACCGGTAATGAAAGTTTAAAACGTTGAATTGCAGGCAAAACAAACTATAAGAAAAGTAACAGCCCATTAAAGGCAAAAAAAGTATTCAAAAAGTAACGGCCCATTGCAGGTAAAAAAATTATAGAAAAAGGAACGGTCCATTAAAGGCAAAAACAATTGTAAAAGAAGTAGCGGCACATTAAGTACACGAGCTATCGTCGTAAGCGACTTCTTGGACTTTTTTTGTGACAATGTGTTGCGGATCTAACTTATGTCGACCACTTTTTCGCGTCACCGTCCGCACTTCCTTTTTTGAAATGGAGGCCATTTCTTCGATCACCGAGCTCAAACCATTTTCATCGTCTGAAAGAAGGAAGATCGTACGTTATAATTACAATATTGAAATTGATTGATTATTAAGGATGTTTTGCACTTACATTCCTAACCAAAATACATTTCGGTAAGATTTTCAAGTACTTTGTGTAGAGAAACAAGTCTGGACAAAACCAATCATATTCAAGATTATCATGATATCAATTTGGTTGATGTTTTTGCAAACAATTTTATTTCGTGACGAAGGCCTTAAGTTGTAACTGGAACTCAATTTTGGTTGGGATGGAACGAGCATACATCTTGGATACTACAACCAGTATATTACCATATGAAGTGCTCCTTCTCAGTTAGCTGGTTATGTATTCGTACTTTCGGCTTTGGGTATACCGCAGCTGTCAGAAGAAATTGTAATGCCGGTGCATATCGACAAATGCCGGTGAATGCCTAAAAAAATGTAATGCCGGTGAGTGCCTAACAAAGCCGGTGAATGACCAAAAAAATGCCGGTACTTGGGATTCAAAATTCTGGTTTGGTCACTCTTCAGCACTTACCGTCACTATTTGAACCAGAATGCCTGCCAAACTAACTATAAATGCCTACAATAGGCACGGCATTCAGCCAGTCACTTCAATAAGCATATCAAACGGCTTTCATTGGCATTTATCAAGGCACTCAATCTGCTAGGGCTAGCCTTCGAGAATTTCTGCGTGCCGAAAAAGAACTAGAGTGCGTGCCGACACGTGTTTCTTTCCACGTGTTCAAAAACCGGACAAACGATTCGAAGATTTCTTAACAGACTTGAAGAAATTGAGTCAAGATTGTTCGTTCGGGGCCCTAAAAGACAGCCTGATCAAAGATCGCATAATTAGCGGCATAAGGAATACGCAGTTGAAAGATCGGCTTCTTCGTGAGGAGATTTTGAGTTTTGATCGGTGTGCACAGTTGTGTAGAACAGCCAAATTAACGAATCAGCGAATCGAAACGCTGGAAACGATCGAGACGATAGATGTCGTGCCAACAAAAATAAAAGAAAAATCGACACAATTGCAGCAGTCACCCGGTAGAGGGCACAACCAGTTTCGTAGCGACAGAGGCAGAGGGCGGCAGAGGCAACCGCAGTACCAACAGCAAAACAGCAGCGAAGGCCAGCGAACCAGACGACAGCCGAACCAACAGCAGCAGAACCAATCGTCGTGCAGACGATGTGGATACCGACACCAGGAAAATAGATGCCCAGCCTATAACAAGCAGTGTAAAGCATGCAACGGCTATAATCATTTCGCACAGGTTTGTAGCAATCGTCAAACAATACCCGCGGTAACCGAGGAGTTAAATACCATTTTCTTAGAAAATGTGAACGGTGATGATCGCGAAACCTTGCACTGGTATGAGAAAATATTATTCACCGAAAGCAGGAAAACAGTAACGTTCAAATTAGACACCGGTGCCGGTGTAAACGTCACTCGAATAAACGAGAATCGAAAAGTTGGTCCGAAAAAACAACTTGAACCTACCGGTAAAAAATTATTAAATTTCGACGGAACAAAGCTCACAGTTGTCGGTAAAGTAGGGTTAGCATGCGAAGTTAAAAACGAAAACTACGCCCCTGATGGGTTTACCGAGCATTAAAAAATTGAATCTCTTGACCCGAGTAGCGAATGTAAGCGTAAATAAGACTCAGGGGGCAAAGAATTCAATTCCGGAAAATAATTACCTATTCGATGGCATGGGCAAACTCAAGCACGTTTACGATTTCAAAATAAAGCCAGGGTATGTAGGAAAAATAGAGTCTTGCAGGAAGGTCCCTTTCAAGGTACTAGACGCTTATCGGTCTGAATTGTCGAATATGGAACGGGACGGAATTATCAGGCGAATCGACGACCCCACAGAATTCGTGAACCCGGTTGTCCTCGTAAAAAAACCGGACAAGTCGTTTAGAGTTTGCCTTGACCCTCAGTACTTGAACTCGTGTCTACTCCGGGAGCATTATAAATTACCAACCTTCGAGGAAATAGCTTCGAAAATGACAAACGCGAAGATCGTCACAGTTTTAGATGCGTCCAAGGCTTTTTGGCAGGTTGAGTTATCGGAGGCGAGCTCTAAGCTCACGACTTTTCAAACGCCCTTCGATCGATACTGCTTCTTGCGAATGCCTTATGGTATAAAAACGACTCCCGAAATCTTTCGAAAGTTATACAAGCAGATTTTCAGCGACATTCCGAATGTCGAAGTTCATATCGACGATATAATAATCTGGGCACAGAACGAAGAAGGACATAGTAAAATCTTGCAACAAGTTATCACAAAAGCCCGAGAAAATGGAGTTAAGTTTAACCTGGGCAAATGCAAAATCGGGCAAAATAACGTAAAGTTTCTAGGTCACGTTTTTACGAGCGATGGAATAAGAATAGACGCAGAAAGAATCCAAGCCGTGACGAAAATGGAAAAATCGATTAACACCAAAGGGGTGGAAAGATTGTTGGGTATGATTAACCTATGTAGCAAAATTCATCTCAAACTTATCCGATGTGACAGCCCCGATGAGAGAATTAATAAAAAAAAGGAGTGACATTTCGATGGGAAGAGGTTCACGAGGTCGTGTTTAAAAAAATAAAAGAGAGATTGACTAGCAATCCTGTGCTACAATATTATGACCCAAACATTGACTGTACACTGAGCGTAGACGCCAATGGAACCGGGGTAGAAGCAGTCCTCTTACAAAATAATCTACCGATTGCTTATGTCTCAAAAGCGTTCACGACGTGCCAAAAAGCTTGGGCACAAATCGAGAAAGAGATGTACGCGATAGTGTATGGGTGAACGACGACGACGGCGACATAAACACGCAAATCTTGAATATAGCACTGTCCGAGTGTATGAGCGATAAGAAAAAGAAAGAGTTCGTGACAGAAACCGAAAACGATCACGAATTGCAAACAGTAATCAAACTGATTCGAACGAGCTGGCCGGAAGAAATCAAAGACGTACCCGAGATTGCTAAGTCGTATCATACATACCACTCCGAGCTTTTCGAGTCAGAGGGCTTACTATTTAAGAATAACAACGTAGTAGTCCCTGGTAGATTACGTGAGGAAATTCTCGGCAAATTACATTATAATCATTTGGGCATTGAAAAGACCAAGAACAGAGCCCGCGATATTGTTTTCTGGCCAAGAATGAATAAACAAATACAAGAGATGATTACAGATTGTGCAGTATGCCAGGAATATAAAAAAAGTCACCAGAACGAAACACTAATTTCAAGCAAAGTACCGAGAAATGTCTGGGAAAGTGTAGCGGTCGATGTATTCTATCTCCAAGGCTCGGTGTATGTAATAATGGCCGATTATTACACTTAGTACGTAGAGATAGGACTGCTGCAAAACGAATCGAGTGAAACGACAATTGTAATGATGAAATCCCTGTTCGCGCGCCACGGAATACCAAAGATAGTAAGATCTGACAATGGACCGCAATTCAGTAGCCAAAAATTCACGGATTTATCGAGAGATTTGTTCAAACAGTAAAAAACATGGTAAAAAAAGCAAAAGAGGACGGAAAGGATCCGTATTTAGCATTGCTAGAACTTTGTAATACACCGATTTCTCATTATATCGAATCTCCTAACAGGTTAATGTTTAACAGAAATGTTCGCGGAGTATGACCGGATTGCCTAGAGAATTCTTGTCCCGAAAACCTAACGCTCAGAGATGAATTAGTCGAAAAGCAAAAGTCACAGAAATACTACCACGATAAACGAGCAAGAGGTCTTCCGGAGCTAACGCGTGGCTAAAACGTGCGAATATAAAACAAAGACAAGACCTGTCAATCTGGAATAGTAATTAGCAAAAGCGATAAACCGCGCGCGTACGAAGTTATGAAGGAGTCAGGGGCAATATTAACCCGAAATAGAAAGTTCCTCAATCGAGACAGAAACGGTAACTTTAAAGTTAAACATCCTCCAAACTACTCCGACGCTGTTATTCCCAACAACGAAACGTATCAGGAAATCGAGGAAAACATCAGCGCAACGCGTGAAATCGAGCAGCAGCTTCCAACCGAGACTCCTCCTAGTCCGGAAGCTCCGAAAGCAAACGCTCCACCGCCTCGTGCAACCACTTGTAGCGGGCGTGCACTACGTTACTACGTTACTTAAACATTGTACCCGTATTCTATACTTCAAATTATTTATATTGTTTTAAAAAAGAGAAGATGTCACGATCGAGCTCGTGGCCACCTAGCGGCAAGGAGGAGAACAAAAAAAAACACGATGGCTGCAGGGAGCAGATACTGGGTGTACTCGAGGATTGTAACGGAAAGTAAAGTATAATATTTGGTAATAAGTGTTCATTTATTACAAACTTCACGTGGCTTGCAGCGTGCTATAGGAATGAAGTTTTTTTAAACGATAAAACAAAAATTATGCTCTTACAAACGATAAAAATCGACTACCAATCACTCACAATATACTAACAAACGATTGGTTACGAAGAAAATTCGAAATCAATAGAAAACCATTTTCCCGCGGCTAACTTTGACATCAAATTTGTTTTTCGTATAATTAAATAAATGAAGTCTAACAAACGCTGGATTTTGTCTAACAAACACTGACAAACGACTAACAATCGAGTAGGATTGAAATAATTAGCATTTTGCTGAAATTGAGGAGTCACATGGACAAAGTCGTGCTGAGCCGCCGTGGCAATGCTGCCAACTTCACGTGGCTTGCAGCATGCTATGAGAATGAAAAGTTTGTTAACGATAAAATAAAAATTAAGCTCTAACGAACGATCAAAATCTTCTAACAATCACTCACAAACGACTAACAAACGATTGGTTACGAAGAAAAGTTCGAAATCATTAGAAAACCATTGTCCCGCGGCTAACTTCGACATGAAATTTGTTTTTCGTATAATTAAACAAATGAAGTCTAACAAACGCTGGGTTTTGTCTAACAAATACTAACAAACGACTAACAATCGAGTAGGATTGAAATAATCACCATTTTGCTGAAATTGAGGAGTCACATGGGCAAAGCCGTGCTCAGCCGTCGTGGCAATGCTGCCAACTTCACGTGGCTTGCAGTGTGCTACGGGAAAGAAAAGTTTTTTAACGATAAAATAAAAATTAACAAACGATAACAAACTAACAAACGAAAAAATCTAACAAACGATAAAAATCGACTAACAATCACTAACAAACGATTGGTTACGAAAAAAAGTTCGAAATAATTAGAAAACCATTTTTCCGC
This sequence comes from Ophion ellenae, assembly GCA_963210295.1. NCBI lineage: Eukaryota > Metazoa > Arthropoda > Insecta > Hymenoptera > Ichneumonidae > Ophion > Ophion ellenae. Next base: position 9,593,578 of record OY723388.1, read on the forward strand.
GGCTAACTTTGACATGAAATTTGTTTTTCGTATAATTAAATAAATACAGTCTAACAAACGCTGGATTTTGTCTAACAAACACTCACAAACGACTAACACTCGAATGGCATGAAAAAAGATTTGACACTTTCATAGTCGGCGGCTAAGTTTATTGAGCTCGGGACATAGGGAAGTTTATTTTCCCTAGCTTAAAATTGGTGGAGACACTTGTGCCGAGTAGGGGTACTACATCTATGGAGTCATTCATAAAACACGTGACACAAATTTTATCAATATTCGACCTCCCTCCCGCCCCTCTGTGACATTTCGTGACGGGTGCCGTTGCACCCCCCCCCTGCCGCTCCTGAAAATTACGTGACATGGAGCCCGCCCCCCTTCTGCTCTCGTTTTTCTTTCAACAAAAAGAAGCAAGTAAGGGCTAAAACCATTTTAATAAGCTATTTTAGAAAGAACAATTTATATTGTTTACTTTAGGTAAATATATATGTAATATATAAAAACGTACAATTTATACGTGGGGTCGTCCATTAAGGCCACTCTAGGGGCCGAAAAGATAGGCTTTTTGGGGATTTTGTTCTTTAGAAAAACAACAAAATGAATCGAGATTACAACAAAGGGTGATTATCATACATATCAGTGACTGTATACAATAATACTTTTGAAGCGATTAATTTCAAAATGGCGGCTGTGCAGCGTTTATCTCAAAACTGCATTTTTTAAGTTGGCCGGAAACATAGCGCAGACAATTTTCAACCGATTTACTTGAAATGTTGAATATATCTTGAAAAATACATTGTTTATGGAAGTACGTACGATTTTTTTTTATATTGCATAGTTCATTTGTTATTAAAAATTATCTGACAATTTTTTAGGCAAATTTTTGGAAAGTGTAAAATTTCATCCGATAATTGTTAATAACAAATGAACTATGCAATATTAAAAAAAATCCTACGTATTTCCATAAACAATGTATTTTTCAAGATATATTCCACATTTCAAGCGAATCGGTTGAAAATTGTCTGAGTTATGTTTCCGGCCAACTTAAAAAATGCAGTTTTGAGATAAATGTTACACTGCCGCCATTTTGAAATTAATCGCTTCAAAAGTATTATTGTATACAGTCACTGATATGTATGATAATCACCCTTTTTTGTAATCTCAATTTATTTTGTTGTTTTTCTAAAGAAAAAAAAATCCCCAAAAAGCCTATTTTTTCGGCCCCTAGAGTGGCCTAACCCCTTAATCACGTAAGGCTTCAATAGGGGGGGGGGGGGGGGTTTGGATAACATTACGATTGATCACGCTAGGGGTAGGGGGGTGTTGTGACATATCACGTGTTGTGACCCCTTAATCAAGTAAGGCTCAAATAGGGGGGGGGGTGGATAACATCATGATTGATCACGCTAGGGGAAGGGGGGGGGGGTGTTGTGACATATCACGTGTATTCGTTTGTGTTATTGCACGGACAATGCTATTTGAATATACTGACAATATACTCAGTACAGTCGTGCTGTATGTTGAAATCAGAAAAAATTTAAAGAAGGCTAGTTTTTTGACAGGTAATTTTGTAGGTTCCGGAGGTGCTAAATCCAAGCTTGGCTAAAAATTGGGGCGTAGGTTTTTTTTAAGCGATGAAGGGGGATGGGGGTGGATTGATGCCAAACTAAAATCCTAGGAGCTCGGCGCCGTGGGACAAAAAAATGTTCATACAGTCAAAACTTTTCCGGCAAAACATAAAAATATTTTTATTTTCGTTAACGGATGAAAATATGGCGAAATTCGAGGGTTATTTTTATGAACGAAAATGTAGAGAATATCAATCCCTACATTTCGTACGTTCAAACGGCACCGGTAAAATTAACCTTTTTGAGTAATCACGAAAACAAAACTTTCAGAGTATTTCGTCATTCGTTATGGGGGGAAGTACTTTTGAAGTTAAGAGATGATTTTATACCTAATCGACGCGTATTTTTGAGAGCTACATCTTTTTCATTTGAATGGAGTTCGAAATAAATTTCTCGAACAGTTATTCTCAAAATACTGATTTTTCGTACGTTCCCCCACTTTTAGAAATCGAAAATAAAGAGATACGAGTTTGGCGCTGTGGACAAAAATGTAGCGGAAGGATCAAGCTACAAATCGTTTCACGGCGGTGAATTCATACGGTCAATAGTTTTCCCGGAATTTCATTTTGAATTTTCAACCTCCGACAGGCGTAGGAAAATGTAAAATTCAAGGGTGGTCCATAGAAACGAAAATATAAAGAAGATTATTTTCTACATTTCATACATTTCAACCATACTCGAAAATTCAATTGTTTTTTAGATATACAATAGAAGAATTTTAAAAAATATTTCAACAATTTTTTTAGGGGTGAAGATATTATCGGAGAGGGATGATCAAATACTCGATCGACGCGTCTTTTCAAGGGCTACAAGATTTCCATTTAAACAAAAATTGTACGAATTTTTCCTAAAGAGTTATTGAATTAAAACTGATCTTTCAAAATTTCAGCCCACTTTTTCACTCCCAAAATGAGCTTCCCTGACTTTGACGCTATGGACAAAAATAAAGCCCGGATTTTTCTGAACATTTTGTCTCACGGCGCCGATGTCGTAGGAGTTGTAGTTTGGCATTGATCAACTTTCATCCCCCTTCATTTCCTAAAAAAACTCTACACCCCGATTTTAGGCAAACTTGGATTTAGCACCTACAGAATAATCTGTTAAAAAACTGGCCTTCTAATTTTTTTCGATTACGGGGTTTTTTTACGATAGCACGACTGTATTATTATTTCGTTTTTCATAATACGATACCGCACTCTCTGACATTTCTGTCTGACATTTCTTATTAAAAAAATACACGTGTTGTTGGGGGCGGGGGTGTAGCGAAGAACCTCACCACATATCTCCATGGGCGAGGGGGGCTCTAAAAGTGGCCTAAAAAACCTCACGTGATTAATGGACGACCCCCGTAGTAAGAAATATATTCTTTATGTTATGTAACATCAATAATAAATAATTTAATAATCTGTCATCACGATGCACCTAGAATGGAATGTGTTCCCGAGGATGGTTCAGGTGAGTCTCAGTCGATATCAGAGAAGTTGCGACTTCCTCGTAGTCGGAACTTTGGGTGGGCAGTACAGAACATTTTCAGCTTCTCAGTATCACCCTTTTCCAGATTTAATATGCTTATAGCGTCTCGTGACTTTTGCTCGACCCCCCTCCCGCCCCCTGCGACAAAGTGTGGCGATTTGCCTAACCGCCCCCACCCCCCGCAGTACGTCACGTGTTTTATGAATGGCCCCTATGATCTCGAGGAAGAGGCGCGAAATACAATTAAATGAGTGTTATAGGAAAATGTATTGTGCTCTCGGTAATTTTGAGGCACTTCATGGTAAAGATTCCCCTTGATACCTTTCACTTCAGAATGGTATGGTGGTGGGGCTAAGTAGGGGTGCGCGGTCTCGTTTCAGTGGTCCATCTATTCCTTATATGGCGCGATGGGAGTTCCCAAAAAAATTTCGTCTAAACTGCGTACATAAACTGCTTATGATGTTTTTAAGAGTGAATACGATTTTACGATTTTAAATGATGACGAAATAATATGTGCGCAAATTAGTCACATCACTCCAGCCTACGATGGTACGAAATGTATTGTAAAAAAATTGTAGTATTAAATGAAAAATAAATTCTAATAATTAAATTCCTCTCCTTATCCGTTTGTTGAGTATACCAATTTATATGAAAGAAAAAAAAGTTCCCAATACAAAACAAACAGCGTTAATTTGTACCAATTTTTCAATAATAAATAATATTTATTATTTTTTTTTATAATTGACTTTATTGCTCCGGCCAGCGCACTTCCTCAGTTTGCACTGGGAAACATTCACCTACCCCCGGGGGTTAGGCTCGGACTTAACCTAGACCGGAACAATAACGCTGGGCGGCACTTGAGGGTTCCGACATCACCTCGGCTGCCGTCCAGTCAAAAAGTCGCGCGAAAAGTCCAATATATCGCTCTGCGGTAGCCGCTCCCTCAAGCCAGAGGGTGAGCGGCTACCGCAGTCCACAATCGTGTTGCCTGAGTAAACGGAGGGACCCAAGTATGACCGCCTTCTGCATCCGACTCGCAACCGGACACCGGGTTTGCAAATCGGTATGCCAGCGAGGCCTGACACAAAAGATTCTTTCATCCCCCCTAGCGCGCCGACGATGAGGACAACGAGAGTCACCCTGAATTCTCGGTGCAAACGAAGCAGCTCGGCCAGAAGAGGCTAATACTTGAGCCGTTTCTCCTCTTCCTTTCGCGACACGTTCACTTCGGCCGGAGCCGAGAACTCAATGACGTATATCGTCTTGTTCTCGAAATCGAAGAGGACAACATCAGGCTTAGTCGCTTGAAGCGGCCCGATGGTCGCGAACGAGAAGTTCCAATAAATCTTGCACCTCTCGCCCACGACAACGGACTCATTATCTCCTGGTAAATAAGGCGGCACGGGTTCCCGGTCTATCCCATAAGAGTGCTGTAGATGGTAATACAGCACCCTTAGGGCCGCGTTATGGCGATGGATATAGCCGGAGACTGCATATACCGGGCAGGCCGACAGTAGATGCATTAGTGTCTCCGGCGATTGTTTGCATGCACGATACAAAGTGGTCGACAGAGGCTGACCCATAACGCGACTGCGATAGACCAGGGTGTTGATGACACCGTCTTGGCAGGCGCAGATAAACCCTTCACTCTCGGACATCAGTCCAGCTGACCGCAGGAAGGAAAAGGTCAGCTGGGTGGACAGCCCTTGCTCCTCGATGTGGCGAAAGAACACACCGTGCATGGGTCTGTCCACGTGCTGCCGAGTCAGGACAGTCTGCTCGGCAGCCCGGATTGCCCGCTGACGTCGGGATTTGGGCAACCGAGCGACGGAGTCTGTTGGCAAGGCGCCACGCCGGCGCCGGCGGAGCTCCAAGCCGAGGGTCTCTGCCGCACGATCTGCCGGCTTATAGAGAAAAGCTTCCGCCCCATGAAGCTCATGCTGGTGCACAATCTCCAGGAGCGGGTCCGAGCTCGTTATTACATCGCTTGCTATTCCGAGGACCATGCGGTCATGAAGACACTCCAATCCCGAAAGCCCGCGCCCGCCGCCCTGACGCAGCATATGAGCGCGGGGCGGAAGATCGAGGGTGCAGACTCCGCTGGATGTTCATTATCTTGCGTGTGCCGATGTCCAGCTGTTTAAGCTCATCTCTACGCCATTTGACGACGCCAAAGGAGTAGAGCAGGACCGGGACAGCGAGCATATTGGCGGCAGTGATCTTATTTTTCCCAGACAGATCTGATTTCCAGATCCGTTTGAGACGCCGCCTATACTCGCTGCGGAGGGCCTCCTTGACACCCTCAGCGTCTTGTACAGAACGTTGATCGATGCCAAGGTACCGATAAGACCGATAAGACCCACCGGCGTCCAAGTGTTTGAAGACGCTCCCGTCCACCAGCCGAACATCAGCCGCGACAACCTCTGCTCTCCCTCTCCTCAGATGAAGAACAGCGCTCTTGTCCAATCCGAAGTCCATTCCCGCCGCCCGCGTGTACGTCGCTACGATGTTCAAGAGGAGCTTAAGCTCCCCCTCCCCGGGAGCGTATAGCTTGAGGTCATCCATATAAAATAAATGGGTGATCCCCCGCTTCGTACCCGCGTGCAGCCCGCAAGGCGATTGATAGGGGTAATAGCGAGATGCAAAACAGGAGGGGGCTGAGAGAATCTCCCTGGATAATCCCCCTCCTATACCCCACCACTCCGGTCGACACGTTACCTTCACTAGTCTTAACTATGAAGCGTGTCTTCCAGAGCGGCATGAGATGTTTAATGCATCCCACTATGTAAGGACTCACCGAAAGGCGTTCGAGTAGGTGTATAATCAGCTTGTGAATGACAGTGTCAAACGCCTTGCGGTAGTCTATCCAAGCGACTAAGAGGTTACGCTTGTGCTGAACCGCGTCTTGCGTAATGCAGCGGTCCACCAGCAGGTTCTCCTTACAACCTCCGAACCCCCTCTTGGATCCCCTTTGTTCGTATATCTCCCGCCATGTAGGCTCGATCTCGCGCAGAACACGCTCATAAAGTATCTTTGTAAAGATCTTACAGAGCGCATTCAGACACGTTATCGGGCGGTAGTTCTCCGGACGAGACAAATCCCCTTTTTGGGGAGTAACACCGTCCTTCCCTCTGTCAGCCACGCAGGGATGGGCACGGTCCCATCGATGAACGACGAGAAGATGTGGGCCAGATGGGTATGGGTGCACGTGAATTTCACCAGAAGATGTTAATCCCATCTGGTCCGGGAGAGGCGGGGTTCCTCATGCTACTCACCGCCTTCTCCACCTCACCCCGCGTGACTGGAAGATAGTCGCCACGCTGACTGGGCTGGTGCCAGCAAAACGCGTCGAACCGCCCCAGAGCTGGGGTGCTTTCATCAAAATGACCAATTTTTCAATAATAAATAATATTTATTATTATTGTTATGTTTATTATTTCGGTTATTATTATGATTATTATCGCACCAGTCTTTGAAGAAAAAATACATTTTAATAAGGAACCGGTGCGACGGTCTAGTGGTTAGCGTGCTTGCTACTAACCAGCGGACCAGGAGGTCCCGGGTTCGAAACCCAGTCGCGTACATTTCGTCGTGAAATGTTTTTCTTCGGCATTCCGCGGCGAAATAAGACACAGAGGGGGAAGTCGCCTAGGCCGCAAGAGGGGAGAAAAGTGGAGAAAAAATGTAAACAAACAGTAGAGGAAAGAAACGGTCACAATGAGGGGAAGATATATAAATTTGACCAGCCTTATAGGACATTTTTCTTCTGAGGTTGACGCAGGTAAAGATTTACTGTGCAGTACTGTAAAAATACCGTACGGTGCGGTTGGTAATTTTTAACCGACAGTAGGTAAATTTTTGAATACACATGCTGAATTTTACTGTCTCCAATTTTTACCCTTCTTCTATAGTAAAATTTTAGCTACGAATTTGAAATTTTCTGTAACGTGAGTGACAAAAAACTTATCGCATACGAATTATTATGTTTTTCTCACTTGTCACCACATTGAAATATATCACGGTAATATTTACCGTGGAATCCACGAAAAAATTACTTTTTAATTCTCTCCGTGTATATGAGACCATGTATAAGATATATATGATGTACAAACTATTTTGGTGTCATATATAATCATATATGTAATCGTAATTATCGGCAACAATTATATTTGAACGTATATGAATATTTGATTTTCCATTTTTTTACATTAGAAAAAAGAACAAAAATAATGACTTGTTATTGTGCATAACAAATGAAATAAAAAAATAAAAAGAAGACCAAGTAGAAGAGTAAAAATCACGATTGAATGATAAAAAGAAATATAAAAAATGTGATTTTAACTCTCACGACTTTTATCTTTTGTTAGACAAACTCAACTCTTTTTCGAGTGTTTCATTGGCCGAGCTGCAATGGGTTTTTTTCTTTACTCTTCTTCGTCGACTTTTTTTACATTTCGAAAAAATAAACAAAAATAAGGACTTGTTATTTTGCGTAAGAAAAATGAAAAAAAACATGAAGATGAAGTAGAAGAGTAAAAATCACGATTGAATGATAAAAAGAAACATAAAAAATGTAATGATTTTAACTCTCACGACTTTTATAAAAATGTTTGCAAAGTATAAAATGTATAATTCTGTAATTGTTTTTATTTCTTGTGTATCATGATATAATGTTTTCAATAAACTCAGTAAAGTTTATATGAAATTCCAGATATTTCTCGCATTTTTTAATTTGCTACTATACTTCCTAAATTATGTTTGTGTCGCCGTCCTCTTCAAACAATCAAGAAATTGTCAGTCACAATTTGATCGAATGTAATGGGGCCATTCATAAAACACGTGACGCAGTGAGGGGGGTGGGGGGCATAGGCAAATCGTCACACTTTGTCACAGGGGGGCGGGAGGGGGGTCGAACAAAAGTCACGAGACGCTATAAGCATATTAAATCTGGAAAAGGGTGATACTGAGACGCCGAAAATTTTCTGTACTGCCCACCCACAGTTCCGACTACGAGGAAGTCGCAACTTCTCTGATATCGATTGAGACTCACCTGAAGCATCCTCGGGAACACATTGCATTCTAGGTGCATCGTGATAAAAGATGATCAAATGATTTATTATTGATGTTACATAACATAAAGAATATATTTTTTATTACGGGGGTCGTCCATTAATCACGTGAGGTTTTTTAGGCCACTTTTAGAGCCCCCCTCGCCCATGGAGATATGTGGTAAGGTTCTTGGCTACATCCCCCTCCCCCCCAACAATACGTGTATTTTTTAATAAGAAATGTCAGACAGTAGTGTCAGAGAGTGCGGTATCGTATTATCAAAAACGAAATAATAGTACAGTCGTGCTGTCGCCGAAAAACCCTGTAATCGGAAAAAATTAGAAGAAGGCCAGTTCTTTAACAGATGATTCTGTAGGTGCCGCGGGTGCTAAATTCAAGTTTGCCCAAAAATCGGGGTGTAGAGTTTTTTAGGGGATGAAGGGGGATGAGAGTTGATCAATGCCAAACTACAACCCCTACGAGGTCGGCGTTGTGAGACAAAATGTTCAGAAAAATCCGGGCTTTACTTTTGTCCACAGCGTCAAAGTCAGGGAAGCTCATTTTGGGGGTGAAAAAGTGGGCTGAAATTCTGAAAGATCAGTTTTAATTCAATAACTCGTTGGGAAAAATTCGTAAAATTTTTGTTTAAATGAAAATCTTGTAGCCCTTGAAAAGATGCGACGATCGAGTATTTGATCACCCCTCTTCGATAATATCTTGACCCCTAAAAAAATTGTTGAAATATTTTTTTAAATTCATTTATTGTATAACTAAAAAACAATTGAATTTTCGAGTATGGTTGAAATGTATGAAATGTAGAAAATAATCTTCTTTATACACTAGGCAAAAGAATTAAAGGATATTGAAAAAGTCCGCCAATTTTAGGGTCATTTTCAAATAGCTGTAACTCCTCGAAAAATGGTCAAACAGCAAAATAAAAAATAAAAAAATTGAAGGTGTGAATCTCTAGTTTTGAGATCTTGAGCTCAAACATTTTTCGCATCAGCCAATTTTTAGTAGCCATCAAAGAACCAAAGTAAAAAAAAATTCCTAATTTTTGCTCATCTTTCACAGTCCGCACGGACTTTAATACATTTGTTGAATGATCCTATTGAAAGGATCGTCTAGCTGGATTCTTCCCCTTTAATTTGAGCGGTGGGAGAGCTCTGTGCAATTTTTTCTCGCTGAGTTATCGATGTTCAAAGCAAAAATGACACTTTTGACTTTGATGACTGATTACTCGGAGACTAATGGTCGCACAGGAAAAACCAGAGGGTTTTGGAAACTTTGAAGTATTCTGTATAAGATGCTTTTATCATTTTTTTATCAAGATCTTTTTTTATGCGGGAAAATGGATTTAAAAAAATGTGAAAAATGGCATATTTACGGATATTCTTTTAACTAAGGATTATTTTGCCAATATCGAATAGATTTAAAAAAATCGGTTTTTTTATGACCTCAAAGTATCCTTAAAAAGCCCTCAAAAGTTTAAACCCCTGCGATTTTTTTTTCATTGTGTTCCGAATGATCGAAATTTTGGTTTTTGCCAAAAACCGATTAAAGGCTAAATCTAGCACCTTTTATTCGTCTTTTAAGAATCACAATTTTTTTGGCACTGATCCGAATTTCCGGTGCTAAAAAATGTTCATTGTTGAACGACGGGAACAAATTTTTGTTTAATGAAGAAAAAAAAATTATTAAAAAAAGTTTTTTTTTTGACGAAAAAAATTAATTTAAAAAAATCGAAAAAAAATTGTTAGATTTTTTTTTATAGCGCTGAACGTTTTTCATGATACGACGAACGATTGGAGTTGTTGGAATTCACAGTTCTTTGAATGTGTGCGTGGTGAACACACACACAAAGAAGCGTAAATCCAACCGAGCAATCGGTTGAAAATTGTCTGAGTTATGTTTCCGGCCAACTTAAAAAATGCAGTTTTGAGATAAACGTTATACAGCCGCCATTTGGAAAATTAATCGCTTCAAAAAAATTATTGTATACAGTCACTGATATGTATGATAAACACCCTTTTTTGTAATCTCGATTTATTTTGTAGTTTTTCTGAAAAAAAATCCCCAAAAAGCCTATTTTTTCGGCCTCTAGAGTGGCCTAGGGCCTTCATGAACGACCCCACGTATAAATTGTACGTTTTTATATATTACATGAATATTTACCTAAAGTAAAAAATATAAATTGTTCGTTCTGAAATAGCTTATTAAAATGGTTTTAGTATTTTACTTGCTTCTTTTTGTTGAAAGAAAAACGAGAGCAGAAGGGGGGGCGGGCTCCATGTCACATAATTTTTAGGAGCGGCAGGGGGGGGCACCGGCACCCGTCACGAAATGTTACAGAGGGGGAGGGGGGTCGAATATTGATCAAATTTGCGTCACGTGTTTTATGAATGGCCTCTAAAGCATAAATGAGAATTTTTCTGAAAAACTCGATTCCTAAATTTTCCCCATTTCTCCGAAAGTCTCCCAAGGCAATGTTTTCATTAATCTCAGTGAAATCTATGTGAATTTCCTAGTATTTTCTGCATTTTTGAATTACCTACTATTCTTTAAACCTGCAAATACTGTTCGGGTCATCTCTCTTCTAAAAAAATCAAGGGATTGTCATTCACAATTTGATCAAAAGTAAGGAAAAAATGGTCATTTTGACCGACAAACTCATTTTCTGAATTTTTTTCACTTTTCCGAAATTCTCCCAAGGCATTTAAGAAGGCTAGGAAATAATGAGAAATTCTCGTAAATAAAATGAGAAAATCGGAATAATGCGCAAAAAGAGCAGTACTGGGGAAAATCGGCATATTTTAAGATTAATATTTCTCATTTGTTTCCCGATTTTCTCCGAATTGGGGAAAAACGGAGAAACTATGAGAAATTCGGAAAAAAATTCTACCAGGGATGTGTTAAGCAATTTCGGCTAAACGCGATGAGAATAATCATAACCGCAACGATCAGCAACAAAGATTCGCTGTCGAAGGACGTCGGATCGTGGATTTACAACATCTTGCCGACAGTTTAAGTTGTATGCGCTGTAACAAAGACAAATACATGCATAAATACATGGATAAATTGAACAAATTAAGTTTGTTTGCAGAATTAATTTATTTCACATCCGTCTCAGAATTACTAGAACTCGGGAAAAAAACACGCTTCGAGTTCCCAGACCACGCGCCGATCAGCTGGCTGCAGCGTACACTGTTGCCATTCCGATACAGATGGTTGGGCCCGAGTTCGGTGTGGAATAAAATTACCACTTTTCATAAGCCGATATCACCGAAACTAAACGGTCAAAGTTTGGTATTAAAAACAAAATCAATCGCACAATAATATTGCGTACACGTGTGTTTTTATTTTGAAATCCTAAGATCCGTTTAGAATCTATGTCGAGAAATACGAGCAAACTCCTATCGGTTTACGTGTTAGGTATAGGGATCGCGTACAAATACCCATATTCAATTGCAATTGTCTCATGGCCTAAACGGTGAATCGAATTGCATTTTTGGCCATCAGTCCATGAAGGTCATATTTATACCATACTTAGATTTCAGCCAATTCCTAAGATTTGACCAAAACCACAGAACTACCTCAAATGCGATTTTTCTCAAAACTATATTTTTTTTTAATTTTTGGTTTCAAATTTACGTCAAATTTAAACCACATGTAGTGTATACTGGTGTCTAAAAAAGCGATAAAAATATATAAACTATTTTTAACATCCATCATAATTCATAATTGTCGAATTGGATTCGAAATACGACACGATAACGCGCCTTGCGCCCGATTCATGCGCACGAGTGGCGCTGCCCGCGCCTGCGTGTTCCGAGACGCGAAGTTTCCGCGCGCGTATTATTATTCAGCGCTCGTATATTCGCGTATATTCATTCGCATGTAACGTCCTACGAGTCAAGTCGACGCGCGGATCTACGCCATCGTTTTACTCTTTCTTTTCATTACGAATTAAATTACTCCTCACCATCACAAATTCACATGTCAGTTTTTATACTTGCCCCTTCCACCTGTTCTAGCGACTCGAACAGGTTATGGGCCCAGGTAGTACGGCAAAAAGGTGACGCGACGTGAAGAGTGTAATTTCTTAAGAGGGTTAGAAAAACACGTGGCTGAGAGAAGCGAAATTTTCTTGAACATGAACGAAAACATTTCAAAGACATTATGGCTTCGTCGCACGCGGTACGAATTGAACCGCTGAACAAAGAGAACTACGACACATGGAAGATCCAGATGCAAGCGCTGTTGACGAAGTTCCGTGTTAGCGGAAAATCAAGCGTAAGTGATACGGTGGACAAACGAGGATGAAAAAGCGAAGGCAGATATAATTCTCTCAATAAAACCATCATAGTTGAAACAATTCAAGGAGTGTAGAACCTCGCATGAGTTTTGGCTAAAGCTACAGTCAACCTAACAGTCGTCCGGACCAGCGAGAAAAGCTACGCTTATCAAACAGCTAACCTATCATCACATGCCAGAAGGTGAGAATGTTCGAGAATATATTTTGAAATTCTTCGACACCGGCATGGATAGGTTAAGCGAGATGGATGTTGAAATCAACAGAGATTTATTAAGTGTGATGCTATTGCAAAGCTTGTCTCCTTCCTTCGGAAATTTCCGGTGCGCCATCGAATCACGTGACACGTTGCCGTCTCCAGACACTGCGGGTTAAGATCATCGAGGAGAGCGATGCGCGCAAACATAAAACGCGTGAAGGCTCGTCGAGTGCGATGTTCAAAAGTTCAACAAACATCTAAGAAGAAAGTTTCAAATATAGATGTTTTAGGTGCCACAAAATAGGACACAACGGCAACGACTGTACGTCCAAGACGACGGAAGCTGGAAGTGCAAACGCTGTCAACGATCTCAGCCTGTGCGTCACGGAATCCTTGAATGTGATAACCGGTGGACCACGTGGAGTATGGTGCGTCGACAGCGGATGCACAACCCACATGAACGGTGACGGCAAGTCCTTGATCAACGTCGACAAGCAGGCGGTTGGTAAAGTAAATTTCCCAAACGAGTCATCGACTAAAATCATGGGAAAAGATTCGGTGTCCCTCAAAGTCGTACACGATGGTCGAGCTAGGAATGTCGATCTGAGCGAAGCACTACACGTCCCCGACCTACGTACGAACCTCCTGTCGGTCGGTAAAATATGTGATAGAGGATTAAGAGTAATTTTCGAAGCAGATGGCGCGTCGGTCGTCGATCCGAATGGAAATGTCGTCCTGAGAACGGAACGGGCGAATGGCGGATTATACTATCTGCAAACTTCCTCCGAAAGTAGTGCCCACGGTCTTACATACAGGTCTTGAAACTCGCTCAAAATTTCAGTGGTGAGGGATGGCCTCTTATTGAAGCACCGACTGTTTCAACTCGTGACCACGAGGATCGCTGTTATAGAGTGATGCAGGCTGTGTGAGAGAGACGGAAATAGATTTCAAAAGTAAACAAAACCCAAACATAACCGCTGATTCACGCGACCACACGCGACGTGCTCTACTTGTAAACTTGTAAAAACGGTGATGTTGAAAAATGACTAAGTGGTGTATTGTGCCAACGGGTAAAACAGGCTCTCGGAGTGAAAAATCGAAACGCTCAGTGTTTCGAGTGCCGAGAGACTTGGCTCAATTAAAAAAATGGGAGGCCGCGATACCGGGAGTTGGGAAATTAGAGCCGAGACACGTTGTGTGCGAAAATCATTTCGAACCGAAATATATTCATCAATAATGGGCGAAACAGGCGTTGGAGCCGGGAACCTGAAAAAAAATAAAAAATTATTGGGATCATTATCATAAATACTTTCCAGGCTGGAAAACATAAAACAAAGTTAGTGAATTATTTTCATTTATTCTACTCGAGAGTCCTTCGCTTCAAGGTCGGAAAAGAGGTGTTTTTAAAAATTTACCAACGCAAACCGTTTCGGAAACTGCAAAGTAGTGATTATTGAAAATGTTTCTTGGGACATGCATTAAAATTTTTCAAAGAGGAAATAAAGAATTGCAAAAGAAGCACTGTTTCTTAAGTATTTGTTTCATTTTCAAGAAATACATCCTGCAAGTGTTTCGGTCTGGATTCCACTTCGGTCTGGAATAGTTCCCACTTATTTTCCGGTCAATTAAAACAACGCGTAAAGCCTATTTTTTTTTGTAAAGGCTAAAACATGTTTTTAAAAAACCGAGCGCACAGGGATCGAACCCCTGAAAACAGCATTACGATGCTTGCACCGAACCCCTCGACCAACACGAGCTCACATTGACACCTATATAAAAAACATTCATATTCATTGTACCCACTTGGATAACTATAGTCTTTTGGTTTTTTTCAGGTTTACGATAAAGTTACTTTTAATTGTATTTAGGTCCATCATGCATTTTTGACATTGAATATCATAATTTGCCTACACCAGCCAATTATACAGCTAGGTTAGGTTCCTATGCGTCAACAATTGATTTCCATCTCTCTCGCACAGCCTGCATCACTCTATCGCAGCGACACTCGTGGTCACTAGGCAAAACGGCCGGTGCTTCAATCCGAGGACATACCCCCACCACCAGAGTTTCAAGACCTGTATGTAAGACCGTGGTAGTGCTGGGCCACGTCACCGTGATAGTGATGGGCCACGTCAACTATCGTGACCTCATCAAATGCCATTGCGACAACACTGTTCGCGGAATGACCATCGGAAAATACCGCGAAGACGCAATCTGCGAAATTTGTGTACGAGGAACAATGTCAAGGTCACCGTTCCCGAAGAAGTCGACCAGGCAATCGGAAGTACTTGAAATTATCCATACGGATGTATGCGGTCCGATGCGTACTGAGTCGATCGGTAAGTCCAGGTATTTTGTAACCTTCATCGACGACGCCACGAAATGGTGCAACGTCCGCTTCATCAAGCGAAAGGATGAACAATTTCAGGCTTTTAAAGACTATAAGGCGACTGCTGAGAACTAGACTGGCAAGAAAATAAAGTATTTGCAATCCGATAATGGCCGAGAGTATTGAAATGACGTTTTTGACTCGTTTTTAAGAGAGTACGGAATCAAGCGCAGGCTGACGATAACTCACACTCCGGAGCAGAACGGCGTCGCCGAGCGAAAAAATCACACGATATTGAATGCCACGCGGTGCCTCCTCATGCAGTCAAATGTGCCGGATTTCCTATGGGCTGAGGCCGTGAACATGGCGAACTACATTCTCAATCGTAGTCCCACCAGCTGTCTTGGCGGCAAAACGGCCTCTGAAAAATGGAAGGGACGAGTTCCGAACGTGAGTAATTTCCGAGAATTTGGCAAGGGTGTAATGACACTGAAACGAGAACCCCAAAAGGACGACTCGAGTCTCGATCCAGGAACGGCATCTTCGTGGGCTACTCCGAAACGTCAAAGGGATATCGCATTTGGCTTCCCGAGGAACGAAAGATGGATGTTGCCAGAGACGTCAAGTTCGTGAACTTAAAGTCTGCTTCGTCGGAGATAAACAATCGGGACGATCTATTATCACCGGAAATGGTCGATTCCGAGGATATTGAATTGGAGATTCAAGTAGAATCACCGAAGGTCTTCCCGCACGGAAGAAATTCCATGCGAAGATGAGGAACACGTCGGCGACTCAACTCAAGAAGAGGATGAACTCGAGGAAAACGACCGAGATTGTGACGAGCCTACACGGGGGCGGGGTCGTCCTTGTATCGCACGTACTGGACACAGGGGGAGACCAAGAAGGGTCTACATCCTGCGATTCGAAAGGAAAAACTCGAGGAGACGGCGGGACTCGCAGAGGTGCCGATCATGGAAGCCATTGAGGGGCCGGACGCTGCAGAGTGGTACGACGCGATAGTAAATGAGCTGAAGTCACTCTTGAAAAATGAAACTTGGCATCTCATCACTAGACCTGAAAAAGAAAAGGTGATTGGAAGTCGAATTGTTTTGAGAAATAAATTTCGCGAGGACGGAACGCTGGAGCGGAGAAAAGCCCGCGTCGTAGCAATGGGATTCGCACAGCAATCTGGTGTCGACTTCAGCGACACCTTCGCACCGGTTGCGCGTATCGAGTCAGTCCGCGTGCTCATGGCCCTCGCTGTGCAATACGATATGATCGTGGAGCAACTCGATGTCACCACTGCATACTTGAACGGTCGATTAGACGAAAGAATCCTTATGGAGATCCCAATGCATACGCTGCGAGGAGAGTCTGATTAGACACAGAACCCAAGAACAGTGATGTTTGAAAAAAGGCGATGGAGATTATGCGCGAGTTCCAAGAGGGCAATAAGGTTTGTCTCTTAAACAAAGCTCTTTACGGACTTCGTCAGGCGGGTCGTTGCTGGAACATCGAACTATACAACTGCCTGTCGGACTTCGGCGCGGTCAAGTCTTCGGCTGATCCATGCGTGTTCTACAAGGGTGAGGGGGAGAAAACCACGCTAATCGCAACTTACGTGGATGATATTGTAATAGCTTCTCGTGACAAAATGGAGCTTGCCAACTTGAAATGACATCTGTCAAGCAGATTCGAAATCAAGGATCTCGGGCCTATCAAGTACTGCCTCGGCACCGAGTTTGCCCGCGACGAACAGGTCGCATCGATGAAACAGAAGGGCTACATCCGGGAAATTCTCGAAAAATTCGGGATGAGTGACGCGAACGCTGTAACGACTCCACTAGACCCCAATGTGAAACTGGAACCATGCGTCGAAAAGGAGGATGAAGTACGAGACGTTTTTCCCTACCGGGAGCTCAAAGGAGCGTTGATGTACCTGGCCGTCTGTACCAGACTGGACATAAGCTACACGGTCAGTTATTAGAGCCAGTTTTGCACGTGTTTCGACAGTACGCACTGGTCTGCAGCAAACCGTGCATTGAGGTATGTCAAGGGAACGTCGGACATTGGTCTCGTCTACAAGAAGAGTGAAATACCCATCGAAGGTTACGTGGACGCCGATTGGGCGAATTGTCCCGTAAGCAGGAGGTCTTACACAGGATATACCTTCGTTTTGTCCGGATATCCCGTATCCTGGGAGTCGAGGAAGCAGTGTACTGTTACACTGTCGTTCACTGAAGCAGAGTATATGGCGCTGTCCGAGTCAGCAAAACAAGCCTCCTACCTACGACGGTTTCTTTCTGAACTGGGAGTCTTTCGAGATGACGCAATCACAATCTATTGCGACAACAATGGTGCTCGAAAACTTGCCGACAACCCGGTCTTCCATGCTCGTTCCAAGCATATCAACGTTAGACACCATTACGTGCGAGGAGCGGTCAACAGCGGTATTGTGAGCATTAAACACGTCCCGACTGCTGAAATGCCGTCGGACTTTCTAACGAAAGCGTTAGCAACTCCGAAATTCCGGAAGTGTCTGGATCTTCTGGGTCAGCAATAGCAGCAAGGATCGGTCAAGGCACATTACCATTTCGAGGGGGAGTGTCGAATCGGATTCGAAATACGACACGATAAGGCGCCTTGCGCCCGATTCATGTGCACGAGTGGCGCTGCCCGCGCCCGCGTCTTCCGAGATGTGAAGTTCCCGCGCATTCAGCGCGCGTATTATTATTCTCATGTAACGTACTACGAGTCAAGTCGACGCGCGGATCTACGCCATCGTTTTGCTCTTTCTTTTCATTACGAATTAAATTAGTCCTCAGCATCACAAATTCACAAGTCAGTTTTTATACTTGCCCCTTCCACCTATCATAGCGACTCGAACAATAATGATTGCATGAAAAATCGTTATGTCCGGCCACACAGTCGTCATTCTTAAAAAAAATATTTTCTCTTTCATTCTAGTAAGCGTAATAGCGACATGCTTATACATTGTAACATTTTGAACATTTTGAACATTTTTTGTTTCAGACCACTGGAAGCTGAGATGTCATCCCTAAAAAACGGCGGCATCCATTTTTTCTTGCCATATTAATATACATGTAACTTTGTTAACGGGGTATCCCTCTCTGGACGCCCAATTTGAAGGGTCAGAATGATGTTTTTTTTCCAGTAACACATTGGTTGGAACACATTAATTTTCTCCCAGCATGTTGTACACATGTTTGTGGTTACAATATTATTTTTTCGGATGAAAATCTTCCAAAGTATACGTGATGCTGAAGTCGGCAGTCTTCAATTTTTTCTTCAAATATATCCAACCGGCTATGGGTTCACGATCCACTTTTCGAAAAATACGCAATTTACAGCTTCTCGAAACAAAACCTCATTTTTCGCTTGAAAAACAGCATGCTGAAGTCATTGTTATTAACAAATGGTTCATTCAATTAAAAAATGCGATCGTGAACTGAAAATGACTACTGCTTGAACGCTAACTGTGCAAACTCAAGTCAATAGTATGAAAGTTACTCAATATATTAATTCCGCCGTGTCAAGATATGTAGTTTCGAGATAATCGCGTTAAAACTTGACGAATCGCGACACGCACACTGGTCCACTAAAATAGGTGTAACTTCGTCGATTTTTAGAATTTCAGGGTCCGGTTGGTCTTAAAATATTCTTGACGGATCACACTATAACAATATGTAAAAAAATGATTTTTTTAAGTTGCCAGACAGCGATTCTCCCTTAATAATTAACATTTTTTCAATCTGTAAAAACATGGGTTCTTCATTTCTTGTTTAATAAACCACAAAAACCCGAAATGTCCATCAATCCTAAATTTTTTTGAATCCTCACATATTCTTCAAGGATCAATAAACTGTGCAAAAAATAGAAATAAAACTTAAACAGTTTGAAGGTTATTCCATCTTAAAAATCAGATCCAAAACAGCGCTCTAAACAACAATGCTGCATTAATCATTTGTTGACACACTTATATTTGGCCACGATTTTGACACACTGGGTTAATTTGACCCGGAAAGTACATTATCCACCGGCTATTAACAACCCTTCGGTTGGTTCTTATTGAAAAAAAATCAGGGACACTTTAAACCGTTCTTAATATGTCTGCATAATTAAAATTATGAAAAAATCAAATTAATTTATTGTGAAAAATTATTGAAAATGTTTAACTTTGTAAAGGTGAGCATTTTATTTGAAGTTCATCCGGGTCAAAATACCCGAGTGTGTCAACGTAGGGTAAAATCTCAATTCTCTGACAACAAGGTTTCAGTGTGCATGCATCTGTATGTAGACAATGCGTGTTTGTCTGCATGAAAGTATCCGACTGGATTTCCACTGTCATACTGTCTTTTATCTATTAACCCTCTGCCGCATTTTTCCGATGCTTGTTAATTTTTTTAAGTGGTCGAATATTAACTTTCCGCGGTCACCCGGGGTCAAAATGACCCCAAGCGCAACTTGAAGCAAAAAATAGTATTACAAGTTGTCGGCGGCCAATGCTATTGGCCTGCCTTCTTACGGTGCTTTGGTGTACCCTTTGTAAGTACAGACTAGGGTCGGACGTAAAGTTATTTTTTACTGAAACTATTTCCCACCATGGAGCTATTTTTTTCTTAAACTATCATATCTCAAGATGATCACTTTGAAATTTTATGAAAAAAATTGAAAATAGCAAGAGTTATGATTTTTATAAGGACAAAAGGGCTTTTTTACGCATTGACCACATGCTGATTTTTTCCGCCATTCAAAAATTCTATTCAAATATAATATCGAGGATGTCACATTCTAGAATGTTCAAACTAATATCCTGAATTTTTATTAGTCGTTCGGAACGATACGGGTAACACGGGAGTCGTTTGAAACATGGCTGGGATCATTGCAACCCCCTGTGACCAGCGTGTTGTTACGTCCGAAGCCGTTTAGAAAAGATATATATTTCTAGAGTTATAAGCGTCGAGCGGTAAACGCTTTACTCCGATTACTACCCTAATGAGTCACGAGTGCTCTTCGGGATAATAATTATGTGGGAACGTTTGCTGTGAGACCTCGAGAGATCTTGTTTCTTCTATGGATTTAGGAAATTGGTAATAAAGGGACTTCAATGTCTTGAGTCACACAATAGTTTAATAAACACTCGGTGAAATAATAATTTGGTACATTCCAAGTAAATTTATAATGTGATAAATACCTTTGACAATCAGGAGCGGTGTCGTCGCTTAACAATAACGTATTCTTGCTTTCGTTGAATATTTCTTTAAACACACACGCGTACTCTCGCAATCTTCTAGAGATCTGGTCGCGGATTAACAATAACTTGTACTTGAAATATTTAGTCGTTTGACCCTTTTGATTATAAAACAATATAAATTGACTTTAATAATTACGCCGAATCACACTCTTCTACAGAAGACCCGGATTTCGGACAGCGTAACGACGCGTGAAAATTTTGGTTGAGAACTGACAACAATTATAATATACGTCCGATACTACTGTCGGATCACTCTCTTCTACGGAAGACCTGGATTACGAACAGTGTATCGGCGTTAAAAACTTCGGCTATACTGCGCTCTTGTCGTCGAGACAAGGAGGTTTTATAAGGGGGAGATGACTTTGCCAGAAGGGCTACTCTCTTAATTTGGGCACAGAGAAGAACTATTTTTCGTCTAATATCCGAGAGTTCGACCTCCTCTGAGAAGCAATAAAAGTTGGATATTTTGGATCTCTACCATGTCGCATTGCCGATCCCTATCATAGGGCTTGAGGGTCCGGCCGGAAAACTTTTATTACTGCTCTCATGCAGAGCGGGAAAAAATAGCAGAGCGGCTCGCTACACGAAAATATATGCATTAGGTATTGTGCCCAGTTGATAAACAAGGAAAGCGTATATCTTTGCTATGGTCTGTAATGCACGCGTCTATAGTGTGTGAGAAGCAATACAATTGTGATAGGTATCTCAAACGTTTATATTTTTGGTTGCGGTGAAAAATTGCAATAGCTGACTATTGCTTCTCGCACGTGTACAATTATGTGTGTGCTGGTCAAAAAGAAATCAAAGAAAAACGTCGTACGTGACAGTGTTAAAGTCAGAACGTGTGCCCGCGAAGGGTTGATGAAATAGTATCCCGGATGAATTTTCTCAAAATTACGCCATTAAACATTCTATATCTAACGTCCCGCTGAGCTTAAATGATATATTATCATTTTTCGTGCGTTTTACGTATTTCGCAGTCGCGAGATTGTAAAAATATTTTCTCGGAAAGTCAATTAAGTCTGAAAAGGATGCGAGAGCTTCTCAATTGCATGTGTATTTATGCGGTAAACAAAAAAGTGCTTTGAACGGCGCAGCGGATTTATTCCAATCTTTTAATATTTCTTCGTGATTGACGAGAGCCTGTTTGGAGCGCGTCCTGGCCTAGCTTTGTAGTGAAAGATCCGTGGAACAGCTCAGCGACGAATAATCCAGTACAGTTGGGTATATATGGACCATTCCAGGTCTTTGGCCTGACCCCCTGGGATTCAGTTAACGATTTTTTTCGGGCTTTTTTTGCTAAAAAAAGAGGTTTTTCTTCAGATTTTTATCACTTGTTTTACCCCATAAAATAACGTTCTTTTCCATAACTGTGGAGTAAAAATGAATTTCGACCAGGTTTAAAATTCGATTTTTTTCCCATAAAATCTAGAACTAAAAACAAGTTTTTTCATCATAGTTGGAGAGTGGGCCGAGAATAATTTATATTTCTTTTAAAATTAAAACAAACAATTTTTTCCAAATTTTGAAAATTGAATATTTAAATGATGGTTCCCTGTAGGAAAAAAAAGAAAAATAAATTATATCCTGGTAAAAATTTGTTTTCCTTATATTTGAGAGTAAAACGCTGAAAAAAGCTTTTTTGTTGAAACAAACAACAAAATAGAAATAGCTATTTTAAATGTTATTCTAATTATTGAGCGGATTTTCAATGCTTTACTCTCAAAATATAGGGAAACAATCTTTTTACCAGGATATGATTCTTTTGCCTACAGAGAACCATCATTCAAATATTTAATTTTCATAATTTGGAATTTTTTGAAAAACCTTTTATATCCCGGCCCACTTTCAAACTATAATGAAAACACTCATTTTTAATTCTAGATTTTATAAATAGAATAGCAGAATTTTAAACCTGGTCGAAATTCATTTTTACTCAAAAGTTATGGGAAAAAAGTTATTTTATCGAGTACAAGTGATAAAAATCTGTAAAAACTAACCTCTTTTCCTAAATCAAAATATGCCCGAAAAAAATTCGTCCACTGAACACGAGCGGGTCAGGCCGATGACCACATGAGTTGACCTTTAATGCCCCATATATATATATGTGTGTGTGTGTGTGTGTGTATGTGCGTGCACGCGTGTGCGTATATATGTATATATATATATATACATATATAATTATTGCGCCTCTTCATATACGATAGCTCGCACCGCTGATGAATGTCGCGAGACTAAATAATCGACGGAAAATAATCCGCACGCATTAGAGGCGAAATTAGACTATGAAAATAGAATCAGATGAAAATTATAAAATATTAAATTATCATATTTAATACTCGATAATAATTTTTTCTATGCCAATAATCCATAATAACAACAAATTCTGGTCACTGAAATATCGAAATTGAAAAATGCTTGAATTCGATAATATTATTATTCTTTCGTCGTTTCTTTTGAGACAGGCGATACGAATTGGAATAATCGGAAAGTTACTAATTAGCAAATCGAGGTTTATTACCGGTCACTGGCGCGTGCAGTTATCGCGTATGCGTGATTGTCAATAGTAGGCACGAAATGAGTTGCCGATTGTCACGTCTGCCTTAGTTTATTATCCCACGACAAATACTCTGAGGTTCAGCGACACGCACATATTATACGTGAATGTATATAAAAAATGTGCGTGTCAGCTTAAACGCGCGAGTAACGGTTCATGTCATCACAGAGGCTTGAACTTGGCCTCGAGGTATTCGTCTCGTCGCATCCACACAAGTGTCATCGAGTCGTTTCTCAAAGGTGGGTCGGGCGTTTCACCGATGAATTGTTCAAGGCTGACACTAATTTTTTGTTCGACGTATAGACACTGTCAATGAAAGTTTAGCTGCGAAGTTTCCATAAGATCCAGCGCATTGTTTTCGAGATAAAAAAGCGATTGATATCTCGGCAAGCTAGTCGAGTTTTTTTTAATTAAAAAATTGTGAATTCGGTCGCAGTTAAGGAGGTTGGAGTAGCCACAATCCAAGATTAAAAAGATATATATATGTTATTGCCTGGACCAGCGGTACCCAAAAGGTGTTCCGAGAGTTGGGCCCATTGTCGTAGATAGCAGCGAGCCGAGACGCCACCGCTTTAAGGCACGCGTCCACATGAATGTGGACGCGTGCCTTGAAAGTTCACCAAGCCGCAACACGCACTAACATAGCCTAGGGAAATTGGGAACCGCTGGCCTAGACTGTACTGAGTCTTTACGAATTTTTTGAAATTTTTTCATCACAAAACACCAGAGATAAAAAATAGTTTAATGTATGTAATTTTACGTGCGTATATGTAATGTACCTATGTAATTTTTTTTGGCGTAAATTAAACTTTGTAAACTTTAGGAAAAGAAACCCATCTTGCCCATCGTAAACCATATATGTTAAATTAATTGATTGATTGAAACCTTGATTGATAAAAGATTACAAATTATGGCTGGCGGATGAAGAGCGTTGCTGCCAACCACAAAGTCCGCGAAGTTGCCGTATATCGACAACACTCAATATTAATTAATGGTAATGATAAACAATCTCGTAACATAAATACAAATAGATATAATTATAAATTACTCAAAATTCCATTCTACGTTGTATAAAACATTCACTGATGCCATTTTTTCATAATAACCATCGATAATGTTATACTTCTTCAAGTTGGTAGTAACACAAAAGTTTTTCTTATTCGTGTAATAAAAATATAGAAACGCGTAATTTTGCTCTTCGATTATATATTTCATGAAAAATTAGCATCTACAAAATAAATCTATACCTCGGACGCGTTTTTTTAGGTTCATTGAAATAACAGTTTATAAACCGTAATTTAACTCAACTGGACTGCTCCAACCACCTTAACAGTACACAGATATATCAACTGCGGGCAATTATAACATTTCGAAGCGGTACACGATTTTCTATAATAAATAGTGTTCAACGAACAAAATTTGAATACATTTTTTTTAATTACGAAAAATTATATTATAAATTGTAAGAACTTCCAAGTCGAACTGTGATTGGATATTTCTCTACATCATCAAAAATGCAGTATGCTTTGACATCAGTCGTTTAAAGTCTGACCCTACTTAAAAAGGGCTGCTTTTATATATTTACTTGATACCCATGAAGACACGTACACGCAAAATTAAGTAGAATTCGATCCATATCGACGTTCGTTCAAGATCGAAGTTTATTGGCCCTGTGAAAAGTTATACATACGATTTGTGATCGCGGAGCCGGCCAATTAGACGTACTCGTTTCTCGTGATTGTCGTTCTATACCAGGTAGCTCGATATTCATATTGCAATGGTGTTTGCTTTAAGGTATTCCTTTCACGAACCCAATATTTACCAATTAACTGATTTTCGTCTATAATCAAGTAAAAATACATCCCGGTATACTGGTAAACTTTCAAGCCAAGTTAGCAAACTTTGAACGCAAAATTACGACTCGAAAAATCGTCCCATTTATACGGCGCTTTATGGAGATGGCACGCTGGCCAGATGTTTATTTAATAATGTATACACTAAATAACTCTATAACAATGTCTAAATCGACTAAATTTACTAAATTAACTAAACTTACTAAATCTACTAAATTTACTGAATTTACTGAATTTCCTAAACTTACAAAATCTACTAAACTCATTTTTTAATGAGCGCCACTGTAATTTACCGATGATTCAGAAGGGCCCTGCTTATGCCCCCACAAAATACAGCCCTCCGCGAAAGGAATACCCTAAGAATTTTTATGTTTTTTCTGCTTAAGTTAGCATTTCGTATGAGAGCGAAAAAATTTCAAAATTTCAAAATGTTTACGACCACGGTGTACGAGGGAAGGCAAAACCCAGGTGCACTTTCTTGTACTGTCTTAGCATATCTTCGACTAAAAAAATCAGGGAGCCTTCGAGGATTTATTGATTTTTTATGGACATACGCCTCTTTTAACGCAAAATGCACGTTTTTTTCTTCGAGGATTTTGTAGGAAAAAAATCAGCTTTCCAAACGTTCTGCTTGTGGATGCTGTGCTACTTTTTCGACTCGTGTTATATCCGAAAATCGAACGTGCCACTTTTTTTAAATCGAAAACTCGGCCACAAAATCGTACTGACCTCGCTGAAAGAATAATTTGAAGCGGAATGTATGCTCTTTGAAAATTCCGAAGCTATGTGCACAAATAAAATATCTTTCCCGTGTACAACCTCAAAAGTGCGCAATTTTTTTCTATCTCTGCTTTTCGTCGTTTATCGAACAATCATTTTATTCGAAAAAATGCGCATTGTGAATGCGCACTTTGAAATGCTTTGAAAATAATTCTGTGATCATTTCCTACAGAGACACAGCTGCTCGAAAAAGGTTGATATTTTGGCGCTTTGATTTCATAAAATGAATTGCTGACTTGACGCCAAATATTCATTCGGTTCTCTTTATATAGGTTAAAAAATTGATTGTTTGAATTGATAGTTGACTAACAAATTCGTTTGTGCTGTTCACTTGTCAGATACGCAATTTGCAGCAGATATATTTATTTCTGTCAAAAATATCAATATAAAGCTATAATTCGAAAATATTGTACTACTGTTTATATCATATTTTAATAAATTCAGCTTATCTTAAGGAGTGTTACCATTTGATTCAAATGTATACAGTAAGTCCATTGTCATATACTGAATGCACCCTCGAAATTTTAAATCGATCGTCTACACCGTTTCTATAAAATGTACAATTGATCAAACACTTTTTAAGATAGGGTGATACCTAATTGTCATAATGTAAAGGAATACGAAATTGTCATAATGTATTGAGTAATTTGTGTGTTTCACTCACAAGGAAACGTTGCGAGGTCGATGTCTCCGATTTCGATGAAATTTGGCAAGCTTGTAGAATGGGTAAAAATAGGCGAACGTATTTTTTTTACATCGGCGGAACCCGATTTTTAGGGGTTGAAACACACCCCTGAAAATTGGGGTGTTTTTCGTTTTTCGCCGATAACGTTTTAACGGTACGAGATATGGAAAAACTTCAAATTGCAACAATGTTTATTTTTTCGTGTACTATACATTGTATATTTACGAAGAAATTCCACTCCGCTCACCGTATCGAAGGCAAAGATTACAGCGTTTTTGGGTTGCTGCTGCAACTCACGAACAGAATGATGCAACCATTTTTATGAGCTTATAACGGAGCATAATTTAATGTTTAACTTTAACTTTAATTTCATAAACAGCAGAACCAATGAACGAAAGAAATAAATCTTCGCAAAGAGCGATTACGTTGCAAAGAGCGGGTACCCCACGATTACCTTGAAATCGCCTTATTAAAGATTAATAGCAGTTCTGGTAATAGCGTGTGTCATCGTTATTTTTTTGTGTGTACTTATCAATTGGGTTTCAAGTCATTTAAATTCACCAACGATCATTATTGCTGCACTTACGACGGAGAAGCTAGCCATACATTTTGAGTTCCAAATACGAATAAAAATGTACGTTAATCCGGTGAATGCAATTCAACTTCTATCCATAGCGATAAGTGCTATGAATTTGCCGCGCACTTCAATCACCGAACAGGAAAAACAGTTCAGTAAGGATCTAGAAAACATGATCATTGAAGCGATGAATCAACCCATGAAAATAAAAGTCGAAACTGGTTTGGATTTTCTTTTACCAAATGAAATTCATGAAGCAGCCGCAATAGAAGATGACAGTAAGAGAGAATGGCTCGAACAACGATACCTAGATCCAGAAATTGATGAAAATGTATGTACCCAAGACATGGAAGAATTGAGTTACGAATACAAGACAAGAGCTGTAGATTACTTGAGATCCGGGGCAAATGGGAATGGAAAGTTATCATCCGTTCAAACGAAATTCAAAAAGGTAAAATCAGAGCCGGAGTTACGCCGATGGGCCCATAGTATAAATAAAGGTAGCACCTACAAAGCAAAGTTAACAAAATAGCTCACTACACGTTAAACAATTTTAATTATGCTTTGGACAAAAGGCTGCCTGTCCATGATACAGATCTTCGACGATGGGCCTTACGTGCACGAGAAATTGTAGAAATGCCAGCCGTAAATTTTCAAGCATCCGCCCGTGAAAAATTTGCCGGCGCTTGAGATGCGGCCGACGCTTGGTACGATATTCAGCACCAACCACTAATACCCAGTGTTGGTCCTATATACGGGTCAATGATTTGGCCATGATTTTGCCAGTGCTCATTTGAAGCATGGCAAACGAACGAACACCCAACCTTGGGCCAAATATCGATTACCAACTGTCAGCCAACTATCGGGTCCCAGTGTTGGCCCCGAACATGGGCCAATCGGTTGATCATGGGTTTGCCAGTCTCGAATTGAAGCTCGGCACACCATCGAACAGCCAAAACTGGGCCAGTACTAATTAATGACCGTCGACCAATTGTCGGGGCGAGCGCGGGCCCTAATCGTTTGACCGTGGTTTTGCCAATGCTTATTGTTAGCATGACATTTTTAGCATGGCTCATAATGACTGTTATCTGAAATTCACTGTATTAAAAATAAAATCGATTTATAGTAAAGTTTTGTGGTATATTAAAAAAAAGCCGAGTTATTATGATAGTATTAAGAAACGTCGAGTGTTAAAACGACGACTCTTTACAGCAGGTTAGGATCAGAGGCAACGAAACAAAAAGACAAGTAGATAGTGAAACAAATTTGGAAACATTCCACGAACAAGTGATTGTGCATAACGATGTTAGTGAATCTAATAATTCTTTCGATAAGCAATCATCGAGCACAGAACCTTGTGAAGCTGATCGATTGTTGGCTAAGCGTTGGGTTGTTTTGACAGCCGTACACTGGGCAAACACTAGCCCGAATATTGCGCCAACAATATGAAGCCGAACTTAGTCCTACTATGGGCCGGTGATCACGCCAACCGTCAGCTTAGTGTTGCGCCACGGTAAGAGTGATCTCTTTGGCCCAACGCTGGCATGTACGGTTGGCGAATAGTAGGCTTACCGGAAATCCTAACAGTTGGCCGGGTATTGGCCCAATATTGGGCCCGTAAAAAACGACGCAACCGACCCAACCTTGAGCCAGCGACACGCCAATCACATTCTACCATTGGGCGATGAACGGCAGCACTACCGGTTCAGTGTTGCGCCACGGTAGGAGTGATCTCTTCGGCCCAACGCTGGGATGTACGGTTGGCCAATAGTAGGGTTACCGGAAATCCTAACAGTTAGCCGGGTATTGGCCCAACATTGGGCTAAAGAGATCACGATCATTGGCTGACGGTTGGCGTAATCACCGGCCCATAGTAGGTCTAAGGTCGGCTTCATATTGTTGGCGCAATATTCGGACTAGTGTTGGCCCAGTGTCAAAACAACCCAATGCTTAGCCAACAATCGATCAGATTCACAAGTTTGTGTGCTCGATGATTGCTCATCGAAAGAATTATTAGATTCACTAACATGCTGCTTGCAATTTTCTACGTCCTGTGATAATAAAAATTCATAATTACTGTTATCTGAAATTCACTTTATTACAGTTAAATTGATTTATACTAAAGTTTTGTGGTGTATTAAAAAAATGCCGAGTTATTATGATAGTATTAAGAAACGCCGAGTGTTAAAACAACAACAAAAATTAGAAGACTCTTTGCAGCAGGTTAGGATCAGAGGCAACGAAACAAAAAGACAAGTAGATAGTAAAACAAATTTGGAAACATTCCACGAACAAGTGATTGTGCATAACGATGTTAGTGAATCTAATAATTCTTTCGATGAGCAATCATCGAGCACAGAAATGTGTGAATCTGATCGATTGTTGGCTAAGCATTGGGTTGTTTTGACACTGGGCCAACACTAGTCCGAATATTGCGCCAACAATATGAAGCCGACCTTAGACCTACTATGGGCCGGTGATTACGCCAACCGTCAGCCAATGATCGTGATCTCTTTAGCCCAATGTTGGGCCAATACCCGGCTAACTGTTAGGATTTCCGGTAACCCTACTATTGGCCAACCGTACATCCCAGCGTTGGGCCGAAGAGATCACTCCTACCGTGGCGCAACACTGAACCGGTAGTGCTGCCGTTCATCGGCCAATGGTAGAATGTGATTGGCGTGACGCTGGCTCGAAGTTGGGTCGGTTGCGTCGTTTTTCACGAGCCCAATGTTGGGCCAATACCCGGCCAACTGTTAGAATTTCCCGTAAGCCTACTATTGGCCAACCGTACATCCCAGCGTTGGGCCGAAGAGATCACTCCTACCGTGGCGCAACACTGAACCGGTAGTGCTGCCGTTCATCGGCCAATGGTAGAACGTGATTGGCGTGACGCTGGCTAAAGGTTGGGTTGGTTGCGTCGTTTTTCACGGGCGCTTCTTGGCTAAGGACATTTATAAACCAACATGAAATTGTGTCACTGAAGATTACTACATATGTAACAAAACAACAATTATTAAACGCTAATACACTTTAAAACAAAGCCTCAACGTAGCCAACGTTAGGGCTGGAAACACAATTAATTCTGATCAGAGTGGATTTAATTTAGAGCTACATACAGGCCGCACATTGGCGAAAAAAGGGCAGAAATTCGTTGAGACAGTAGTGCAATCGAAAACATCAACAACACACAGTTATACTATACAGCCTTTGATTTCTGCGAGTGGCAAGCTTTTGGTACCTATGTTAATCGTTTTAAAGCAACCTACTCGCAAATTTGGTCCTCGAGTGGAAGAAACTATGTTCAGAGTCGAAAATATATTTTTCTTCTTCCCCTAGCCGAAAGTACGCACTTTCCGGCCGCATTTCAGGCCGGGAAGAGCATTTTTCGTGGTCGGCGATATTTACATATGCACGTTATTCTTTTATCTTGTGCTCGCTCCTGTCAAATTCGTGTCGTGGTCTCGCGAAGAATTTCGTTCAAGTGTCGAAAAAAAATCGAAGAATCCTCTTCAGAAGGTTCCGCAGACGAGGAAGAAATGTTAAGGAATTTTGACGAAGAGTAGTAGTAGGTGTAAGAGTAGATGTAGAACGTTGATTTAATGTTTATGTTAGTAATGTTGGATTTATTTCATCTTGGTGTTTTCAATGCCCGCCCCTTTCGCTCTCCTCCCTGTGAGAACAACAGCTTCATTGCATTTCACGAGATGGCCGGCTAACAGCCGACAGATGACAGCTAACAGCACCAATGACAGCATTAATTGCACAGAATTACATACATTAATTAGGCCCGTACTTTCGGCTACGGGATCAAGAAAAATAGTATACAACCCACGGCCCAAATGTTGGATGCCCTGGCATGTGCACATGCCAGGAAATCCAACTTTGAACGTTTACCTTTCGTGAGGAGGACCGTTGGGGGGGGGCGGTGCTGGTACGATACAAATATGCAATTGCGTCATAACACGAACATATATTGACGTAAATTTAGACCGAAATGCCAAAAAGCTAGCCGATTATACGATGCTCTTGGCTAAAAAATTGAAGGGCAGTTTTAACCCCTTAATTGTGAGATATCGGAAAAAGAAAAAATCCGTATCCGCACTTTTCCATTCTCTACATGTATGCAAATTTACATCCCAATTGATTGAAAATTCTCGGAGATACGGTTGAGAAAATTGCATTTTTGTAATCAACAATATAAAATTTGTTGCCATCTGCATCGTTCTTGTCTCCAATGTATAGTACACGAAAAAATAAACATTGTGGCAATTTTAAGGTTTTTCATATCTCGTACCGTTAAAACGTTATCGACAAAAAACGAAAAACACCGCAATTTTCAGGGGTGCGTTTCAACCCTTAAAAATCGGGTTCCGCCGATATAAAAAATTACGTGTCGCCTATTTTTACCCATTCTACAAGCATGCCAAATTTCATCGAAATCGGAGACATCGACCTTGCAACGTTTCCTTGTCAGTACATTATGACAATTTCGTCTTCAGTGTCTGAATGAAGGACTGAATGAATTTACCATTTTTTACAACATTATAAACATTTTTCAACACTATATCGTGCGTAAAACTGCCATTCAACGATGAGCGTAGGCTATGTTAAAAACTATAGAAAAGTGTTTTTTCAATTGTACATTTTATGGAAACGATGTAGACGATCGATTCAAAGTTTGGAGGGTGCATTCAGAAACAAAGAATTAACCCTATAAATTTGAATAAAATGGCAACATTTCGTCAATTTTCTCGAAACTCCTTAAGGCCGGGACCTGAATTAGAAGGTCCAAAAAAGCGTTTTTTGGGAATTTTTTTAGAAGGGAAAAAATAATTGAGCCCAGTAAACATTGAGGTATCTTTTTATGTATATTTGCAATGTATAAAAAAATGTTTCAACGTGAAACAATAAATTACTGCAGATTTATCAGCCTATTCCACGTGCGTCTTGCCACATTGCCAATCGGCGGGAAAGATGCAGCATGTAATTCTTGACTGAACCAAATAAACCAATAAAATTTTCAATTGTCATATATTTTTCTTCTGGGTGGATCAAGAAAAAACTGACAAAAACGTAAAATTATAACTTGTCTCAGGTTTAAAAAAAATGTGTTTGAAAAAAAAAACTCTCTCATGCTATAAAAATTATTTAAGGAGACTTTTTAATGACTTTTTTTATTCACATAGAAGAGATTTTTATACTGAAGAACACAAACTTCGGTTTGATTCAATAGGTCGTGTAGTTTTTTTGCTAACCGCCCGCCAATTTGGAAAAAACGGGAAAATGAAAACTAGAGAAAACGCGATTCAAAGTTTTCAACAGGAGGAAATATCAATATCAAATAGCAATCGCTTCTCTGCCTTTAGCCTCGTATCTTCAAAAATATTTACAATTTGCCCCTTTAACTTTGTAAATATATTCTTGAATAATTTATCTATCGATTTAATGGGCCAGTCCACTTTGAAAATTTCAAAAAATCGAAAGCAAGCAAGACTTGAAGAAATCGACGATGATGAGCAATCAGAAGGGATTTTGTACGGTGCAGGAATTGCCGATTGAGTTTAGGTAAGAGTTTTTCATAGTATAAACTTCAAACGCGTTTTTCTCGAAACAACGTTTTCAAAATCTAACTCCATCGTATATCTAGGAGTAATAAGCCGATTCTCTTGAAATTTGAACCACATATTGTAAACATGATTCGCAACACGGTGACCCTCGATGGTTTTTATATTTTGATTTTTACTCTTTTTTTTGCGAAAAACTGCGAAAAACCCGTTTTTTTAACTTTTTTCGTTTTTCATCTGCCATTTTTGTTATAAAACTTTATATACCAGGGTCATTTTGTAGCTGGTGTCATGCTGAATCTAAAGGACATTGATTTTTTTGTTTCAGACAAGCCGTTGCCGAGTTGTGATGAAGC
Source organism: Ophion ellenae (assembly GCA_963210295.1). Lineage (NCBI taxonomy): Eukaryota > Metazoa > Arthropoda > Insecta > Hymenoptera > Ichneumonidae > Ophion > Ophion ellenae. The sequence continues at coordinate 9,626,215 of OY723388.1, forward strand.
TACCCAGCCCACATACTTTGAGGCGCTACGTTAAACTTTAGTTTTTGTACTTAAAAATGAATAAATTTTTTTTAAATGTATTTCAAGACTGTATTTATCAAGCCCAACAACTTTTATATCCATATCTTTTATAAAATCCTCAAAAAAAATCGCGAAGATAGCCTTTTTTCGTGGCTCCAAAGTGGACTGGCTCCTTAAGCAAAAAAAAACGATTTCTCGGACCTTCTAATTCAGGCTCCAGCCTTAATAGAATCTTGAATTCAGGTTACTCTAGTGAAACTTCGAATTAAGGTTGCTTCGATAAAACTTGAATAAATGACGGCTGCATCAGTCGACAAATGTGATTACTCGTAAAAAAATTCGGCATTATCCTTCCTGTTCGTTTCCGCTAGCGCCAATAATCGTCTTCACCTCTGCAAGTTAATTTCCTATCTCGTTGATACGGCACGATCTCGGTCCGATCATACTAAGCAATTTGACAATCCGAAATCATATTCAGGATCAAAGTTTGCTACGGCATCGTCGGAAATTCAAATTACTATGTTTATTTACGAAAAACAATATAAATACATCTCAGTCAGTCGAGGTCAAATTTTATAAGTCCGTTGTTCATTCTGAGCTATTTCTCCAACTGACTGGTTGACGTGCGATTCCCGTGCCATTGAATTCGCTGGTCTGGCCTGTGTCTCCTCCGCCTTGTCAGATTCCATTCTTTTCGTGAGTTCTCGATCAAAACCTAAGGTGGCGGCTGCAAATTCGGCCTGATGTGTCAAAAAGTACTCTTCGAAGGGATATACTCCCGGAGGAGAGGGTCCAATCGATCTCTTCTGAATTTTTCGATTTTGACTCGGTTCCAGGCCCGTAGTTTCCTTCGTCCGTTCCTCATAGGAAGAAATCGCTTCGAGAATCTGCGACTCGTACTTGTCAACAAAGTCACGTGGGTAGTAGCCGTTGGTATTGGCACGTGCTGCCGATCTCTTTTGTATAAGAGCCGATAGCACGAGGGTCAAAGTGGGTATGCTCATACCCAACAAGAACATCGGATTCATCATGTTCTTCATCCCATGATTCTTGAAGCCAGTGAACAATTCCCACCATATGCTCTTCTCTTCGGTTTTGCCAAGTTTGCCGTAAAGCCACGGTTTTATCTTGCCCGTTTTCGTTATGTAGTTGTAGTAGTGAGGATCGTAGGATTGGGCGTAGAGCTGTGAGTAGTAAACGTCCTTTTGGGATGGTGATGGCAGATGATCGGATTTGTAGAGCCACTTGCTCGCATCTTGTTGAGAAACAGGAGAATCGCCGAGCACTATTTGATCGGTGGCGGTTGGACCGGGTGGTTTCGTGTATATGAGCTCGACCGGTTGCTTCCAATGGCTGAATGTAGGTGGTAGCGGTCTTCTACCGTATGGCGATTCTTTGGGACGGTATACCGGTGATCCAGGCCCGATTCGGGATTGTCCCCAATGGCTCGTTCGCGGTCTCGTCGGATACATAGGACGAGGTCTCATGATCAAGGGACCAGAATGGAATCCTCGTCTCAATTGCCCAGTCATTTGATTCCATTTCAGAGCAGGGTAGTGCTGATGCGGTTGTAGCTGGAATTGTGCACGTGGCGAATCCGTCAATTTGCTCGTGAAATCGGACGTTTCCTTGTTGGGAAGCGTCAAGACCTCAGCGATTTGTTGAGAAGATTCGCGATTCGTTGGTTGCTCGTTGTCAAAAGTCTTGCGAAGGATTCCTTTCTGATCGATGTTGCGTTTTGCGTTTTCGTCTCGCACCCGCGCTGCGAAATAACTCTGCAGAGCCATTTCGGATTCCTCGGGTGTGCGAGAATTGAGGAATCTATGGAGTGCTTGATCGGTGACTTGATTGATTTCGTTCGGCAGATGGGCCGCCTGATTTTCCTTGATAGGCGCGTAAGTTTGGGGTGTCGGTTGGTAGGATTGCCGCGATGCAGATTGAATCGGATATTCAATCGCAGGGTGGGCGGGTAGGCCCTTAGAAAAGTCGTCAATCGGAGGTTTAACGATCGTTGTTGATGCCGAAGCACCTGTGCTCACTGCGAGCGCCCGGAACCTCTGATCGGGCTCAGGCAGGAACCAGTCGTTGTCCGCTAAGGCCGTTTGCCTTGTTGATTTCTTCGTTCGTTCGTCATACTTCGTTTCGGCATTGTTGGTGGGCGAGGCATTTCCCGTTTCGCCAAGAGTCAGAAGATCAACGGCCGAATGCGTCAGAGGAAGCTTCGATAAGTTGATCATCCGGCCATCGGTGACTTCGAAACGTTGGTAATCCTGCTGCGCTTTCAGTCTCGTGGCTTTGCTCTCCTGGGCCGTATAATCGATCGTTTCCGTTAATGGATTGCCCTCGTAATTCAGCTGAGCCCGGCATCTGAATCCACCGGATAGCAGAATGCATGTGATCAGTGTACACCGCATTGTTTCTTCCGTGGTTAAGCGTCCCTGCTGAACTGTAATGAACGATTGTTAAAATACGGTTGACACAGTTGCTCGTATGCTTAAGGGGGGGGGGGTATTTTTTTGCGTTTGTTAAATTTTATTTTGTCATATGAATACTCTATGGTCTATGTCTATATGAATACTCTATGCTCTATGGGCATCGATGACTCTGTGTAAGTATATGAGAAAAAACACTCGTTTATTGATGTTTAATATTTATTTTCTAGTTTAGAAATCTTTGAAACTTTTAAACGCGTTTTTCTCACACTTAGCATTTTCAAAGTCGGTGAACTCTCTAGCTCAAAATCTACTGCACCGATTCTTTTAAAATTTTACAGAAGCTTTCTACCCATAAATGACGAGGTATCGCTGTCGAGTTTTTTAGGCGTCTGCAAAGATTTGCTGTCAATGGCTCATTTCTGCATAATTATTAATGAAAAGTTTCCAGAATATTCTTGAAATGTCCTTTTATTATATACTAATTGCAACCGATGTGCTGGTCTAGTGGTTAGCGTGCTTGCCTCTAAAATCAGCACATCAGGAGATCGCGGGTTCGAATCGCCGTCTCGTAGTTTCGGAGAAAAATAAAAACACGGGCGTGACATAGCTCCAGTTCTACACGGATGTCGCGCACACGGACCGGTACGTGTGAGTGTTGTGTGTATAGGGGTGTGTGTGTGTAGGGTACCCTGAGTGCTATTTCTCGACGAAACGCGACTAGCTCCGAGACTGGGAAGCGAACTCGTGACCGGCTGTATTGGTATAGGTTTTCCGCAGTTTCCCTATACCTATGACAGAAAATATCAGGTGAATGCGATACAGAGAGGGAAGTCGGTTGCGGCCGCAAGGTGGGGATCGTTTAGGGATGTGGAGTGGAGAAAATGGTGGGAAATGTAATAAGGGGAAATACCCGGTACATGGAAGCTACAACCCATGAAAAAAATTACAAAATGCCCAGCACTCGGCCAGTACAGTGCTAACTATACTCGACGCCTGGCCAACGATCATTACCAGTACTGGGCGACGGTTGGAAAAAATCCGAAATGTTACATGGGTCCTACAGTTGGCAAACAGCGTCAGCCTAGCAGTGGTGCTGACCTGGACCAGCATTAGCCCAGTGTCGGTGCCAAGGCTCGCGTACCAAAGGTTCGGTGCAGTTCAAGGTCAATGTTGGCCCAAGGTTGGTTGTCAGTGATGCGCCAATGTTCAATTTAACCACGGGTTACTCATCGGTCAATAAAACCGGCCGAACGTTGCCTGAGTCGAAATTTTTAGCCTCCTCTGAACCCTCGCAGGACCCATTTCTTTTGTAATACATAAGCCGCCAGCCTCCGTTGAACCGACGAAACCTCATTTGTCGAGTTCAGTGCCATGAAGAGACCTTCTCTTGGTCCAGGGTAGCCTCTGCTAGACCTCCCAAACCTTCTCTCGACCCCCAGTTTTAGTGAAACGGGCAGAGCACAGGCCTCCTTAACATGCTTTCAATCTCAAACTGTTGCCTCGACCCCACCTAACCTGCTTTCGGCCCAAATTCGATATCTCCTCCATCATCATTTCATTGTGGCCTGATCGGTAACCCGTTCGATGACGAAAATAATACGAAATTAATAAAAATACATCGTCCCCTTATCAAATTATTAGTGCAATATTCATATGCGAAAACAATCAAATTTGCTCAATATCGATTTATTATTATTTTATAGGCAATTCATAAAAGAATGCTTGTATATACAGTCATACTCCAATTCTATCGGATTAATGGGCGTTTTCCTGTGAGAAAAAATCTCACAGGAAAATTCTTAAAAAATGCCAGTCTATCCAGTATAAGCTTACGCGACGTTTTTTGTCCTTGACATTTCTTCTTAAACCCTCTAGTTCTTGAGTTACATGGCATTATCTAGAATTAGTCTTTTTTAGCAAAAAATGAAATAACATAGCGAAAAAAATCGTACAAAACTTTATAAAAAAACGCAAATGGAGTTCCTGCTACCCCGTTCAAGTTTATCATGGATAAACGTAACAAACTTTTTTTTCATAAGTCATGCGCCCAATTCTCGATGGTCGAAAAAAAGCCGAAAATCAGTCACATATAAAAGTGCGTATCGGGTCGAAAAGAAAATTATTTAAAAAAATTCAGAAAGGCAATATAAAGCTGAATTTATTCCCGTCAAAACGCCGTTCAGTAAATTTGGTTATCTTTTTTTTTACGAAGCTGTGTAACTTTTAGTGCAGCAAGAAATATCGACTGGTGTATCCAAACTTTTAAGCGATGGTATTTATTATATAATACTATATATATATATATATATATATATATATATATATATATATATATATATATATATATATATATATATATATATATATATAATATTCGAAATATGTGGTTGCATTAATATATTCAAATATACACTACCAGTCAAAAGTATTCGGACACTTCAGATAACTGCAAAACTTAATATCACTTTGGATCATTGCAAACTTATGGTAGAATAATAATTATTTTACGAAGATACTATAAAGCTCTGTATAATTACTTAATTATATAGATCTTTATAGTATCTTCGTGAAATAATAAATGAAATGAATTATATTACTCTAACACTATTTGGCAATTATCCAGCGCTCTAAAGTTTTGCGATCATGTGGAGTATCCGAAAACTTTTGGCTGGCAGTGTAGATCTAATTAACATATAATGTTGATGTCTATATGGAACGTTAGGGTGTTAATTATAGTCTATTTCATGTTCTAAAGGATTGAAATTGTCGGTTTAGAATTCAACCTCATTCGATTTTTTCTTTATTTTTTCTTTTTGTTTTTTTTTTGTTAATTCAATAATGAGTTGATAAATGGCGACGGCCGATTACCGTCGATTTTAAATGAAATGTTTGATTTTTCTTTCTTTTCATTTTTAGCACGTCGAAAATTAAAAAAATATTTCCACGTGTATGTGTGAAGCATATTTTAATTTTTTTCCGTTAAATATGATATTAACTAACCGCGTCTATTTGATTCTTTTTTATTTGAATTAACTAGATTTTTCATAGAACCAAATTTTTCCTATTGCATTCCATTATTAAAATTATTGATTTCAAAAATATTTATTTATAGAAAATCAATCTATTTAATATCGTCCAACTACATATTTTATTTGATTCTAATAAATCTGTGATTCGGTTTCATCAATTCAACATTTTCATCTGTTCAAAAAAACAATTTAGTTAAGTTCACTGAATGGATCTAGTTATTTTTTTTAAATTTACCTTAAATAGAATTTTCGTAGTAAACCATTTTTCTATTTGATTGAACTAACGGTCCATCTTTATTGCAACACTCATATCAAAGGGGCGGGGCGTATAGAAGGTGGAGAGAGAGGAATTTGATATATATATATATATATATATATATATATATATATATATATGTGTGTGTGTGTGTGTGTGTGTGTGCGTGTGTGTGTGTGTGTGTGTGTGTGTGTGTGTGTGTGCGTGTGCGTGTGCGTGTGCGTGTGCGTGTGCGTGTGCGTGTGCGTGTGTGTGTGTGTGTGTGTGTGTGTGTGTGTGTGTGTGTGCGTGTGCGCGTGTGTGCGTGTGTGCGTGTGTGCGTGCGTGCGTGCGTGCGTGTGTGTGTGTGCGTGCGTGTGTGTGTGTGTGTGTGTGTGTGTGTGTGTGTGTGTGTGTGTTTGAAAAATCTATAGCATATTATTCGATGAAACTCTCTTATTATCACAATCATATTAACTAATTCATATAGCTTATGTGATACAACAAATAGTTAAAGGTATTCATTTGGTCTCTTATGCCATATTAGCGACCAAAATGTTATAAGCACTCGGTAGCATAGGGGCAGCGGAGCGTAGTTATGAGTAGGTAGGACTAGGTTTAAGTCGCATATAGGGCAGATATTTTCTTCGAAAAAAATCAATTCTAAAGGCCAGGGAATGACGAATTCCGATAAAAATCCTTGTGGTAAAGCTCTCAATGAAGGAGTTCATTTTTTTTCGATTTATGAAATATTTTATGCATATAGTACACTTAGCTTTACAGTGTACATTGTAAGCAAATAAAGATTAATTTGAATCTCATCTTTATTAATATATATAAATATCTTTGAAAGAAATATGATCGTAGTAGGCTGTGAGACAAGGAAAAAACCTATTTTATTTAAATAGATTCTATATAAATTAATTTTTTTGTTTAGCAGTGTACAGTAGGCCGAAAGAGGGGGCAGTAGGTTCTGCGGGAGCGCTCGAAGTAGGCCGACCTGAGGTGCCGTAGGTTCAATTGTGAGCCTTACTGACCTCCTTTGAGTCAAAAAATCTACTTTCTGCCATGCCGGAGGTTCATCGGAGGCTCTAACGCATGATACTTTCAAACATTGTACCCTCCTTTAGATACCCAATAATCCGCTCACGCCGATTTCTGCTCGCCTTCAGTTTGTGCGTTGAACGCGGCTCGAAAATTTCGACGCGGGTGGCCTTATGGTTAGATACCATTGGTTGGGCCTCGATTGCCATCCCGAGCGTTGGTTTTATTGTAAGCGTTATTACATAACTAAATATATATTAACTGTGTCGTAAAAAAAAATGATCGTAATTATGCCTTTTTTATAGCCAATTCCCCCCCCCCCCCCCCCCCTAAGGCAGTCATTCCGTGTGACTGGTTCAAAAATCGCGAACTGCGGGTAAGTTCTATTACTACTTTTGGCGGAGGTATGGCACGATCTTCTAAGCTGCATTTTTAAAACTCGCGTGATGTATAGCTAAACAACTAACCGACCGATTCTGATTAAATTTGGTATAAATCTTTCTAACCTTATTGTCTAAAACAGGAACCTAAATATTTTTAAAAAATTAAAAAAAATGTATTCCAAAATGTAGCCATTTTTGGAGAAAATTCAATCTTTTGCTTCAAAGCGTACTATTTCATTGATTTTCAACATTTCTCACTTTTTCTTGGTTCAAACGTCCGCCATTTTCAAAGATCGATAAAAAATACCATGTAATAGCCAAAAGTAGTAATAAAATATACTCTAAGGCTCATAAAAGGTGAAGAAATCTTCCCTTTTTAAACAAATAATGAAAATCAGCGATTTTTTCCTCGCCTAAAGGTTTTCACAGACGTATTCAGAAAGGTCTGTAAAATAATAAAATTAATTTAAAAAAACGTTTTTTTCCAAATTTCTAGGCAACAATATCGTCTTAAGGGGGGGGGTCCCTTGGGAAAAAACGTTTTTTTTTAAATTAATTTTATTATTTTACAGACCTTTCTGAATACGTCGGTGAAAACCGTTTAATAAGATGCCTTCAAAATCGTCATGTATGAATTATTTCATTTACTACAAATGCGCTCGTCCGGAGAAAATGAAAATTGCAAACTTTCCAAATTAAATTCTTGTCACCAGACAACGATTTTCGGGACACACTACATTTAGGATCACTAATAGACACCGTGAAGGGACAGTGTTGAGAGTCTTCCACCTTCCCAAGAAAATATTCAGGCATGGAAATCTGTACGAATTTAGCATTCTAACGGCTATAATAGCGGACAATCCAATGCGAGAACGTTGAAGGCGTCCAGAAAGGAGGGCTCTACGCGCATAATCTCGTGAAACGCATTGAATTTCTATGCATAGGAAAGAAAGACAAAAAGCTTTCCAAATGTAACTAGTTCAATGTTTTTACGTCAAGTGCTGTTCCAGTACATTGTAGACCTTTCTGGCATCACGTTCGACGAACCAATGTGCAGAAGTATATGCGTTACACGGTTGTATATAACTGTCAGGTGTAAAACGTCGCGTGTTTGTACTAGTACGGCATACTTCAACGTATAAAAACAAATTTGAGTATGTTGGTACGAAACAACTTCATACATGAGGTATTCCATGTTTTGTTGACAAAAATCGTCGAAATCATATAAAAGACGGATGGGTCAGATCGATCTACACAGGACAACAATTTTGCGAATTTAGTTATTTTGTTCTTTAAAAATTGACGTGTTTACAAAAAGGTCCCTGAGCAGTTTCGGAACAATATACATTAAGTTGAGTTAATGGCATTGTATTGACATTAAGTAAATTAATATTAAGGCTATCAGTTTCCGATAATGAACGATCTTTGATAATTTTCTACTCGCTGAGTCTCCATTTGAATTCTTTCGGCAATTGATCGAATTAAAACGATGACTACTTCGAAAAAATTGTATCGACAAAGCTTCACTATTTATCGCAAGAAAAATTACTAAAATTAATTCAAGAAATACCTTATGGTATGTTGTACCAATACTCCTTATAAAATAAAACATGGAATTCATTGATGTTCTGTTTCTTCATTATATACTTTGACGTTTTTTCGCAATATTATTTCGAGTTTGCGGGCACGGCGAAAGTGTAAAAATCACTCTGGAATGACACAGATCAATTTAAATATGGAAAAATGCTAATATCCGAGCCGAGAAAAAAGGAGAAAATATGGGTTAAAGGGAAGTGGGGAGACGATTTGACGGTTGAAAAGGTAAGATGAGGAGAGATCGTTTACGGGTTGGAATTGGAGAGCCAGGCGTGTCCACTGAATGAGTTATCCAAAGTTTAAAAAAAATGAATTTCAAACTAATCTGTACGTGCCTTTATAGCCATATACATGTTACCTGCAAATTATCGGAACAAACGCGATTTTCAAAGTCAAAGAACTTTCCAAAACTGTTATTTTTCATTATGACTTCAGCCTTTAACTAAAGTGTGCCTTTCTCTTCTCCTATTTTCCTACTTTTTTTTCTTTCTCACATACCTTCGTACAAATTAGAAAGATTCTCAAAGAACGTCGCTTTTTCTTCCAGAAGAGCTTTGCATTGTTATACCAGTATGCTTTGTCTAAAAAGAACGTCCATAAACCCGGGAAGGTTTGCGATGTATACATGCATTTGAAACTCTTAGAAAAGTATCGATTTTCACGAAGATTTAAGGAGGTTGGAGTGGTCTGGTTGATTCATATGACGGTTTATGATTTTTTTTTCAATGTATCTCAAAAAATGCATGCGAGGTATAGATTTATTCTGTAGATGTTAATTTTTCATAAAATATATAAATAAAGGGAAACATTTTAAGGCAAGGGCATTTAAAGGGAAAAGGCATTTTTAAATTCTTATTACGCGAATAAGAAAAACTTGAATAAGGAAAACTTGAGAAAAACTGACGTGAATAAAAAAAGAGAGTTACTACCAACTTGGAAAAGCATAAAATTATCGATGATTATTATGAACAAACTGCGTCAGTGAATGTTTTGTCAACTCAGAATGAAACTTTAAGTCATTCATAATTATGTCTATTTATATTTATATCATAAGATTATTTATTATTACTATTTATTAATAACAAGTGTTGCGGACATACGGCAACATCGCGGCTATTAAGGTTGGCAGCAATGCTCTTCATTCGCCAGCTGAGATTCGTAATATTTTATCAAGCCTTAATGGTTCAATTTTGAATATGTATGGTTTACGATGGCCAAGATGGTTTTTTTCCATAGGTTCCATAGGTTTACTTTGCATTAATCCGTAATTAGAAATGGTTTAGCTAGGTAGTAATAGCTCAAAAAAATTACATCACCCGTAGTGTGAATATCTTGCCCATCCAACCGCATGTTAATTTGCATGTACTAAATTATTTTTTATCTATCGTGTTTTGTGATGAAAAAAATTCAGAAAATTCACCAAATCTCCGTATACTTTGGACAATAACATATTTTTTTGTTAGTTTAATCTTGGATTGTGGCTAACACTTCAACTTCCTTAAACGTGAAGGATACACCACTAGATACTGTACAAGTCTCAATTTTCGCATTTTCCAAAATACGAAGTGAAAAATTACGGAAAGACCGGTTAGGCGCCGCGTATCCGACGAGACGCCGACTTTTTTCTGCCGACCGTATATTCATACAGACGTGTGTAAAGGAGTTTTTAGGTCATCGACTTGTAGTCGAGAGTGGGCAAGATTATGAAAATGTACGGACATGTATTGTCGCGACCCGAAACAAATTTAAATAAATTCCATCGAATCGATGTGGCTCGTTGATTCCGTGGGTATTTTGATTTCTGAGCCACAAAAGAAAGATATATGATCGAGAACCTTGGAAATAACGTTTATTCAAATTATGCTATTTATTTCACGGCCTCCACCGGTAATTTTTTTCCGCGGCTGTGGACAACATTTTTTCCGGCTCGTATAATATTGGGGATTTTTTCTAGACTATTTAGAACGCTTCTTTTTGCAGCGATAGTGCGATGTATTTAGCACGTAGAGCTGTACTACTTTAACATAAGCATGGTTTTAATAATAACAATGATGATGACGATATCAATAATAACGAATCCTCGAATTAAAAAGTATTATTATCGCTTTTTGCTTTGTTGCCGTACGAATCGTACCATAATAATAATAATAATAATACTATATGTATATATAATAATAATAAATAAGTAATTAAATTTTTACGTAAACATATGCAACTTTATTGTATGATGAAAAATCGTGACCTTTTCACAGACAGTTATGATAGAATATATTTAATTGAGTATTCTGTGCAATCCGACATCGCACTTACCTTTTTTCTATATTTGTTATTTACCGTGTAGCCCGTATGCTATGCATACATATTTCTACATACATACATATATAAGTATATATGTGAATATAGATGTAGTCAAGTGTATTGTCGTCCTTATCACTGGATCAGAGCAAATTGTCCCTCTGCCTGGACTTTCGTAGATTTGGTAAAGTTTTCGCGTACAACGTTAATAATTTTCAAGCCGATGTGACGGTCGATCTTCGATCTTGACATTGGCGCGAATGCGTCCATCGGAGATCGAGGTGACGGAAATACTGATCCACACCGTGAGAGTGGCTTTAAAACGCGGAGATGAGAAAGGCCGGAGTCCGTTCACCGCGTTCAAATCCCTACTTATTTCATCATCCAAGCCACGGACTACACCGACACACACCACTTTTCCGGACATTGATCGTGTATCGTAAAGAGAGAAGAAAAATCGAAAAAAAACAAAACTCAGGAAAAACCCACAATGAATCATGACCGACACCAGGTTTCGGTCTAGTCTGTTATATTTTAGCTTAAACCGGACTCGAAAATCAAGTAGTCAAAAATTTATCTGCACATTGTCGAAAAAAACATTTAGCTGAATTTAAAAAAATCGTATATAATTTTTTAAAGTGGAAATGAGACCTATGTCGAAGTTGTTTCAATTGTACATAATTCGAAAGGTTTTATTTTGATTTCGACGTAATTTGAGACTCGTGCGGAACTGCTGAAAACCCGCAATTAATTCTGAACCGCGCGCGCCTCGCTTCAAGCGATTTCCCTCTTATTTCCTCTTGAACTTACAACGTGATTGAAGCGGAAAAAACAACCTTTTTGCGCGTTAAAAAAAATCTATAAATTGTAGAAAAATTACAATACCGATTCTTTTAACTTGTGTTCAAATGGTGTTTCTATTAAGGGCTTACGTGGGTTTGAAAAATTCCAAAAATCCATTTTTATTTATTTTATTATACAATAGTACACTATGTCTAGAATATTCTCTCAAAGTTTTAAGTCAATCGGAGTACAAGTCTAGGAGAGAGAGCCTTTGGGAATTCCCCCCGTTGGGAAAATCGGCCGGGAGCGACGCAGGTAAATCGCATTTTTCTCAAAACACCATTTTTGAAGTCGGTGGACACGATTTCTCAAAAACTAATGCACCGATCTTATCGAAATTTTGCGCACTCCTTCAAAATAGCATTGACTAGTGATTGAACAAAGGTTTTTTTTCGCTTACAACTAATTTTATAAGGCTATACGTAGTGTAAATTTTACCAAACATTGAACTTATTTTAAATCCTTCGTTTAATCACGAGCTATACTTATCTACTAACAGAAAATAATTGGTTTTTTATTTTATTTCAGATAAAGCTATCATGAGTTATCCTGACCACCACGAGGACACTTTTTTTAGCGGTCTCGGGAAACCAGGTCCCACCGGGTGAAAGTGAACCGGGTTCACTCATTGAGTGAAAATGGTTGAAGTTATTTGTCACGCCAATTGGAAAAAAGCTGTTTCGAGATGTTTCGAGTAGTCGGCCATTTTGTACATCGAAAAAAAATTCTAACAGCTTGATATTCATACTAAATAGATGTGTAATTAATTTTATCAGTGAATCACTTTTTCATACGAAAAAATTGTTAAATTCGAACATGATTTTATACCCGTTAGTGTGGCCCAAGGCCTTAACACTCATACGCAAAATATGAACCAAGAAAAAGTGAGAAATGTTGAAAATCGATAAAATGGCACGCTTTGAAATAAAAAGTTTGACTTTTCCCAAAAAAATGGCTACATTTTGCAATAAAAATACTTTTAAAAAAATTTCAAATAATTTCGGGTTACTTAGACAATAAGGTTAGAAAGATTCATACCCAATTTCATCAGAATCGGTCGATAAGTTTTTTACCTATACGTAACGCCAATTTTAAAAATGCAGTTTAGAAAACCGTGCCATTTTCGAAGATTAATAAAATATATAAAAAATACCACGTTACAGCGAAAAGTATTAAGGGGTTAGTTCGCGGCCGGAAAAAAAGGTGTTTTCGTGAATTTTTTTGTTGGGAATTGGGTGCAGGTTTTCAACTTTTTTTTTCATATTAAAAGGGTATCATTTCAAGTATGTTTGACAATTTTTTTATTGGGAAATATTTATAAACGACGGAGATACAGTAAATTGCACAAACTGCTGTGCAAAAAGGGTCCTTCGCGGTGACTACTCCAGCTCGGGAACAAATCAGCTGAAATAAAAAAAAAACAAATGAATTTAGTTTTTGTACCGTATTATCTAGTCTTTAATCGAAGGATTCAATAAAATAATGATTTAAAAAAAATGGTCGCCAATCGAAAGTGATCGTCGAAATTTCAGTGAAAAAAGCACTCTATTTTCCTTGATAGAAAAAAGAGTATGCATTGAAAAAAATCCTTCGATTAAACACTGCCTTTTAATATACAAAAAATGTCTGCAATTTGAAGCAGGTCAGTTTAGTTGTTTTTGAGATATTTTGGTCACCGATTCTGAAAAAGTCATTCCGAGAAAAACGCGTTTAAAGTTTTACGTCAGGTATATACGTAGACGTCGGACCTACCTGTAAACGCCCATAACTCCCCCAATTTTCAACGGACCGACGAGAAATTTTCAGAGAATATTTATCAAAGGTTATTTTATAAGAATCCGTCGAAAACGAAAAATCGATTTTTTCAAAAATTCCAACCAGGTGTAACCCGTTAATAAAACATAACCTGAGTCTAAAAAAAGGTGAAGAAATCTTTCTTCTGAACAAAAAATAATTAAAATCAGCAATATTCCCTCACCCAAAGCTATCTATCCCCCCTTAATCGATTGGACACTAGAAGAAAATGACTTTTAGACGCCGTTTGGGTTCTGCTGTTATTGCGAGCACCACAGGATATGCGTTATCTTGTGAGAAAAATCTCGACGAACCCACGCGTCTTTCGGTTCCTTTTAAATTCCTTAACTTCGCCAATTTGATGTTTATCAACATAATTATAGCGGGTTAACCTTACCACGAAAATGTTTCAAAAAAAGGATTGTTCCGATGAATGTATTATTTTTAATCTGCACCTACTCGTATCTCGTGTTAAGTACTCGCGACTCATCGCACGAGGCTTAAAGGCGTTACGAAGAAGTACTGTTCACATTTATAATCATACATGTATGCAAGGGCGCGTGTGTGTATCTTTATGAACTCGGTGAACCGATGTAAGTACGTTACATAATAAATGGCACGTTACTTCAATCGTTGAAACGTGAGTACGATCACGAAGATTCGCAGAGCCTCTTTGACTATCTCAGTCGTCACTCGGAAACGAAGGGTCGCATAGGTACGATGGAGCAAACTCGTGAAAATGGAGCCATCCGCTCGTGGAACACGTTAAAGTGTTCAATTAGCAAATTTCACTTCGATATGGAAGATATTTTTTATCGGTAAGTATCTTACCGAAATTTTGGAGTTTTTACGTTTCCGTCGGTGATTTTGGAATATTCTACGAAGCAATGAGTACGTTGTAAATACGTTTATAAATACTAAAGTGGATTATAAAATATAAAATTTTATTTAACATTTATAAAATCAATAAAACGATGGAAAATTTTAGACAAATGTAGACCTGTCATTGTTATTATTTCTTCGTTCGTTTCGCTGTTCTACAAATGTGATGGAAGTTCAAAAAAGCATAATCATTGTTCGACGATAATCATTTACATTGTTGAGTTGACGCTCAGCAGTTTTTTTTTCACAGTATGGCAATATTAGCGTTGCGAAGGATAATTTATATAAAATAATTCATTTTGTTAGCCTGAGAGCATGAGAAACGTCTGGGCGAATTTGAAGTTGTTTTATTTTGTATCTAAGATATTTAATTCTTTTTATGTTTTTTCGTATGATCTTTGAATTTCTTAATTTCTTTCAAAAATGAAGAAAATGAAATTTTTTATATTTTGTTTATGCGTATAATTCAAAGCTTATTTATAGTGTTTGGGTAATGTAAGTAAACAATTTCTGCATCATCAGGATAGGTTTAAGCATAGGAAAAAAGCCCTGGTCATGGCTCTTAGCATCGTTGTGTGTGAGCTGCGTATGCGGACCAGGGATGTTGCTGTGGCGTGAAGAGATCGATGACGTCGAACTTTTTATACCAGTGGACTCAATCGTGCGCTTGGACGCGGCGTGGGTGAAAAAAAATTTCAGGGATGATCTCAGATATGAGACGATCATCGTCACAGCACCTAATGTACTCGAACCTGAAGTCCTTCAGAAGGTAAACATCAATTCGTTATTTATTCATATAGGGCAGAGCGGGGTCACTTTATCATGATTTTGTTCTAAGCAGTATAGCTCCAAATTAATGAAGTGATAAGTAATCTTTTTTTTTATGAAGATGACACGCTGGCCAGATTTGTTTCTAATGATTTATACACTAAGTAATTCTAGATGCCTGATTTAAACTGCTCACGCATGTAAAGAATTCTAAAGATTCCGTAACGACAATGAAAGCAGGGGATCACCGAATGTTTCAAGAAAATATCAATGACAAAACGTGTAAAAATGTGACTAGCAGAAGAATTTTCGTAGCTATGAAGTTTCAGAGAAAATGTAAAAATGTCTAAATCTGCTAAATTTGCGCGAAATGTTTAATTCCCATTTATCGTTGGGTACAATAATCTATTGTAACTTATTTTTTATTAAGCGCCACTAAAATTTACAGATGATCAGAAGGGCCTTGCTTTAAAAAAAGCATACCTTAAGGCGAAAGCCTGAATTAGAAGGTCCAAAAAAGCGTTCTTTCGAGTATTTGTTCAGGCAGGAAAAAAACAAGTGAGCCCAGTAAACATAGAGGTATCTTTTCATGTATATTTGAAATGTATGAAAAAAATGTTCAACATGAAACAATAAATAACTGCGGATTTATCAGCCTATTCCATGTGCGTCTTGCCACTGCAGTCTCCAATCGGCAGGAATGATGCACCTCGTAATTCTTGACTGAACGAAATAAACCAATAAAGTTTTCAATTGTCATATATTTGTCTTCTGGGTGAATCAGGAAAAAGCTGAAAGAATCGTGAAATTATAACTTTTCTTAGGTTTGAAAAAAAAACTTTGACGAGATTTTCATACTGAATTAAATAAAGTTTGGTTTGATTCAATAGGTCGTTTACTTTTTTTGCTATCACGCCCGCCAATTTAGTAGAAGAAATATCAATATCAAATATCAATCGCTTCTCTGCTTTTGGCCTTGTATCTTCGAAAATATTTACAATTGGCCTCTGTAACTTTGTAAAAATATTCTTGGATAGTTTATGTATCGATTTAAGCAATAAAAAAAAACGATTTTTTGGACCTTCTAATTCATACTCCCCCCTGAAATTCGCAGTTGAAATTCGTCAATAATTTATTGTGTAAAAAAAAGTATCACCTTTGTTTGGATAAATCGCTGTTGAGCTGACGATTTGGAGGTTTGCATGGGTTTTTACGATTTTTTCCTTCGCAGATATCAGAGATTGAAGATACGGTGAAGAGTATAGTGATTAATAATAATACATGGCAAGACGTGTGCGCAGGGTGAGGAGACACGAATCACTTATTCGATTCTCCAAGGCTTGAATCGACATTCTAATTCTTATTTTTCCCGATTTTTTTTTCATTCGTAGTTATTTAACGTGGTTTCAAGACCACACGGTTTCGATGAGCGAAGAGGACATGGAATATGCCGATAGTATAATAAGGAACTTGAATAAAACGACCCTCGACGATGGTTGTATATATCAGTCCTTGTTAAAATTGTGGAAGAGCAATGGAACGAAAGCATTCGACAAGATTACGAAGCAACAAGTGCTAGACGACGTTTCTCGCGCGCTGAATGACAGGTGAGTATATTTTTCCCCACTTTGAACGAAAGAAGAGTCAATTTATCCTTGCGAATAATTATTCCAATACCTCTTTTAATCAACCATTTTACCTATCGCGAATTTCTTTGATCCGTAGGCCATTGTCGTATTCGTATTAAGATCAAAAGTGTAATTCATCCAGCTTGCAAAAACAAACGAGTGTTGGAAAGATGAATAATTGAGGGGAATAACTAGATAATCAATGAGCAGTTTTCTCAGTGACTATAATTATTATTATTTCGTTGTTGGTCTCGAGGGTATTCCTTTCGCGCAGGACCATATTTTATGGGGGCCTAAGCAGGGCCCTTCTGAATCATTGGTAAATTACAGTAGCCCTTAAGGCGGGCAACCACTTTAGGAGACCGAAAATTAGATGATTTTATGGATTTTTTATCGTGAAAAAAAACCGAGTTTCCGCAACTCTGACAATAATTTATTCATATTTTCATACATGTCTGATAATTTTATCATCATAAAAATTATCTCATGCATCAATTAAGGTGTAATCTGCTGTGTCCCTTGGCGTGTCCTCGTCGTCGTTGTCGATTTGCGGGAATTGTGCACTCGCCATTTGCATCTGGAATAGTCCAACAAATTTTTATACATTCTTGAGATGTTTTTTTCAGAAAATAAACGAGAATTAAATATCGGAACCGGTTTGAAAAAAACGATCGATTTTTAGCATTTTTTCCTCGGCATTTTGCAATAATAAATATGTTTAAAACAATTTAATCTTTCCAACTTTGGGTTCATATTTAAAATAATTATATTATGTAAACGTGTTTCAAATTTGAAAATTATCCATCAATTAGTTTTCGCGTTATGATTCCCGCAAATTGATAAAAACTGTCGTTTCGAGAAAAACGCGATTGAAAGTTTCAGTATATGTAAATCGTTGCGCTACCTGTTCTCACTAAATCGCCTGTCACTTGTTCACTTTTCAATATTTTAACTTGAATTTTTATTCACATATTCTCGAATATGTACCCTCTGAGAAAAAGCTAAATAAAATCGAATGTTTTGACCCGTCACAGTGGTTGGGAGTCGAGCGGAGCGTCTTTATCATTATGTACATACCGTTAGAAGGAATCCGAAAATCGTTTTGAAATTTTCAGGGTGTATTTTTAAGATATTTTGGTAACGATTTGTGAAATTAAAAAAAAATCATTTTTTGAAGCATCTCAAGATTGCCCGCCTTAATAAAAATAAGTCACAATTGTAAAGATTAGTATTTGATAGGATGGTCTCCTTTCGGGTGAATAATAAGATACTTCGGTATAACGTTACAAAAGATAGTCTTCATTGGAATTTGATTGCTCGCTCCTTCATCATGCGTTTGCCGGGCAACGACTACTCGTCCGCCCGTTCTCCTCACTACGGCCCGGCGTACGCGATTTTCTTTTGTTGCTTACAGCTTCGGCCGTCCTGACGGCAGTTCGTCCTCGAACCAAGTGATTCGTCGAATCAGTACAGGGAATACATAGAGCATGACATTACTAAATCTTATATCTAGTCTTAACGCTCACATATCCGCAAAATCCGCATCGCCGCTGCGCCATGGACGCATATTCGCAGCTTCCCATATGCCTTCGTAACGCTTCTGCGTATTTTGGAATGCCGAAATGTCAGCTATCACATATCGGTCATGTTTCAACACTTTGCTGACCTCGTAAGGCCCTCTATAGCGTGGTATCAACTTAGCCGAACTTCCAGCCGAACTCTCGAAGCTTTTAATGACGACGCGATCACCTACATTATATTTTTTTTATTCTTGGCGATGCTTGTCGTATTGGGCTTTGTTGATTTCCTGGGATTTCCTAATCTTTTCTGCGGCTACCGATCTTATCGCTGCCAAATTTCGCGATTCGATTTCAGCGTCATCTTCCAGCATCTTTTTGAGGTTATCGACGGTGCCGCCCCGCTGGTCAACCCCATATAAAAGGGCGCTCGCAGTTGTTCCCGTGCTCTTATTCACGGTGTTGTTGAGCGCGTACTCGATATCCCCCAGTATTTGGTAGCAATGACTTTCTGGACTTTTCGCGTCCATTTTTCCCAACATTGGTTTTATAATTCGATTCACGCGCTCAACCTGTCCATTCGCCTGAGGTTAACCAGTCGCAATCTTAATATGGTTGATATCACACTCCGCAATGAACCCCCCGAACTCCTCGGAAGTAAACGCGGTTCCTCTATCCGAGACAATCGTTTTCGGTCGGCTATAATTGCCAAAGTATTCGCGTAGGCACGCAATGGCTTCTTTACTCGACACGCTCTTGGTGGCATACAATTTAACGTACTTCGTAAACCCATCGACGATCAAAAACACGTACTGTTTGATCGGACGCGATTTATCTACCGGGCCAAAATGGTCGACGTGCAACGTTTTGAACGGCACATTTCCCTTAGGGACGTTATGTAAATAGCCCTGCGCTTTTCCCGACGGCGGATTGTACGAAATACATTTTAAACAATTGCGCACATGCATCGCTACCTTTTCGCGCAACTTTGGGAACCAATAATTCCTTAGTATCGTGTCGCTTGTTTTCTCGGCACCAAAGTGACCCATCTGCTCGTGATACTGGAAAATGACATTCCTCTCCATATCGCGCGGTACATAGAACCGGAGTTCGCCGTTTTTCTTACGATAGACGAGGCCGTTCCGCATCTCATACAATTTGTCCTCTGATTTTTCGAGCCTATCAGCGAGCTCTTTTATCACCGGGTCTGTCCCCTGACTTACGGACAAATTTAATTCGAAGGGATTATCCTCTATTACTAGAATCCCTGATGGTCGGCTGAGCGCATCAACGTGTCTCATACTCTTCCCCGGGCGATGCTCTACGGAATAATAGAAACCTTGGAGCTCGAGAGCCCACCTCGCGATTCTTGGATTGATCTCCTGCTTGCTTAAGGCCATTCTAAGCGAATCACAATCAGTAAATATCTTGAATCTCAGTCCCAGTACGTACACGCGAAATCGGCGGAGCGCGTACACTATCGCGAGGGCCTCTAGTTCAAAGCTATGTAATTTGCTCTCGAATTCAGTAGTTCTCTTCGAAAAGTAGAACACGGGATGCATCTTAGAATCGGTTTTCCGTTGGATCAAGACCGCGCCGAAACCCAACGAACTGGCGTCGCAGTGCAACTCCGTTTCATCCCTTGGATTATAAATCGCGAGGATCGGTGACGCGGTGAGCCTCGATTTGAGGACCTCAAACGCTTCGAGCTCCTTCTTACCGAACTTAAACTCCGTCCCCTTTTTCGTTAGATCATACCACGGTTTCGCGATCAACGAAAAGTCTGCGATAAATTTCCTGAAATACGAACAGAGGCCAATAAAACTCTGCACCTGATGCACGGTTCGGGGTACTGGGAATTCCGAAATCGCCTCGATTCCTTCGTCAGTCGGACGGATTTTCCCCTCGGAAATCATATAACCTAAGTAACGAACCTCCTGGAGCAGGAACTTACACTTATTCGTTTTGAACTCCATCTTGTTCCGCACTAATCTTTGGAACACTTCCTTCAGAACGCCAAAATGGCTCTCCAACGTATCCGTCGCGACTAGAATGTCGTCCATGTAAACAATGACATTCCCGGTCTTATGAGATCCATCAGGGCCTCGTTTATGAATCGCTGAAACTTGGCCGGGGCTGTCTTCAGACCGAACGGCATCTTTAAATATTCGAATTGTCCGACCGGGGTGACAAAGGACATGTATTATACGGAGCCCTCTTCAACGTTTATATGGTGGAAACCGTCACGCAGATCCATCAAACTGAAGTACTTTTTATCGTGCAACGTGGCGAGATGATCTTCGATCAAGGGTAACGGGTAGTTATCTCGAGCGAGTCTCTTGTTCAAGGTTCTAAAATCCACGCACATCCTCAACGCGCCGTTCCGTTTTTTGACCAAAACGATGGGCGTCGCGTAACGCGAACTACTCGCCCTAATTACCTTTCTCTCCAATAAATCGTCCAATATCGCGGTCAGTTTGTCCTTTTCCTCGCAGGACAATCGTCGCGGCCTGAAATGAAATGGCTGCGCATTCTCGAGATGCAACTCAAGCTTCATTTTAACCTCTGGGTCGCTCGGACGCTCTGCCTCGACATATTCACTCAAAAATAATGACCGAAATCTCTCCCGATGTTCCCACGTGATTTTTGGATTGACCTCAATTTCGTCGATTACTTCGTTGGGCTCGCACACGTTTATAGTTAAAATATCGTGGATTGCTCCCTCGACGCTACTTACTTCGTTCGTTTTTTCTTTATCGTTACTTCCTCCCGTGACAATTTTTTCCGGACGTACTAATTTATACCCGAATTTGCTCAATACATCCCTACCGAGAACCGCCGGAACACCCATTGTTGACGATGGTACCACGAAAAGCTCAAGGTTCTCCTTTTTTACCCCATCAATCTCAATATCGAACGCGCTTTTACCGGAAATGTTTAACGGCGACTCGTTAAGCCCGTGATACCTATTCGCCCTGTCATCCACGCTTTCCGCGAGGCCGATTCGCACAAACTTTTCTTTGATAAAACTCACCGGACTCCCTGTATCGAGTTGGCTATCGAGATTCACGCTACGCTTTACGCTTTCCTGCCTATTTACAAACGTGACCATTTTGCGCGCTTCATCTGGTTCTTCGTCGACGTTGGCGACCTGCAACTTTGGACCCTTCTGGGGACAATCCTTCTTGAAGTGCCCGTATTCGCCGCACTTGAAACACGTGCGGCCCTTCTTCAGGACCTCGCAATCCTTCGATGTGTGACCTCCTCTCTTGCAGTTAAAGCAGCGGATTTTCTTCGTGTTCTCCTCGCCGTCTCCATCTCCGACTTGTTCGCCATCTGGGATACCGCGCCTTCCTCCGATGGGCCATCCCGTCTAACGCGACCTCGCTCGAATTGGAGCGATATCTTCGAAAATGCCTCCAGCAGTGCCGAGCCGGATTCAAATTCCTGCATTCGGGCCTGATTCTGCAGGTGTCGATCGGGTATGGCATCGATGATGTAATCGACTACATCCTCCTCGTCAATCGGCACCTGATTCGCGAGTATCACCTTATCGTAGTAATAATCACTGAACGTTTCTCCTTGTGCCCACGTTCTGCGTTCGAATTTCCTCCGCCGATCCACTCTGCTCGGTCGATGATCGAAAGCCTTTTTCATCTCGGCCAGGAGATTCGTAACGCTCATCTCGAGATACTCGCTTCTTGAATGAAACCACTGAATTGCTTTCCCTTTTAGTCTCGACGACAGCAGGATTTTAGGCGTGTTGTCGTCCAACTTATATGTCGCAGATATCAACTTGAATTGGTTTCTCCCACTCATCGTAGTTTCCGTCACTTCCGTTGAATTCACGCAAAAGTTCGCTCACCGCCTTCACGTTCGCTGTTGGACGCAAGCTCGGTATGGGGTTGCTGTCCTCGCTGGCCGACGATCGTGACAACCGCAGTTCCCGATTTGCCAATTCAAGCTCCCTTTCCATGAGCGCCTTCTCGCGACGCATCATTTCAAGCTCTCAAAGCAACATGTCCGGATTCATGTCAATCGCTACGGCATTGGAACCTGAGGGTGTGGCACCATAGAGCCCACCAATCGCCCGGATACCTTGGGCCTCGTCGGCTTCCTTATGCTCTACGCCAATGTTTTCGGCTAACCACGACCCAGATGGATCAAATTCCATTAACCGCGCGGTCAATTCCGCTTTGTTACCGATGGAAGGCAACCCTCGAGACTTCAACACCTCCTTTAGTTTAGGGGGACTGTAAAACTGTTTGGTTCGCCCATTTCACGACCACGTTTCACCTTTGTTTCACGAAAGTCTAATTGTCCAGCCCGAGTCAACTATTGATGCGGCGTCGCGGTCTCTTCTGCGCGTGTGCGTTACACGAAAATTGTCGACACCGAAGTTCACGATCCTTACCGTTTCGGTTTACCCCGAAAACGTCGCGATTTCTCTTTGTTTTCCCGCCCGCGCACCCTGTGCCGCTGCGACCACTCGACTCTCTTTTTTTCTACCCTGTGCGTTGACTACCACGCGCGCACCCTCGCAACCGACCAACAACAAAAACTATTCTTCTTGAAAGTTCTCGCGTTCTGTGACCGTTTATCGCGTCCCAAGATGGCGTCCCGAAAACCGTCTCGAACCCTCCAGTTCGATTTGTTACGAATTATTCGTTGCCCCCTTTTTTCGCACACTATAATGCCCCGATGCTTGGCTCGTTTCAGTTCTTTACCGTCCCGAAACTGCACACCGCCTAAGCCACGATTATGTCGACACACAGCTACGACAATTCCGCATCACACGTCACGATTCTGAAGTATCCCGGGTAATCCCACTTCTGATACAGTTGTAAAGATTAGTATTTGATAGGATGGTCTCCTTTAGGGTGAATAATGAGATACTTCGGTATAACGTTAGAAAAGATAGTCTTTATTGGAATTTGATTGCTCGCTCCTTCATCATGCGTTTGCCGGACAACGACTACTCGTCCGCCCGTTCTCCTTACTACGGCCCGGTGTACGCGATTTTCTTTTGTTGCTTACACAATCAATTATTACACCCAATGATAAACTGGAATGAAACATTTTTTACAAATTTAGTAGATTTAGACATTTTTACATTTTTTCTGAAAAGTCGCGGCTACGAAAATTCTTCTGCTAAACACATATTTCCAAGTTATATCATGGACATTTTCTGTAACACTTTAACGGCCACGCCTATTTCTGGATGGCGCAAAATCATTTCCTTTGGTAATATAGCTAAAAAAAGGGTTGTCGAACCCTTTTTTAAATGTCGAACTATAATTTTGTCAATAAGGGCCTGACAAGTAGTATTTTCGGACTGTTGCAAATTTCCTACTAATATTTTCACCCGCTCGGTTTCTAATTCAATTAAAAATCTTTAAAGCCTAGTTCGTCCAGTTAAGCTTCCGTTACACAATTCTATCAAAAAATATTTTAAGAATGTCCATTTACTTACTTTTTTGGACTAAAACGGGCAGCAGGTCGAGTACTGGGGCAAGCGTCGTAAATTTTCATGACAACATTGTTGCCATATTAACATAATTCATATGTTTACGTTTGAATTTCAAGCTGTCCCATTTGTAGCTGTATCTAGCATAGATTGATGGAACCGTGAAGTAGCTTATCCGCTATAGCGTCCTTACGCTTTTACCGACGGGGTTAAAGTGAACGTAGCAAATTTGCTACGATGGCAGTTAAAGGGTTAAATATCTGGTTTGATTGTCGTTTCGGAATCTTTGGAATTTTTTACACGCGTAGAACAGTCTATGTCAGGAAATCTAGAGTTATTTAGTGTATAAATTATTAGATAGGAATGTGGCCAGCATGTCATCTCCATAAAGTGCCGTATAAATCAGACGATTTTTAGAGTAGTAATGTTTCGTTAAAAGTTCGGTAACTAGGCTTGAAATTTTACCAGTGTAGTAGGCTATACTTTTACTCGATTACCAACGGAAATCAGTTAATTGTTAAATATTCGGGTTCGTGAAAGGAATACTTTTATAATTTTCCAAACTAACCTGTCGTCTCAAAAGCAACTGTGTGTTTTGAACAATCGATCATTATTATTCGACACGCGAACATTGTTGAATATTGTTTAATGAAATGAAAAACCATGGTTTTTTAAGCTATAGGTATACAAAAATTACGAGGCCTGAGTATTGTCGTGACAGTCGCGGACGGAACAATGTCATTATAAGCATTTCCAATAGCTGTGAAATGCTAAAAACGGGCGATAGATCTTCACAACAGGCCTTTTCAGTTGAATCTCCATAGAGCTATACCTGCCCGCGTGCACACGCTTATGCACGCATATACTATATAGGTAGTTTTATTCGTAAAATTGAAATGACAGCTATTTCCCGCGCATCGTAATCCGTCCCACAGTTGATCTCGTGATTGTGATTCATCAACATATGTTTGAAAATATGTCAATTTGCATAAGAACACATGCAAAACTTTGATCGTTTGTAACTTGAAAACCAGTGCACCAATCGGCTTGCAACTTTTCACGTGGTTTCAGGATATATCAATACACACTTTCTGTGGCTTTCATCTTTCCCTCTCTATTTTGACATGAGACATACATCCTTCAGCAACGACCCGATATATGATGCTTCTCCCCTAATGATGGCCTTTGTCTCTGGATCCACAGAAAATCGATGCACAATTTGTTGATGGACGTAGCGCCACTGCTGTCAAGGATAAGTTACGACTCTAGTGGTAGAGTAACGGGTGCGCAAGCTACGATACTTAATTGGATGACAAAACGATCGAACGGGAATTTGCCTGATTGGGAATTGAGGTTTATCGATGAGGTTTTAAATTCGAACGAAACGTTGCCAAAGGACATGAAAATATACGCAATAACGTCGAGGAGCTTCAAGGACTTTCTTCATCAAGTGCTGCAGAACAATATGACAGTATTGTTCTGCGGTTTCTCGCTGATAGCGATATACGTAATGGCGATGATAGGCCGTTGCAACATGGTGCAGCAGCGCATATATCTCTCGTTGATGGGTGTTTCGGTGGTCGGTCAAGCGATATTATCGGCCTACGGTGTTTCCTACTACATTGGCTATTTTTACGGTCCCATACATCCGATTTTGCCATTTTTGTTGCTCGGCATCGGTGTCGACGACATGTTCGTAATTATTCAGAGTCTGGAGAATCTTTCGGATTCGAAGGTAAACGATAACGAGGCGATACCAAAACGCATAGGGGAGGCGCTTCGTCAATCTGGCATATCGATAACGATCACATCGGTGACGAACATCATCGCATTCGCGATCGGTGTCACAACGGTGATGCCTTTTCTAAAATCATTTTGCGTTTTCGCCACAACGGGCATATTGTTTCTCTACGTTTTCGAGATAATGTTCTTCGTAAGTTGCCTCGTACTCGACGAGCGCCGTCTCGTACTCATTAAGGACGGTTGCTTGTGTCGTCGCAGATCCGATTGGATACCGAACGACTGTAGCCAGCGTAACATCCAACGCATCGTCTTCGAGAAAGTCCTTGGTCCTTTCGTAATGAAGAAGCGCGCGAAATATTGCGTTTTGTTTGTCACCGTTGTGATCCTCTTGGTCAATGTTTGGGGTATTTTCCAATTGGAGCAAAACTTCGATCCGCTCTGGTATCTCAATCAGGACTCGTATCCCATCAAATTCAACGACAAGCTCGTCGAGCATTTTCCAAAGTACGGCAAGAGAGCGGCCATTTATCTGTCTGGCCTGGATTATTACGAGGATGCCGATGCTGCGAGGGCTCTCGTCGAGGCACTGCGCAACAATCCATACGTCAATAATCGCACTCTCGATCCTTGGTTCACCGCGTACGACAAGTGGCTCATTACATCTGGACACGGTAACCATAATTCATTTTTCGTTGCTTCTTCATTCCAATTCCTTCCTCGTTTCGATCTTCTACGTTTTTCTTCACTTCTCTTTTCATCTCTTCGAGAGCGAGCTTTTTTCTGGGTCAATGATTTCTCTATTTGTATCGTATCTTGCAAATTTTCGAATTTCCGTTAGTTTCATATACCAGCGCATGAAGGTGGGTCACTTTAAGCGAGAAAAAAATGCTGATTTTCATTATTTTTTTTTAAGGAAAGATTTTTTCACCATTTCGGAGACTTGGGGTATGTTAATCTTTAAAAATGGCGGAGGTATGGCACGGTCTTCCAAACGGGTTGCGGCGGATGTTGTCAGACGGCGTGACACGTGGCGTCGGTGGGATTAATCTGAAAAAAAACCAACGATTTTTCTTTCATTGAGGGGTTATATAAAGTCAAGAGGCCCAAAAAGATCGCTTTTTCAAAAGATTTGCTCGAGTAGACGTTTAAATCTATTAACGTCAAAATTTGTACACATATTATGGTAACTTTTAACTGTATTTTAATATTTTTTATTTGTAAAAATATTATTTAACTCATACGCGGAATATGAACCAAGAAAAGGTGAGAAATTTTGAAAATCGATGAAAGGGTACGCTTTGAAACAAAAAGATTGGATTTTCCGGAAGAAAATGGCTACATTTAGCAATAAAAAATACTTTTTTTAAATCTCCAAGAACATTTAGGATCATATTTTAGATAATAAGGTTGGAAAGATTAATACCACATTTCATCAGAATTGGTCGATCCGTTTCTAGCTATCCAGTTTGGAAAATGGAGTTTAGAAGACCGTGCCATACCTCCGGCATTTTCAAAGATTAATTTTAAAAAATACCCTGTAACTGCCAAACGTAGTAACAAAACATCCCCAAAGTCTCAAAAATGAGGCGTTTCGGAAGGAATATATATCGCGTTGCTGCTGTGAAATTCGATTGAACGGACACTGAAGCAGCAATATTTAAACGATTGCATTTGGGATTGAAGTTTCCAACTATTGCGAATTATTCTTCTGTCGAAAAAAAAAAGATTTGTAAACAATCGAAATACCTCTCTCATCTTTTTAGACTACTGTGACGACTCGAAAATATGGGTTATTTGAAAACATTAATTTTTATGGAATAAGTAAGATTATTGAAAAATAGTTTGGACATTCATTCGTATGTATATTAATAAATTTGCATGCCAAATATCTTTCAAAAGAGGTTAATAATTAAAGAAATTATAAACAATCTCGTGAAGGACCTTTGAACGTGAGGGGCTCAACGGTGTACTTCATGTTGGCCACCCGATGGATTAAAAAAACGATGTTTTTTCTTGAAAAAGATAATATCGGCTGACTTGGCAGAGCTTTTTTTCGTTGTCGTGTTTCAATCTTTAAAAAAAATCGAATTTTTCAATTTTTCGAGGAAAAATGACATCATTATTGTTAATAACGCATGAAAAAAAGTTAAGGAGAAAAATGTCGGTCAAGACTAAACTACTATAACACTGAATAAGTGTACGAAATTTTAAGTCAATCCGTTCATGAAATGTCGAGATAGCGTGTACACCGTTTTTTAAAACAGGGTTTCGAAAAAAACGCGTTTCAAAATTGTTTTACCTTTAATTTGCGATTCCTGCACCATAAGTTGGACCTTCCTCTTCAATTTAAGTTGCCTCCAGCGTCGAACGAGAGTCCGTTATTTTCGCAGTAGCCTAACCCCTTAATTAATTTTGTTAATGAAAATTGGCTTCTTTCCGCAGTCGTCGAGAACAAGGACGAATTTTATGGTTATCTCTCGGAATATCTGTTATTCACGAAAGAGGGACAATCGTATATGCAAGACGTGAAGTTCGACAAAGTACCCACCGGGGATTACAATATTACGGTAAATTTTGCGAAAATGGATTAGTAGTTCGTACACTGCGCGAATAACTTTTCATCCAATTACCCGATTGATACAATTTGTACTTTTCCGCCTCCCCTTGTTCAGACTTCCAAGATACAGATTCAGCATATTGTTATCAACACGACCAGTGACCAAATCCGGGCGATGCATTCCGTAAGAGAAATACTCCAAAATGCCAACTTTTCCCGAGACATCAATCATGTGGCCGTTTTTTCTCAGGATTACGTATCGTGGACAGCGAATCAGGTTGAGTCCTTTTTCGTATTTTACTCTTCATTGAAATATCCACGACAAATTCGCGATCCCAAAAAGTATTTGCGCCTCTCACGGCCTAAGGCAGAATCTTTGCTATTATAGTAAACTTGGTCAAAATACATCTATAAAAATGGACATCATTTAAGGCAATCCTATCGCCAGGCTTCAATTCATAGGATTTTAATTTTTTTTAACCTCACTAAATATCTTAAGGGTCCACTTTGAAGCCACGAAAAAAAGGCTATTTTCGCGATTTTTTTGAGGATTTCTTAAAACATATGAATACAAATGTTGTTGGGCTTGATAAATACAGTCTTGAAATACATCGAAATAAAATTTCAATTAATTTTTATTCATTTTTAAGTCCAAAAACTATAGTTTAACGTAACGCTTCAAAAATAGGTGGGCTAGGTAGCTCCATCACAAAACGGCAACGGCTTGTCTGAAACAAAAAAATCAAAGTCCATTAGATTCAGTATGACACCAGCTACAAAATGACCCTCGGATATACAGTTTTATCAAAAAATAAAAAAATGGCAGATCAAAAACGAAAAAACAAAAAAAAACGCTTTGTCGTTGTTTCGAGGAAAACGGGTTTCAAGTTTATACTATGAAAAACTCTTACCCAAACTCAATCGGCAATTCCTGCACTGTACAAAATCCCTTCTGATTGCTCATCATCGTCGATTTCTTCAAGACTTGCTTGCTTTCGTTTTTTTTTAATTTTCAAAGTGGACTGGCCCCTTAAGAATCGTCTCTGTAAAATTTTAGGGTCGGTTATCGACTTAATTACAAAGAAAAAAAAATCAAATTGCGTATTTTCGTAAAGGAATTCCGAGACGACATGCAAAAACCAAATTTCCGGTCGCTACAAAAGTGTATATAATAGTGGGAATCCGTCAGATTCTTAAAAATAACCAGATTTACATACTTGACACTTGTAGTAATCCAATGCTCATAGAAAAAAATACGCTTATTGACCTAATTTTTATGTAATATCAAGTTTAATTTGATCTTCCGGTGTTGGATTTATTACCACTTACTACGATAAAGAGACGTGACAGCAAGGCAACAGCTGATTCCTAACCTGTGTCCTAACCTCACCTCACTAATTCGACTGTCCACACATCTTTCATTTTTAACCGACATATTTGGCCGACACAAATTTTCAACGCCTTTTACTAGTCGTGGCCCGAATACAATGCTTTATATTTCCCGCAACTGATATTGTTTTGACAGATCGACGTTAAAAAGCATGGAGGTTAAACTCGCCTGGTTGAGTCAAAATAAACGGAGATAGAACCAATGTTGCTACATATCAAACCTAGAAATTCGGCACGAATCGTTGGAATAACTGTTTTTTTTCTTCATTTTTCTAAATAAATGTGAACATTCATTCAACAGTTTACACATGGAAATTTTTGTAATAACAATTTATGTTGTTGCATATGTTAAAAATATGAATTGTACAAGTCTCAAGTATGATCAGTGGTATGACTAGTGTGGAGCGATAGGATAACCATAAAGAACGAAAAATTACTCGAGATTCTGCTGTTTTCAAAGGCGCAAGAATAAATGTGAATTGTTCCATAAGCCACCTAAAAATAAAGTCGTAAAAAAGTGGTTGTTGGCTCTGAAAATGACTCTCTTTAGGCTATGAAGGCGAGTTTGTAGTCACTCCACAAGATTCTTTCTTTCCGAGTTTGTATCTTTATCAATGATTAACCAAGCGATATTAAAAGTGATTTCTGTTATACACAAGGTATACATATAATTTTAGACGTCTATTGTGAAAAGTTTGCTGTCAAAAAGAGAATCATTCTTTCTCGAAACCTGCGAGGGACTCTCATAACCTCACAAAATCTAAATCCAGAGATCATGGAGCTAAAAAAGAGCGGAAAATGAATAATTCACTGTAGTAGCATCTCTACAATCTACCATGGTGGTGAATCCAATAGTCAAGTCGCAGAAAATCGAAAACAAAGTAATTGTTTACTCTGACCGGCCATATTGAAATATCGCTGCGACACCTATAGGCCGTGAAAATTGCGAATAGACGACAAAGAATATTGTGAGCTACTGATAAGGGGGCATCCATTAATTACGTGAGGTGATTTTGGCGATTTTTCGACCCCCCCTCTCCCCCTGGTGAGATGTCGTGAGATTTTGCTCGACCCCCTCCCCCCTCCCCTAATCTCACGTGAGATTTTTCAAAATGCATCCGTTCACGGAAAATAAATTGTAGTAGAAGTAACTGCGGTTGTAGTACCATTTACTCCACCATGTAAAGTAGTAGGGAGACTCTCCCTACGTGATAAAAATTATGTGATTACTAAAATTACTAAAATTACTAAAATTACGTGAGATTTGCCGAAGCCCCCCTCTCCCCCACGTGAGATTGGGTGAGATTTCGCTCGACCCCCTCCCCCCCCTAAACGCCTCACGTAATTAATGGACGCCCCCTAACAGTCTAGCAACTATTAGCAGTAGCCAAGGCCGAGTTTAAAGTGTGAGGGTCTTGGGGTAAGGGGCCGTCCATCAATTGCGTTATTTTTAAATAGGGGAGGGGGGGGGGGGGGTTTGGTCGTTGAATGGCAGTAACGATAATTGGATTATGACGATACGAAGGATAGGATGACATGGGACAAAAATTGATGACATCATATATGGATGGCCCTTAACTATTTTTCAAACAGGATGAACATTTGTTTTATAGTGTTTCAATAATTCATTGCAAAAAACAACATTCTTTCAAACAATAAACGATGTTTGGGTTTGTTTGGGTCAAGAATTTTTTGTACTTTAACATCTAAATTCTGAACCTATACCTAAGAAACATTCAAGAAGTTGAAAATTAAACGAATGAGATACTTCAGAAAAAATTGCAACTATACACAAAATTTTTCACAATAAAAAAGTACTTTTTGTAAGCGATTTTCATAAACAAGTAGGTTTAAGTTCAAGGTAATATTGTTATAGAGTCGTATCTACAATTTTAGCACGATCGCTCGACTCTTTTTAAAATTGCGTTTCCCACAAACTCAGAAAACGTACTTTTAAGGAAAACATGTTTAAAGTTTGCGGCGCGCTCCGCCTAAGCGGTGAGGCGAGTCACGCTCGCAAGCAATAACTTCGGAACGGCTACGAATTTCGGTTTACAACTTTACCACCGCATTCTGGAGAGGTTTAACTAACATTTTACCTAAAAAAATCACTTTTTTACCCAGATGTATTTTCCTTCTTAAGGGGATGAATCCCTTTAGTCGTCCGAAATCGAGTCATTTTTCATGACATGATAAGGTGATGAAATGATCGCATCATTTTAAAATGTTGCCATTATCTTATTACAACTTTCAAGTGTTAATTTTTTTCTTTTTTAAACAAAAAAAAATGGCGGCGTTATAATGTATTCCCTAGGCGTCTTTGGAAAAACTGCTCATGTTATAACTTCCAATGTTATTGATCGATCTGGCTAACATTTCGGGAGGCGTCTCACTATAACGTTTGTATCCTTGTCCTTCGGAAAATGACTGTTCGTTGGCAATCTGACGGATACTTTTTTTAATCTGGAGCGATTATTTCGATATCAACAAATTTATTTAACAAAGAGAGAACTGGTTTTTGAGAAAATTTTTTCGATAGATCCACGCTCTGGATGGGTAATAACCCAAACGAATCCAAACAAATTACGACATATCGTTCTTTAACCAATTGCATCTGGATAAAGTTAAGATTATGGAATAATAGCTGGACAATGTCCGAAGTGTGATAATTTGGTTCCGAATTTCGAACTTTATCCGGAGAGCTGAGATAATAAATAAAGAATAAAGTTCGTGATAAATATATATGTTACGGTTACGGGTATTAACCGTAACATATATTGATGATTTTTTTAAAAATAAGCATATAAAATAGATAGACGCTCCATTGGAAGAAGTCGATTAATTGTCTATACGGTTTCTGGATAAAGTTCGTAACAAATATATATGTTACGGTTACGAGCACTAACGGTAACATATATATTTAATAGTTCATCGCATAAGTACATGAAAAATAGATAGCCCATTAAAAGAAGTCGGTTAATTTTCAGATAATCGGCGAGGAACTGATTCACAATTTGAGTCTGGAGATACTAGCAGTAGGATTAGTAACGTTAGCAATACTAAGAAACGTTCAGGCATCTATTTCGGTAATATGCTGTGTACTGTTCACCCTCATCGACCTTCTTGGCTCAATGCACTATCTCGGCTTAACGATCGAAATTTCGTCGAGCATTATGATCCTGTTATGCGCCGGATTAGCCGTCGATTATGCAGCGCACATAGGACTGGAGTTCACTCGTGCTACGGGCACCAAAGATGGTAATAAAGCTTTTAATAACATTTTACAATAATGTACGCTCGTGAACCGCAGGTAATTGACGTAGTTGCAAAAATAGAATTATGTGCGTGTCGGAGCCTAATAGAAATAGAACTTCGTAACGTGTTAGGTAATTTTGAATTTAAATGGTACCGAAGTTTGCATCGTTGGAACGTAAGGGGGCGTACACAAATTACGTAACGCTAATTTCCCAATTTTTGCCCCCCCCCCCCCCCAAACGTAAGATGTCCGTAACGCCTGGCCGTCCCCCTTCCATTCCGTTACGTAACCGGTGCTTTAAGGTCGTAGTCTGGTAACTTTGTTTGGAAAAATCGACTTTTTTAAACATATTTCGGAAGTACTATATATTAAGAATATACTGTAAAAATTTTAGACCGAAATTCGAAATATTGACGAAGCTATAGCACCTATACGTGAGCGCCTCGTAGTAGCGCGCTGTGCCGAACAGCAGCTGCGAACGGCCGGAACCCCTCTATTGTTTGCGCGTTACCTTTATACCTGCTTCGAGCGTCGGATACCCTTGTGTATACTAAAAGTTTTACCTGTTTCTTCACATACATTTATTTTGGAGCTGAGTTATATCGAAATTCAAAACGAACAGTCAGTGTACGTTCGTTACTTTGTGCGTAAACATCTTCGAAGAGAGTGAAAATAGATCGGAAAGGAAAGAAACGCGATACCAGAAGTCCTGGAGATCCTGCGATTAAAAAAAAGATTTCATGGCAACAGACATAATACCGAACAAAATACAGATTCTGTTAGCACTTCTGCTCACAAATTAAAAAATCAAGATGATTTTGAGCCGGTTATTGATGGAAATTCTTCGTACGTTTTTCTGTGTGTTCGGTTTAGTATTCACGGCTTTACAAAATGTGTAACAGTGCAAAGTGTGTAACGGCGATGTAACATTTTTGAAAAAATCACAAGTAGAATTGGGATTTACTTTGTGTATAAAGTGTAATTGCGATTCAATGTTTACTACTGACTCTTGTCCGAAAGTGAGAAATGCCTATGAAATCAACAGACGTTTCACGTATACAATAAGATTACTTGGTGTTGGTCTATCAGGCATAATTTTTTTTTGTTCACTGATGGATTTAGGAACTGGATTGACTAAAAGTGGTTACTACAGTATCCTTGAGCACATACATATTGCCGTGAAAGCCGTATCTGGAATAGTTTTTGCAAAAGCCGTACAAGAAGAAAATGCAAACGCTAAAAACGGCAACCCCGAAGACGAGATCACAGTTTCAGGCGATGGCTCGTGGGCGAAGCGTGGTTTTACATCGCTTCTAGGACTTGTTTCTTTGATCGGGAAGTTTACCAATAAAATTGTAGATTGGGTTGTAAAATCGAAGGTATGTAAAGCGTGTGAAAAGTGGGTACGCAAAGAAGAAACGGACGAGTATGTGGAATGGTACGAGGATCACAAGGACGAATGTGCAGCAAACCATGAAGGTAGCTCCGGAAAAATGGAGGTTGATAGCATAATAGAAATGT
The DNA here is from genome assembly GCA_963210295.1 of Ophion ellenae. Taxonomy (NCBI): domain Eukaryota; kingdom Metazoa; phylum Arthropoda; class Insecta; order Hymenoptera; family Ichneumonidae; genus Ophion; species Ophion ellenae. The sequence goes on from OY723388.1 coordinate 9,660,618, forward strand.
TTAAACGATCAATCGAATTGTTCAATATGAAATACAAAAGCTATGGGGGTGACGACAACTCCAAAGTCTTTAAAAATCTATTGAAAGCTGATGTTTACAACGGCAAACCGGTGGTCGAAAAAAGTGAATGCGTTTTACACGTGAAAAAACGCATGTACAGACGTGTGAAAGAAGCAAAAAAAGCACTTACTCAACTGGAAAAAGCCAAAAAAACAAGTTGGAGCTTCAAAAACAAAAGATGCTAAAAAAAAAAGAAATCTGAAGGAGAAACAGAAGCGACGCAGATCGAAAAAGGACGCAGCGGATGGTGAGGCTCCAAAAGTCAAGAATCTCGCATTAACTAATAAGTTAATGACTAAACTCGGTGTTTATTATAGGTTAGCAATTATGAGAAATGAAAATTCAGTTGAAGAAATAAAGAAGGCTGTGTGGGCAACGTATTATCATTTGATTTCCACGGATGAAAATCCGCAGCATTCTTTTTGCCCAGAGGGCCTCGATTCATGGTGAAATTATCGAAAATACAAAGCCGAGAGCAAAAAACATACTTTGTTCATCCACCTGCTTGTGATGAGAATACTGCGAATATTTTGAAGTCTATTTACGAAGAACTTTCATCGGACGATCGTTTGAAAAGATGCTTGGCCAGAATCACGCAGAACAACAACGACTCTTTCAACCATTGCGTGTGGAATTTAGCACCCAACACATTTTTGTAGGTCAAAAGACACTTCAAATTGCTGCATGGACATCCGTATGCACTTTCAACGAAGGATTTTTTACCTCTGTTGAAAACCATGGAGACCATGGGAGTCACAATCGGCCCGCACGCTATGGCTTACGCCAATCTGTACAACAGCTCTCGGAATTCGAAGGCGGAGAAGGACGCAGCTTATGCTTTTAAAATTTCCAGAATGCGTCGCAGGTCAGAAAAAGTGACCATTAATGAGGCCTATGAAGAAGTTGAAGGTTTATTATACGCACTAGGGATAGACGATTAGTGTAAGTATGATTTTTCTATAATAAATCTGTTGTTAAAACTTTAAACACCATTTTCTCGAAACAACGTTTTTATAGTCGGCCCGGGTAATGCATTTTTTTCTATCCAACCGATTGGGCTGAAATTTGGATATGTTATTCTACTCATCAATAGCTGTCGCAGGAACTAGGATTTTTTTTTCGCCCTATCTTTCCATTTTACAGCCTGATTTCCACTAAAAAATTTACTTTTTTCGAAGTCCACCATTTTGTTATTTTTCAACAAAATTGTTTAATCCTAGTTCCAGCCAGAATGACAAGCTTACAGAACTCAATAATCTTTTTGATTTTTTTGTTTCAGATGTTCTCAAGTGGCGAAATCACCGAGGCCAGCCACCTACCTTTTTTTGAGACGCTCACTTCAGTGCTACAAAACCGTAACAAAAATTTAAAAAATAAATTGTTTACTTTCAGATGCCATTAATAATATATTGAAAAATCAAACCGATTGAATTTTATTTCCCCCCAAAAAAGCATTAATAAACGTGCAAGTTACCAGACTACGACCTTAACGTCAATAATTGCGATTTTTATCATAGACATAACTAATTATCAAAGGATCGGCTTTATACTCCTTTTATAAAGTATATATTCATCTATTTTCATACAAATTTTTATGAAAATATCTTTAACATGAACCGAGATATATGCCTTGATTTGATGACGAAAAAAAATTCCCTTCATTGTCCCATCGATATCTTTATAAAAGGTTATCGGTAAATAAGAAGTCAACAATTTATTGATATCCATACAAATGCTATCGTTATGCGTAGCCGTTTTTTTTATTCTGTTTTTTTTTTACAAAATACCGACAGTTTGAGTTTTTTTTTCTATTTTGAAAGCCTTTTTTTGTATTCAAACAGTCTTCAAAAATAGTAATTATCACAATTTGATAAAACGGCTACGTACAACCTTAGTCACTGCGATTACAAAAATGTCAAACAAAAAAAATTAAAAATTGGTTGACAAGTTTTTAAGTCTTCGCTGGGACAAGGTCGAACGAAGCAGTTTCAAGAAAAACGCGTTCAAAGTTTTCGTTCCGTTTTTCTTGATATAAAGTTCCGTTTTTGTCTCGAATATTGATACTTACATTTCAGTATCTAGTCGTAGGCGATATGACGGTTCTTCATCTGCATTATATTTCACAAAGTAATAAGAGCCTGCACTTCATGTATTGTGAACGATGCCACACGTGTAGGGACTAAGGGCACTAACCAGTCGCGCTACCTGTTCTCACTAAAGTAACTGTAAGTCCGTCAATTTTCGGACTTTTGAATAAAAATGTTGCCAACATATTTTTGAATATATATATATACAGTCAAGAATTGTAAAAAACAAAACATTTTTTTTCGAATTTTGCTTGGGGAAAATGGGAAAGCTACTGTGCAAGTTCTTGCACAGTGACTTCCTCCCTTAACTAACATTTCGTATGGAAAGCTGTCAACTTTCCGCGGTTAAATTGCGCGTGAGTTTCAAATTCGAAATTGACCATGCAGAAATTTTGCTTTTTCTGGAGGTTCTAAAATCGTTACGTAACGCAAAGCTTCACCCCCCCGCGTACGTAGACCGTAACGCTTGGCCACCTCCCCCCCCCCAAATTGCGTTCCGTACGTCCCCTAACGAAAATAATTTATTTTTCGTATCGGTGTATTTTTTTGCCACATTTGGGCTACGAAAATCACTGAAACATTTTTCAGGATCCTTATGAAAAATCTAAAACGAAAACCTGCAAAAAAGACTTATCGAAAGTCTTTTTTGTAAAATAAATTAATGAAAAAAATTAAGAAAAATGTTCAGCAGTAAGAATTTAAAGTCAATTACTTAAGAATCGTTAGCGATGTACTCGGTCGAAATTTTACTGTGATGCATAACTACTAAAATTCCACATTTTTATTTTTTAGTGCCTAAAATCCGGCAAAGCCTTGTTCAATTAAGAGCCGCTTGAAAGTACTGGAACATTTTTGAGGATCCTGATGCAAAATCTATAACCAACACCTGCTAAGAAAAATTTTCACTAATAATCAAAATAAATAAATGAAACAATTAAGAATTTTCGCTGCATTCCAAGGATGCAAACTTCAGCACCAAGAATTTAAAGTCAATTACTTTATAAAAGTTAGATTTGGTCGAAATTTTACAATAATAAATAACTATTCAAGTTGAACATTTCAAATTTTACAATTAAAAATCGTTCTTTTTTTCCGAAAAGTAATAACTGAATAGTGCTTCCGCCAATAATTTCAGATTTTTTAATTTGAGGATTAAACCAATAGAGGGGCTGGGTAGGAAGGCACTCTACTGTGACAGACAGATGAACATGGAGAAATTGCGGAGGTTCCTAGTGGCTGCAGCACCCTAAGAACTGTTCGAAGACCATAGGAAAGCTTTCTAATCTTCGTAGTGGCATATTTAAGGAGGTTGGAGCGGCCCAGTTGAGTCAAATGACGGTTTATGCATTTATTTTTCCAATGAATCTTTAAAAATCCATACAGGGTGTACATTTATGGTGTAGATGCTAATTTTTCATAAAATATATAATTAAACAGCAAAGTTATGCATTTGACCACGTTTTTATTCACTCGCTTTTTTGGTTGTCCGTTTGTCTGTTCGGTACAAATTTTGCAATCGATTTTAAACTAACTTTCGGATGAGTTAGAGACTTGGAACTTTGAACATAGCTCAGATCTGGATGACAGACAAATAAACAGACAGGCAACTCTGTCACAAAGAGAGAAAAAGAAAAAAAATGTGAAAAAATAGATAAAGAAATAAAAAATATTTCTTAGAATTTTTTTTATAAATAATAATATTAATAGTGAATAGTGCATTAGTGACAATTTTTACGATGGTCAAGGAAATAGCCCCCCCAACGCAAGCAACGCCAAGAGAAGAAAATTTTCATTAAAAATTTTCATGGCTATTAAAAATTTACAATCACAAATGTTCAGGACAATCTGTATGGGTTTAGGAATCGGTATTGGGCTATAAGTCTGTATGCAGCTAGGAGAAAATATTTGATACTTGTTAGTCTGTTTTCGAAACGTGGTTAAAATCTTCTTTTAGTTTAAATCATTTTTTATCTCTGGTATTTGGTGGAGAAAGAGGTGATTGGTGGAGAAAAAGGTCCAAAAAATTCGTAAAGCTTCAGTATAGACTAGACAATAACACACACACACACATATATATATATATGTGTGTGTGTGTATATATATATATATATATATATATATCAAAAATTCAATATTGGATTGCACCTAACGCTCCAACCTCCTTAATTAAATCCGTGAATTGTTCTCGTAAATTGGCTTGGGGAGCGAGAATACTTGTTTTTCATTTAGGTTATTTTTTCACCTCGTAAAAACGAATGTTTATGAGGAATTTTTCAGAACGTGCGATATCTACATTGGGACTAATCGGGCCTGCCGTATTCAACGGTGGTTTGAGTACATTTCTGGCGTTCGTCTTGCTGGGTGCCAGCGACGCTTATTTATTTACTACTTTTTTCAAGGTTCGAGCGATTTTCATACCGTGTACGAGTGTTTCAAAACTCTCGTAAACACATTTTTCACGTAACAATGATTTATTCGTCACAGCTCTTCACGTCGGTCGTCGTATTTGGTTTGTTTCACGGACTGATATTTTTGCCAGTTATCCTGAGTTTGTGCGGGCCAAACGAGAAGGAGAAAAAGAGAAATGAAAACGTCGAAAAGACGAACAGCAGTATTCGAGATGCGAATGGCTTCACAACGGTGCACTTACCCCCAATTTGTTAAGGTAACGTATTGCCGATTTTTCGTTCAACCGAGAAAACTTTTGCCCTCATTTGGCGCTCGTCGTTGTTTCAGTTTCGGTCGCCAAGCCGAGTGTCAATTGACAAAGATTGTCGCGAGAAAATTTCTCGGCTGAGGATGCTTCGACGGAATGAGAAGTTTCTCCTCAACAAGACGATAAGAAAAGTTGTCCACAAAATTAGCTTCCAAGTAGGATTGTAATAAAAGTGAATGAATCGTTTTTTTTTACATTCGAATACACGTTTAATACAAATAAATTTATAAATTTTACATAAGGAGATTACGTTTTCCTTCGCGTTTGTACTTCGACCCAATCGTTGTCCGTTGTGTTCATTTGTTTGTCTTCTGGTTCGTCGTTCTCGGAGTTCGACTGGTCGTTGTCGCGACAAGGTTGAATATTTTTTTCTCCGCTAGATTTCCGTGCCATGATCCAAGCTCGAAGCGGTGGCAACTTTGACAACTCTACCATCGCCAGCTCCTCGTTGCCTTGCATGCAATACTGATGAAAACGAAGTAACTCATTGGCAACTTGGATCGCACTGTTGTCCTCTAATTCCGTATTGAAATGCGCATCCATGTAATCTTCCAATTCCGATGCTATCTCGTCGTTTTCCAGCTTTTCTGTTATGAGGTAACAAACATCTATGTTCTGTATAAACTAATGATATTTGAAGTTGTAATTTTATTAATAAGATAAAGGGGCAACGCTAGAGTGATACTTTTTTTTATGCATTTTTCGATACCGTATACCTTCAAGAATAGCATACTAAAATTTCAAGTGTGGGTTTTAAATAGTATTTGAACTACAGCCTTCTAAAGAGCAGCCGCTCTTTACAAGGCGCAGTTACTCTTTTATCTTTCAACGTGTTTTTCTCAAAACGACATGTTTCAAATTTGGTGCAGTTCTAACTCGAATACAAATCATGTGATCGATTTGAATCTTGTTTTAGCATATTTAGTATTTGTTTCTTCATGCAATGATAATAGTTTTTCGATTGGATAAAAAATGTCAATTCGCCATGAAAAAAACCATCAGATTTTTAAGTGTAATTTGGACCTTTTTTTCCACCTGCGCCATTTCGTTGGATTTTAACTTTTTTCTTCATAATCTTGCATCATTGTACAGACAACGCCTTCTAGTTTAACAGGCCTTTTTTATTCTTTGATTTCAAGCACTTCAAAGGTCGCAAACACTGTAGCAGTGGGAAAACTTTTTTTTTTGTCAGCTGGGTGACGACCCATAAGTCACTGAAAATTAAACATTTTCGTACAAAAGAATTATTGTATATACATAACTTATACACAAATATATCCTTGAAATTTCGAAAGATTCGATGCAATACTTTTCTTTCAATAAATTCCCAAAAATCATATTTTTTTTGGGCAGTCACACTAGTGGTGCCCCTTAATATGATGAAAGTTAATCTTGTTCATTTATAAGATTAATTTAATCAATGAGATAGAGAAAAACGAAAAGGCAACAATAAAAATGTTAAACACAAACCGTTCATGTACATAATGTTCATTATGAATGGACAAAATTCAATTGCGCGCTCCTTGGGTCCCATACCGTGCTCCACAGCCAACTAGAACATTTCAAAGTACGAATTGAATACGAAAAAAAAACCGGTCTGCATGTGCATATGGAAACCCAAAAGATTTCATTCCCCATTTAAGCAGTTAGGCTATAGTAAAAATAAAAAAATTTGTTGGCCACTTGAGGCAACATAAATTGAAGAGGAAGGTCCAACGTATGCTGCAGGAAATACAGATTGCAGGTAAACTTATGATTACGGTAAAACCTCGATTAACCATGGTCGGGTCATCTGTAGAGCAGATTAACCCTGTGTCTCTTGAGTGCCCCGCATGTGCGACCCGGTACAGTTGCTTGCAACAAATGCAAAACCCAAAACTATCAACTATCTTTTTGGAGAAAACTATCTTTTTGGAGAAAACTATTTTGGAGAAAACTATCAACTATCTTTTTGGAGAAAAAAGAGTAACATGACACAATATAGCGCAGATGATTATCTCTAGATATGGCATTTTTCATTTTTATTTTTATCAAATATAAATTTATTCTGGATCAACCGTGATTTAAGTTATCCGGAAATATTTCGACCCTAAACACCTCGGTTAGTCGGGGTCTTAGTGTACAACGATATCACTGCTAGTAAAAATTTAAACGCTTTTTTCTCAAAACGGTGCACACAATTTTTCACCATCAGATAAACGGATTGACTTCAAATTTTGTACACATACTCAGTGTAATAGTGGTTTAGTCTTTACCAACGTTTTTCTTCTTAACTTATCCGCTTAAAGAAAGATTGTAAAATGAAAGGTGTAGCAAGAATAACGAAGCAGATAGCGCTCCGAACTAAACATTGATGTGTCTGCTCATATGGATATCTATACACTCAAGTATAATATTTGTCCATGGATGGAAAATCAACGTGACGTAGGCGGAGAGGAAAATATTATGGAATGTTTACACGTGGTAGTTATTATTAATAAATTAAATTAGACACAAATATAGCCTACTGAGAGTTTGAGGTTATCCGAAGAATACACGTGTAACGATAAATTTGACAATTGCTTAATTACTTTATAGTTTTTGTGCTTGATTAGGAAAAAAGTAAGCACATTACCATCAAGGCGGTCCAATTACTGAATACACGTTGTATAACTGTGAGAAAGAAATCTTTTGTGTTTGCCATTTTCTATACGCCTCCGAAGTAACTCTAGTGGCGCAGCCCTTGTGGCGAGTTTTGGCTAAACCAAGGAGACTACAAGGAAGACTAGAGGTAAGGACACGGTCTTACATACAGAGATTGGTAGGGAGATGCACAACGCTCCCCTTTTCGGCGTGCCGCGGAAATGTCGCTAAATCGCGGCGGCGAGTTCGGGAATATGATTTTGTGTGCATCGCCTTTGTCGAGGTTGCAGATTCCCTTGTAGCCGCGCGAGTCGTGAGCACCGCTCAAGTCGATAACGTGTCAGCGTGCACACGAATGGGTAGCTCGGTGGGGGAAAAGTCTCTGCCCCTCGCTCGCTCAACAGGCGAACGCAGCGAGGTTTTCCGTCCGATCGAGTTGGACATATGTGTGGCCGTACTGCGGATTGGAATATGCATTAAATGAATTTCAAAGAGAAAAACATGTATCGAGAAAATTGTTTTCTCTCGGTTGGCCGTTTACGCCGAGAATGCGGGTTAAAAAAATTAACGACGAACCGCGTTGAAAAATAAAACGCCGAAACGACCGTGGAAGGTTCAAAAAGAAATCTTGAGCCTTTGCCGCGGTCGTTACGGCGTTTTTTTTTTCAACAGTAAACATTATGAAAAGCGTGTATCATATATGTTTTTCTATCCTCAATGAGCGTCGTGGCTGAGTTGGCAGCGGAACGGATTGACGATGCTTGTGGTCCGGGTTCGATCCGTGGTTAATCGACTTTTTTTATTCATTTTATTTTCAAATAATTTTGAACTTACTCTCGCTTTAGCTATTCTTGCCTGTCCAGGCATTATTTATGATATTTAATTCATATATGTTTAATTTAAAAAAAGACATTGGCTACCGGGGATCGAACCCGCGTCGTCTGCACTCAGAGTCCGCACGCTGATATATCAACCGCGAGGCTCTTGTGACTCCAAACCTACCTTACGTATACACACTTATCCAACCTTAAAAAAAAATTCGCTGCATACCAATTGCATATTGTTTTTATGACCCCAAAGTATTATTGAAGACGAAAGAAAACGATTTTTCCAAATTCCTATAGTGGTGTTCCCTTAAAGAAAAGAAATTGAGTTTTTGATCGTTGTAAATGTATATCCCCTCTTAAAGACTTTAAGGCGTCGGGCCACCTGGGCCGATCGAAAAATGGGTATATTAAAAAAAATAATAAACACGAAAGTATGGGCCAGAATATTTTTATTTTTTACACAACGTCAGAAAGGGCTTTAAGAATAACGTTAATAAATTTCCATTCAAAATATTAAAAAATGGCGCCGTTATGCACATTGCCGCGGAGGCCCTCCGCACGATACGCGTGGTCGTTGTCCCAGCTGTTGCCCGGTCATGACACATCTGCAAAAAAAATCAGCTCATTCGTGAGAAGTGTCGCTACAATGTAGCGTAGCGGTTTTTTTCTCGACCATTAGAAAATTTTGTATTTTTCACCGAAATTACGGCTCACCATAAATTTTTTAATGGTCGAAAAAAACCGCTACGCTACAGTGTATCGACACTACTCACAAATGAGCTGATTGTTTTTTTTCAGTTGTGACATGACCGCGTATCACCTGGGACCAGTGCAGCCAGATCGCGCGAAAGTTACCCCCTCGCTAGTCTCTTGCGCACCCATCACACAATCATAGTAGCGCGTGTCCGTGAGCGAGCGACACTCGGACGTCTTCGTCAAGAGCCGAGCGCCATCGAAGTTTCCCGACCGCGCCTTCGGCAGCTACACCAACACATGGACGCTGAGCACGTTCATCCGCGGCCAAGCCGATACAAAGGCTTCGAGGGAAAAAGCAATCTGAGCACGACTCGCGCGTGACGTCACCCGACGGCACGAGCGAGGCTTTTACATGATTTCAATGCTTATTTAGCTCTTGACTCTGCGTTATTAATGCATACAAAAAAATGTATCGCACACTCTGATCGCTTATTTTTTTTAGTATATACGTTAATTTAAATATAATAATAAGTCTAAATTACAACTTATTTATCTTCTAAAATATTGTTTACGCTTTACTCACACCCATCCTGATGCCAAATAAATTATAATTCATAAAAGTAAGCGGAAATATATTTATATTCGTATTATTATATTAATTCTCATAGCTCTCATATGAAAATCTCTCATATGAAACTCTCATATGAAAAACACCAAAAGAAAAACTTCAAAACCTTAGATTTCAACGAACCAAGAACATACATCTTCACATTTTCAATCATGACGAATTTTTAAGAACAATATCATCACGAACACATCTGAACCAAAACAATATACATCGCCTAAATTATCAAAACATAAATCAAACAACACAAAATCACAACATTTTATACTCAACTCTTACTAATAGACAACAGAACAAATAATAATCTTTCCACTGATCCTCTGAATAATATAAATTCGACAATGACATTTAATAAAACGAAAGAATTGCTTATAAATCTCTCCAACATTGATATTCCGCTACACATTTCCACATCCTTGTCTCTAGGTGAAAAGTTTTGTTTTCCTTACCTCAAAGTCTCAAACATAAAAACTCATATCCACAAATCAATCTCCGAACTTGAGTCCAAATTATATTTTTTATTCGACAAACCTAGACAAATCGAAATTAGAACCAGATTTACTAAAATCTTAAACAAAATAAATATTCCAACATCATTTTTCATCACTAATCAAATTATAAAACACACGTCCTCATACTTAAAAAACAACCCTCAACGTTTAGTTACACGAGCTGACAAAGGAAATTCAACAGTCATTCTTAAGGGGGGATTGTCTTTTTTTTTCGCAAAATTTACCGCTTTTTGGGAATTTTTTTTGTGAAGAAAGTATACAACGGAAAACTTGTGAAACTTGGCATATAGTTTTATTGATCTGTTTACTACATACAAAAAAATTTGTAAACAATTTCATCCAAAAATCCGCCTCCCACCCCCCTCGACGCGCGATGGTCCTTTTTTGATGGTGTGCACGATTACAGCCTTCACGTTCATCCTGCAACAAAAACCCAAAAAGCATTTTACTTTAGACACATATAGCTATCGTTCGATGAAGGGAAAAAAAAAATTGACGATTTGGTGACGTTTTGAACTTGAAGTATCGATTTTTCGAAAAAAATTGATCGATTTTTTGTTATAAATAAAAAACTATTAAACGTATTGCTTTTTTGCTTCATCAAACGATAAATGGATGTCAGCTGAGCATTCTGTCCAAATTTGAAGGCAATCGGTTGAATAGTTTTTGAGAAATCGTGCACACCAGTTGTGAAAAAGCTGTTTCGAGAAAAACGCGTTTAAGGGGGAATTTTTTGATGAAATTGTTTAAAAATTTGTTTGTATGTAGTAAACAGATCAATAAAACTATATGCCAAGTTTCACAAGTTTTCCGTTGTATGCTTTCTTCACAAAAAAATTCCCAAAAAGCGGTAAATTTTGCGAAAAAAAGACAATCCCCCCTTAACAAATCAGATTACATTACAAAAGCTCATAATTTACTCGCAAATTCCTCAACTTACAAATTAACAAATAGAAATCCCATCAACACTCTACAAAAAGGCATTAACAATATTCACTCCAGATGGAAAACCCTAAAAATCATTGATGAAACAAAATACAAATACTTAAAAGCTAAAAATTGCAACCGCTCTCGTCTCTGTTGTCTGCCAAAAATTCATAAAAATAATTATCCACTTCGTCCAATAGTATCATCAATAAATAGTCCAACACATAAACTAGCTGAATTTATACAATCTAAACTTTCTAAATTAATCAATATGACTAATTCAGATTTCAAAGATAGTTTCCACCTAAAACATTCACTTTCTAACGTTCCAATTCCACTCAACTACAAATTGGTATCGTTTGATGTTGTTTCTCTCTATACCAACATCGCATTACAACTTGTTATTCAAAGCCATCAAAAAAGATCAAATCTATTTTCAAAAACATTTCCTTTAAACAAAATAATTGAAGCCATAGAATACATCATGTTCTCAACTTTCTTTACATTTCAAAATACAATTTACCAACAAATCTCAGGGTTACCAGTGGGCTCACCTCTGGCTCCAATACGATCTAACATCGTCATGATTGATCTTGAAACTAATTGTCTGGAAAAATTAAAATTTTCGTTACCACTATACAAAAAATATGTTGATGATATTATTATTGCTTTACCAACAGACAAAATGGAATTCACCAAAAAGATTTTTAACTCATATAACTCAAAATTACAATTTATATCAGAAAATGAAGCAGATAAAAAATCCCGTTTCTTGATATACTTTTAATCCATAAACAAAATTTAATTATCACAAATCGGTATAGGAAACCAACCTGGTCAGGCAGATTCATAAATTTCTTTTCACACCACCGACTTTCCCAAAAAAGCCATAATTGACATGCTACTTGACAGAGCAATAAAATGATCTCATCCTTCATTTCACAAAGGCAACCTCAAACTTATTAGTAACACGATGACACAAAATTGCTATCCGATCTCTTTCACAGAAAAAATAATAAAACATCGGCTTTCCATAATGAACAATCAAAAAAAGAAAAACAACAATTTTGATTCTTCCAGACTAATAAATGTTCCTTACACAAAAAACATTCATCATCAACCCATTTGTCTTTTCCAACAATACGACATAACATTAGTCACAAACAATAAACACAATATTTCATCGATTACTGGCTCCACCAAAGACAAAATAAATAACAACCAAAAATCCAACAGAGTTTACAAAATCGATTGTAAGGATTGCAATGCCACATACATCGGCCAAACCAAAAAATACCTTTAAACCAGAATAAAAGAACATAAAAATAGCCTAAAACATGCTACCACAATACTCACAGCCTTGCACAACATGCAATAGAACAAAAACATGACTTTCAATTCGACTATGTAAAAATTTTAAACAATGAAAATTGGCTAAAAAAAGACTAACCCTAGAAATGATCCAAATTAAGGCACACTCCAACGCCATAAATTTTAGAACTGACATACAAAAACTAAGCTCGATCTATAACTCTATTATATGACTATTAAAATATTTTACAATACTTTACTTGACATACCATTTTTTAAATTATTGGCACTATAATATAATTTTAAATACTCATGACATGATGCACCAATTTTATTTCTCTTGACACGTCACTGCCTAAAGGATCTTTCTCCCCCGATTCGCAAAATAAAGACTCTAATAAGCTTCACGAAATTAAGACACCACTCAGTTTCTCTCGAACTCTCCGTGATCACACAACTCAATATGTAACTGAGAAACGTAAATTTCGAGTTTTTGTTTATTGTGGAAGAAAATGTTTAAAATCTTAAACTCAATCGCTAATCATCACAGTCATTTGATACACTATTAAAATTTCTTTCAAATCAATCACGTACATTAAATTTTCACAAACAAAACATAAAACTTTCTTATAATTATGAATCCCTTACAGATGATAAAAATCGCTAAAAACGATAAATTCTTCCATCTATTGAGTATACTCCAGCAAAACAGTATTTACTTCCATAAATACTGTCTTTTGAAATAACCTTCCAAATATAAGCAAAAGCTAGAAACATCAACAACATCGAGGTTAGTCGTTTCTCATATTTCAGTTCTTTATAACTTCAGAGTATAATAAACCACCATCTCACACATCACTCATTTCAAACACCGATGAATAAGAAGAATTAACGCAATACAAGGACTTATGCATATCAAATCAATATAGTTATAACCAAAACGAAATTAACATAACAGTTATACAAAACGACACAACAATTTCGTGTGTCTTAACATTCGTGTATTTAATTCCTTTAAACTTGATTTGTGAAATTTATGTATCAAAATTCATAGAGAAAAATATAATTTCTGAAGAGGACTCGACCCAACGGGTCGAAACGTAAGACAGCATCATTTATTTCCATCGCTGACGTTGGAAAACCTCTATTGGCCGGACTGAAGCCGAATCTTCAATTAGCAACTTTCCATCAACACGGCCGCACACATCTTTGACTCATTAATTCTCATACTTTCATCAAGCAATAATGCATTATCCCCAAAAACAAGCCAATCATCCATCCGGCCGCGAATCGTCAGTACCAGAAAGTGCACATATTCTACAAGCGATGAGATGGTCTCGTTGGTAGCGTTCCTGGCTTCGGTCCGCAGGAGCGCGGGAACGTTCCCCGCGCTCAGTGCTTTTTTTTTAAATTATTTTTACGATTAATTCTTATTTGATTATTTTTTATTAGTTATCATTATTATTTTAGATAGTTATTTTTTAGTGTCGAAAAATTTATCGCGCACTCCGACCGCTTATTTTATTAGTTTGTACGTTACTTTAAATGCAATAATAAATCTAAATTACAACTTATTTATCTTCTAAAAAATTGTTCGCGCTTTACTCACACCCGTCCCTATGCCAAATAAATTGTAATTCATAAAAGTAAGGGGCAATATATTTATATTCGTATTATTATATTCATTCTCATATACTTTCATTAAGCGATAAAGCATTATCCCAAAAAACCAGTCAATCATCTATCTGGCCGCGAATCGTAAGTGCCAGAAAATTTTAATTTTTCCAGACAATTTGTTTCGAGATCAATCATGACGATGTTAGATAGTATTGGAGCCAGAGGTAAGCCCATTGGTAACCCTGAGATTTGTTGGTTTATTTTATTTTGAAATGTAAAGAACGTTGAGAACATGATGTATTCTATGGCTATAATTATTTCGTTCAAAGGAAATATTTTTGAAAATAGATTTGATCTTCTTTGAAGGCTTTGAATAACAAGATGTAATGGGATGTTGGTATAGAGAGAAACAACATCAATATAAGCCATTCTTTCGTTTTATTCAATGTGATTGTCGAATTTATATTATTCAGAGGATCAGTGGAAAGATTATTATTTGTGTCCTGTTGGCTATTAGTAAGAGTTGAGTATAAGATTTTGTGATTTTGTGTTGTTTGATTTATGTTTTGATAATTTAGGTGATGTATATTGTTTTGGTTCAGATGTGTTTGTGATGATTTTGTTCTTAAAAATTCGTCATGATTGGAAATGTGAAGATGTATGTTCTTGGTTCGTTAAAATCTAAGGTTTTGAAGTTTTTTCATTTTGAAGAGTTTTCATTTGAGAGCTATGAGAATTAATATAATAATACGAGTTTTAAATATATTTCCGCTTACCTTTATGAATTATAATTTGTTTAGCATAAGGACGGGTGTGAGTAAAGCGTAAACATTATTTTAGAAGATAAATAAGTTGTAATTTAGATTTATTATTATATTTGGATTATCGTATAAACTGAAAAAATAAGCGATCAGAGTGTGCGATACATTTTTTTGTAAACATTAATAACGCGGAGAATCAAGAGCTAAATAAGCATTGAAATCATCTAAAAGCCTCGCTCGTGCCGTCGGGTGACGTCACGCGCGAGTCGTGCTCAGATTGCTTTTTCCCTCGAAGCCTTCGTTTCGGCTTGGCCGCACACGCACGTGCTCAGCGTCCATGTGTTGGTGTAGCTGCCGACGGCGTGGTCGGGAAACTTCGACCGTGCTCGGCTCTTTCCGAAGATGTCCAAGCGTCGCTCGCTCACGGACACGCGTTATTTTGATTGTGTGATGGGCGCGTAAGAAACTAGAAAGGGGGTAACTTTTGCGCGCGATCTGGCTGCACTGCCTGGGTCAACGACCGCGCGTATCGTGCGGAGGGCCTCCGCGGCAATGTGCATAACGGCGCCATTTTTTAATATTTTGAACGGAAATTTATTAACGTTATTCTTAAAGCGAATTTCTGACGTTGTGTAAAAAAATGAAAATATTCCAGCCCCTACTTTCGAGTTTGTTATTTTTTTTTAAATATACCCATTTTTCGATCGGCCAAGGTGGCCAGACGCCTTAAAGTCTTTAAGAGGGGATATACATTTACAACGATCAAAAAATCAATTTCTTTTCTTTAAGGGATAACACCTCTCTTGGAAGTAGTAGAGCTAGGCCGGTTCTAACTCAAGGGGAGGTGGTGTGTCAAAAGTGGTGAAGCCAAGGTGGCGCCACCGTCGTGGGGCGGTCGCCGGGCGCGTGTGACGTCACAGAGAGGCGTATGTGGAGGGGGGGGGGGGATCATGCGGTCCGGGCAGCGACTGGGGGGGGGGTTGATGGGTATTTTGTGTGTATGTGCGTGCGTCCATGCGTGGGTGCGTGCGTGCATGCGTGTAGGAAAGCCAAGGTGGCGCTGCGGTCGTGGGGAGGTCGGCGTGTGTGTGTGCGTGCGTGCGTGCGTGTAGGGAAGCCACGGTGGCGCTACGGTCGTGGGGAGGTCGGCGTGCGTGCATACCTGCGTGTAGGGAAGCCAAGGTGGCGCTACGGTCGTGGGGAGGTCGGCGTGTGTGCGTGCGTGCGTGTAGGGAAGCCAAGGTGGCGCTACGGTCGTGGGGAGGTAGGCGTGTGTGCGTGCGTGCGTGAGTGCGTGCGTGCGTGCGTGCGTGCGTGCGTGCGTGCCTGTGTGTGTGTGTGTGTAACGTTGTCTCTTAAGAAGTCACGTAGAGGGCTAAGAAAAGGTGCATGAATTTATCCAGATGTTCTTTTTTTCAACTATCTCGACGGAGGCTCATGTCCGAGACGCTGTTATACACGGCAACGTTTCAACCACCTCGTCCGAAAGTCTCAAATTTTACGACTCTTTTTTTTCTTACGTCGAGCGCCAGGGACCGTCATACCCTATCGCTTCGCATGTGCAACTTGAGCCTCATCATTCCATAGGTCCACACTTGAAAACCCATAAAATTTTACGACAGCATGTGACGAAGCCAGTGATCCGGGGGAAAAAATGCATTTCCATTGTACAGGGCTTTAGCTTTTCATCTCTGAATGATAATATATACAAGGAGTGCAACGTCAAGCCTTGATGCCGACACTTGAGATCATGCAGGTCTGGACAAGTTAGCCCCATGGTTAAACTAATCATCGTCATAATCGGCGATATCAATAACGTCTCCGTCTACCCCAACTTCCACTTCGTCGTCATGGGCGATATTCACGACAACCTCCATCTCATCATCGACGAGATCGATCACTTCAATTTGGTTCGACATTTTTCTTAACTGATTTTCCGTTTTCCGACTCTTCCACAAGGACACCTCGGAGGTTGACGACTGGAATGGCGAAAACTGCTGTTCCGATCCTTCTTCGGATTTCGATTTTTGGATCCTCATAGGCTTATAGTAGGGTGGGGACGTATTGTAGCAAAAAACCTTGCAAGATAGTGCATCCTGGCCAGGGGATAAACGAAAGTTTTTTTTCTTTAACTATCCCTGTAGGGGTAGGCATCTGCTGTCCAGAAAAGTGTGCACTCATAGAGGTGAAAGCTGGCCAGGCTCGCCAATCATTGACTTTCGCGATCTCTACAGAACCGCGTCTAGGTCATGGAGACTGAACTCGCGTATTATAAAGAGCATCTTCGAGTTTTTAATATATATTGCCACGTGTTCCAGTATGTATGAAGTCCAGCCTGTCACGAATCATAGCGCTCTCCGCAGAGCAACATCAAACCTCTTCAAGTGACACTTGAGGCTATACAGTTTTTACCAAATCAGTCATATTATAAAGACAATTTTTTTTCTTCGTCGACGTTCAATGCCAGCCTCCGAGCATAGGGAACATTTTGAAAAAATAACATTCCGCTCAAGTAATGTCTTGGCTATACAAAACACATACGAAAACGAGGTATTTATTACAAAACGATCAACTTTGTGGATCTATGGCCGGAGATTTTTTTTTTTAGGCTTCTACCACTGAGCCCACTGCATGCACCGTTTGAGCATAGATGCACTCGCGGTCTGGAATGCTCACAAAAATACTTTTATTTTTTGCTCCCGTTGAACCCCGATCGGCTCGTTCTGCGTGTGTATTTATTTTTCATGCTTTCCATGTTAAAAGATATCAGCGTGATATTGAAAAACTCTGGTGGAGGTGATTCTATTACATTTTCCGAGCTAGAAGGGAACGACAAAAATATTTTCTGATGGGAGACCATTTTTAATCGTCGGCAGCGCTCCAAAGTGGCCACACTTTGAATGAAGCAGTGAGTTCACATATCTCTCTGGCAAGACTTTTCAACTCGTTAATATGGAGAACAACAATGAACCATCAGAAGAAATCTTGCACAACCAAGCCACGCTCTCAAGTTCGATCGACGAATTTGCTGTGTGGGAGATACAGATCGTCGAGTTCATCAAAGTACTGAAATCGCAAAGCCGAATTAAGCGCCACCGATTATCAACTAAACATCAATAGTCATTGATAGGCCGAATCTGGAAGGATTGAAGTATTTCATGTACAGGCATTCTATATGCATGGGTGCAGGACACAACGGTGATGAGTTAATGTGGCGAGAACTCGACTTGAACGCCTGATGGTCTATACTTTAAGTTCTGCTCGATGAATTTCAACAACGTGGAAGTGGTTGAGCTTTACAAAAGATACGTAATCTTACAATAAATGTAAATAAGTATAAATCAATACGCGTTAAATGTTATATCTCATTGCCACGGGAAAAAATGATTATGAGGGCTGCGATTAATGTGCAATCAAGAGATAATGCACGTTTCGCATGGGTCACAGTTACAGCTTTATACCCAGCTGAACGAAACAGTGACCACGGATCTTCTTACATGCATTATTCAACGGTATTGAATCTATCGAATATTGAATTCCCAATAACTATAGGTCAAATTAAAAAAAAAAAAAAAAAATTTTGCTTCAAAATAATTTATCCATTAATGTGTGTACCACCGAAGAAGACATTGCTCCGATACGCATGGCTCAACATAAAAAGAAGAAAAGCATATCAATTTGCTGTACATACAAGATACCGAAGATAACAATGTATGGCATATCACATAGATAAAGAACCTGTCAAGCCTCGTGAGCGCAGAACAGAGACAACCATTAAAAAAAAATATATATATGCCATCGGTGTATGAAGTTAACACAATTACTATATCGTCATATGTGCTAGACGAATTAAACAACAATCTATTATTTCGCTGGTGTCGGCTTTACTTTAGATCAACGGATAAACTGCAATCACATGAGATCGATTATGGAGCAATAAAGCACTGCGCCCTCCGACTATCAAATGATACTAATAAGTGGCTTCAAATCATCAACTCCAATTGGAAAGCAACACATACATTCACTGTAAATGCCTACTTGGAGTGTTTTTTAACTAATTATAGAGAGAAGATGAGAGTGTGCAAAGACTGATGCGAAGAACGTAGCAGAGGATATGTATCAATATCATGAAGTATTTACTATTGATTACCACATGTGTTTTTCATATGATGAATCACTATCATAGTATCGATCACATCACAGCGCCGATTTCATATCATAGTTTGTGACAGAACTGGAAAAACTAGTGCTGTACATAAAATATATTTTCTACGAAAATTAATGCTCGTCATGAGTTAATTCTAATACCTTCACGCGATGGCAATAATTGTGCATTCAGTCATCATCAACTACTAGAGGTAGAAGTTGAATTACTCAAGATACAATGGCGTATGCCCCACATAATATTAGATGAGATCAATAAATTATCATTACATCGACCATTGGAAAGTGGGCGATACTTGAATGTGGGTTTTCGCTCTTGGGATCTATACGACTGTCCATCGCTTCAAAGCACAACGAAACATTCATGGACCGTAAAAGCTGCCTCCCAACTAGAGAAATCAAAATATGTAATTGGTGCGGTGCAGACTGGTAAAAAAGATAATGTATGGCAAAGGACATTATATTATTCACCGACTGCAAACTCACAAGTGCTGAACTTTATCTCAATTCAGGATTCTTTTCTCAAGATGACTCGAATATGGACTTCAAAAAAGTTTCGACATTTTGTTCAATAGGTACTCTCGATTTTGTAAATACCATTATGACTGCAATAGTGATCGTTCTTTACTAACCATCGCTGAGTCTTAATGTAACGACCCTCTCACGGTGAATGATTGATCGCATCAGAAATATGTAATTGGTGGCTGAATCATAAAGATTCATGCAAATAAAATAAATGTAACATTATGTACTTTTTATTCTCCTCACCCCGTACTTAGTTATGTCAGCATCACCAGCTATCGGATTGTGCAACTGAAAGCAATATTACTTTCGAATGTGAAACTCCTTTTTTTGTATGGAATTTGATTGAAAATAAATTAATATAATCGCCCAATGATAATCGAAGACATTCATCGGTATACGTTCGTTAGACGTTTGTGAGCCGTTTGTTGGAAGTTTGCGAGGCATTCGAAGATTTTCGATAGTCGTTCATGAAACGTTCCAGAGACTTCCGAAGACATTCATACGATGTTCGGAGCCATTTAAGAGATGTTCGAAAACATTCATAAGGCGTTTGAAGACACGCCTGAGGGGTTCAAAAAGTTACAAGAGCCTTTCTACGACGTTCATGAGACGTTTGAAGATGTTCGTGAGACATTCAAGAGACTTTCGAAAACGTTCATAAGACGTTTGAAGACATTCATGAGAGGTGCGAAGACCTTCGGAGACTTTCGAAGACGTTCAAGAGAACTGTGACGACATTTATAATACGTTTAAAGACATTGGTGAGGGGTTCGAAGTCGTTTAAGAGACTTTAAAAGACATTTACAAGGGGATTGAAGACGTTCAAGAAACTTTCGAATACGTTCAAGAGACTTTCGACGACATTCATAATACGTTTGAAGACATTCATGAGGGGTTCGAAGACGCTTAAGAGAGGCTTTCAAAGACATTCACGAGGGGTTTGTCCAAAGACGTTCGTAATACGTTTGAAGACATTCAAGAGACTTTCGACGACATTCATAAGACGTTTGAAGAGGTGCATGAGGCCTTCAAAGAGTTTCAAGAGACTTTCTACGACGATCATGAGACGTTTGAAGAGGTTCGTGAGTTATTCAAAAAACTTTCGAAAACGTTCATAAGAAGTTTGAAGACATTCATGAGAGGTGCGAAGACCTTCAGTGACGTTCGAAGACATTCAAGAGATCTTTAACGATATTCATGATACGTTTGAGACATCGATGAGGGGGTTCGACGACGGTTTAGGGACTTTCAAAGACATTCACGAGGGGTTTGAAGACGTTCAAGAAACTTTCAAATACGTTCAAGAGACTTTCGACGACATTCATAATACATTTGATTACATTCATGAGGGATTCGAAGACGCTTGAGAGACTTTCAAAGACGTTTACGAGGGGTTCGAAGACGTTTAAGAGACTTTCGACGGCGTACATAATATGTTTGAAGACATTCATGTGGGGTTCGAAGTCGCTTAAGAGACTTTCAAAGACATTCACGAGAGGTGTGAAGACATTCAGAAACTTTCGAAGACATTCAAGAGTTCTTTGACAATATTCATAATACGTTTGAAGACATCGGTGAGAGAATTGACGATGTTTTAGAGACTTTCAAAGACATTCACGGAGGGTTTGGAGACGGTCAAGAAACTTTCGAATACGTTCAAGAGACTTTCGACGACATTCATAATACGTTTGATTACATTCATGAGGGATTCGAAGACGCTTGAGAGACTTTCAAAGACGTTCACGAGGGGTTCGAAGACGCTTAAGAGACTCTTAAAGACATTCACGAGAGGTGCGAAGACATTCAGAAACTTTCGAAGACATTCAAGAGTTCTTTGACAATATTCATAATACGTTTGAAGACATCGATGAGAGGATCGACGATGTTTTAGAGACTTTCGAAGACATTCACCAAGGGTTTGAAGGCGTTCGAGAAACTTTCGAATACGTTCGAGAGACTTTCGGCCACATTCCTAATACGCTTGAAGACATTCATGATGGGTTCGAAGACGCTTGAGAGACTTTCAAAGACCTTCACGAGAGGTTCGAAGACGTTCAAGAGACTTTCGACGACATTCATGAGTTCTTTGACAATATTCATAATACGTTTGAAGACATCGGTGAGAGAATTGACGATGTTTTAGAGACTTTCAAAGACATTCACGGAGGGTTTGAAGACGTTCAAGAAACTTTCGAATACGTTCAAGAGACTTTCGAATACGTTCAAGAGACTTTCGACAACATTCATAATACGTTTGATTACATTCATGAGGGATTCGAAGACGCTTGAGAGACTTTCAAAGACGTTCACGAGGGGTTCGAAGACGATTAAGAGACTTTCGACGGCGTACATAATATGTTTGAAGACATTCATGTGGGGTTTGAAGACGCTTAAGAGTCTTTTAAAGACAATCACGAGAGGTGCGAAGACATTCAGAAACTTTCGAAGACATTCAAGAGTTCTTTGACAATATTCATAATACGTTTGAAGACATCGATGAGAGGATCGACGATGTTTTAGAGACTTTCAAAGACATTCACGATGGGTTTGAAGGCGTTCGAGAAACTTTCGAATACGTTCGGGAGACTTTCGGCCACATTCATAATACGTTTGATGACATTCATGAGGGGTTCGAAGACGCTTGAGAGACTTTCAAAGACCTTCACGAGAGGTTCGAAGACGTTCAAGAGACTTTCGACGACATTCATGATACGTTTGAAGACATTCATGTGGGGTTCGAAGACGCTTAAGAGACTTTCAAATACATTCACGGGAGGTTTGAAGACGTTCAAGAGGCTTTCGAAGACGGTCAGAAATCTTCGACGTCATGCATAATACGATCTTCGACGACATCCATAAACCGAAGACATTCATGACGTTTGAGTTTGTAATGTATGACAGCGAATTGTTGTGAATGTATGACAGCGAAACTCAAACGTCATGAATGTCTTCGGTTTATGGATGTCGTCGAAGATCGTATTATGCATGACGTCGAAGATTTCTGAACGTCTTTGAAAGACTCTTGAACGTCTTCAAACCTCCCGTGAATGTATTTGAAAGTCTCTTAAGCGTCTTCGAACCCCACATGAATGTCTTCAAACGTATCATGAATGTCGTCGAAAGTATCTTGAACGTCTTCGAACCTCTCGTGAAGGTCTTTGAAAGTTTCTCAAGCGTCTTCGAACCCCTCATGAATGTCATCAAACGTATTATGAATGTGGCCGAAAGTCTCCCGAACGTATTCGAAAGTTTCTCGAACGCCTTCAAACCCATCGTGAATGTCGTTGAAAGTCTCTAAAACATCGTCGATCCTCTCATCGATGTCTTCAAACGTATTATGAATATTGTCAAAGAACTCTTGAATGTCTTCGAAAGTTTCTGAATGTCTTCGCACCTCTCGTGAATGTCTTTAAAAGTCTCTCAAGCGTCTTCAAACCCCACATGAATGTCTTCAAACATATTATGTACGCCATCGAAAGTCTCTCAAACGTCTTCGAACCCCTCGTGAACGTCTTTGAAAGTCTCTCAAGCGTCTTCGAATCCCTCATGAATGTAATCAAACGTATTATGAATGTCGTCGAAAGTCTCTTGAACGTATTCGAAAGTTTCTTGAACGTCTTCAAACCCTCCGTGAATGTCTTTGAAAGTCTCTAAAACAACGTCAATTCTCTCACCGATGTCTTCAAACGTATTATGAATATTGTCAAAGAACTCATGAATGTCGTCGAAAGTCTCTTGAACGTCTTCGAACCTCTCGCGAAGGTCTTTGAAAGTCTCTCAAGCGTCTTCAAACCCATCATGAATGTCTTCAAGCGTATTATGAATGTGGCCGAAAGTCTCTCGAACGTATTCGAAAGTTTCTCGAACGCCTTCAAACCCTTCGTGAATGTCTTCGAAAGTCTCTAAAACATCGTCGATTCGCTCACCGATGTCTTCAAACGTATTATGAATATTGTCAAAGAACTCTTGAATGTCTTCGAAAGTTTCTAAATGTCTTCGCACCTCTCGTGAATGTCTTTAAAAGTCTCTTAAGCGTCTTCGAACCCCTCGTGAACGTCTTTGAAAGTCTCTCAAGCGTTTTCGAATCCCTCATGAATGTAATCAAACGTATTATGAATGTCGTCGAAAGTCTCTTGAACGTATTCGAAAGTTTCTTGACCGTCTCCAAACCCTCCGTGAATGTCTTTGAAAGTCTCTAAAACATCGTCAATTCTCTCACCGATGTCTTCAAACGTATTATGAATATTGTCAAAGAACTCTTGAATGGCTTCGAAAGTTTCTGAATGTCTTCACACCTCTCGTGAATGTCTTTGAAAGTCTCTTAAGCGACTTCGAACCCCACATGAATGTCTTCAAAGATATTATGTACGCCGTCGAAAGTCTCTTAAACGTCTTCGAACCCCTCGTAAACGTCTTTGAAAGTCTCTCAAGCGTCTTCGAATCCCTCATGAATGTAATCAAATGTATTATGAATGTCGTCGAAAGTCTCTTGAACGTATTCGAAAGTTTCTTGAACGTCTTCAAACCCCTCGTGAATGTCTTTGAAAGTCCCTAAAACGTCGTCGAACCCCCTCATCGATGTCTCAAACGTATCATGAATATCGTTAAAGATCTCTTGAATGTCTTCGAACGTCACTGAAGGTCTTCGCACCTCTCATGAATGTCTTCAAACTTCTTATGAACGTTTTCGAAAGTTTTTTGAATAACTCACGAACATCTTCAAACGTCTCATGATCGTCGTAGAAAGTCTCTTGAAACTCTTTGTAGGCCTCATGCACCTCTTCAAACGTCTTATGAATGTCGTCGAAAGTCTCTTGAATGTCTTCAAACGTATTACGAATGTCTTTGGACAAACCCCTCGTGAATGTCTTTGAAAGCCTCTCTTAAGCGTCTTCGAACCCCTCATGAATGTCTTCAAACGTATTATGAATGTCGTCGAAAGTCTCTTGAACGTATTCGAAAGTTTCTTGAACGTCTTCAGTCCCCTTGTAAATGTCTTTTAAAGTCTCTTAAACGACTTCGAACCCCTCACCAATGTCTTTAAACGTATTATAAATATCGTCACAGTTCTCTTGAACGTCTTCGAAATTCTCCGAAGGTCTTCGCACCTCTCATGAATGTCTTCAAACGTCTTATGAACGTTTTCGAAAGTCTCTTGAATGTCTCACGAACATCTTCAAACGTCTCATGAACGTCGTAGAAAGGCTCTTGAAACTTTTTGAACCCCTCATGCGTGTCTTCAAACGCCTTATGAATGTTTTCGAACGTCTCTTAAATGGCTCCGAACATCGTATGAATGTCTTCGGAAGTCTCTGGAACGTTTCATGAACGACTATCGAAAATCTTCGAATGCCTCGCAAACTTCCAACAAACGGCTTACAAACGTCTAACGAACGTATACCGATGAATGTCTTCGATTATCATTGGGCGATTATATTAATTTATTTTCAATCAAATTCCATACAAAAAAAATAGTTTCACATTCGAAAGTAATATTGTTTTCAGTTGCACAATCCGATAGCTGGTGATGCTGACATAACTAAGTACGGGGTGAGGAGAATAAAAAGTACATAATGTTACATTTATTTTATTTGCATGAATCTTTATGATTCAGCCACCAATTACATATTTCTGATGCGATCAATCATTAACCGTGAGAGGGTCGTTACATTAAGACTCAGCGATGGTTAGTAAAGAACGATCACTATTGCAGTCATAATGGTATTTACAAAATCGAGAGTACCTATTGAACAAAATGTCGAAACTTTTTTGAAGTCCATATTCGAGTCATCTTGAGAAAAGAATCCTGAATTGAGATAAAGTTCAGCACTTGTGAGTTTGCAGTCGGTGAATAATATAATGTCCTTTGCCATACATTATCTTTTTTACCAGTCTGCACCGCACCAATTACATATTTTGATTTCTCTAGTTGGGAGGCAGCTTTTACGGTCCATGAATGTTTCGTTGTGCTTTGAAGCGATGGACAGTCGTATAGATCCCAAGAGCGAAAACCCACATTCAAGTATCGCCCACTTTCCAATGGTCGA
The DNA here is from genome assembly GCA_963210295.1 of Ophion ellenae. NCBI lineage: Eukaryota > Metazoa > Arthropoda > Insecta > Hymenoptera > Ichneumonidae > Ophion > Ophion ellenae. The sequence goes on from OY723388.1 coordinate 9,686,115, forward strand.
TGTAATGATAATTTATTGATCTCATCTAATATTATGTGGGGCATACGCCATTGTATCTTGAGTAATTCAACTTCTACCTCTAGTAGTTGATGATGACTGAATGCACAATTATTGCCATCGCGTGAAGGTATTAGAATTAACTCATGACGAGCATTAATTTTCGTAGAAAATATATTTTATGTACAGCACTAGTTTTTCCAGTTCTGTCACAAACTATGATATGAAATCGGCGCTGTGATGTGATCGATACTATGATAGTGATTCATCATATGAAAAACACATGTGGTAATCAATAGTAAATACTTCATGATATTGATACATATCCTCTGCTACGTTCTTCGCATCAGTCTTTGCACACTCTCATCTTCTCTCTATAATTAGTTAAAAAACACTCCAAGTAGGCATTTACAGTGAATGTATGTGTTGCTTTCCAATTGGAGTTGATGATTTGAAGCCACTTATTAGTATCATTTGATAGTCGGAGGGCGCAGTGCTTTATTGCTCCATAATCGATCTCATGTGATTGCAGTTTATCCGTTGATCTAAAGTAAAGCCGACACCAGCGAAATAATAGATTGTTGTTTAATTCGTCTAGCACATATGACGATATAGTAATTGTGTTAACTTCATACACCGATGGCATATATATATATTTTTTTTAATGCTTGTCTCTGTTCTGCGCTCACGAGGCTTGACAGGTTCTTTATCTATGTGATATGCCATACATTGTTATCTTCGGTATCTTGTATGTACAGCAAATTGATATGCTTTTCTTCTTTTTATGTTGAGCCATGCGTATCGGAGCAATGTCTTCTTCGGTGGTACACACATTAATGGATAAATTATTTTGAAGCAAAATTTTTTTTTTTTTTTTAATTTGACCTATAGTTATTGGGAATTCAATATTCGATAGATTCAATACCGTTGAATAATGCATGTAAGAAGATCCGTGGTCACTGTTTCGTTCAGCTGGGTATAAAGCTGTAACTGTGACCCATGCGAAACGTGCATTATCTCTTGATTGCACATTAATCGCAGCCCTCATAATCATTTTTTCCCGTGGCAATGAGATATAACATTTAACGCGTATTGATTTATACTTATTTACATTTATTGTAAGATTACGTATCTTTTGTAAAGCTCAACCACTTCCACGTTGTTGAAATTCATCGAGCAGAACTTAAAGTATAGACCATCAGGCGTTCAAGTCGAGTTCTCGCCACATTAACTCATCACCGTTGTGTCCTGCACCCATGCATATAGAATGCCTGTACATGAAATACTTCAATCCTTCCAGATTCGGCCTATCAATGACTATTGATGTTTAGTTGATAATCGGTGGCGCTTAATTCGGCTTTGCGATTTCAGTACTTTGATGAACTCGACGATCTGTATCTCCCACACAGCAAATTCGTCGATCGAACTTGAGAGCGTGGCTTGGTTGTGCAAGATTTCTTCTGATGGTTCATTGTTGTTCTCCATATTAACGAGTTGAAAAGTCTTGCCAGAGAGATATGTGAACTCACTGCTTCATTCAAAGTGTGGCCACTTTGGAGCGCTGCCGACGATTAAAAATGGTCTCCCATCAGAAAATATTTTTGTCGTTCCCTTCTAGCTCGGAAAATGTAATAGAATCACCTCCACCAGAGTTTTTCAATATCACGCTGATATCTTTTAACATGGAAAGCATGAAAAATAAATACACACGCAGAACGAGCCGATCGGGGTTCAACGGGAGCAAAAAATAAAAGTATTTTTGTGAGCATTCCAGACCGCGAGTGCATCTATGCTCAAACGGTGCATGCAGTGGGCTCAGTGGTAGAAGCCTAAAAAAAAAATCTCCGGCCATAGATCCACAAAGTTGATCGTTTTGTAATAAATACCTCGTTTTCGTATGTGTTTTGTATAGCCAAGACATTACTTGAGCGGAATGTTATTTTTTCAAAATGTTCCCTATGCTCGGAGGCTGGCATTGAACGTCGACGAAGAAAAAAAATTGTCTTTATAATATGACTGATTTGGTAAAAACTGTATAGCCTCAAGTGTCACTTGAATAGGTTTGATGTTGCTCTGCGGAGAGCGCTATGATTCGTGACAGGCTGGACTTCATACATACTGGAACACGTGGCAATATATATTAAAAACTCGAAGATGCTCTTTATAATACGCGAGTTCAGTCTCCATGACCTAGACGCGGTTCTGTAGAGATCGCGAAAGTCAATGATTGGCGAGCCTGGCCAGCTTTCACCTCTATGAGTGCACACTTTTCTGGACAGCAGATGCCTACCCCTACAGGGATAGTTAAAGAAAAAAAACTTTCGTTTATCCCCTGGCCAGGATGCACTATCTTGCAAGGTTTTTTTCTACAATAAGTCCCCACCCTACTATAAGCCTATGAGGATCCAAAAATCGAAATCCGAAGAAGGATCGGAACAGCAGTTTTCGCCATTCCAGTCGTCAACCTCCGAGGTGTCCTTGTGGAAGAGTCGGAAAACGGAAAATCAGTTAAGAAAAATGTCGAACCAAATTGAAGTGATCGATCTCGTCGATGATGAGATGGAGGTTGTCGTGAATATCGCCCATGACGACGAAGTGGAAGTTGGGGTAGACGGAGACGTTATTGATATCGCCGATGATGACGATGATTAGTTTAACCATGGGGCTAACTTGTCCAGACCTGCATGATCTCAAGTGTCGGCATCAAGGCTTGACGTTGCACTCCTTGTATATATTATCATTCAGAGATGAAACGCTAAAGCCCTGTACAATGGAAATGCATTTTTTCCCCCGGATCACTGGCTTCGTCACATGCTGTCGTAAAATTTTATGGGTTTTCAAGTGTGGACCTATGTAATGATGAGGCTCAAGTTGCACATGCGAAGCGATAGGGTATGATGGTCCCTGGCGCTCGACGTAAGAAAAAAAAAGAGTCGTAAAATTTGAGACTTTCGGACGAGGTGGTTGAAACGTTGCCGTGTATAACAGCGTCTCGGACATGAGCCTCCGTCGAGATAGTTGAAAAAAAGAACATCTGGATAAATTCATGCACCTTTTCTTAGCCCTCTACGTGACTTTTTAAGAGACAACGTTACACACACACACACACACGCACGCACGCACGCACGCACGCACGCACGCACTCACGCACGCACGCACACACGCCTACCTCCCCACGACCGTAGCGCCACCTTGGCTTCCGTACACGCACGCACGCACACACGCCGACCTCCCCACGACCGTAGCGCCACCTTGGCTTCCCTACACGCAGGTATGCACGCACGCCGACCTCCCCACGACCGTAGCGCCACCGTGGCTTCCCTACACGCACGCACACACGCCGACCTCCCCACGACCGCAGCGCCACCTTGGCTTTCCTACACGCATGCACGCACGCACGCACCCACGCATGGACGCACGCACATACACACAAAATACCCATCAACCCCCCCCCCCCAGTCGCTGCCCGGACCACATGACCCCCCCCCCCGCCACATAGGCCTCTCTGTGACGTCACACGCGCCCGGCGACCTCCCCACGACGGTGGCGCCACCTTGGCTTCACCACTTTTGACACACCACCTCCCCTTGAGTTAGAACCGGCCTAGCTCTACTCTTGGAATTTGGAAAAATCCTTTTCATTTGTCTTCAATAATACTTTAGGGGTCATAAAAACAATATGCAAATGGTATGCAGCAAATTTTTTTTTAAGGTTGGATAAGTATGTATACGTGAGGCAGGTTTGCAGTCACAAGAGCCTAGCGGTTGATATATCAGCGTGCGGGCTCTGAGTGCAGACGACGCGGGTTTGATCCCCGGTAGCCAATGTCTTTTTTTAAATTAAACATATATGAATTAAATATCATAAATAATGCCTGGACATGCGAAAATAGCTAAAGCGAGAGTAAGTTCCAAATTTTTTGAATGTAAAATGAAGAAAAAAAATACATTAAAAAAAGTCGATTAACCAGGGATCGAACCTGGACCGCAAGCATCGTCAATCCGTCCCGCTGCCAACTCAGCCACGACGCTCATTGAGGAAAGAAAAACATTTATGATACACGCTTATTGATAATGTTTACTGTTGAAAATTAACGACGAACCGCGTTGAAAAATAAAACGCCGAAACGACCGTGGAAGGTTCAAAAAGAAATCTTGAGCCTTTGCCGCGATCGTTTCGACATTTTTTTTCAACAGTATTCATTATGGATAAGGGTGTATCATAAATGTTTCTCTATCTGCAAGGAGTGTTGTGGCTGAGTTGGCAGCGTGGCGGAATAACGATTTTTAACGATCCGGGTTCAATCCCCGGTGAACCAACTTTTTTTTTCTTCATTTTATATTCAGATAATTTCGAACTTACTCTCGCTTTAGCTATCCTTGCCCGTTTAGGCATTATTTATGATATTTAATTCGTATATGCTTAATAAAAAAAACAAGACATTGCTACCGGGGATCAGTGCAGCCGGATCACGCTTAAAAGTTACCCCCTCTCTAGTCTCTTACGCCCCCATCGCGCAATCATAGTAGCGCGTGTCCGTGGGCGAGCGACGCTTGGACATCTTCGAAAAGAGCCGAGCACGGTCGAAGTTTCCCGACCGCGCCTCCGGCAGCTACACCAAAACATGGACGCTGACCACGTTCATCTGCGGCTAAGCCGAAACCCAGGCTTCGAGGGAAAAAGCAATCTGAGCACGACTCGCGCGTGACGACACTCGACGTCACGCGCGAGGCTTTTAGATGGTTTCGATGCTTATTCAGCTCTTGATTCTCTGCGTTATTAATGTCTACAAAAAAATGTATCGCACACTCTGATCGCTTATTTTTTTAGTTTACACTTTAATTTAAATATATTAATAAATCTGAATTACAACTTATTTATCTTATATAAAATTGTTTACGCTTTACTCACACCCGTCCTTATGCCAAATAAATTATAATTCATAAAAGTAAGCGGAAATATATTTATATTCGTATTATTATATTAATTCTCATACTTTCATCAAGCGATAAAGCATTATCCCCAAAAACAAGCCAATCATCCGTCCGGCCGTGAATCGTAAGTACCAGAAAGTGCGCATATTCTACAAGCGATGAGACGGTCCCGTTGGACCAGCGTTCCTGGCTTCGGTCCGCAGGGGCCCATGGTGCAAATTTTTCTTCAAATTTTTCATAATTTCCCATATTTTAGTCATATTTGAGATTTTCGGAGAGAAAATGATTTAAAATAGATTCAAGTTCTGGTCTATTTTCCAAAAACACAGTTTTTCACTGAAAATTCATGATTTCTCATTTTTTTCCCGGAAATTTCTCTTTTTCCTATGACCTGAGTGAACGGCTGCGGAGATATCCGGAGAGAAGTTGCAGATGAAAAGAGATAAGGTTTCGTAAAAAAAACTGATTATTATTATTTTTTTTCCGGAAATTTTCCTTTTTTTTATTACCTGAGTGAACGACAGCGAAGATATTGGGAGAAAATTTAAAGATGAAAAAAATTAGATTTTCGTAAAAAAAACTTGTTCTTATTTTTTTTCGGATCTTTTTCTTTTTCCTATTGAGTGAAAGGCTGCGGAAATATTCGGAGAAAAGTTATAGATAAAAAAATGAGATTTTCGTAAAAAAACCTTATTACATTTTTTTATCCCTCATAATTCTGAGAAATAATGAATTTCCGAAATTTTTGGAAACATTATTTTCCTTAAGGGGTAACACCACTGTAAGGGCCTGCCACGAAGCGTTTTAGACACTTGGGGAATTACTTGGGGTAATTATTAAGCATATGTTGAAGTATATTGCAAAAAAAATGTACGGGAAAATCTTACAAAATGGCGAAACTGCAGCTAATTCTTCCGAGGCATGTTGAACTTAAGGTACTCTGCGGCACGTAGTATAACTTGTGCCAATTTTAATCTGGACAAAATAATTTTTTTTTATTAAATCTAGATGAGTGTAGCTAGTGAACCGTAGAGGATTTTAGAATTATTGATTGTTGAGTAATTGCCGAGTATTTGACTAAAAATGTTCATTTAGACTTAATAAAACAAAATTCTTTTTTTAGATTAAAATTGGCACAGTTATACTGCGTGCCGCAGCAGTTCGACATGCTTCGGAAGAATTGCTGCAGTGTCGCCATTTTGTAATATTTTCGGATAAAAAGTTCTAGTAATATACTTAAGTATATGCTCAATAAATACCGCAAGTATTATTTGTTTATCACATTTTCTTCCGCCGAAAAAAAATTAAAAAAATACGCTTCCTGTAAGGCCGTTACAGTAGTCTTACCCCTTACAGTCTTCATAAAATTTCCGAGATTTTCCCTTAATCGTAATCAAAATGATGAAATATTCGGAGAAATTCGGAGAAACTCGGATGTTTGCGTAAAAATAATTGTGCGCAAAACTCCGAATTCTTCATATTTGTTCCAATTCATAGAAAAATTCGGAAAATTTTTTTGGAAAAAATCGGAGTTTTCCGTAAAAAAATTGCACTAGGGGCGCGGGTTCGCTCCCGCGCTCACTGTTTTTTTTTTAAATTATTATTACTATTAATTCTTATTTGATCAGTTATTTTTATTAGTTATGATCATTATTTTAATTAGTTATCTTTTAGTGTCGAAAAATTTATCGCGCACTCTGCGCTTATTTGATTAGTTTGTACGTTAATTTAAATATAATGATAAATCGAAACTACAACGTATTTATCTTCTAAAAAATTGTTTGCGCTTTGCTCACACCCGTCCTTATGCCAAAAAAATTGTAATTCACAAAAGTAAGCGGAAATTTATTTATATTCGTATTATTATATTCATTCTCATATACTTTCATCAAGCGATAAATCATTATGATAATCCTTTATCGCTTCATGAATGTATATGAGCGTATAGTATATGAAAGTAGTATATGAAAGAAGTATATAGTATATGAGCGTAAGCATATGAAAGTATTTGATTAGTTATTGAATGAATATAATCATATGCATATAAATATATTTCCGCTCATATACTTTCATCAAGCGATAAATCATTATGATAATGCTTCAGCGCTTGATGAAAGTATATGAGCGGAAATATATTTATATTCGTATTATTATATTCATTCAATAACTAATCAAATAAGAATTAATAGTAATAATGATTTAAAAAAAAACACTCAGCGCGGGGAACGATCCCGCGCCCCTGCGGACCAAAGCCAGGAACGCTACCAACGGGACCATCTCATCGCTTGTAAATATGTGCACTTTCTGGTACTTACGATTCGCGGCCGGATAGATGATTGACTGGTTTTTGGGGATAACGCTTTAACGCTTGATGAAAGTATATGAGAATGACTATAATAATACGAATATATTTCCGCTTACTTTTTTGAATTACAATTTATTTGGCATAGGGACTGGTGTGAGTAAAGCGCAAAAAAAATTGTCAGAAGCGAAATAACTTGTAATTTAGATTTATTATTATATTTAAATTAACCTATAAACTAATAAAATATGCGGTCAGAGTGCGCGATAAATTTTTCGACCCTAAAAGATAATTAATTAAAATATTAATGATGACTAATAAAAATAACTAATCAAATAAGAATTAATAGTAATAATGATTTTAAAAAAAGCACTGAGCGCGGGGAACGATCCCGCGGCCCTAGTGCAATTTTTTTCCCGACAAACAGCGACCTTTTTTCGGAAAATTGTGTCACGGTCCCACACGACTCCTATTCCCAAACCCAGTCTCACGCCCTCATATCAACCGTTTTCCACAGCTCTCAGCCAAACCTAATCTTTCTTCCTAGAAACCCTTAGCAGAAACCAAATCTTCCTTCCTGGAAATCCTCATCAGCAATCCTCTCTCTCCTTTCTCATCTGAGTCCCATTGTTCCCGTGTCCACGCGCTTCTCGCGCGTGGCATCCCCTCCACCTTCCTAAGGCCCCTCCACTCGGCCACGCTTCCTCCTGCTGGACCGTGAGCCAGCAGTCCATCCTAAAACCGCGAACAACTACGTGCACTCACTCGCCAAGTCGAATTAGGAATAAAAGATCCAAATCAGAATAGTCCGTGTCTGAGTCAATCGTCTCCCACGAAATCCTCAAACATCCGCTCGACCATCACAAATTGGTGTCAGAAGTGGGATTCGCGAAACGCCCCCCTTGCGTCTCAAAAGTTCGCAAAAAGTGAACTAATAAAATTTAGCGGGCCCGTAAACCCCGCTCAAAGTCTTATAAAAAAAAAGGAAAAAAACACACCTCAGACACTCGCACACAAAATCCAAGCGCTCAACGTTCAAGCGACATACACACGGACGAGACGAAAAACAAAAGGCACTCACTCACGGAAAACAAAAGGAACTCACTAACTCACTCACGGAATATAAAAACGAACTTACTCAACCACACGGACAATATAGAAGGAAGGAAGGGAATAACTGGACTCAAGGCATTTTTATGAAAATATTCCTTCTCATCACGGCACTGTAAGTAATTTTGAAACTCACTTTTTTCTCTATTATTCTCAAGCCCTCCCCTAAGAGTGGCAACGAAATACGTTTTTCTCCACACATTAAAGTGTGTGTAAGTATCTGACATCGCCAGAACCCATGTGATACATGAACGTATATCGCTAGATTGTCAGTAGAGGAGCTAGGCCGATTCTAACGCAGGGATCTCAGGGGGGAGCGGGGCGGGGGAGTCGAGCGCGGGGAAGCCGTGGTATGCATGGCGGGGGGGGGGATCCTGTATGCGGCAGCCGAGTGCGGGGTTCCGGCGGTGGGAAAGGGGAGGGGTGTTAGAGAGTGGGGAGGCTAGTTTTTGGTGACGATGTCTTCCAGGCGATAGCTCGACCCGCGGGCGATAGGGGGAAGCCGCTGTCCACTCTGTGGGGGAGGGGGCATCATAGAGTCATGGGTCCTTAAAATCTGATAATTTATTATCAAGATTATAGATGTAAGCGGAGCATTTTTATCTAGACTATTCACAGGAGTTTATATATATATATATATATATATATAAAAACAACTTAGACAAAGGTGTGAGATCTCAGGGGGAGCAAGGCGGGGGGGGGGGCGGCGGCTCCAGCGCGGGGTAGCCAAGTGCGGGGGTACGGCGGGGGGGGGGGGGGGGGGGATCGCCGGGCGCGTGTGACGTCACAGAGGGGCCTCTGTGGAGGGGAGCCATGTGGTCCGTGAAGCAACTGGCGGGAGGGAGAAGCCGGCGGCAATGAGTGTTTTGCGTGTGTGTGTGTGTGTGTGTGTGTGTGTGGAACGAAGGGGGGTGGGGTAAAAAGAATGCTTAGAATTAAATGAAGATAAAACAATAGTTTATTAATAATTAAATTGAACAATGGCCTTGCATAATATATATTATACATAAAATCTTTGGTGTGTGTGTGTGCGTGTGTGTGTGTGTGTGTGTTTGCCTGTTGTCATTGTTTCAAATTATTTTATTTTAAATATCCAACAAATCATGTATCTTATATCATATCTTAACATAATCATATTTTGAAACATACTAAAGATAATACGAACCGTCGACCAAGTATAAGTTCAGGCAGGTGGGGCACGTGTCGCGCATTGAAACTTGGTGAGTCGGCCCGCTGCAGTTGTCACAAAATATCCCCTGGATGTTGTTAAAGCGTTCGCTGAAGTGGCCACATCTTTCAATTAGTCGATCAACCGCGCCCCGCATATCAAAGTATCACAGCACGCAAAATTTCGCCCGATCATTTTCGGTGAGATATTCGTAGTTCACACAGCCCATGACGCCCCGGTTCAATCGATTTATTTGCTGCTGGTCCACTATGATTTTACGCACATAATGGACTCCCTTATCTGAGGCATCACCCAATTCACTATCAAATGATTCTGTATCACTGTCCATCTCGGCCAGATCCATGTCATCATGTGCAAGCACTTCAATGTACGCGCACTCATCATCGTCATCATCGGCGATATCAATAACGTCTTCGTCTACCCCAACTTCCACTTCGTCGTCATGGGCGATATTCACGACAACCTCCATCTCATCATCGACGAGATCGATCACTTCAATTTGGTTTGACATTTTTCTTAACTGATTTTCCGTTTTCCAACTCTTCCACAAGGACACCTCGGAGGTTGAAGACTGGAATGGCGAAAACTGCTGTTCCGATCCTTCTTCGGATTTCGATTTTTGATCCTCATAGGCTTATAGTAGGGTGGGGGCTTATTGTAAAAAAAAACCTTGCAAGATGGTGCATCCTGGCCAGGAGATAAACGAAAAGTTTTTTTTTCTTCAACTATCCCTGTGGGGGTAGGCATCTGCTGTCCAGAAAAGTGTGCACTCGTAGAGGTGAAAGCTGGCCAGGCTCGCCAATTATTGACTTTCGCGATCTCTACAGAACAGCGTCTAGGTCATGGAGACTGAACTGGCGTATTATAAAGAGCATCTTAGAGTTTTTAATATATATTGCCACGTGTTCCAGTATGTATGAAGTCCAGCCTGTCACGAATCATAGCGCTCTTCGCAGAGCAACATCAAACCTATTCAAGTGACACTTGAGGCTATACAGTTCTTACCAAATCAGCCATATTCTAAAGACATTTTTTTTTGTTCGTCAACGTTCGAAGTTAGGCTCCGAGCATAGGGAACATTTTGAAAAAATAACATTCCGCTCAAGTAATGTCTTGGCTATCTAAAACACATACGGAAACGAGGTATTTATTACAAAACGATCAACTTTGTGGATCTATGGCCGGAGCATTTTTTTTTTAGACTTCGACCGCTGATCCCTCTGCATGCACCATTTGAGCATAGATGCACTCGCGGTCTGAAATACTCACAAAAATACTTTTCTTTTTTGCTCCCGTTGAACCCCGATCGGCTCGTTCTGCGTATGTATTTATTTTTCATGCTTTCCACGTTAAAAGATATCAGCGTGATATTAAAAAACTCTGGTGGAGGTGATTCTATTACATTTTCCGAGCTAGAAGGGAACGACAAAAATATTTTCTGATGGGAGACCATTTTGAATCATCGGCCGCGCTCAAAAGTGGCCACACTTTGAATGAAGCAGTGAGTTCACAAATCTCTCTGGCAAGACTTTTCAACTCGTTAATATGGAGAACAACAATGAACCATCAGAAGAAATCTTGCACGACCAAGCCACGCTCTTAAGTTCGATCGACGAGTTTGCTGTGTGGAAGATACAGATCGTCGAGTACATCGAAGTACTGAAAACGCAAAGCCGAATTAAGCGCCAACGATTATCAACGAAACATCAATAGTCATTGATAGGCCAAATACCGCATCTGGAAGGATTGAAGTATTCCATGTACAGGCATTCTATATGCATGGGTGCAGGACACAGCGGTGATGGGTTAATGTGGCGAGAACTCGACTTGAACGCGTGATGGTCTATACTTTAACTTCTGCTCGATGAATTTCAACAACGTGAAAGTGGTTGAGCTTTACAAAAAATACGTAATCTTACAATAAATGTAAATAAGTATAAATCAATACGCGTTAAATGTTATATCTCATTGCCACGGGAAATAATGATTATGAGGGCTGCGATTAATATGCAATCAAGAGATAATACACGTTTCACATGGGTGACAGTCACAGCTTTACACCCAGCTGAACGAAACAGTGACCGCAGATCTTCTTACATGCATTATTCAACGGTATTGAATCTATCGAATATTGGATTCCCAATAACTATAGGTCAAACTAAAAAAAAAAAAATTGTGCTTCAAAACAATTTATCCATTAATGTGTGTACCACCGAATAAGACATTGCTCCGATACGCGTGGCTCAACATAAAAAGAAGAAAAGCATATCAATTTGCTATACATACAAGATACCGAAGATAACAATGTATGACATATCACATAGATAAAGAACCTGTCAAGCCTCGTGAGCGCAGAACAGAGACAACCATTAAAAAATATATGTACGCCATCGGTGTATGAAGTTAACACAATTACTATATCGTCATATGTGCTAGACGAATTAAACAACAATCTATTATTTCACCGGTGTCGGCATTACTTTAGATCAACGGATAAACTGCAATCACATGAGATCGATTATGGAGCAATATAGCACTGCGCCATCCGACTATCAAATGATACCAATAAATGGCTCCAAATCACCAACTCCAATCGGAAAGCAACACATCCATTCACTGTAAATGCCTACTTGGAGTGTTTTTTTTAACTAATTATAGAGAGAAGATGAGGGTGTGCAAAGACTGATGCGAAGAACGTAGCAGAGGATATGTATCAATATCATGAAGTATTTACTATTGATTACCACATGTGTTTTTCATATGATGAATCTCTATCATGTTATCGATCACATCACAGCGCTGATTTCATATCATAGTTTGTGACAGAACTGGAAAAACTAGTGCTGTACATAAAATACATATTTTCTACGAAAATTAATGCTCGTCATGAGTTAATTCTAATACCTTCACGCTATGGCAATAATTGTGCATTCAGTCATCATCAACTACTAGAGGTAGAAGTTGAAGTACTCAAGATACAATGGCGTGTGCCCCACATCATATTAGATGAGATAAATAAATTATCATCACATCGAACATTGGAAAGTGGGCGATACTTGAATGTGGGTTTTCGCTCTTGGGATCTATACGACTGTCCATCGCTTCAAAGCACAAGGAAACATTCATGGACCGTAAAAGCTGCCTCCCAACTGAAGAAACCAAAATATGTAATTGGTGCGGTGCAGACTGGTAAAAAAGATAATGTATGGCAAAGGACATTATATTATTCACCGACTGCAAACTCACAAGTGCTAAACTTTATCTCAATTCAGGATTCTTTTCTCAAGATGACTCGAACATGGACTTCAAAAAAGTTTCGACATTTTGTTCAATAGGTACTCTCGATTTTGTTAATACCGATATGACTGCAATAGTGATCGTTCTTTACTAACCATCGCTGAGTCTTAATGTAACGACCCTCTCACGGTTAATGATTGATCGCATCAGAAATATATAATTGGTGGCTGAATCATAAAGATTCATGCAAATCAAATAAATGTAACATTATGTACTTTTTATTCTCCTCACCCCGTACTCAGTTATGTCAGCATCACCAGCTATCGGATTGTGCAACTGAAAACAATATTACTTTCGAATGTGAAACTCATTTTTTTTGTATGGAATTTGATTGAAAATAAATTAATATAATCGCCCAATGATGATCGAAGACATTCATCAGTATACGTTCGTTAGATGTTCGTGAGCCGTTTGTTGGAAGTTTGCGAGGCAATCGAAGATTTTCGATAGTCGTTCGTGAAACGTTCCAGAGACTTCCGAAGACATTCATAAGACGTCCGAAGCCATTTAAGAGACGTTCGAAAACATTTATAAGGCGTTTGAAGACACGCATGAGGGGTTCAAAAAGTTTCAAGAGCCTTTCTACGACGTTTGAAAATGTTCGTGAGACATTCAAGAGACTTTCGAAAACGTTCATAAGACGTTTGAAGACATTCATGAGATGTGCGAAGAACTTCGGAGACTTTCGAAAACGTTCAAGAGATCTGTGACGCTATTTATAATACGTTTAAAGACATTGATGAGGGGTTCGAAGCCGTTTAAGAGACTTTAAAAGAAATTCACAAGAGGTTTGAACACGTTCAAGAAACTTTCAAATACGTTCAAGAGACTTTCGACGACATTCATAATACGTTTGAAGACATTCATGAGGGGTTCGAAGACGCTTAAGAGAGGCTTTCAAAGACATTCACGAGGGGTTTGTCCAAAGACATTCATAATACGTTTGAAGACATTCAAGAGACTTTCGACGACATTCATAAGACGTATGAAGACGTGCATGAGGCCTTCAAAGAGTTTCAAGAGACTTTCTACGACGATCATGAGACGTTTGAAGATGTTCGTGAGATATTCAAAAAAACTTTCGAAAACGTTCATAAGAAGTTTGAAGACATTCATGAGAGGTGCGAAGACCTTCAGTGACGTTCGAAGACATTCAAGAGATCTTTAACGATATTCATAATACGTTTGAAGACATCGATGAGGGGGTTCGACGACGTTTTAGAGACTTTCAAAGACATTCACGAGGAGTTTGAAGACGTTCAAGAAAATTTCGAATACGTTCAAGAGACTTTCGACGACATTCATAATACGTTTGATTACATCCATGAGGGAGTCGAAGACGCTTGAGAGACTTTCAAAGACGTTCACGAGGGGTTTGAAGACGTTTAAGAGACTTTCGACGGCGTACATAATATGTTTGAAGACATTCATGTGGGGTTCGAAGACGCTTAAGAGACTTTCAAAGACATTCACGAGAGGTGCGAAGACAGTCAGAAACTTTCGAAGACATTCAAGAGTTCTTTGACAACATTCATAATACGTTTGAAGACATCGATGAGAGGATTGACGATGCTTTAGAGACTTTCAAAGACATTCACGTAGGGTTTGAAGACGTTCAAGAAACTTTCGACGACATTCATAATACGTTTGATTACTTTCATGAGGGATTCGAAGACGCTTGAGAGATTTTCAAAGACGTTCACGAGGGGTTCGAAGACGTTTAAGAGACTTTGAACGGCGTACATAATATGTTTGAAGACATTCATGTGGGGTTCGAAGACGCTTAAGAGACTTGCAAAGACATTCACGAGAGGTGCGAAGACATTCAGAAACTTTCGAAGACATTCAAGAGTTCTTTGACAATATTCATAATACGTTTGAAGACATGGATGAGAGGATCGACGATGTTTTAGAGACTTTCAAAGACATTCACGAAGGGTTTGAAGGCGTTCGAGAAACTTTCGAATACGTTCGAGAGACTTTCGGCGACATTCATAATACGTTTGAAGACATCCATGAGGGGTTCGAAGACGCTTGAGAGACTTTCAAATACATTCATGATACGTTTGAAGACATTCATGTGGGGTTCGAAGACGCTTAAGAGACTTTCAAATACATTCACGGGAGGTGTGAAGACGTTCAAGAGGCTTTCGAAGATCGTATTTTTCATGTCGTCGAAGATTTCTGAACGTCTTCGAAAGCCTCTTGAACATCTTCAAACCTCCCGTGAATGTATTTGAAAGTCTCTTAAGCGTCTTCGAACCCCACATGAATGTCTTCAAACGTAT
Source organism: Ophion ellenae (assembly GCA_963210295.1). Taxonomy (NCBI): domain Eukaryota; kingdom Metazoa; phylum Arthropoda; class Insecta; order Hymenoptera; family Ichneumonidae; genus Ophion; species Ophion ellenae. Next base: position 9,701,232 of record OY723388.1, read on the forward strand.
CATGAATGTCGTCGAAAGTCTCTTGAATGTCTTCGAACCTCTCGTGAATGTCTTTGAAAGTCTCTCAAGCGTCTTCGAACCCCTCATGAATGTCTTCAAACGTATTATGAATGTCGCCGAAAGTCTCTCGAACGTATTCGAAAGTTTCTCGAACGCCTTCAAACCCTTCGTGAATGTCTTTGAAAGTCTCTAAAACATCGTCGATCCTCTCATCCATGTCTTCAAACGTATTATGAATATTGTCAAAGAACTCTTGAATGTCTTCGAAAGTTTCTGAATGTCTTCGCACCTCTCGTGAATGTCTTTGCAAGTCTCTTAAGCGTCTTCGAACCCCACATGAATGTCTTCAAACATATTATGTACGCCGTCGAAAGTCTCTTAAACGTCTTCGAACCCCTCGTGAACGTCTTTGAAAATCTCTCAAGCGTCTTCGAATCCCTCATGAAAGTAATCAAACGTATTATGAATGTCGTCGAAAGTTTCTTGAACGTCTTCAAACCCTACGTGAATGTCTTTGAAAGGCTCTAAAGCATCGTCAATCCTCTCATCGATGTCTTCAAACGTATTATGAATGTTGTCAAAGAACTCTTGAATGTCTTCGAAAGTTTCTGACTGTCTTCGCACCTCTCGTGAATGTCTTTGAAAGTCTCTTAAGCGTCTTCGAACCCCACATGAATGTCTTCAAACATATTATGTACGCCGTCGAAAGTCTCTTAAACGTCTTCAAACCCCTCGTGAACGTCTTTGAAAGTCTCTCAAGCGTCTTCGAATCCCTCATGGATGTAATCAAACGTATTATGAATGTCGTCGAAAGTCTCTTGAACGTATTCGAAATTTTCTTGAACGTCTTCAAACCCCTCGTGAATTTCTTTGAAAGTCTCTAAAACGTCGTCGAACCCCCTCATCGATGTCTTCAAACGTAATATGAATATCGTTAAAGATCTCTTGAATGTCTTCGAACGTCACTGAAGGTCTTCGCACCTCTCATGAATGTCTTCAAACTTCTTATGAACGTTTTCGAAAGTTTTTTGAATATCTCACGAACATCTTCAAACGTCTCATGATCGTCGTAGAAAATCTCTTGAAACTCTTTGAAGGCCTCATGCACGTCTTCATACGTCTTATGAATGTCGTCGAAAGTCTCTTGAATGTCTTCAAACGTATTATGAATGTCTTTGGACAAACCCCTCGTGAATGTCTTTGAAAGCCTCTCTTAAGCGTCTTCGAACCCCTCATGAATGTCTTCAAACGTATTATGAATGTCGTCGAAAGTCTCTTGAACGTATTTGAAAGTTTCTTGAACGTGTTCAAACCTCTTGTGAATTTCTTTTAAAGTCTCTTAAACGGCTTCGAACCCCTCATCAATGTCTTTAAACGTATTATAAATATCGTCACAGATCTCTTGAACGTCTTCGAAAGTCTCCGAAGTTCTTCGCACATCTCATGAATGTCTTCAAACGTCGTATGAACGTTTTCGAAAGTCTCTTGAATGTCTCACCAACATTTTCAAACGTCGTAGAAAGGCTCTTGAAACTTTTTGAACCCCTCATGCGTGTCTTCAAACGCCTTATGAATGTTTTCGAACGTCTCTTAAATGGCTTCGGACGTCTTATGAATGTCTTCGGAAGTCTCTGGAACGTTTCACGAACGACTATCGAAAATCTTCGATTGCCTCGCAAACTTCCAACAAATGGCTCACGAACATCTAACGAACGTATACTGATGAATGTCTTCGATCATCATTGGGCGATTATATTAATTTATTTTCAATCAAATTCCATACAAAAAAAATGAGTTTCACATTCGAAAGTAATATTGTTTTCAGTTGCACAATCCGATAGCTGGTGATGCTGACATAACTAAGTACGGGGTGAGGAGAATAAAAAGTACATAATGTTACATTTATTTGATTTGCATGAATCTTTATGATTCAGCCACCAATTATATATTTCTGATGCGATCAATCATTAACCGTGAGAGGGTCGTTACATTAAGACTCAGCGATGGTTAGTAAAGAACGATCACTATTGCAGTCATATCGGTATTTACAAAATCGAGAGTACCTATTGAACAAAATGTCGAAACTTTTTTGAAGTCCATGTTCGAGTCATCTTGAGAAAAGAATCCTGAATTGAGATAAAGTTTAGCACTTGTGAGTTTGCAGTCGGTGAATAATATAATGTCCTTTGCCATACATTATCTTTTTTACCAGTCTGCACCGCACCAATTACATATTTTGGTTTCTCTAGTTGGGAGGCAGCTTTTACGGTCCATGAATGTTTCGTTGTGCTTTGAAGCGATGGACAGTCGTATAGATCCCTAGAGCGAAAACCCACATTCAAGTATCGCCCACTTTCCAATGTTCGATGTAATGATAATTTATTTATCTCATCTAATATGATGTGGGGCACACGCCATTGTATCTTGAGTACTTCAACTTCTACCTCTAGTAGTTGATGATGACTGAATGCACAATTATTGCCATAGCGTGAAGGTATTAGAATTAACTCATGACGAGCATTAATTTTCGTAGAAAATGTATTTTATGTACAGCACTAGTTTTTCCAGTTCTGTCACAAACTATGATATGAAATCGGCGCTGTGATGTGATCGATAACATGATAGCGATTCATCATATGAAAAACACATGTGGTAATCAATAGTAAATACTTCATGATATTGATACATATCCTCTGCTACGTTCTTCGCATCAGTCTTTGCACACCCTCATCTTCTCTCTATAATTAGTGAAAAAAACACTCCAAGTAGGCATTTATAGTGAATGGATGTGTTGCTTTCCGATTGGAGTTGATGATTTGGAGCCATTTGTTGGTATCTTTTGATAGTCGGATGGCGCAGTGCTCTATTGCTCCATAATCGATCTCATGTGATTGCAGTTTATCCGTTGATCTAAAGTAATGCCGACACCGGTGAAATAATAGATTGGTGTTTAATTCGTCTAGCACATATGACGATATAGTAATTGTGTTAACTTCATACACCGATGGCGTACATATATTTTTTAATGGTTGTCTCTGTTCTGCGCTCACGAGGCTTGACAGGTTCTTTATCTATGTGATATGTCATACATTGTTATCTTCGGTATCTTGTATGTATAGCAAATCGATATGCTTTTCTTCTTTTTATGTTGAGCCACGCGTATCGGAGCAATGTCTTATTCGGTGGTACACACATTAATGGATAAATTGTTTTGAAGCACAATTTTTTTTTTTTAGTTTGACCTATAGTTATTGGGAATCCAATATTCGATAGATTCAATACCGTTGAATAATGCATGTAAGAAGATCTGCGGTCACTGTTTCGTTCAGGTGGGTGTAAAGCTGTGACTGTCACCCATGCGAAACGTGTATTATCTCTTGATTGCATATTAATCGCAGCCCTCATAATCATTATTTCCCGTGGCAATGAGATATAACATTTAACGCGTATTGATTTATACTTATTTACATTTATTGTAAGATTACGTATTTTTTGTAAAGCTCAACCACTTTCACGTTGTTGAAATTCATCGAGCAGAAGTTAAAGTATAGACCATCACGCGTTCAAGTCGAGTTCTCGCCACATTAACCCATCACCGCTGTGTCCTGCACCCATGCATATAGAATGCCTGTACATGGAATACTTCAATCCTTCCAGATGCGGTATTTGGCCTATCAATGACTATTGATGTTTCGTTGATAATCGTTGGCGCTTAATTCGGCTTTGCGTTTTCAGTACTTCGATGTACTCGACGATCTGTATCTTCCACACAGCAAACTCGTCGATCGAACTTAAGAGCGTGGCTTGGTTGTGAAAGATTTCTTCTGATGGTTCATTGTTGTTCTCCATATTAACGAGTTGAAAAGTCTTGCCAGAGAGATTTGTGAACTCACTGCTTCATTCAAAGCGTGGCCACTTTTGAGCGCTGCCGATGATTAAAAATGGTCTCCCATCAGAAAATATTTTTGTCGTTCCCTTCTAGCTCGGAAAATGTAATAGAATCACCTCCACCAGAGTTTTTTAATATCACGCTGATATCTTTTAACGTGGAAAGCATGAAAAATAAATACATACGCAGAACGAGCCGATCGGGGTTCAACGGGAGCAAAAAAGAAAAGTATTTTTGTGAGTATTTCAGACCGCGAGTGCATCTATGCTCAAATGGTGCATGCAGTGGGATCAGCGGTCGAAGTCTAAAAAAAAAATGCTCCGGCCATAGATCCACAAAGTTGATCGTTTTGTAATAAATACCTCGTTTTCGTATGTGTTTTAGATAGCCAAGACATTACTTGAGCGGAATGTTATTTTTTCAAAATGTTCCCTATGCTCGGAGGCTGACTTCGAACGTTGACGAACGAAAAAAAAATGTCTTTAGAATATGGCTGATTTGGTAAGAACTGTATAGCCTCAAGTGTCACTTGAATAAGCTTGATGTTGCTCTGCGAAGAGCGCTATGATTCGTGACAGGCTGGACTTCATACATACTGGAACACGTGGCAATATATATTAAAAACTCTAAGATGCTCTTTATAATACGCTAGTTCAGTCTCCATGACCTAGACGCTGTTCTGTAGAGATCGCGAAAGTCAATGATTGGCGAGCCTGGCCAGCTTTCACCTCTACGAGTGCACACTTTTCTGGACAGCAGATGCCTACCCCCACAGGGATAGTTGAAGAAAAAAAAACTTTTCGTTTATCTCCTGGCCAGGATGCACCATCTTGCAAGGTTTTTTTCTACAATAAGCCCCCACCCTACTATAAGCCTATGAGGATCAAAAATCGAAATCCAAAGAAGGATCGGAACAGCAGTTTTCGCCATTCCAGTCTTCAACCTCCGAGGTGTCCTTGTGGAAGAGTTGGAAAACGGAAAATCAGTTAAGACAAATGTCAAACCAAATTGAAGTGATCGATCTCGTCGATGATGAGATGGAGGTTGTCGTGAATATCGCCCATGACGACGAAGTGGAAGTTGGGGTAGACGAAGACGTTATTGATATCGCCGATGATGACGATGATGAGTGCGCGTACATTGAAGTGCTTGCACATGATGACATGGATCTGGCCGAGATGGACAGTGATACAGAATCATTTGATAGTGAATTGGGTGATGCCTCAGATAAGGGAGTCCATTATGTGCGTAAAATCATAGTGGACCAGCAGCAAATAAATCGATTGAACCGGGGCGTCATGGGCTGTGTGAACTACGAATATCTCACCGAAAATGATCGGGCGAAATTTTGCGTGCTGTGATACTTTGATATGCGGGGCGCGGTTGATCGACTAATTGAAAGATGTGGCCACTTCAGCGAACGCTTTAACAACATCCAGGGGATATTTTGTGACAACTGCAGCGGGCCGACTCACCAAGTTTCAATGCGCGACACGTGCCCCACCTGCCTGAACTTATACTTGGTCGACGGTTCGTATTATCTTTAGTATGTTTCAAAATATGATTATGTTAAGATATGATATAAGATACATGATTTGTTGGATATTTAAAATAAAATAATTTGAAACAATGAAAACAGGCAAACACACACACACACACACACGCACACACACACACCAAAGATTTTATGTATAATATATATTATGCAAGGCCATTGTTCAATTTAATTATTAATAAACTATTGTTTTATCTTCATTTAATTCTAAGCATTCTTTTTACCCCACCCCCCTTCGTTCCACACACACACACACACACACGCATAACACTCATTGCCGCCGGCTTCTCCCTCCCGCCAGTTGCTTCACGGACCACATGGCTCCCCTCCACAGAGGTCCCTCTGTGACGTCACACGCGCCCGGCGATCCCCCCCCCCCGCCGTACCCCCGCACTTGGCTTCCCCGCGCTGGAGCCGCCGCCCCCCCCCCCGCCTTGCTCCCCCTGAGATCTCACACATTTGTCTAAGTTGTTTTTATATATATATATATATATAAACTCCTGTGAATGGTCTAGATAAAAATGCTCCGCTTACATCTATAATCTTGATAATAAATTATCAGATTTTAAGGACCCGTGACTCTATGATGCCCCCTCCCCCACAGAGTGGACAGCGGCTTCCCCCTATCGCCCGCGGGTCGAGCTATCGCCTGGAAGACATCGTCACCAAAAACTAGCCTCCCCACTCTCTAACACCCCTCCCCTTTCCCACTGCCGGAACCCCGCACTCGGCTGCCGCATGCAGGATCCCCCACCCCGCCATGCATACCCCGGCTTCCCCGCGCTCGACTCCCCCTCCCCGCTCCCCCCTGAGATCCCTGCGTTAGAATCGGCCTAGCTCCTCTACTATTGTCACATCGATAAAACTCAATATGTGCGTATTGAAAACGCAATACACTATTCATTATTTCTTTTTCGCTTCCTACCGCTATTTCACTCGCTCATACACACAATAAGCGCACAAACACACGCGTACCGAAACTTTGTCGTCTCTGCGTCCCCTTCGCCTTTTAATTTGCACAGGAAACAATTTGTAAAATTCGAAAAATAAAATGTTATAAACTTTAAATATTTCGAAGAAAGAAAACTTTTCATACATTATAAAATTAGAGAAAAAAAACAAGAAAATTAAAAACTTCAAATGCTCAACATCCGAAAAATAAAGTTTTGCAAACTCGAAATATTTTTAGGAGAACAAAATGTTGACATATTATAAATATGTAGAAAAAGAGAAGCACGAAAACTGAAAACATCTCAAATCTATAAAATCCGAAAAACAAAATTTATTTACACATTATAAACATTTGAAAAAAAAAACGAAAATTTAGAACTTTTCAAACTTGTGATACCCGAAAAAATGCAATTTTTTTTCAAACTTTATATATTTCAAGAAAAATAAAATCTTCACACATTATAAATATTTGGAAAAAAGGAAATTGAAAACCTTCCAAACTTTTAACAACTGAAAAACAACATTTTATAAATTTGAATACCTTGAAGGAAACAACATTTTTATATATAAGTACATAAAAAAAAGAAAATTGAAAATGTCTTGAACCGTACAACCCGAAAAATGAAATGTTACAAACCCTAAAACAAAAACGAGAATTGAAATTCTTCGAAGAAAACAACACTGTCTATACGTAATAAATATTTGAAAAAAGGAGGAAAAACGGAAATTGAAAACCTTTCGAACTCGCAATATTCGAAAAATCTTTTATAAGCTTTAGATATTTCGAAAGTGACATTTTTTTCACACACTATAAATATCCAAAACAGAAGAAAAATCGAAAACTTTCCAAACTTCCAATATTCGAAAAATAAAATTTTACAAACTTTCAATATTTCGAAAGCGAAATCAAAGGCGTTAATGATATGGCGTACGAAGGTTTAACATTCCGCGATATATACCAACCAATCCCCGCGTTTGACGGCAAAAATATTCCCGTCGAAAACTTCATAAGCGCATGCAAAAAGGCAGCAAAAATAATTCCACCGAGCGAACATGCTCGACTTCTTGTAATGATACAGTATAAATTAACAGGAACCGCACACGATTTGGCGGAAACGAAAAATTATACAACCCTCGAAGAACTCCTTACGGATTTGCGACACAATTTGAGTACTCCAATCGAATTGTTAGATCTCGAATTAGAACTTAAAGAAATAGCGCAAAAGTATAATGAACCGACAGCAGAGTACGCAACCCGAACGCGTACAATTATGAAACGAATAATGGATAGGCTCGACGAATGCTACACGCGCAATGAAGACCAACAATACCTCGAAAACAGGAAATTGGAAGTAAAAAGATCGGTCACTAGAGCCTTCATTCGCGGTCTCTTTGATAAAATCGGTACTATCCTAATGCGACAAGGAGTTCAAACTCTCGACGAAGCGATACGAGAGGCAGGTAATATAGAACAGGAACTAACAGCGCGCCAAACGATTAACCGAAACAGAACAAGTCACGAAAATACGGAAGTAAAACAAACAGAGACAGCGAAAATCCAATTTGCAGAAACCCAAAATTCAACTCCACAAACATATTGCGAGTACCATGAAACGAATACTCACTCCACGGCGAATTGCTTCACACTAAAGTACTTAAGAGAAGAACAAAATAAAAAATTTGATAATCAGAAATCTTGGAATACGTCACAAGACAGATACAGTAGCTACAGAAATAATTCACGCGACAGGTACCAAAACGGACAACGACATTTCCAAAACGATTACAAAAATAAATATAGATACAGACAACAAAGTACACAAAACAGTTATCAAAACGGGCAATAAGACCCACGAAACGATTATCAAGATTTTTATCATTACAAACAACGCAACACGACAAGGAACTACCAAAACAGCTACGGAAGTGAACAACAAAACTCACAAAACGATTACCAACGGAGACGACACTCCTCGAGTCACTCTCGAGACAACAATCGTTGTTACACACATCCAGACAGTTCACACGATGGCTGCCGCAGCAATTCGCGAAACACATCCCGCGACCGAAAATTTGAAACCAATACACAGGGATCGCGAAGCACGAGTAACATAACTGACGAAAACCTCCGCGAACTCACGAAGATAGTAACAGAATTAGTAAAGAAAAATTTGAGCATGTCTTCACGGGACAGCGCGACACGAAATAAATCGCAGGAGCGCCATCAAATCAAGCCATTGAGTGATAATAAAACAGAAATAATAAGACAAGCCACCATTTCGCCGGGAATTACAGAAACGAAAACCTTCAAGAGTAATAATAAATTCTGTTGATCTTAGAGAAAAGACACGAAATGTTTCGGCGAGACCGGAGCCCAAATGAATTCAATTTTGTTTGTTAAACATGACATTTTTACAACCGACGAAAAACCAACAAATTCAAACCAATATTTCGTTCCACAAGTGCACAAACAGAAAATCTATAACCATCCACCAGGAAAAGGAATAATACAACCATCGTTATTGCCATACAAGTCTCCCGTTTGGATAGTTCCGAGAAAGGAAAGAACGATTGCGTATGTTAATCGATTTTAGGAAAACAAACCACTCTCGATGCATACTAACTACCAAATATTACGAACAGCCTAGATCAGCTAGGTAGGTCTCAATACTGGACTTAGCGTCCGATTTCGACCAAACCGAGATGTATCCCACGCGACATACCGAAAACAGCATTTCCAATATCGAACGGTGATTATGAATTTAATCGTATGCCATTCGGAGTTTAAAAGAATGCACCAGCAACCTTCCAAAGGTTGATGGATGTCGCGCTATCGGGATCACCGGGTACCGACCTTTTTCGTATATTTGGTTGACATCGTCATGTACACCACCAACCTGAAGGAACACGAGCATGAATTCCACCGACAAAAAAACTATAAGATGCTGGACTTACGCTGCAAACAGCTAAATGCTTGTTCATCCAGAACAATGTCGAATACCAGGGTCACGTCATCAACGAAAACGACTCGGAATCGAGACCCAAGTTAACACGAGCAGTACAAGTTTCCAATACAAAAAAGAACATGATCATACAATTCTACGCATTAGTGAATTCCTATAGATGCATCGTGAAGAACTTCGCAACAATCCGTCTCCCGCTAACGAGACAATTGAAGGCTTCACAAAAATTCGAATGACCTGAGGAATGTCAACGAGCGTTCGATTACTTGAAAGGAAAATGACAAGTAAACCAATCGTACGTTATCCGGACTATAAGGAGTCCCAATTAATAATTGACGCATTGAATTACGCTATCGGCGCCGTCCTCAGCCAACAACACGAAAAATTTGATCATTCTGTTGCCTTCTACCCTCGGACTCTCACGAAATCGGAACTCGTATCAGACGCAATGCACAAATATTGGCGATCATAAATGCAATGAAACACTTTAGGCCCTGTGGTTACGGGCACCGCTTTATAGTTGTAACAGATAATCGAGCACTCACGTATATGGTAAAAAGAAGAAAAGCTGACCCACCGCGACAAGTAATACAATGGCAAGCGACTCTTAATGATTATGGTTATGAAATTCACCACAAGCCCGGAAAACTCAATGCCGCCGTAGACGCGTCATCACGAAGCCTGATCGACATTCTCTCGGTCAGGCCAAGGGAACCATCATCAAACGAAATATTAAGGATTTCTCAACAGGGCGACAAACGTAACCTATCAACATCGGACGAACACACCGACAATACAGCACCGGACAAAGTAATAAAAGGAAACTCATTACGACAAAACAAACAAACTAAGAATTAAGCAACACGCAACTTGGAAGGAGTGCACATCCAAAAGTTAATAAATCAATCGACGATAACAACTATGACTCAGAAGTATCAACGGAGGAGATGGAACTCATTAGATTGGAACAAGGACGACCACAGCTTACGACAAGGAACAATCCTCAAGATAAATTAATATACAAAAACACCTCGTAAACGTAATAGCGACACGTTCGAGGATGAAGAACGGTACGAAACATCAATGGTATACATGAAGAACAAAAATGACAACGTTCTATAGCAGCGAAGAAGACGAATAAATAACAAAAAGGAAAATGAAATAGATGAAAAAATAAATAAATAGCTCAAGCAGCACAAAGAAGAAAAATAGATAGCTCAAGCAGCACAAAGAAAAATAAATAAATAGCTCAAGCAGCATGAAGAAGAAAAAATAAATAGCTCAAGCAGTACGAAGAAGAAAAAATAAATAGCTCAAGCAGCACAAAGAAGAAAAATAAATAGCTCAAGCAGCACAAAGAAGAAAAATAAATAGCTCAAGCAGCACAACGAAGAAAAATATGTAGCTCAAGCAGCACAGAGAAGAAAAAAAAATAGCTCAAGCAGCACGAAGGAATAAATGAAATAAGAAGAAAATAAATAAGCGCAAATGAAGAAGTAAAACGCCGAACAATAGCCGGACGCGGCAAAGTAGAAATAAGGAAAAGATGCAACCTCTGCGCTGCCACCTAGGATCCCCATCAACGCGGGTAGACACTTCGGCGGGCCGAAATCTACCGGCAACGATACAACTTACGACAAACAGGCAAAGATAATGGACGACGAAGAATTAACAAAGAAGATCCCCGCTAAGATGGAAGAGAATCTGACTCCCGGCTCAACTACAATCATCACGGAAGACGAAGAATCAGATAGCGCACAACAATCGAACGCGCATACCGAGCCTAACCTACCATCACCATCCCCAAGATGCTTAAAAAAAAGGAAAAATAACCATCAAGCGGTACTAAACACAATCGTGGTAGTCCACGAAAAGATCAGGCCAACTGACAACCAAAATTGACTGTTTTAAACGTGGACGTGGCAGACCACGGAAGAACCCGACTGACTAACGGTCGATGCTCACCGCTATAGTGCCTCTGAAAGGCCCCAAAAACACAAATATAGTTAATCAACCACGAACATCAACAACTGCCAAACGTGGACTTGGCAGGCCACGAGAAAAACAACGCTGGACATCAGCAATCAACATCAACTGCTAAACACAGGCGCGGTAGACCTCGTAAAACCGCATTAGAAGAATTAGAGATACTTTAAAATTCAAAACATAAAAAGAAGTCGTTATCAATAAATAATAGTCACAGCACAAAGCTTCTTTACCATGAACATTTATACCACTTAAAAAAAAAGAAAAACTATTAACATTTGACAACTATATTAAAATATTGAACCGAAATTGTAACGACGTTCGACAACTGGCACTCTGGAAGCAATTTTGAGTAAAATAAACAGAAAAACGATATTATGCTAGGCGAACGAAAGTACCAAAATGTCAAACTCGACAACTCGTATTGTTAAAAATGATTTAATGTAAAGAACTAAAAAATCGATCGTGATAGTAGCTATACGAGTCCATTCGAATGTCTAGAAGTAACCGATTAGAATAATTTTCAAAATCTAGGTAGACACAAACAGAACCAAATTGGTTTATGAAGATCAAATTGAACCCGAATATGTTGTCACGCACACCTTTTTATATAATTACGACGTTACAAGGTTGCACTAAGAAACAACGGCATATGTATTTTAGTGTAACGCTACACATACGTATCATATATAGAATCATTCCTCCTTACTATTTTCCTATTCCCTTGGTAAATCATTTTCGTTTTCCTTGCTTTACATTCACCCATGTAAATTGTACCAGCATTAAACAAGTACATGCGCAACATTGTATACACGACAGCTACATACAATCTATTATAACATCCATTTCTCATTATATGCTCAGCCTATACTTATTTTCAAACCATCAAGGCAGACACTATTAACCCATGTATGAGATAAAGCTAAATAATAATTTTAAATCAAGATTGAATAGGTATCGTTCATCCATCACATTGGTCAACTGAAGAACAACCTTACCGGATCCTGGATAACACACCTATGCCCACTAACACTCGAATTAATCAGAATTCAGACTGTTTCAGATGCAACCAAAAGAAGAGAATGATAACATATATATATATACATTTCGGCAAACAACGAATCTAGAAAAAAAGGAACCTCACGCCAAAAAGTAAAAAAAAACGCCAAACGCGCACGCACGCACGCACGCACGCACGCACGCACGCACGCACGCACGCACGCACGCACGCACACACACACACACACACACACACATACACACACACACACACACACACACACACACACACTTTTATTTTATTATATAGAATCAATAAAAAAAAGCTTTGTAACCCACGATGCGGAGCATCGTTCTTGTAAGAGGGGGAGTGTCACGGTCCCACACGACTCCTATTCCCAAACCCAGTCTCACGCCCTCATATCAACCGTTTTCCACAGTTCTCACCTAAACCTAATCTATCTTCCTAGAAACCCTTAGCAGAAACCAAATCTTCCTTCCTGGCAATCCTCATCAGCAATCCTCTCTCTCCTCTCTCATCTGAGTCCCATTGTTCCCGTGCCCACGCGCTTTTCGCGCGTGGCATCCCCTCCACCTTCCTAAGGCCCCTCCACTCGGCCACGCTTCCTCCTGCTGGACCGTGAGCCAGCAGTCCATCCTAAAACCTCGAACAACTACGTGCACTCACTCGCCAAGTCGAATTAGGAATAAAAGATCCAAATCAGAATAGTCCGTGTCTGAGTCAATCGTCTCCCGCGAAATCCTCAAACATCCGCTCGACCATCGCAATTGTTCCTATTTTTTTCCGAATTTTTCTAGGAATTGGAACAAATATGAAGAATTCGGAGTTTCGCGGACAATTAATTTTACCCAAACATCCGAGTTTCTGCGAATTTTTCCGAATACTTCATCATTTTGATTACGATCACGGGAAAATCTCGGAAATCTTATGAAGACTGTAAGGGGTAACACCACTGTAACGGCCTCACAGGAAGCGTATTTTTTAATTTTCTTTTTTGGCGGATGAAAATGTGATAAACAAATAATACTTGCGGTATTTATTGAGCATATATTTAAGTATATTGCTATACATTTTTCATCCGAAAATATGACCAAATGGTGACACTGCAGCAATTCTTCCGAAGCATGTCGAACCTCTGCGGCACGCAGTATAACTGTGCCAATTTTAATCTAAAAAAAAGAATTCTGTTTTATTAAGTCTACATGAGTGTAGCTACTGACCCACGTAGGGGATTTTCGATAAGTTAATTAAAACAATATTTATTGACAAATAACTGTCTTAAAAAAAATTGAACATTTTTAGTAAATACTCGGCAATTACTCAAAAATCAATATTTCTAAAATCCCCTACGTGGTTCACTAGCTACACTCATCCAGATTTAATTAAAAAAATTATTTTATTCAAATTAAAATTGGCACAAGTTATACCGCGTGCCGCAGAGCACCATCCCAGATAGACGGATTAAGTTCAACATGCCTCGTAAGAATTTGCTGCAGTGTCGCCATTTTGTAATATTTTCCCATACATTTTTTTTGCAATATACTTCAATATATGCTTAATAATTACCCCAAGTATTATTTGTCTAAAACGCTTCCTGGCAGGCCGTTACAGTGGTGTTACCCCTTAAGGAAAATAATGTTTGCAAAATTTTTGGAAATTCATTATTTCTCAGAATTATGAGGGATAAAAGAATGTAATAAGTTTTCTCTACGAAAATTTCATTTTTTTCATCTATAACTTTTCTTCGAATATCTCCGCAGCCGTTCACTCAATAGGAAAATAAAAAAGTTCCGGAAAAAAAATAATAAGTTTTTTTTACGAAAATCTAATGTTTTTCATCTTTAAATTTTTTCCGAATATCTTCGCAGCCGTTTACTCAGGTAATAGAAAAAACAAAAATTTCCGGAAAAAAAATAATCAGTTTTTCTCTACGAAAATCTCATTCCTTTTCATCTTTAACTTTTCTCCAAATATCTCCGCAGCCGTTCACTCAGGTTATAGGAAAAAGAGAAATTTCGGGAAAAAAAAATGAGAAATCATGAATTTTCAGTGAAAAAAACCGTGTTTTTGGGAAATAGACCAGAACTTGAATCTGTTTTAAATCATTTTATTTCCGAAAATCTCGAATGTGACTAAAATCTGAGAAATTATGAAAAATTTGGAGAATTTTTTTTTTAGTTTAATTTAAGTTTAATGAATTTTGCGCGATCCGTTCTCATGGATCAGGTAAAAGCTCGTTTACGCGATCCGTTCTCGTTACAAGAACGGTAATGGCGCAAAATTCATTAAACTTAAATTGAACTAAAAAAAAACCTCTAAATGTTTAAATCTTAGGTTTCCTGCAGTCATTTTTGGTTAGTTAACAAACTAAATAACCTTAGGAATGATAAAATCGGAATTTTTTTTTAAAATCCTACTGCTGATTTTAAGAATTTTCCACCTCGCTGTCTTTGAAGGTCAATTGTAGCTAAAGTACCCCTATTAAGTACTGCTTTTTTTAATGATTATGAAAGCTGAGAGTCTGGCGCATTCTTGAGGCCTAATTAGGAACCATGAAGTCACCTGTTTAGATGTTTGATTTAAAGTTGAAAATTTAAGTCATATTTTACCGAACGTAAATTTTTCACTTTAGACCAACATTTTAATAACTTTCATCACAGTTACGAAGCTGATTATTTTATGCATAAAAGTACTACTCATGAAGATTCAGTTGCAAAAAAAATCTCGACAGTCTTCTACTTTTTTTTAGATTTTTTTTAATTGGTCAGGTCGAAAATTCTCGAAAATTCATAACTCGAAAACTATGAAAAGTCGCGGGATATACATGGGGGTTATTCGGATACCCCAGGATACAAGGGACCTAAATTTTATTTTTGGACGTCAATGTTCCGCCCACCCTGTATATATATATATATGTGTGTGTGTGTGTGTGTGTGTGTGTGTGTGTGTGTGTGTGTGTGTGTTTTAAACACCTGAAAAAAGTCGAATGCGTTTTTAAATATTTTTTAAAAATAAAACCGTCCATTTTTAATTGACGAACGGCTGCAACGCGTTTTTGAGCGTCTAAGTCTCGCAGCTGTTTAAGAAGGCGAAGGTGCGTTGGGTTGCTCATTGTTGCTCACGGCGGTGGCAGCGAGCAACCATGTATCTTTCGCGCCAACGTTCGGATAATTGAGCTTCCGGATAAACTAAGTCATCGTTCGGATAATTGAGGGTTCGGATGATCGAGGTTCGGATAATCGAGGTTCTACTGTACACACGTATCCAACCTTAAAAAAAATCGCTGCAGGACCAACTGCATATTGTTTGTATGACCCCAAAGTATTTTTGAAGCCAAAAGAAAACGATTTTTCCAAAAGCCTAGAATGGTGTTATCCCTTAAAGAAAAGAAATTGATTTTTTGATCATTGTAAATGTATATCCCCTCTTAAAGACTTTAAAATAATCTCGTACGTGTTAGCGAAAATCGGCAGAAAATTATGAAGCAACTCGTCCACTTCTTTGATGTTCGCTATTTCGGTGATCGCTATTATGAACCATCGCTCATTTGCCTATCTGAGATCAAAACTTTCGAAGTTTGTATCCTCGATATCTGGCTTTTTGCTATAGATGGTATTACCAATATTAGATACTCACGTCTTTCTATTTCGGAGATGTGAATGTTCTAGATTGTTTAAATCTGTGTTTGTATGACTCAAACTGCAGACAATCAGAATACCCGTTCTCGAATAAATGCGCTCTCACATAAATAATCCTTTGGTGTAATAGCTATTCAATTTTGTTATCGGTCGATGGATAAAATTTCGAATAATTTACAGTTCGTTACTTTCAGTTTATAATTCTGTCATTTCAAAATCTTTGTCGTTCTATATTTGGCTTTTCAAAGTTTTGACCCCATCCCAATGTGAAATGTGTTTTGAGAAAATGCCGATCGAGAAAAATTAAAAGTTCTCCTTGAGCCTTTCTCGATCGTTTCGGCACTTTTCTTCAACAATTTTTTCAATTAATTTTTTAAGGGGAAAAGTAAAAACTCATTTACGTTTTGGCGGAAACATTTATTTTTTGGTCATATTATTCAAGACTGTTTGGACTAAAATTTGAAATGCCCGCTTGTTTTGAGCAATTTCAACGTGCGGCCGACGGGGCGATCGACTGCGGGTTCGGTCGCGTCGATAATTCCCGGGGCGTCTTTGAGGCTCGATGAACTGCGCATCAATATGTCAAATTTGCAGCAAATTCAGAGTGTTGAAATTATTCAACCGGTCATTGATTATCGAAGTCGCACTTGTCTGCAATTGGAAGCTCTTTAAACAGCACTTTTGCAAGTCATCTTGAATTGTCGAATCGTGTGGTCACAGGCTTTTCAAGCTGCTCTTCGATCGATCAATAGTCCCTTGAGTTGCGCTTTTGGGAACCATATATTCTCGAAAGCGTCCCGTTTTCAAGACGAGACTCTTTGAGCTGACGGGGGGTGGAGTTGATTGCCTTCCCGTGGTGCCCTCCGCGAACGCGTGCACTAGTTTATTATGAAATTAAATAAACTGTACTTGCAGTTATGCAGTTTTTGATTAGTGCACTCGGCTAAACAATCAACAAAGCATTTTTTACATAAATAGACGTTAGATAAGTTGGAAAAAAGTGCCAAAACAATCGAGAATAAATTGTAATTCATAAAAGTAACCGGAAATATATTTATATTCGTATTGTTATATACATTCTCATATACTTTCATCAAGCGATAAAGTATTATCATAATGCTTTATCGCTTGGTGAAAGTAAATGAGAATGAATATAATAATACGAATGTAAATATATTTCCGCTTACTTTTATGAATTACAATTTATTTGGCATAGGGACGGGTGAAAGTAAAGCGCAAACAATTATTTAGAAGATAAATAAGTTGTAATTTAGATTTATTATTGGATTTAAATTGACGTACAAACTAATAAAATAAGCGGTCAGAGTGCGCGATACATTTTTCGACACTAAAAGATAACTAATTAAAATAGTAATGATAACTAATCAAAATAACTAATCAAATAAGAATAAATAGTAATAATAATTTTAAAAAAAGCACTGAGCGCGGGGTAGGATCCCGCGCTCATAGTGCAAATTTTTATCCGAAAGACTCCGGTTGTTTCAGGAAAATTTTTACGACTTTTTCTATGAATTGGAACAAATATGAAGAATTCAGAGTTTTGCAAACAATTATTTTTACGCAAACATCCGAGTTTATCCGAATTTTTCCGAATATTTCATCATTTTAATCACGATCACGTGAAAATCTTGGAAATTATATGAAGACTTTAAGGGGTAACACCACTGTAACGGCCTTACAGGAAGCGTATTTTTTTATATTTTTTTTGGCGGAGGGAACTGTGATAAATAAATAATACTTGCGGTATTTATTGAGCATATATATAAGTATATGGCTATACATTTTTATCCGAAAATATTACCAAATGGCGACACTGCAGCAATTCTTCTGAAGCATGTCGAACCTCTGCGGCACGCAGTATAACTGTGCCAATTTTAATCTAAAAAAAATAATTTTGTTTTATTAAGTCTACATGAGTGCAGCTACGGAACCCCATAGGGGATTTTCGATAAGTTAATTTTATCAATATTTATTAAAAAATAACTGTCTTAAAAAAAAATTGAACATTTTCAGTCGAATACTCGGCAATTAATCAAAAATCAATATTTCTAAAATCCCCTACGTGGTTCGCTAGCTACACTCATCTACATTTAATTTTGAAAAAATTGTTTGTCCTGATTGAAATTGGTACAAGTTATACTGCGTGCCGTAGAACACCTTAAGTTCAACATGCCTCGGAAGAATTTGCTGCAGTGTCGCCATTTTGTAATATTTTCCCATTAATTTTTTTTGCAATATACTTCAATATATGCTTAATCATTACCCCAAGTATTATTTGTCTAAAACGCTTCGTGGCAGGCCGTTACAGTAGTGTTACCCCTTAAGGAAAATAATGTTTGTAAAAATTTCGGAAATTCATTATTTCTCAGAATTATGAGGGATAACAAATGTAATAAGTTTTTTTTACGAAAATCTCATTTTTTTTCATCTACAACTTTTCTCCGAATATCTCCGCAGCCGTTCACTCAATAAGAAAAGGAAAAAGTTCCGGAAAAAAAATAATATCAAGTTTTTTTTACGAAAATCTAATTTTTTTTTATCTCTAAATTTTCTCCGAATATCTCCGCAGCCGTTCGCTCAGGTAATAGGAAAAAAGGAGAAATTTCCGGAAAAATAATAATAATAGAAAGTTTTTTTAACGAAAATCTCATTTCTTTTCATCTTTAACTTTTCTCCGAATATCTCCGCAGCCGTTCACTCAGGTCATAGGAAAAGGAGAAATTTCCAGGAAAAAATAAGAAATCAGAAAGCCAGGAACGCTACCAACGGGACCATCTCATTGCTTGTAGAATATGTGCACTTTCTGGTACTTACAATTCGCGGCCGGATGGATGATTGGCTTCTTTTGGGGATAATGCTTTGTCGCTTGATGAAAGTATGATAATTAATATAATAATACGAATATACTACTGTGTCCAAAAAAAAGGTGACATTTGAATTTAAACTGCGCGCGTCGAAGGATTTGGAGAATTATTTTTTTTAGGTTGGTAGTACTGTCAGTGACATCTATGTCAAATTTACATGTCAAAATATTCATTAGTGTTTGAGATACGCGTCGTTTTGTGAGCTGCTAAAAGTGAGCTTTTCGTTGCCACGATAATGCACCATCCCATACTGCACTCGTAATTCGTGATCATTTCGCCAAAAACTCAACCCATATCGTTCCGCAACCACCGTATTCACCTGATCTGGCGCCGTGCGACTTCTGGCTGTTCAGCAAGTTCAAAAGATTGCTCCGGGGACACCGTTTTGATACGATAGAGGAGATTCAAGCCGCATCGAAGACGGAACTGAAGGCCATCCCGGAAAGTGACTACAATCAGTGTTTCGAAGATTGGAAAATCCGTTGGCATAAGTGCATCGGGAGGGGATTACTTTGAAGGGGATGAAATTGATTTGGAAAAATAAATAAAGAATTTTCGAAATAAATACAATGTCACCTTATTTTTTGGACACAGTAGTAAATATATTTCCGCTTACTTTTATGAATTATAATTTATTTGGCATAAGGACGGGTGTAAGTAAAGCGTAAACAATTTTATATAAGATAAATAAGTTGTAATTTAGATTTATTATTATGTTTAAATTAACGTATAGACTAAAAAAATAAGCGACCAGAGTGCGCAATACATATTTTTGTATACATTAATAACGCAGAGAATCAAGAACTAAATTAGCATTGAAGTCATCTAAAAGCCTCGCGCGTGCCGTCGGGTGACGTCACGCGCGAGTCGTGCTCAGATTGCTTTTTCCCTCGAAGCCTTCGTTTCGGCTTGGCCGCACATGAACGTGCTTAGCGTCCATGCATTGGTATAGCAGCCGAAGGCGCGGTTGGGACGCTTCGCCTTGCTCGGCTCTTTCCGAAGATGTCCGAGGATCGCTCGCTCACGGACACGCGCTACTACGATTGTGTGATGGGCGCGTAAGAGACTAGCGAGGGGGTAACTTTACGCGCGATCTGGCTGCACTGCGTCCGAGGTCTGAGTACGGACAGCGCGGCTTCGATGCCCGTAGCAACATTTTTTTTGTTAAACATATATGAATTAAATATAGAAAATAATGCCTGGACAGGCGAGAATAGATAAAGCGAGAGTAAATTAGAAATTTCCTGAATATAAATAGAAGAAAAAAAAAGTTGCGTCACCGGGGATTGAACACGGACTTTTAGCATCGTAATCTGTCACGCTACCAACTCAGCCACGACGATCATTGCAGATGAATAAACATTTATGATACACGCTTTTCAATAATGTTTGCTGTTGAAAAAAAATGCCGAAACGATCGCGGCAAAGGCTCAAGATTTCGTTTTGAACCTTTCACGGTCGTTTGGGCGTTTTATTTTTCAACACGGTTCGTCGTTAATTTTTTTAACCCGCATTTTCGGCATAAACGGGCAACCGAGAGAAAACAATGATCTTGATACATGTTTTTCCCTTTGAAATTCATTTAATGCATATTCCAATCCGCAGTACGGCCACACATATATGTCGAGCTCGATCGGACGGAAAACCTCGCGCCGTTCGCCTGTCGAGCGAGCGAGGGGCAGAGACTTTTCCCCCGCCGAGCTACCCATTCGTGTTCACGCTGCTGCGATACCGACTTGAGCGGTGATCACGGACTCGCGCGGCTACAAGGGAATCTGCAACCTCGACAGAGGCGATGATCACGAAATCATACTCCCGAACTCGCCGCCGCGATTTAGCGCCATTTACGAGGCACGCCAAAAAGGGCCGCGTTGTGCATCTCCCCACTAATCTCTGATAGGAACCTAACCTAGCAGTACAATCAGAGATTAGTAGGGAGATGCACAACGCTCCCCTTTTCGGCGTGCCTCGTAAAAGGCGCTGAATCGCGGCGGCGAGTTCGGGAGTATGATTTCGTGATCATCGCCTCTGTCGAGGTTGCAGATTCCCTTGTAACCGCGCGAGTCCGTGATCACCGCTCAAGTCGGTATCGCAGTCAGCGTGAACACGAATGGGTAGCTCGGTGGGGGAAAAGTCTCTGCCCCCCGCAAATCACGATCGCTCGATAGGCGAACGGAGCGAGGTTTTCCGTCCGATCGAGCTCGACATATATGTGTGGCCGTACTGCGGATTGGAATATGCATTAAATGAATTTCAAAGTGAAAAACATGTATCGAGATCATTGTTTTTTCTCGGTTGCGCGTTTATGCCGAAAATGCGGGTTAAAAAAATTAACGACCAACCGCGTTGAAAAATGAACGCCGAAACGACCGTGGAAGGTTCAAAAAGAAACCTTGAGCCTTTGCCGCGATCGTTTCGGCATTTTTTTTTCAACAGTAAACATGGATACCGGTGTATCATAAATGTTTCTCTATCAGCAATGAGCGTCGTGGCTGAGTTGGCAGCGTGACGGATTAACGATGCTTACGGTCCGGGTTCAATCCCCGGTGAACCAACTTTTTTGTTCTTCATTTTATATTCAGAAAATTTCGAACTTGCTCTCGCTTTAGCTATTCTTGCCTGTTCAGTCTCTATTTATGATATTTAATTCGTATATGCTTAATAAAAAAAACAAGACATTGCTACCGGGGGTCGAACCCGCGTCCAGTGCAGCAGGATCGCGCGTAAAAGTTACCCCCTTGCTAGTCTCTTACGCGCCCATCACACAATCATGGTAGCGCGTGTCTGTGAGCGAGCCACGCTCGACATCTTCGGAAAGAGCCGAGCACGGTCGAAGTTTCCTGACCGCGCCTTCGGCAGCTACACCAATGCATGGACGCAGAGCACTTTCATGTGCGGCCAAGCCGAAACGAAGGCTTCGAGGGAAAAAGCAATCTGAGCACGACTCGCGCGTGACGTCACCCGACGGCACGCGCGAGGCTTTTAGTTGATTTCAATGCTTATTTAGCTCTTGATTCTCTGAGTTATTAATGTATACAAAAAAATGTATCGCGCACTCTGATCGTTTATTTTCTTAGTTTACACGTTAATTTAAATATAATATTAAATCTAAATTACAACTTATTTATCTTATATGAAATTGTTTATGCTTTACTCACACCCGTCCTTATGCCAAATAAATTATAATTCATAAAAGTAAGCGTTAATATATTTGTATTCGTATTATTATATTAATTCTCATACTTTCATCAAGCGATAAAGCATTATCCCCAAAAACAAGCCAATCATTCATCCGGCCGCGAATCGTAAGTACCAGAAAGTGCACATATTTTACAAGCGACGAGATGGTCCCGTTGGTGCGTTCCTGGCTTCGGTCCGCAGGGGCCCGTAGTGCAAATTTTTCTCCAAATTTTTTATAATTTCTCATATTTTAGTCATATTTGAGATTTTTGGAGAAAAAATGATTTAAAACAGATTCAAGTTTTGGTCTATTTCCCAAAAACACATTTTTTTCACTGAAAATTCATGATTTCTCATTTTTTTCCCGGAAATTTCTCTCTTTCCTATGACCTGAGTGAACGGCTGCGGAGTTATTCGGAGAAAATTTAAAGAAGAAAAAAATGAGATTTTCGTAAAATAAACTTGTTCTTTTTTTTTCCGGATCTTTTTCTTTTTTCTATTGAGTGAACGGCTGCGCAGATATTCGGAGAAAAGTTATAGATTAAAAAAATTCGATTTTCGTAAAAAAAACTTGTTACATTTTTTTATCCCTCATAATTCTGAGAAATAATGAATTTCCGAAATTTTTGCAAACGTTAGTTTCCTTAAGGGGTAACGCCACTGTAACGGCCTGCCATGAAGCGTTTTAGACAAATAATACTTGGGGTAATTATTAAGCATATATTGAAGTATATTGCAAAAAAAATGTATGGGAAAATATTAGAAAATGGCGACACTGCAGCAAATTTTTACGAGGCATGTTGAACTTAATCCGTCTATCTGGGATGGTGCTCTGGGGCACGCAGTATAACTTGTGCCAATTTTAATTTGGATAAAATAATTTTTTAAATTAAATCTGGATGAGTGTAGCTAGTGAACCACGTAGGGGATTTTAGTAATATTGATTTTTGAGTAATTGCCGAGTATTTGACTAAAAATGTTCAATTTTTTTTTAAGACAGTTATTTGTCAATAAATATTGTTTTAATTAACTTATCGAAAATCCCCTACGTGGTTCAGTAGCTACACTCATGTAGACTTAATAAAACAGAATTCTTTTTTTTAGATTAAAATTGGCACAGTTATACTGCGTGCCGCAGAGGTTCGACATGCTTCGGAAGAATTGCTGCAGTGTCACCATTTGGTAATATTTTCGGATGAAAAACGTATAGCAATATACTTAAATATATGCTCAATAAATACCGCAAGTATTATTTGTTTATCACATTTTCTTTCGCCAAAAAAAATATTTAAAAATACGCTTCCTGTAAAGCCGTTACAGTGGTGTTACCCCTAAAAGTCTTCAAATAATCTCCGAGATTTTCTCGTGATTGTAATCAAAATGATCAAATATTCGGAATAATTCGAAGAAACTCGGATGTTTGCGTAAAAATAACTGTCCGCAAAATTCCGAATTCTTCATATTTGTTCCAATTCATAGAAAAATTCGGAAAAATTTTCCGGAAAAAATCGGAGTTTTTCGGGAAAAAATTTGCACTAGGGGCGCGGGATCGTTCCCCGCGCTCAGTGCTTGATTTAAAATTATTATTACTATTAATTCTTATTTGATTAGTTATTTTTATTAGTTATTATTTTTTATTTTAAAAATTTTATATTAAAAATTATAGTTATTATTTTTACTAATTATTTTAATTAGTTATCTTTTAGTGTCGAAAAATTTATCGCGCATTCTGATCGCTTATTTTATTAGTTTAAATGTTAATTTAAATATAATAATAATTCTGAAATACAACTTGTTTTACTTCTGATTTTTTTTGCGCTTTACTTACACCCTTCATACACCCAAATAAATTGTAATTCATAAAAGTAAGCGGAAATATATTCGTATTATTATATTCATTCTCATATACTTTCATCAAGCGATAAAGCAATATCATAATGTATCCGGCCGCGAATCGTAAGTACCAGATAGTGCACATAATTACAAGCGATGAGATGGTCCCGTTGGTAGCGTTCCTGGCTTCGGTCCGCAGGGGCGCGGGATCGTTCCCCGCGCTGTGTGCTTTTTTTAAAAATTATCATTACTATTAATTCTTATTTGATTAGTTATTGAATGAATATAATAATACGAATGTAAATATATTTCCACTCATATACTTTCATCAAGCGATAAAGCATTATCATAATGCTTTATCGCTTGATGAACGTATATGAGAATGAATATAATAATACGAATCTGAATAAATTTCCGCTTACTTTTATGAATTACAATTTATTTGGCATAGGGACGGGTGTGAGTACAACGCAAACAATTTTTTAGAAGATAAATAAGTTGTAATTTAGATTTATTATTATATTTAATTTAACGTACAAACTAATAAAGTAAGCGGTCAGAGTGCGCAATAAATTTTCCGACACTAAAATATACCTAATTGAAATAATGATGATAACTAATAAAAATAACTAATCAAGTAAGAATTAATAGTAATAGTAATTTAAAAAAAAAGCACTGACCGCGGGGAACGATCCCGCGCCCCTAGTGCATTTTTTTTTCCGAAAATTTTTTCCGAATTTTTCTATGAATTGGAACAAATATGAAGAATTCGGAGTTTTGCGGACAATTATTTTTACACAATCATCCGAGTTTCTCCAAATTTCTCCGAATATTTTATCATTTTAATTACGATCACGGGAAAATCTCGGAAATATATCAAGACTGTAAAGGGTAACACCACGTTAACGGCCTTACAGGAAGCGTATTATTTAATATTTTTTTGGCGGAAGAAAATGTGATAAACAAATAATACTTGCGGTATTTATTGAGCATATAAGTTTATTGAGCACTTAAGTATATTGCTAGAAATTTTTATCCGAAAATATTACAAAATGGCGACACTGCAGCAATTCTTCCGAAGCATGTCGAACCTCTGCGGCACGCAGTACAACTGTGCCAATTTTAATCTAAAAAAAGAATTTTATTTTATTAAGTCTAAATGAACATTTTGAGTCAAATACACGGCAATTACTAAAAAATCAATATTTCTCAAATTCCCTACGTGGTTCACTAGCTACACTCATCTAGATTTAATTAAAAAAATTATTTTGTCCAGATTAAAATTGGCACAAGTTATACTACGTGCGCAGAGCACCTTAAGTTCAACATGCCTCGGAAGAATTTGCTGCAGTGTCGCCATTTTGTAATATTTTCCCGTACATTTTTTTCGCAATATACTTCAATAGATGCTTAATAATTACCCCAAGTATTATTTGTCTAAAACGCTTCGTGGCAGGCCGTTACAGTGGTGTTACCCCTTAAGAAAAATAATGTTTGCAAACATTTCGAAAATTCATTATTTCTCAGAATTATGAGGGATAAAAAATGTAATAAGTTTTTTTTCACGAAAATCTCTTTTTTTTCATCTATAACTTTTCTCCGAATACCTTCGCAGCCGTTCACTCAGGTAATAGGAAAAAGGAAAATTTCCGGAAAAAAAATAATAATCAGCCTTTCACTCAATAGGAAAAAGAAAAAGTTCCGAAAAAAATAAGAACAAGTTTTTTTTACGAAAATCTCATTTTTTTCATCTTTAAATTTTCTCCGAATACCTTCGCAGCCGTTCACTCAGGTAATAGGAAAAAGGAAAATTTCCGGAAAAAAAATAATAATCAGTTTTTTTTACGAAAATCTCATTTCTTTTCATCTTTACCTTCTCTCCGAATATCTCCGCAGCCGTTCACTCAGGTCATAGGAAAAGGAGACATTTCCGGGAAAAAAATGAGAAATCATGAATTTTCAGTGAAAGAATGTGTTTTTGGGAAATAGACCAGAACTTGAATCTGTTTTAAATCATTTTTTCTCCGAAAATCTCAAATATGACTACAATATGAGAAATTATGAAAAATTTGCACCACGGGCCCCTGCGGACCGAAGCCAGGAACGCTACCAACGGGACCATCTCATCGCTTGTAGAATATGTGCACTTTCTGGTCCTTACGACTCGCGGCCGGGTGGATGATTGGTTTGTTTTTGGGGATAATGCTTTATCGCTTCATGAAAGTATGAGAATTAATATAATAATACGAATATAAATATATTTCCGCTTCCTTTTATGAATTATAATTTATTTGCCATAAGGACGGGTGTGAGTAAAGCGTAAACAATTTTATAGAAGATAAATAAGTTGTAATTTAGATTTATTATTATATTTAAATTAACGTATAAACTTAAAAAAAAGCGATCAGAGTGCACGATACATTTTTTTGTATACATTAATAACACAGAGAATCAAACGCTAAATAAGCATTGAAATCATCTAAAAGCTCGCGCATGACGTCGGGTGACGTCACGCGCGAGTCGTGCTCAGACTGCTTTTTCCCTCGAAGCCTTCGTTTCCGCTTGGCCGCACATGAACGTGCTCAGCATCCATGTATTGGTGTAGCTGCCGAAGGCGCGGCCGGGAAACTTCGAGCGTGCTCGGCCTTTTCCGAAGATGTCGAGCGTCGCTCGCTCCAGCCACGCGCTACCATGATTGTGTGATGGGCGCGTAAGTGACTAGAGAGGGGATAACTTTTCCGCGCGATCTGGCTGCACTGATCCCCGGTAGCAGTGGCTTGTTTTTTTTTATTAAGCATATACGAATTAAATATCATAAATAATGCCTGAACAGGCGAGAATAGCTAAAGCGAGAGTAAGTTGGAATCTTTCTGAAATCAAAATGAAGAAAAAAACGTTGGTTTACCGGGGATTGAACCCGGACCGTAAGCATCGTTAATCCGCCCCGCTGCCAACTCAGCTACAACGCTCATTGCAGATAGAGAAACATTTATGATACACCGTTGTCCACAATGTTTACTGTTAAAAAAAATGTTGAAACGATCGCGGCAAAGGCTTAAGATTTCTTTTTGAACCTTCCACGGTCGTTTCGGCGTTTTATTTTTCAACGCGGTTCGTCGTTAATTTTTTTAATCCGCATTTTCGGCATAAACGGGCAACCGAGAGAAAACAATGATCTCGATACCTGTTTTTCACTTTGATGTTAATTCATTTAATGCATATTCCAATCCGCAGTACGGCCACACATATATGTCGAGCTCGATCGGACAGAAAACCTCGCTCCGTTCGTCCGTCGAGCGAGCGCGATTTGCGAGGGGCAGAGTCTTTTCCCCCTCCGTGCTACCCATTCGAGTTCACGCTGACTGCGATACTGACTTGAGCGGTGATCACGGACTCGCGCGGCTACAAGGGAATCTGCAACCTCGACAGAGGCGATGATCACGAAATCAGACTCCCGAACTCGCCGCCGCGATTTAGCGCCATTTACGAGGCACGCCGAAAAGGGGAGCGTTGTGCATCTCCCCACTAATCTCTGGTACAATTGGCTGGTGATATATTGGCCATTTATGATATTCAACATCAAAAATGCATGATGGACCTAAATAATTTAAAAGTAACTTTATCGTAAACCTGAAAAAAACCAACAGACTATAGTTATCCAAGTGGGTACAATGAATATGATTGTTTTTTATATAGGTGTCAATGTGAGTTCGTGTTGGTCGAGGGGTTTGGTGCAAGCATCGTAATGCTGTTTTCAAGGGTTCGATCCCTGTGCGCTCGGTTTTTTAAAAACATGTTATAGCTTTTACAAAAAAAAAAAAAAAATAGGTTTTACGCGTTGTTTTAATTGACCGGAAAATAAGTGGGAACTATTCCAGACCGTAGTGGAATCCAGACCGAAACACTTGCAGGATGTATTTCTTGAAAATAAAACAAATACTTAAGAAACAGTGCTTCTTTTGCAATTCTTTATGTCCTCTTCGGAAAATTGTAATGCATGTCCCAAGAAACATTTTCAATAATCTCTACTTTGCAGTTTCCGGAACGGTTTGCGTTGGTAAATTTAAAAAAACACCTCTTTTCCGACCTTTAAGCGAAGGACTCTCGAGTAGGATAAATGAAAATAATTCACTAACTTTGTTTTATGTTTTCCAGCCTGGAAAGTATTTATTGTAATGAACCCAATCATTTTTTTTTCAGGTTCCCGGCTCCATCGCCTGTTTTGCCCATTCTCGATGAATATATTTCGGTTCGAAATGATTATCGCACACAACGTGTCTCGGCTCTAATTTCCCAACTCCCGGTATCGCGGCCTCCCATTTTTTTAATTTCGCCAAGTCTCTCGGCACCCGAAACACTGAGCGTTTCGATTTTTCACTCCGAGAGCCTGTTTTACACGATGGCACAAAACACCACTTAGTCATTTTTCAATATCACCGTTTTTACAAGTTTACAAGTAGAGCACGTCGCGTGTGGTCGCGTAAATCAGCGGTTATGTTTGGGTTTTGTTTACTTTTGAAATCTATTTCCGTCTCTCTCACACAGCCTGCATACTCTATAGCAGCGATCCTCGTGGTCACGAGTTGAAAAAGTCGGTGCTTCAATACGAGGCCATCCCCCACCACTGAAATTTTGAGCGAGTTTCAAGACCTGTATGTAAGACCGTGCTTTTGAAACCTATTTCCGTCTCTCTCACACAGCCTGCATCATTCTATAGCAGCGATCCTCGTGGTCGAGAGTTGAAACAGTCGGTGCTTCAATAAGAGGCCATCCCCCACCACTGAAATTTTGAGCGAGTTTCAAGACCTTTATGTAAGACCGTGGGTAAGGACAAGGAGACTATAGGGAAGGAGTCCAATCTCCGCATTCTGGAGCGTCCGTATAAATGCAACAAAGAAGGGTTCCGCATAAGTGGCGCTGGGAACGTTAGTCATTGTGTCCTCCATATACGTGTATGTTTTGCGCATGCACTGTTATCAGCTGTCTGTGTTGTTATTAGCTGTCACATGAGCTGAACATTTTTATTTTCTTAACCCTAATTCATTTTATAAGTAAATTTCGTGTAGCTGTAGTAATGCCTTAAGATGTTTCTACATTCAAGTCGTAGTGCAATTACCCACCTAATTATGAAAAAAAACACCTAAAAAATGCCATGATAATTTATATCCGACGTAAATATAAATTCCATCCAAATTTGGTTAGGTGGCCGAGATTATACTGTGTAAAGGACGTAAAAAATGTCAGCGACTGGAACATCCGAGTGTAAATTGCAACCTCACATACCACTGCGTCAAGTGTAGTGCTTCACACAAAAACGGAAAAACGCACTTTGAATAACTCATCAGATTAACAGCTCCTCCGCTGTGCATATTGCAATAACCTAGATCACCCAGTGGACTATAAGTGACACCTATCCTACAAGGTCATATACAAATGCTTATAAAGTGAGAGAAATAAGACAACGACAACTCATAGAAAGAATTGAAGTGATCCACCCGAAAGTCACATAGGAAGTTTTCTTTGCATAAGCTATAGCACTACCCGCAGCGACAGTAGCAAGACAGAGGTTTGCTACACAGTAGCGAGCGTCATCACAAGACTCGCGCGTGTTCTCGCTGTGTATATTGCAATAACCTAGATAACCCAGTGAATTATAAGTGATGTCGATACTACAAGTTTATATACAGGGTAACTTTTATATGGTGGACAAGTGTTTTTTGAGGGTCTTGCGCGGTGATTTTGCGACTGAAAAAAATATTATTTTTAATGTTTTTTACGCTTTCTTTGAAAAAAAAATATATCGTATTTATGTCATGAATAGCATTTGCCAGAGAAAATAGCGTATTCTGGAAAAGAATAAAAAATCCATTTTGCGTGGAGGAGAATGAAGTTTATAAAATTCCGAATACGGAACACTCTCGACAAACTTTATTTGTGCTCCCCGTCATGTAGAAAAAAATTATCAAACATACGATTTAAAGTGGATAAATCGGAATTTAATCAGTGGAACAAACGAGCTAAGTCAGGCACGACAGTGCTATAGGAAGTGCTAGTCTGCTGACGTCACAGCTGCAACTTCCGAATGGTCGGCTGTCACAGGAAGTTGGTTCAGAGTCCGATGATACGCGGTCGAGCCGAGGGATCTGAATGTGTCCCTATCTGAGAACTTGATTCAAAATAATGTCAATTTATAAAATGTTCGAGGATTCCATGCACTGCAAATACGATTTTCAATCATTTGCGATTCGCTAACAACTTTTGGAATAAATGATTCTAGTAATACATTCTAAAGTAATTTGACGTGGAATTTTTACTTTTTACCAAATACTACGAGATTTTTGTTTCTTAATGTTGCATAAATTATTTTCACATGTTGTAGTTACAGAATTTTTGAATATTTTATGAAAAAGTCAAAAATAAACATGCTCGTATAATTTGGCAAAAAATAATAATTTCACGCGAATTACTTTAAAATGTATTGATAGAATACTTTATTGCGAAAGTTATGAGCGAATCGCAAATGATGAGGAATATTGTTTGCGGACCATGAAATCCGCAAACATTTTCGAAATTGACATTAATTTCGATAAAGTTCGCAATCTATCGATCAAGTTCAATCGATTATCTTAAACCTCAATCCATAAAGGTATTTCAGGCACATTAATCCCGTGAAACTGGGTCATTTTCGTTTTTGCACTGCCAAACCAACAATTGTCGAATCAACACGAATCGTTGTCCGAATTGATTTCATCTCCTATCGCGATCGGGAACGAGATGAATTTATCTCGTTTCAATATCATCGGAACGGAGATGAAATCAATGGCGAACTCGTGGTGACGGCTTCGAGTATCTCCTACGGACACTAGAAGAATCATTGACAGAATTGATTTCATTTCCGTTCGCGATCGGGAACGAGATGAAATCATCTCATTGCGATATTATCGGAATGAAGATGAAATCAACCGCGAACTTGTTGAGACTTGATTTCACACGTTGTGAATTGATTTAATCTCCTATCGCGATCGGGAACGAGATGAATTTCGTTTCAATATCATCGGAAAGGAGATAAAATCAATGGCGAACTCGTCGTGACGGCTTCGAGTATATCCTACGGACACTAGAACAATCATTGACAGAATCCCGATCCCGAACGGAGATGAAATCATCCCTTTGCGATATTATCGGAATGGAGATGAAATCAACCGCGAACTCGTTGTGACGTTGTCGAGTATGTCCTATGGATTATGCACGAATCGTTGTCCGAATTGATTTCATCTTGGACGGCAACAACCGGCAACAACGAGTTCACTGTTGATTTCATCTCCATTCCGATAATATCGCAAAGAGATGATTTCATTTCGTTCCCGATCGCGAACGGAGATTAAATCAATTCTGTCAATGATTCTTCTAGTGTCCGTAGGACATACTCGAAGCCGTCACGACGAGTTTGCCTTTGATTTCATCTCGTTTCCGATGATATTGGAACGAGATAAATTCATCTCGTCGTTCCTGCCGTCGTCGTAGGATCGTCAGATTTCTCGACCCAATCTGACCGGAAATAAGATAAAATCGGAGACGAATTCGGGGCAGTAATGTCAGGAATTTCGATCGGTGCTCCGAGAACCGTTGCGAGCACCGATTTTATCTTTCTTAAATAAATAATGCTCCTTCCGTCGTTGTCGCAGCATCGTCAGGTTTCTCAACTCAATCTGACCGGAAATAAGATAAAATCGGAGACGAATTCGGGGCAGTAGTGTCAGGAATGTCCGATCGGTGCTCCGAGAACCGTTGCGAGCACCGATTTTATCTTTGTTAAATAAATAATGCCCCAACCGTCGTTGTCGCAGCATCGTCAGACTTCTCGACTCAATCTGACTCATTGCGTAGCAGCAAATGCTAACCCGCGATTCGCAAACCTGGGTCGTTTTCGTCCCGCCTAAGATCATTTTCTTCACTTAATATTTATTTTAAAAAAATCGAAAATAAGGAAGAAAACAACCTTATTATTCCTGTAGAAGTACGGTCTAAAGATCGACCATGATTTTTTCCGATTTTTTCCACCGACAATCGTTGGTTTGGCAGTGCAAAAAAGAATACGACCCAGTTTCACGGGATTAATGTGCCTGAAATACCTTTATGGATTGAGATTTAAGATAATCGGTTGAACTTGATCGATAGATTGCGAACTTTATCGAAAATAATGTCAATTTTGAAAATGTGTGCAGATTTCATGGTCCGCTAACAATATTCCTCATCATTTGCGATTCGCTCATAACTTTCGCAATAAATAATTCTATCAATACATTTTAAAGTAATTTCGCGTAAAATTATTATTCTTTGCCAAATTATACGAGCATTTTTATTTTTGACTTTTTCATAAAATATTCAAAACTTCTGTAACTACAACATGTGAAAATGATTTATGCAACATTAAAAAACAAGAATCTCGTAGTATTTGGTAAAAAGTAAAAATTCCACGTCAAATTACTTTAAAATGTATTGCTAGAATCATTTATTCCAAAAGTTGTTAGCGAATCGCAAACGATTGAAAATCGTATTTGCAGTGCACGGAATCCTCGAACATTTTATAAATTGACATTATTTTGAATCAAGTTCTCAGATAGGGACACATTCAGATCCCTCGGCTCGACCGCGTATCATCGGACTCTGAACCAACTTCCTGTGACAGTCGACCATTCGGAAGTTGCAGCTGTGACATCAGCAGACTAGCACTTCCTATAGCACTGTCGTGCCTGACTTAACTCGTTTGTTCCACTGATTAAATTCCGATTTATCCACTTTAAATCGTATGTTTGATAATTTTTTTCTACATGACGGGGAGCACAAGTAAAGTTTGTCGGGAGTGTTCCGTATTCGGAATTTTATAAACTTCATTCTCCTCCACGCAAAATGGATTCTTTATTCTTTTCCAGAATACGCTATTTTCTCTGGCAAATGCTATTCATGACAAAAATACGATATATTTTTTTTTCAAAGAAAGCGTGAAAAACCATTGAAAATCTTATTTTTTCAGTCGCAAAATCACCGCGCAAGACCCTCAAAAAACACCTGTCCACCTTATAAAAGTCACCCTGTATTCGATATTAAGCAACGATATAAATTTAGAATTAATATTGAAAGAGCAAATGGGGAGGGAAACCACGCGCGGTGTAGCTCCCTTGCGTGTTTTGGAGTACGACTCCGAAATAATACTACGGCACTCCGCGGCGCACAGTTAGAGTTCGCAGAGCCGCCTGGCTCTTGAAATTGTTCACAGTCCACACATATCGAGTTATATGGGTTGCACACAGCCCTTTTTACTTGCACTCCCACACAATTCTTCCACCTAATCCATGCAGTCCCTTTTAACGGGTTTTCCACAGTGTTCTTTCGCCTCGCACGCGTGATACTCCGATCACGGTCCACGGAAGAAGACCGATCCTCTCGGCCCGCGTTCGCTCGCTCGCTTCACGGGCGTGCGCTTTGCGCCCTCTGGATCAGCGGCGCAATCGACCGGCGCGCGTCACCGACCGTTATTTTTTTTAAATCTTTTACAGAAGCGTCTTCTTTTTGTATTTTGAGGTCGTGAATCTCTAACAAAGTGTGTAAAAACGTTTGAAGCATTTCTACAGCCGACACCAACCAAAAACAGTTTCAGTATTTAACGATAATTCATTTTCGTTCCAAAAAAAGTTTGAGTGTTTAAGGACAATTCATGTTCGTTCAATTCCAACGATGCAAACTTCAGCGTCATGGAGTTGGGACCACAAAGATTAAGAGCACAAAAAAATATGAAAATTTTTCAGTCATTTACAAATATCTCTATCCCCGCGCAAAATCATCGTAGGAGAACATTTTAAAAAGCATTTCAAAGGTTAGAATCTCTAGATTTCAAGCTTCCACTTAAAATAATTGTTTGCTCTTTTGTTATTAATAAATTGGAGAAAACGTCTTTAAGGAAAATGTCCGTTTTTTGTTTAGAAAAGGGGTACAGACAAGGAATAATTTGTTTGATTAATGACGCAATCAGACGTATTTTCCTTGGATCACTCTTTCTATTTTGATCTGTGAAACAAGTATATATCAATTACATGATCAAAGTCAAATGACGCTTTTGACTTTAATAATGAATAACTCATGAACCAATCATCGTACACGAATTCACAGGGCAGTTCTGGAAAGCTGAAAGTATGCTCTTCAAGGTAAGAAAAATCCTGATAAAGACAATAGCGCCTTTCAAAGTTTGGCGCCGAAAGAAGATGGCTCCTGCTCTGAGGGCGCGCGCAACGCGCTTGAATCACGTGGCCAAGCAACCGCGATCAAGGAATCAGCAGGGATCAGTAGGGAGATGTACAACGCTCCCCTTTTCGGCGTGCCTCGGAAATGGCGCTAAATCGCGACGGCGAGTTCGGGAATATAATTTTGTGAGCGTCTCCTCTGTCGAGGTTGCAGATTCCCTTGTAGCCGCGTGAGTCGTGATCACCGCTCAAGTCGATATCGCAGTCAGCGTGCACACAAATGGGTAGCTCGGTGGGGGAAAAGTCTCTCTCTTCGTTCTTTCTATAGCTCGTGAACGGGCCGAAATAAAAATAAGGTTCGAAAGGAAAAAAATGTTGTATTCTCCGACCACTAGACGTTCATGATGATAATGATGAGTACAGCAATGAATGGCGTGTTGTTTATTGCAATAATTCGTGAGTTACTTGTGAAAAAGCACTCTTCAGTTTTCCACTAATATTGGCAGAGGCAAGGATCGCAATCACGGACTGACTTCGTGCTTCGGGAAGCAACTGGATTACAATTGTATATTTACGAAGAAATTCTCCCCTGAAACGTACGCCTTTGAAGATGACAACACAATCGGTAAAGTGTTCTCACGCTTACTCATTCAGGAAACGTTTCAACTCTATGTTTTTTATGGAAAATACTTACTACAATAATGATAGTCATGATAAAAGTGAAAAAGTGTTTGAAACAAGGAGATTTCTTACACCACGCACAAGTGATAATAGCTGCTTCGCCGCATATATTGCATGTCGCTACATTTTGTGAAAAGCAAAATTCTCGCGAATTTTCGAAGTTTGGTGGTCTTTCTTCTTCGTACCCGCTTTTGTACCACGCATATTTGAAAAGGTTTGTAAACCGTAGAGAAGAAAACTGGTTGTGTGTAAGAGATTGTAATTTAACAATATTGTCTCTCAAATGCAGATTGACGTCGTAATTGTAAAATATTACTGCATCAGAAAAGGGTTTGGCGAAGTTTTTTTATACACGGAAGCCATAAACATCAAGGGGCTGTACCATTCCAGTCGTACCTGCAGAAATTACTAATTATCATATGGACTAATTGTCTACAGAACTAATGAAACTGGTGCAATATATTTACCTACTGGAATGGTTATAACTTTAATATCTTTCCCTTGCATATCCATTTCTTTAAATGCAGTTGGACATTGACCGCTCCAAGAATCCAGAAGTATAACCGATTTCGGACCCGTATTGGGAATATATACTTCTTGGAACCATCGCTTGAAATGATTAGTCGTCAATTTTCCAGATTTCGAAGCCAATAAAAATATATTTTCGGCTCTGATCATAGTTTGTTCCACTCAAGGACGAAATTTGCCAGTAGGTTCGTTTAAAACGAGCAACATAGGTGCCAAAAGCTTGCACTTGCAGAAACCAAAGGCTGTATAGTATAACTGTGTATTGTTGATGTTTTCGATTTCACGACGGTGTCAGCGGATTTCTGCCCTTCTTTCGCCAATGTGCGGCCTGTGTGTAGCTCTAAATTGAATCCACTCTGATCAGAATTAAATGTGTTTTCAGCCGTAACGTTGGCTATGTTGACTTTCACCATTTCTATAAATTCGATAGCTTTGTTTTGAAGTGTATCAGCGTTTAATAATTATTGTTTTGTTACATATTTAGTAATCTTCCGTGACACAATTCCACGTTGGTCTTTTAATGTCCTTAGTCAAGAAGCGGATGCTTGGAAATTTACGGCTGGTATTTCTACAATTTCTCGTACACGTAAGGCCCATCGTCGAAGATCTATGTCATGGACAGGCAGCCTTATGTCCAAAGCATCATTAAAATTGTTTAACGTGTAGTGATCTATCTTTGTTAACTTTTCTTTGTAAGTACCATCCTTATTTATACTATGGGCCCACCGGCAAAATTGCGGCTCTGATTTCACCTTTTTGAATTTCGTTTGCACAGATGATAACTTTCTATTCCTATTTGCCCCGGATCTCCAGTAATCTACAGCTCTTGTCTTGTATTCGTAACTCAATTCTTCTATTTCTTGGGTACATCCATTTTCATCAATTTTGGATCTAGGTATCGTCGTCCGTGCCATTCTCCTTCACTGTCATCTTCTATTGCGGCTGCTTCATGAATTTCATTTGGTGACAGAAAATCCAAACCAGTTTCGACTTCCATTTTCATAGATTGATCCATCGCTTTAATGATCATGGTTTCTAGATCCTTACTGAACTGTTTTTCCTGTTCGGTGATTGGAGTGCGAGGCAAATTCGTAGCACTTATCGCTATGAATAGAAGTTGAATAACATTCACCGGATTAACGTACATTTTTATTTGTATTTCGAACTCGAAATGTATGGCTGGCTTCTCCGTCGTAACTGCAGCAATAATGATCGTTGGTGGATTTATATGACTTTAAACCCAATTGATAAATACACACGAAAAAAAATAACGACGACACACGCTATTACCAGAACTGCTATTAATCTTTAATAAGGCGATTTCAACGTTATTATGAGAGCCGCTCTTTGCACCGTAGTGGCTCTTTGCGAAGATTTATTTCTTTCGTTCATTGGTTTTGCTGTTTGTGAAATTAAAGTTAAAGATAAAGATTAATTTATGCTGCGTCATAAGGTGATAAAAATGTTTGCATCATTCTGTTCATGAGTTGCAGCGGCAACCCAAAAACGCTGTAATCTCCGCCGATAATGCCTTTCATACGGTGAGCGAAGTGGAATTTCTTCGTACATATACAATTGTAATCCAGTTGCTTTCCGACGCACGAAGTCAGTCCGTGATTGGGAGCCTGCCTCTGCCCATATGAGTGGGAAACTGGACTATGTTCTGTTACCCACTCATATGGGCAGAGGCTGACTATTTCGAAAACGAGAAAATGTATATCGACTATTTTGACTCATTGTACTTTCTTTGTAACCCGTTTTTATTTCTACAAATTTTCGTCCATGACACACGGTAAGAACTTTGAACGTTTGCCCTTCGAGAGTTGGGGGGGAGGGGGGGGGGGCGGCTGGAATGTTACAAATATGCAATTGCGTCATAACACGAACATATATTGACGTGAAATTAGAACGAAATGCCAAAAGGCTAGCTGATTTTACGATGCTCTCGGCAAAAAAATCGACGGGCAGTTTCAACCCCTTTATTGAAAAAATTTCATTTTTGCAATAAACGAGATGCATTTTGTTGCTATCTGCATCGTTCTCATCTCCAATGTATAGTACACGAAAAAATAAGTATTGTTGCAATTTAAAGTTTTTTTTATATCTCATACCGTTAAAACGTTATCGACGAAAAACGAAAAACACCCTAATTTTTTATTTAATTTTAAACAAGTAGCCGGAGCATGGGCCCCGCCGCTGCACATCAACATGGCAGCTATAAGGGCTACAAATGATAAAGTTCGAGGAGAGCTACGGCCCCTATCGAACCGTAATTCCATGTCATCAAGCCGGGTGCCATATAAAGAAAAACTAAACTCTATACAACTTGACCGGGTGTGTAAAGAAATGCGGAAGGAAAACGTCCCGCCATCTCTTTCGGCTATAACGCCGAATCTCAGCGTAGCGCGTAAGCGCAGATCCTCGCCATCCCCAACGAAGGAGAGGCTCTCTCTCTTCAGCAAGCCGCGACGTCGCCAACAAACATCGAGGTATGGAAACTACCAAAAAAAAGCACCAAGCGGCAACAGAGTCCCCACATAGTACACTCTGAACCGTCTACTTCAAAAAATCGCTACGCCTCGCTCTCTGACGAGAGCGATATGGAAGCGGAAGAACTCCATCCAACCACTACCCAAGCGGGTCAGCTCAGACGGCGCCGACCCCCACCACTATACACCGCCAAGACAACGATGTCCAGCATTATTAACTTAGCTGCTCAGCTCGAAATACCAAAAAACGAGCTAATCCTAAGAGAAACTGATACACACAACCATATCGTCTACACGGCCAATATAGAACATTACCACATTCGAATCAGCGCTCATAAATGGGAAAACCCAATTCTTCACGTACACTCCACCTGAAGAAAAACCAAAATCACTCTTACTCAAAGGAATTCGAGGAAACTTCAGCCCAGAAGAAATAAAAAAAAACTCAAAGAACGGCAGATCCCGAACGTTGAAATCACACACGTATCGACCTTCATCTTCAACAAAACCCGGCCAGACGCCTTTCATCACCTCGTGCAACTATCCAACAACAGCAAGATCAGCGAACTCTTTAAAATAAAAACACTAGCTCATCAACGAATCAGATGGGAACACCTCCGAAGACCAGTGATCTTTCAATGCAAAAAATGCCAACGAGTGGGTCACGCCAGCAAAAACTGTCACCTCCAATACAGGTGCATCAAATGCGCCGAATCTCACGAGCCTGGAACCTGTAAATTCACCAACAACACCGACCCAGCCAGCCTGACGTGCGAAAACTGTGGACAACATGGCCACCCAGCATCCTACAGAGGATGCCCATACCTAAAATTCACCACCAGTGCGAAGAAACAGCAAACAATTCAACGAACTACCCAGGCTCCATAGAAAAATCGACAGGTTTTCCATCCCGATTAATCCAAATATATTGTACGCCCAAGCTACTAGCACAAATTCTCCCATAATCCACGCGAAACCAACACCGACTTCACACACGATCTCTCACTACAACAATAACAACAACGAAACGGACATGCGCAATAATAATACCACCTTCAAACTTTTTAACGACACTACACGCAACACCGCCCATGCCACCAACAAACACTCTTATCCCGCATACCCTCAACAAGACTGGTTAGTGGAACTCAAAAAAGAACTAGCCACCATTATAAGAATTCCTCCTCTCCTCACTCTATCCGAATAATGACGGATAACACACCACAACTCAACCAACTTCATATAGCTGAAATAAATGTGAATTCAGATATCTCACACCAAAGAATACTTGATTTACTCCAATTCACAGAAAAATACTCACACGACATTATTTTACTCAGCGAAACAAAGCTTAATTCAAAACACAAATTAACATTCACTAACTACAATAAACAAAATCCATATTCACTCATCACTCAGCCCTCTTCGATAAACAACTCCCTCCTTGAGTTTAGTATTATTAAACTAAAAA
This sequence comes from Ophion ellenae, assembly GCA_963210295.1. NCBI lineage: Eukaryota > Metazoa > Arthropoda > Insecta > Hymenoptera > Ichneumonidae > Ophion > Ophion ellenae. The sequence goes on from OY723388.1 coordinate 9,740,540, forward strand.
TCCACCTTACCAAAAAGCTTTACATAATAAGCACATATAGTACTAACGATGGTCGTGATATTTTCATAAGCGAGCTTAACGCCCTCTTTGAAAACCTCAAACTAAATAGTATTAATTCCTATTACATCCTAGCGGGCGGCTTAAACGCAAGACACACCCAATGGGGCAACCATACAAACAACCCAAGAGGAAAATTCCTCGCAAGATGGAGCCTGTCAAAAGCCATAACATTCAAATTAAAAATCCTTCCATACCGTCTACCCACCTACAAACCAGCGGGCTCATTCCTTGACCTAGCGCTAATTGACGCTCGACTGTCACTCCTCGACTCACCTGACTCAAAAACTGACGGTCTTCCTTACGATGGTGATCATACAGCTATTTCCCTCAAAATTTCCCTCGTAAACGATAATCTACCCTTAGATAACACGAACCCTAGCCAACCTCGATTCATCTATAAGGTCACCAATTGGAAAAAATGACGCAAAGCCCTAGATGATTCCTACGATACCCTCCCCCAAGACAATAGAAACCTCTCCTCCGATGAAATCGATAGAGCATTCTCCAATATTAACAATAGCATCATCACGGCTATATCCAACACAGTACCCCGAATTAAAGCTGTCGACAATACTACTAAATACCTAAACTCAACAATAATTAAACTACAAAAACAAAAATCAACACTCATCACCATCTCACACTCCCTTCTAAAAACAGACCTACTCAGTAGATTAACTATATCGAAAATCGTAAAGCGGATCTTAAATCAGACGAGAAAAAAGCACAAAAATGAATTTAAAAAATCAACCGAAAAATACTGGATAAATCAACTTAAGCAAATAGATCATCCCTGCCCAGAATCATTTTTCCCAAAAATTAATCGACTCCTCAGACCTAACGACTCTATGAAAACTGATAATAACACATACCAATAGCTAATCAAACTCTCCTCACTCGCAGCACCTGTAACCTCACCGCTAGTCATACGGAAAACATTAGCTACATTTTCTCTGACCCGGGCCATAAACTGAATACTATTGGCGCATATTATGAGTCGAAAAATTCACCGCCATATTTAAACCAAGATACACGAATATTCCAAATAGTAAACATCACGGCACATCACCTCACAAATGAGCGTTATAATCTCATCTTCAATGACTCCACAATCACCCAATTTACAGTCAGAAATAAAGCTACAAACCCCGTAGTAATCGACAATCAATTGAACTTCTTCAGTAACACAAACTCAATTCGCAAAATTGTTAGCAAACTGCCCAATAAGACATCTGCAGCCCTAGATAATATTCCCTCAATAGTGCTTAAACACCTCACAAACAAAATCATAACAGCTATCACCATCATTTTCAATAATGCCATTTACCGATATTATTTCCCACAAACCTGGAAATGTGCCAAAGTTCTCCCAACCCTAAAAAAAATAAAAACCCCAAAGATCCACCGAGCTACCGACCAATCAGCCTGACTCCAAATCTCAGCAAACTATTTGAAATAGTAATGAACAAAAAAATTAATTCCTTTTGCAGTTCTCACAAAATCATTTCAAACACACAATTTGGTTTCAAACACAAACATTCCACCTCACACGCCATCTATAAACTCCTCTCCGACCTAAATAATAGTGTTGATAACTCCCAACTCGTTGGAGCGATACTGCTAGACCTAGAGAAGGCTTTCGACTCTGTCTGGCTTCCCGGTCTACTTCACAAGCTCCACAAAAAAATTTTCCCAAACCCCTTATCAACGTATGGGCTACGATATCTGACAAAACGTTCGTTACTTGGGACGGTATAAACGCATCTTCTGAAACTTTCAAAATAAAAGAAGGCTTACAACAAGGCACCGTAAACTTCCCGATCTTATTCAACATTTTCACAGCCGACATGCTGTCGCTCTTTAACTTAAATAACGCAGACACAGCGGCCATAGCTTTTGCTGATGACCTAATTCTATACACTGAAAACAACCACATAGACAAAGTTCAACTCACCCTCGAAACCATAGCAGGAAAAATAAACCATTGGTACATCACCTGGAATCTTCTTCTCAACCCGTCTAAATGCGAAAGTATCCTTTTTAGAAAACCGCTCGACCAGATACCAACAACATGATTTGGAATTAAAACATTCCAAATCTCATTAACGTCCCCAGGCACCAACAACAACGTCGATATACCTCACAAACAATCGGTAAAATATGTAGGAGTCCAACTCGAAAAACTCCGCCGCGGAAACTTACACACCGACGCTCAATTGATCAAGGCCAAAATCGCGTTCCAAGCAAATATTCGAATCGTTTATAATAAGCACCTAACCAGTGAAACAAAGATAATCCTATACCTATTACTCATCCGACCAATCCTTACCTATGCTGCTCCAACTTGGTGGAACTTAAACCACACTATGGCTGAAAAACTCAGAGTATCTGAAAGACAGTGTATCCGAAAATGCCTCCATCTGAACAGATCCGAACACTCTGACTTCCGACACTTTATCCCAAACCACACCATTTATAACCTAGCCAATATACTGCGTATAGACAACTTTATATTAAAACTAACCAGAAACTACTTTGCCAACCTTGCACTCATACCTAACCCAATCATACGCGAAATCGCTAACCAGAGCATAGTTAAATCAACCACACAACTGAGAACGGGGTACGTATCCTCTTAAGCCGTCATATTCCTCGACCAAATGGTCTCCTCCAAACATCCAACAACATACCAATAATATTTCACTGGAAAAGAAACAAAGCAAACAAACGCATCTCGCTCACTCCGAATGCCTTCATCGTAAGCAGAAACCTATTCTCTAAATCTACCGATATCCCAACCAGAGACTTTAATTATTTCCATCGACTCGAATTTAATACCAACCACTGGCTTAATATCGACTGCCCCCACAAACAGTCTCTTAAAGAACGAAAGACTGCCCTAATAGCTCATATACAAAGAAGCCGCACTCCTCGATAAGTAAGGATCCTAGACTTAATATATAATCTATAACTCATTGTAATCAATGTAAATATCTCCCCCCTCGCCTCCTCTACTTGTCCTACCTCTTCCCCTTCTCCTGTTTAATCTTAATCTTAGTGTTAGCTCAACAATACAGAACAGGATTTTTTTTCTATTTCTCGCTGGTTTTTTCCCCCTTCGTCAACGGAGAGCTACACATGACTACCTCCAAATACTATGTTCAAAGATATTTTCACAGACAACATCATTATCCTAGCTTATGCGACACCACAAATAAAATCCACATTACAGGTGCCCGCTACTAACAATAAGCCATACCTGTATTCATTATATATTATATAACCATTGTACGCCTGTTTTTATGTATTTGTTCAATCGAGGAAGTTATACTGTACTGACGTGTATGAATAAATACTTTAAGTAAAGAAGGTTTTCCGTCCGATCGAGCTCGTCATATATGTGTGGCCGTAGTGCGGATTGAAATATGCATTAAATGAATTTCAAAGAGAAAAACATCTATCGAGATCATTGTTTTCTCTCGGTTGGCCGTTTATGCCGAGAATGCGGGTTAAAAAAATTAACAACAAACCGCGTTGAAAAATAAAACCCCGAAACGACCGTGGAAGGTTCAAAAAGAAATCTTGGGCCTTTGCCGCGGTTGTTACGGCGTTCGTTCAACAGTAAACATTATGAATAAGCGTGTATCATAAATGTTTCTCTATCCTCAATGAGCTTCGTGGTTGAGTTAGCAGCGTGACGGATTAACGATGCTTGCGGTCCGGGTTCGATTCCTGGTGAATCGACTTTTTTATCTATTTTTTTTTCTTCAATTTATATTCTAAAAATTTCGAACTTACTCTCGCTTTAGCTGGTCTCGCCTGTCCAGGCATTATTTATGACATTTAATTCATATATGTTTAATTTACAAAAAGACATTGGCTACCAGGTATCGAACCCGTGTCGTCTGCACTCAGAGCCCGCACGCTGATATATCATCCGTGAGGCCCTTGTGACTGCAAACCTGCTTTACATATACACACTTATCCAACCTTAAAAAAAAACCCTGCAGGACCAATTGCATATTCTTTTTATGACCCCAAAGCATTATTGAAGACAAAAGAAAACTATTTTTCCCACTTCCTAGAGTAGTGTTATCCCTTAAAGAAAAAAATTGATTTTTTGATCGTTGTACATGCATATCCCCTCTTAAAGACTTTAAAAGAATCTCGTACGTGTTAGCGAAAACCGGCAGAAAATTATGCAGCAACTCGTCCACTTCTTCGATGTTCGCTATTTCATTGTTCGCTATTTCGGACCATCGCTCGTTTACCTATCTGAGATCTACAATTTTGAATAATTTACAGTTCGGTACTTTGAGTTTATAATTCTGTCATTTCGAAATCTTTGTCGTTCTATATTTGGCCTTTCAAAGTTCTGACCCCCATCCTTGTGTGAAATGTGTTGGAAAAAATGCCGAAACACACTTATCCAATGTGAAATGTGTTTTTAAAAAAATGCCGATCGAGAAAAACTCAAAGTTCATTTCACATTAGATAACTGTCTATGCCTAAGGCAGCTTTCCGGTCACAAGAGCCTTGTGGCTAGGATATTAGCGTCCGGGCTCTGACTACGGACGACGCAGGTACGATCCCTGACAGCAACATTTTTTTGTTGTTGAACATATATAAGTTAAACATAATAAATAATGCCGGGACAGGCGAGAGTAGCTAAAGCGAGAGTAATTTCGAAATTTTTGAATGTAAAATGAAGAAAAAAAAATAGATAAAAAAAGTCTCAAGTCAAAAGACTCAAGATTTATTTTTTGAACCTTCCACGGTCGTTTCGGCATTTTATTTCTCAATGCGGTTCGTCGTTAATTTTTTTCAACCCGCATTCTCGGCATAAATGGCCAACCGAGAGAAAACAATGATCTCGATACATGTTTTTCTCTTTGACATTTATTTAATGCATTGAGACGTACAGGTCCGCCTCACAAATAAATAACCCTCACCATGTAGTCAGAAAGCAACCGACTTCATCATAGGAGTAGGGGCGGGGGGAATAACGGACTACCGAAACAGAAAGATAAACAAAACTATAAGCGAACAGAAAGAGAGTGAAGAGAAAAACAAGAAAAGGAACAAAAACAGACTAAGGGAAGGGGAAAGTCGAAGGCAGAACAGCCAAGCAAAGAGGAAGACAGGGAAATGAAAACAAAGGAAACCACACAAAAACAGAGAAGTAAAATTTATTTAAGAAAGGAGAAAAAGTTAACAATAAAGGCATTTAGGGCAATTAGGGAATACGTAAGAGAAGGGGTATAAAAAGGCGGCAAAATATGGGTATATAAGTACGGAAATTTTAGAAGGGAGGCACTCCTCTTCTGGCTCTGGAGAATCGAGTAGTACGATTACTAACCCCGAGGGTAAGGAAAGTGTCACCGAGGAAAACCAAATCGACGGAAGAAGTGGAGTCATCTGTTTGCAAAAAGCACTCTCATATTCCGCGACTTGGACGATTCCTCCGAGACACGATTACTAACCCTAAGGGTAGGGAAAGTGTCTAAGGACGAAAGAAAAAGAATGTGAACCTGAAAGGAGCCAAAACATTATCAAATCAGAAAAGTAGAAGGAAGCGCTAAAAAGAAAAGAGATAATTGATTTATGAAACTTCGCACGATTATTGGTCCAAGGGAGAGGGAGCACGAGAGGAATATTAGGGAAAAGCACACAAGAAGAAAAAATTAATTAGTTAGGTAAAATAGGGAACCTCTCGCGAATACCGACCCGCGGATCAAGAAAACAACGAGTTAAATAAAAAGGATTATTGAATAATTAGTTAATAGCGAAAGGGAGCGATTTATTGTAAGTTATGTAGACAAATCGTATCACGAGAAATAAAGGGACAGGAGGTAACAAGAGGTGCGAAATCGTACACACACATATCCGCGAACACACCGATATCCCAATTATTATGATGAAATTATAAAAGGCAAGAAACAACAAAAAAAGGGACCCGTGCGAGCGAAATTAGAAGGCACGTGTACGCCGAGTATGTAAACAAAGAGCGATCATCGACCGTGACGAGCCAGCGCGCCGCGATCTACCGCGTCACGATCCATCGCGCCCCGAGCGTCGGTGCATGCAAGGAAAGGATTCCGGTTACCGACGCATGGTAATCGATACCGGCCGCGCTCGAGAACGTTTACCACTCGGGTAACACCGCGAATCAAACCGTTACCGACCGATCAATCAGTTAGGGACGAATTACATGAAAAACAACACAAACAACACATGACACTCATACACGGCGTTAAATAACATTGTATCGCATCCATAAAATTGAATAAACCATAATTTTTATTGTAAATCACCACCAAAATATCTGAGTCTCAATTAATTTATTCCCTGATCGAGTCTCAAACAAACAAATATATTGTGACGATATTTCGACCCGTTACAGCATATTCCAATCCGCACTACGGCCACACATATATGTCGAGCGTGACCGAACGGAAAACCTCGCTCCGTTCGCCTGTCGAGTGAGCGACGGGCGAAGACTTCCCCCACCGAGCTACGCATTCGTGTTGACGCTGACTGCGATATCGACTTGAGCGGTGATCACGACTCGCGCGGCTACAAGGGAATCTGCAACCTCGACAGAGGCGATGCTTACAAAATTATATTCCCGAACTCGCCGCCGCGATTTATTGCCATTTCCGAGGCACACCGAAAAGAGGAGCGTTGTACATCTCCTTACTAATCTCTGGAATCAGCCATGTGGCGGCTCCTTCTTGCTGTGTGAAATCCCGGTGCGAGAGCACGTGTTGTGTGACCATAGATTACTCTAAAACGGAAAAGGCGCAGGCGTGGTGCCAGAATATCTCGCGAATCGCGTATCTTCCCCCTTTAATCTAAATTTCAATCGTGTGTCCATCGTTTGCACTGCAGAGACAAATTGTTCGGGAATAAATACTGTAAGGAACATTTAACAATCTCAGAAGTGGGATAAAAGACCTGTGAACAAAAGTGCGCGAGAACAAAAGTGCGCGAGAACGAAAGTGCGCGAACCACTCTGTTGATAGTCAACGAACGCGAGTTTGATTCATTAGCGGCGAAAACGCGCGTGATGCCGGTGAATCGCTCGTTCGGTCGAGGAGAGCGCCTAAGAGCCAACGCAAATGCTCGATGGTCGGGCCAACATTGCGGCCGGGGGCTGCCCGAGCATGTGGCGGGACAAGTCGGAGCGGGCGCGTCGGAAGCTGGCGAGCGTGCTTCAAGCGCGATCGGGAGTGCCGGAGACGATGTGTCCAGCGGAGCAATCGTCTTTAAACGAAGGTGCGTCGAGCCAACAAATGGCGGGAGCGCTACAATCGCTGTTGGCGGGGGGCAACGCCGAAGCGTTGGCACAATTATTCACCAGCATACTGACCGCCAAGGCGCAGGCGTAGCCGACGCCAAAGGTAACAGACGACAGAATTCCCGAGGTTTGCGTGATCTCCGACCTGTCACGCGATATTGACAATTTCAACGGGGATTATGACGGGATGCGTGCTCTGGAATGGATCGAGAATTCGGAGAGCCTTTGGGACTTACATCGATGGTCAAGGAAGTATCTTCTGGCAGCAGCGCCGAAGCATCTGAGTGGAGGGGCTCGTGATTGGTTCCGGACAAGGATCCAAGAGCTACGTACGTGGGGAGAATTTCGAACAGCATTTGAGGAGACTTTTATCCTACCAGAAGCACTTTCCGTAAAATGGGTCCGGATGAGAGGCCGTAAACAAAGCAAGGACGAGCCTATTCCCCAATATTTCCACGCAACGGTAAAAATGTGCTAAGCTCTAAACCTGTTGACAGACAACGAGAAACTCGAAATATTGTCCGGATTGTGGTCTCGCGAGTTATGCCGAACGGCGATGGCGGCGAGGCATTACTCGCAAGACGAATTACTTCGCGATCTGGTATACTTCGATCACTGTCTAAATGGCCAACGAGCAGAAGGCACAGAGGGCAGGTCCAAGTGCATCGACGGGCCATGCTCGACCGGGAAGTGACTCAACGGGCAAAAAAACAGGGCCAGCCTGCTCGAGTAACACCAGGGAGCGAAAGTGTTACCGGTGCCGTAAGCCGGGACATCTGGCACGTGATTGCCCAGAGCCTCCGAAGGACATGACATGTTTTCCATGTCAAAAGAAGGGTCATTTCAGCTGACAGTGCCCAGCCGAGCGTGAGGGCGAACCGGAGCGTGTGCAGTCGGTCAGCGTCAAACGAGACACGACGGGAGCGAAATACTACAAGCTGGTAAGGATTAACGGTCATGAGCTGCGAGCATTCGCACACCCGGGAAGCGCCGAATGCGTTATGACGGAGGGTTGTGCGAGGAGAGAACAGTTCGAAGTGAGACCAACGGCATGCACGTTAAGACCGCGGGGACCCGGAACGACCGTGAACAGTATCGGATCGGTGTACGTGGACGTAGAGATTGACGGCGTCGAAGTAAAAGGCGTACGGTTTCAGGTGGTCCCCGACATCTGCCAACCGGTTGAAATTTAATTGGGCGAACCTTCTCAGACACCGACACCGTGGACTACCGGAAGACCGGTGACTCTTTCAACGTCGTAGCCCACGAGGAGCTTCCGACCGAGGTCTCGACAGCCACGTCGAGCCTAGATACCGTAAGTGCAGTTATGATGCCACCTCACTCGATCTGTTTAATGGATGTGGGAAATGCTTGCGCGCAATGCCCGGTGCCTGTCATGAATATGGGCTCGAAGGAGCATTGGATGAAAGCCGGAATACCAGCGCTGCGTGGGACCGTGTCCGAGGTTTTAAGGGTGGAGCGACGAGAAGCCATACCAGAGGATATCGACCCAAACGACTTGCAAATTGGAGCGGAGCAGCCAGAGGCAGTGCGTCGCGAGTGATGCGAGGTGTTACGAGAATACCGGGGCTGTGTGGCGACAGGAATGCACTATTTGGGCTGCGCGAAGGAAGTCAAGATGGATATCAAAATCAAGGACGGTGCTCGCCAGGTCTCCAGCAAACCATATCGAGCCACGGATCGTGAACGGCGGGAAATACGAAATATACTTGAAAGATGGAGGGAAGCGGGTATCGTGAGAGACACCCAATCTGCATACGCCAGTCCGGTACTCCTGGTGAAGAAGAAATCTGGAGAGTCAAGACTCTGCGTGGATTTCCGGAAATTAAATTCCATAACCGAGCGGGTGCACTTTCCTCCACCCAACATCGATGACTACCTAGCGTAAATAAGAGGTAGTAAGATGTTCACTGTTTTAGACCTGGCCCATAATTATCTTCAGATCCCGTTGACGCCTACGGCGAAGGAAAAGACAGCGATCATCACTCCGGAGAAAATCGCTGAATTTACTCGAATGATATTCGGAATGATGAATGGCCCCGCTTATTTCTCTAAGGCGATGCAGCGGGCCTTGGGGCCCTTGAGTGATTCCGTCGCCTTACTTTACTTGGACGATGTCTTGATACCTGGAAACAGCTGGAAGGATCTGGAGTCAAAATTGCGGCTAGTGTTGGACGCGCTGCGGAAGGCTGGGCGGGCGATAAAGTTGGCTAAGTGCCGCTTCCTCTGCTCACGAGGGTCCTATCTGGGACATAAGCTTTCGTCGGACGGGATACAGCCAGGGGACGAGAAAGTCAAGGCAGTCATGGAGTTTCCGGCCCCGGAGAACGCACAAGCGGTGCGCTGGTTCTTTGGGCTTACCAGTTGTTTCCGTAAGATTGTGCCTAGGTTCGCGCAATTGGCAGAACCCCTCTCGCGACTGTTAAAGGCAAACGCAGAGTTCGTGTGGGGAGGTCAGCAAGCCGAGGCGGTCTGCACACTAAAATCGCGGCTGGCGGAACGCCCGGTTCTACAGACGTTCGACCCGACAGCAAAAACCAAACTGCACACGGATGCGAGGGCGGTGGGACTCGCAGGCATGCTGATCCAGCATGATCGATCGGAAACGCCGCGTTTGGTCTACGCCATCAGTCGGAGGACCAGCGAGTCGGAAAGCCGGTACCACAGCAGCAAGCTGGAGCTGCTGGCTGTGGTTTGCGCTGTAACCAGGCTGAGAGCGTTGTTGGCGAACATTCCACTCACGGTGGTGGCAGACTGTCAAGCGCTATGTTTTCTGAATACTCAGAAATCCTCAAATCCGCAGGTTATACGGTGGTCCGATCAGCTCAGCAAATGCGACTACGACATCGTGCATCGTCCTGCAATAAGAATGGCGCACGTGGGTGCTTTGAGACGATCACCCGTCGAAGTTCCTGCCGCGGGTGTGGAAGTGAGCGTCTTCTCCATTCACAACGAGGACGACCTGGTGCTGATGTATCACCATTCAGACGAGGGAATTCGCTCGAAGAAGGACATTCTAGTGAAACCTGCCGGCGAGCGGACACGCTTTGAACAGGGATGTGTGGACGGGTTCGAGGTACATCAGGGGATCCTGTTCAAGCGACACGAGGGAAGACGTCTATTCGTTATGCCGAAAATGATGCGGAAGAGTCTGGAGGTGCAATTCCACGAGTTGAAGAGCCACCCGGGACCTGAGCGGACGACAGCGCGAATTCTGGAACATTACTATTTTCCAGGGGCCCTTGCCTATGTCAAGCTTCACGTCCAGGCGAGGTTACTGTGCATGAAGGCCAAGACAAAGCCGGGACGCCGATCGGGAGAACTGCATCCCATTCCGCCGGGGAACCGACCATTCGCGTTACTACACTTAGATCACCTGGGACCCTTCGTGACAAACTCTCGGGGAAACAAATACGTCCCGGCCTTGGTGGACAACCTCACCAAATTCGCGATTATTCGGGCGGTGCGGAACACGCGGACATCGAGCGCGCTACGAGTGCCGCGGGATTTCGTGGCCGAGAGAGGCGCACCGGAGCGAGTTGTGTCGGACCGCGGGACATGCTTCACGTCTTCACAATTCGAGGCCTCCTGCCAGGAACACGGTATCCGGCACAAAATAAATTCACCACGTCATCCTCAAGCAAATGGCCAAGTCGAGCACCTAAACGCGACCCTCGTGGCGGCGATTCAAGTAAATCTGTGTGAGGCTGACGGCCGTACTTGGGGTCGGCAACTGCCCAAGGTGCAAAACGACCTCAAAGAGCTAAGGAACGCCAGCACTCGACGGGGTCCATTCGAGTTAGTATACCGATACGTCCCGCAACGTTCGGAAGGGGAGTTACGCAGGCCAACAACCGAGGCAGAATCAACTTACCAGCGACCAGAGGTGATGCAACAGGAGGCACGAGAGAGTATCCACCAAGCCCAAAATAGTATAAAGGAGCGCTACGACGCGAACCGCTCACGAAACTTTTCCTACGAGGAAGGAAACATCGTCTTCATGAGGACAAATCCGACCTCGATGGGAGAATCGACAAAACTGCAGGCGAGATACCGCGGACTGCTGGTGATCGTGTCGAAGCTGCCGGGCGACACGTACAGGGTTGCAGACCTGGTCGACAGCGGACTCGAACGCCGCTATGCTGCAACCGCACACGCGTCGCAACCCAAAATTTGGAAGCCGCAGCAAGAAGAGACGTCATCCGAGGGAGGCAGTGAAAGCGACCGAAGTGATGCCGAGCGGGTATCACCAGAAGAGAATGCGGAAATTGTGGCTGTGCCGGAAGAGGGGAAAAAGCGGGCGCGAAGGCGGCCCCCGCAGTTTCGAAACTATATCGGGTAAAGACTGTGTCGAACAAAGGACTGGAAAAAAAAATTCTGTGATTTTGTGTGATATATAGTTGCATGTTTAATGAATGATTAATGGACGACTTTTTTTTATGTTGTAAGCCATAAATGCGTGTTCGTCGCGGAGCAACTCGTCACGACGCTCGAGGACGAGCTACGGTAAGGAGTCGGCCATGTGGCTGCTCCTTCTTGCTGTGTGAGATCCCTGTGCGAGAGCACGTGCTGTGTGGCGATAGATTACTCCAAAACGTAAAAGGCGCTTGCGTGGTGCCCGAGTATCTCGCGAATCGCGTATATTCCCCCTTTAATGTAAATTTCAATCATGTGCCCATCGTTCGCTCTGCGGAGACAAATTGTTCGGGAATAAATTACTGTAAGGAACATTTAACAATCCATTTTCAATTAATTTGTTTTCTGTGAAATGTGCAGTTAAAAATGTCAAAAACGCCGTTTATTCTTTAAATTACAAAAGGTACGACATCTTTGCGGATAGCTATCGCGAGTATTATGCTTAGGCATTTTTTTCCAAGTTGACAGTGTCCACACAAAGTATGCTAAGCGTAATGTTCCGATTTTTTCCCTGTAGGCCAAATGATAAAAGTTTTGAAGTTGGTAAAAAAAATTGAAGGAAAACGATTATTGTTTTAGGCCACTATTATTTCGCTTTCTCGGTAAGGAAAATATTTTTTCGACATTTACAGGTATTTTCACTCATGTAAAGTCGGAATTTGCACGAAGAAATAAAAGTAACTTCTTTTCGATAAACAAAAATCTCTTTGTTTTTAAAAGGGAATTTACTTTTATTCGTTGGTCAATTTTTTATTGAATAACAAACATATGAATGAAAAGTAATGATTTGAACGAGTTTGAACGTGCATAGCCAAGCAAGTTTACTAGTCATGTTGCACACTAAATTGTTAAAGCTTAGGAATTTTTTTTTTAAAATATTCAATTTAGAAAAGTCATATTACTATTATAAGAAAAAATATATATCAACATTAGATAAAAGTACAAACTAGGTGACACACAAGTACACTGGAAATGCTGTCCAACGACTTCGCGTGCATGGCTAAAAAAAAGGTTTGGCGAAGGATTTCGTCATCTCAACAACTTAACCGTCGGGTTAAGGCGTCTGGCCACCTTGGCCGATCGAAAATGGGTATATTTGAAAAAAAATGAATAAACTCGGAAGTATGGGCCGGAATATTTTTATTTTTTTACACAACGTCAGAAAGGGCTTTAAGAATAAAGGTAATACATTTCCGATCAAAATATTATAAAATGGCGCCGTTATGCACATTGCCGCGGAGGCCCTCCGCACGATACGCGCGGTCATTGACCCAGCTGTTACCCGGTCATGTCACATCTGACTGAAAAAAAATTAGCTCATTCGTGGGTAGTGTCGCTACAATGTAGCGTAGCGGTTTTTTAACCATTAAAAAATGATCGTGAGCCGAAGAAAAAAAATTGTATTTTTCACCGAATCTTCGGCTCACCATAATTTTTTTAATGGTCGAAAAAAAACCCGCTACGCTACATTGTAACGAAACTACTCACGGATGAGCTAATTTTTTTTCAGATGTGACATGACCGGGTAACAGCTGGGACAACGACTGCGCGTATCGTGCGGCGGGCCTCCGCGGCAATGTGCATAACGGCGCCATTTTTTAATATTGTGAACGGAAATTTATTAACGTTATTCTTAAAGTCCTTTCTGACGTTGTGTAAAAAAAATAAAAATATTCCGGCCCATACTTTCGAGTTTATTTTTTTTTTGTATACCCATTTTGCGATCGGTCAAGGTGGCCAGACGCCTTAACAAAACCTAAAGTGTCAAGATTGTGCAAGTAAAAACCAGATTCATGTGGACTACGAATCAAATGAGTGCTGTACCCTTCGACCACAGGGCACTTGAAATGTTAATTTATTTGGATAATACGAAAAGATGTGTATAAAAGCATTTACCTTTTATTCTATAACACAATAACCGCATATTTCATGAAATATATTGCGCCTTATAGACTTTGATGTAATGGATTAAGTATGCATCTCTAAACCATCTAAGCATCTGCAGGTTTAAAGGTTAGTATTACTGTTTTATTCTCCTGCTGGTGGAAATAGAAATTTCGTACCGATAAAGCTCCAGTAGATATGATTGCTAACTGCCCTGGTACCTGATGGGACATTATGAATTGAAATGTACCTAATACCCCTGTTAGTCGACGCCACGTTGTAATGTAAAATTATATATAAGTATACATACATATATCGACGCTAAAATGATTTTCGCGGGCGGTCGGAACGGAAAATTCTGTATCTTCCCGAGCTTTTTCCTAACCATGCACGCTAAGTCGTTCCACAGCATTTCCAGTGTACTTGTGTGTTACCTACTTTGTACCTTTATCTAATGGTGATATCAATTTTTCCTTATAATACTAATCTAACCTTTTCAAATTATATATTTTCAAAAATATTATTTCTAAGCTTCAACAATTGGTATGCAACATGACTAGTAAACTTGCTTGGCTATTTCATAAAAGTGATTTCACTTTTTTTGTACATTTGCATCGAAGAAGTATAATGAAACCATTTTTGTAGTTAAATAAAAAGTATAGTTTGAGATATTTGAGATAAATCAGAATTTTTATATAGTAAAACAAGTGATAACGATTTTGAGGAATTTTTATTACTTAGCGTTGTTTTTCACTTTTTATATTTGTTTACAGTACGGTGGAGTTCTAGTGCATTGAAATACTGGAAAGCTCTAGTACACATGAAAACACATGTGAGAAGTATCCAACAACTTCAAACAGACGACCCTTTTTTTTGGTTGAAGGGGTACAATACAACAATCGAATGTTGTTCTATTTCACTACCTGCTGATTTATTGCGTCTAATTCATCTCTCCAATCACTAGAGAGTTCAGGTACACATAAAAATATATGAAGTAGCCAGATGCTTCAGAAATACAAAACGATTTGTTTTTATGGAAAGTGAATCATAGAACAATCGGGCAGTGTCATCTCTTATTCCATGCTGACTCATTGTTCTCTATTTTTTTTAAGTACTAGAGAGTTCTTCTCTACATAAAAACGTACGTGAAAAGTAACCAGATGCGTAAGAAGTCCGTACCATGGAACATTCAAGCCGTCTCATCTCTCAACCCTTGCCGATTGATTGTGGCTCAATATTTTTTTCGAAGTACTGAAGTGTTATAGTACACATGCAAACACATGCTAGAAGTAGCCAGAAGCTTCAGACTGTTGTTCCCGTAATTTGGCGCATACTTTAAAGCGCATAGATATGAGCATATCCGATTTACGAAATCGAGAGGCCATAGGCCCCTGTGCAAACGACAGCAATTTGGGCAGGTGAAGCACCTCCAGAGGTGACTTTAGCGACACGTATCGCTGAACCGGCATCGTACGATTCAATCGTTCGAGAACTTTTACTTGCCAATATTAGACCTAACAATTGGACGAATGAACCGACAGAAGTCAGTCTTCAGTTGGCAACCGAGGAAGTCGGTCTCGAGGCAATTGAACATTTTGTAAAACCAATGTTGCCTATTATAACAAAGTTGAATAATTGTAAGTTCGTAATTTCTGAGTTGGATGTTTACTCGTAATTGGATAGATCCCAGCTACCCGTCCTCGATCGCCCGATTCCAGCCACCGGCCCTTCTCGGGGACGTAACTCCCAGGGCACACATGTTGGCGCGATTCAGCCGCATAACAATAGTGGCAGCGGTGGGATTCCACAATTTGGGAAACGCGAACTTATAAAAATACTGAAAACAAAAGACAAATACGCAACTAAAGCAAGAATCTCGACCGAGTCGGAACGAGAAAAAAATAAATCACAGATACGATCATCGATACGAGACCAACCCCGAGACCGAATATTCAACATCGTCATCAGTTCCAGAGAAACAACGAAGAGCATGAGTTTAACGACCCAAGCAACACGACAACATAGATTGAACATTGTTCCACAACTTTCAAAGGCCGTCATCACGAGTTCGACGACCGAACGAGGGCAACAAATCTACCAACAACAGCGATTCGACTACGATGCATCGATCATCATGCACCCGATCATCTTACTGCAAGTGACGGAACATTTATAGATGAAAACCTTCCACAGCCAAATAGAGATTAATGTCGAACGGACAAGAGCGTAATAAATAATATCGATTACCTGGTAGACATGTACTATTGCCATCATTCGAATCTGTCTTCGACAAGCGTCGCGAAGGCGAAGAAAAATACGAATTAGATGAACCCAGTAAAAACGTCCTAGAGCAGACACTAGCTTCGACGATACCCCAAATTCTCAAAAATGTATTACTGGACGCGCTAAAACGAAACGCACAAAAGTCCGAACTACCGCGGATCGAACCGTAACATTTTTATCCGATTCAGATCCATCTCCCGATACTGTAGAAACGAGGCATGGTCGTAAAATCGATTTACAAGAATTTTCCTTGTTAGAAACTAGCTTCGAAAATATGGCGCGACCGGCTTTAAACGAGAACGAATTTATGACACTGAAAGAAGTTCAAAGTCTCATACCGCGATTTGATGGAACAAAGCCCGAAGAGGTAGACGATATAATAAAAGCGAACGGATACGCGAACGACAGTATCGAGGTGGAGGACCGACAAACCCTATTAAGAGACTATGCCAGTGTGAACGCTGAAAATTTTGGCGATTTTCGGGAATTTTTTGGAAAAAAAGTATTCAATCAAATGTTTTGGAAAATTACGAATATATTTGGCTATATTTGACCTATATTACATAATTTTTTCATAGAAAAATATTGATATCCAAGCGACTTATGCACTGCCTTCGGAAGCGCCAAACAAAAGTTCCTCCACTGCTGACATAATTCCGGCCGATTGAATAGCTGAAACCGATAAAGGAAAAAAATTCGTTTAACTGGAAGGTATTTTTTGTACAATGAAGTAGAATTTTCGAAAAATATCAAGATCTAACAAAATGGCGTAGTTATGAAAAAAGTCTTACCTATAAAATGGACGTTTTTTTCAATTCCAAACCGTCAATTTTTATCCAATCAAAAATATCCTACGTCATTGTAGAGTAAATATATTCAAGAGTACTCAGTTTAAAATTTCAAGTCCATCGGATAATTGCTCTTTGAGTTACAATGTCAGCAAATTTGAAAAATCTCATTTCGAGAAAAATGCGTTTAAAGATTTAACTATCCATTTTTGCAAGATAATATTATATAGATATAAATGATAATGATATTCTTGAAAGTATCAACTGTCGAAAATGGCAAAAAAATCGATTTTTTTTAAGTGTCTCACTCGTCTAGCCCCTTCAAATCCATGTTGGCAACAAAGGTTTTAGTGCATGTAGGCAAAGAGCAAACGAAAGCGTGTTAGCTAACGGTCAACGACTCGAGACAATTATCATGGAACTGGTAGATGCTAGCATAGCAAAGGGGAGACTGCAGCAGGAAAAAAAATTGAGGCATATGTCTGACCTCGGAACAGCTTTAAAAAGAGCTATGGAAGAAGAGAAATCAGTATAGGAAGGAGACTCAATAAAAAGTTGGAGCCACTAGGAAAGACGCGCGCCCGTGACATGCAATAAATGTCATAAATCGGGGCACGTAGTAAAAGGTTGTCGTATTAGCGCACCTGCGTATGGACGATTTAGCCTCCCGGCACCAGTGGAAAATGTGCATCAAATTAATTACTGCAAGATACCAGGACACGCGTATGAAGATTTCCAAAAAAAAATTTGCAACAGGGTCACAGAACTACGGGAACAATAATCAATGGAACCAAGGGACTCATCAGCATGGTCATGGGACCATGCTGAAAGATGACCGAGGAAAGAAAATCAAAGCCTCAGCGAAAATAAAAAAACGATAGACTCATTCACACTTAGCATGGTCACGGTAACGACCGAAGAAAAAAAGGGAAACGTCAGCGGAACAGCTCAAACATTAGCTACTCCTTCATTTAAAAAAATCGTTCACTTAAAAAAATGAAACCATACGACATAAAAACAGTTAATCCCGAAGACACGGCGAGCGATTTCCATATCGCATCACCTCAAGCTCGCGAAAAAATGCTCACTTTGAGGGGTAAGGCCACAGTAGAATGTTCAAAAAATCGATTTTTTTTTCTCGCTAAAACGGTCCTTTATCATCATAAGAATAAGTTACTATTCGATTTAAAGAAAGAAATTTTATTTTTCACCGACTGTGATCGTATAACAGAAGCCCACCTCTGGCACGGCCATAAAGTACCTAAAACTTTAAACGCATTTTTCTCGAAACAGCATTTTCCAATTGGCGTGACAAATAACTTCAACATTTTTCACTCGATTTACTTCAAATTAAAAAGTTATGTTCCTAATTGCATTTCGCAGAGAAGTAAGTACGGAATTTATGATTAATCGAAAACTTTTCATTTTATGAGCAGTTTTATACGAAATTTGTCACTGAAAATTCATTCAAATACCTACATATTTTGAATAGAATAATAATTTTTAAACTCTGTACGTACTTCTCTAGGTATTCTAATGTAGACTGACGAGAATATTTGTTTTTTGTTTTAGGTAAACAATTGTGGATGCTACATGTCACGCCGCGGAGCGCCTAAAAAAGACAACAAAAGAAAATAGTAGTAGTTAGCTATTTTGTACATCGAAAAAAAAATATATATATATTTTCTAACAGCTTGATATTCATACTAATAGATGTGTAATGTGTAGTAGTGTAATTAATTTTATGAGTACATCACTTTTCACATACGAAAAAAAATTGTTGCATTCGCACATAATTTTATACCCGTTGCTGTGGCCTAACCCCTCAAAGGGAGATACAGGACCACAGCGTTGTCTCATAAAAAGAGTGTATTGTAAAAAGAAACTGAGACAATCGAGTTAAAAGGAATAGGTGCATTAAAATTGCACGCCCTCTGCAAAATAATGCTGGAAATCGAAACCCCCGCAGTAAACGTAAAACATGGATTTTTCGTAATCGATGATACCGTAGCATTGGAGGTAGATGGTATCCTAGGCACGGATTTCATTCGCAAACATAACGTCGATAACCTGAACGGAAAATATATAAAAATATACGGGCACTTAGTACCGATGATCAACGGTACAAAAGGAATTAAATTGTCCCCTCGCACAGAAAAAAATCTACGCGAAAACATTGACAGCGAAAATAGGATGCGTTGCAGCAAAATATATACAACCAGGAATTCAAATACAAAAAAGTTTCGTTAATCCGACTGGAAATACTTGCCTCATACTCGTACGAAACTCTTGCGACCAAGAAATTGACATTAATAGACCAACAGGGCAAATAGGAGAAATCGAAGAAGAGGAATTTATAAACGAAACAAAGGAAGTAAATACCGTCAGCAAGGAGGACAAGATCAAAAGACAGGAAAAAATATAGGAACAGGTCAAGGGAATCTCAAATTTAAGAAAAAGAAGAAGAAGAAATTCTCCGAGAACTCAGCGAAGCATACGCTGACATGTTCCATTTTGAAGGCAAACAAATCGAATTCACTACTATAGTCGAGCATTGCATGAATGCCGCAGGAGAAACGCCTCCCGTAAAAATTCGCCCGTACATATTGCCGGAAGTACATAAACAGGAAGTCCTCCAGCAGGCCCAAGGAATACTGAAAGACTGTATAATCCGACCGAGCAAGAGCCCATGGAACGCTCCTCTACTCGTCGTTCCAAAGACAGCCGAAGCGGAAGGCAACGATCAAAAAAGAGTAGAAGTAGATTTCAGGCAATTGAACGAAATAACAGAAGGTGACTCATACCCGGTACCCAATATCACCGCAATATTGGACCAATTGGGACGAACAAAATATTGCTCAACCCTCAACCCTCAACCCTATCGAATGCCATTCGGGCTAGAATATGCCCCACCAACCTTCGAGATGCTAATGGACCCCGTACTGCTGGCTTATAAGAACTCAAGTGCTATATGTACCTGGATGACATAGTAATATATGGAATATCGTTCGAAGAATACAACAGAATACTGAGGGAAGTATTTGACCGACTAAAGAGGCTCAATTGAATGGGCAGCCGAAAAAATGTCGATTCCTACGAAAAAAAAACCTAATATCTCGGTCATGTCATAACGGAAGTCGGAGTCAAACTCGACCCAGAAAAATCGAAGCAGTTCAACGTTTTCCTGTTCCAAAAAACGTATAAGAAGTCCAATCATTGTGAAATTTTCATAAATGCCCAAACCCCTAACGGAACTAATCAAAAGGAAACGAAGTTTGTCTGGAACGAAATCCGCGAACAATCGAACCGCACCAATTTTGCAATAACGGGATTTTACAAAACGTTTCGTCGTCACAACAGACGCTTCGGACAAGGCAATCGGAGCAATCATATCTCAAGGAGGAATAGGATGAAATTTACCAATTCATTACGCTAGTCGCACTCTGAACAATGTCGAAACAAATTATTCAACGGCTGAAAAAGAAATGTTGGCAATAATTTGGGCCGTAACCCAATTTCGCCCATACATATACGGAACAAAGTTCACAGTGGTAATGTATCATGATCCTCTCACCTGGCTTTTGAACGTAAAAGACCCAGGCTTCCGGTTGATGCAGTGGCGCATCAAGCAATAGAAGTGCGACACCAGGGTTGCGAAATTTGTAATGAAAAAGTAATGCATTATTCATTACTTTTTTAAAAAGTAATGAAAAAATATTTCATTACCCATAGCATTTCATTAAGTAATGCAAAAAAATTCCATTACCCATTACATTATATTTTGTAATGTAAAAAATTTCCGTTACTCATTACATTTGATTTTGTAATGTAAAAAATTTCCATTACTCATGACATTATATTTTGTATTGTAAAAAATTCCATTACTCATTACATTTGAATTTGTAATGTAAAAAAATTTCCATTACTCATTACATTACATTTTGTAATGTGAAATATTTTCATTACAAAATGCAATGTAATATGTAATGACAAAAAAGTTCATTACACATTACCTTGTAATGGGCAATGGACATTTTTAACATTACAAAGTCCAATGTAATGAGTAAAGGATTTTTTTACAATACAAAATATAATGTAATGAATAATGGAATTTGTTTAAATTACAAAATCCAATGTAATGAATAACGGAAATTGTTTACATTACAAAGTGTAATGTGATGAGTAATGGAAATTTGGATGGACAGATGGATGGATGGATGGATGGATGGATGGACGGACGGACGGACGGACGGATGGATGGATGGATGGATGGATGGATGGATGGATGGATAGATGGATGGATGGATGGATGGGTGGATGGATGGATGGATGGATGGATGGATGGATGTCACCGGGCGGTCATGGATTCACCGGATCTGGAGTACCGACCGATACAGAACTTCCACCGATCCTGATCGTCAAGAGGATTTTCGAGGTCCTTCGGGTATCTGAGCTTACCGCTCATATTCTCGCGGCTCGTAAGCTTTTAAGGAGAGATTTGGTTTCGTCGGATGGATCTCGCTCACACATAAGCGCTTCGTACGTCGTCCGTCTCACAACGTCTTCCGTTCGCGAGTCTATTCTGATAAAAAAAACGAGAAAAGGGCCGTCTCACATGGAAGGAGATTAACATGGAGTGTATCGAAGCTTTAGAAAATCGACAAATTTACGTGAATGAAATGCTGCCGAGTGCCACGTACAATCTCCTTCGTCTCACGAGGAAGAAGGCAAGAGCGTGTAGGTTCAGATATGTATGGGTAAAAGGCGGAGTTATCTTTGTGCGAAAGGACGATGGTCAGCCAAAAGCGAAAATAAATTCTCAGGATGATTTGTTAAAACTGGCATGACCATCCTCGTTGCAGGAAAAGAGGAAATGTCATATCGCATCCGGTAAAACTCGACACGAACAAATCAGTAATTGTTAAAAATTGCTCAAGTTCATGTAAGTTCGAAATTTAAATGATAAAACAAGCATAAGTATACCAGATGCAACTGGTGGTTGGTATAAACTTTCGGGTTAGTGATTGTGTTTATGAGCTAGTTTAAGCGTTTCTTTGCCCCTTGTTTTCTTTTCTTTCTGTCCCTCTCAAGGATTTTCAGTTAGTTTTCTTATACTTGGTTCTTGTTCCTTTGCGTTTCGTTTAATACATTCGAATTATCATGCTTACTTTTATTTCGATCTTTATGTTTAATTTGCTGATATGAGGATGAAGTTACTCTGTTATTGTTAAATAGAGTCTCGATTATTCAATGTATTATCCTATGCTTGGTTTTCGCACTTCTTCCTCTGTTCGCTTGCTTCATCTAAAGTTTTGTGGGTTTAGTTGTGCAAAAGTGGAAATGAAGGTTATCTTTAAGTGTTAATAGCGAAAGGTATAAATAGTATCGGTAACCGTCACACTGGTAAAATGCTTACGTCACTTAGTTGAGAGCAAAATGTATATTCCTAAGTTGTTTATGTATTGCCTCAAAGTATTATTAGTAAGGCATAATAAAACCCAATCTATCTCTCTCTCTCTCTCTCTCGTTCGTCTCGTCGCATCGTCACTAATACATACATTCTGCTTAGTGTCGAAAAGGGTTGCAAATAATGCATTACTTTTTGTAATGCATTACCGTTTTTATTACCCATTACTTTACATTTTGTAATGTAAAAAAATTCCATTACTCATTACATTGGATTTTGTAATGTAAAAAATTTCCATTACCCATAACATTGGATTTTGTAATGTAAAAAATTCCATTACCCATTACTTTATATTTTGTAATGTAAAAAATTTCCATTACCCATTACATTGGATTTTGTAATGTAAAAAAATTCCATTACCCATTACTTTACATTTTGTAATGTAAAAAATTCCATTACTCATTACATTGGATTATGTAATGTAAAAAATTTCCATTATTCAATACATTGGATTTTGTAATGTAAAAAATTCCATTACCCATTACTTTATATTTAGTAATGTAAAAAAATTTCATTACCCATTACATTCGATTTTGCAATGTAAAAAAATCCATTGCCCATTACAAAATATAACGTAATGAGTAATGGAATTTTTCCATTACTTTTTCGCGTTGACAGAGAGAGAGAGAGAGAGAGAGAGAGAGAGAGAGAGAGAGAGAGAGAGAGAGAGAGAGAGAGGAAGGAAGGGAGAGGGGGGTAAAAAGAATGCTTCGAATTACATGACAATAAAACAATAGTTTATTTATAATTAAATTGAACAATGACCTTGCATAGAATATATTATACACAAAATCTATGGTGTGTGTGTCTGTGTTTTGTTGTTTCAAATTATTTTATTTGGAATATCCGCAGCGGATCCGTTATCCTGGAACATAACAAATCATGCATCTTATTAATCTATCAAACAAAATCATATTTTGAATCATACTAAAGATAATACGAACCATCTGCCCAGTACAAGTTCAGGCAGATGGGGCACGTGTCGCGCATTGAAACTTGGTGAGTCGGCCCGCCACAGTTGGTACAAAATATCCCCTGGATGTTGTTAAAGCGGTCGTTGAAGTGGCCACATCTTTCAGTTAGTCGATCAACCGCGCCCCGCATATCAAAGTAGCACGACACGCAACATTTCGCCCGATCATTTTCGGTGAGATATTCGTGGTTCACACAGCCCATGACGCCCCGGTTCAACCGATGTATTTGCTGCTGGTCCACTATGATTTCACGCACATAATGGACTCCCTTATACGAGGCATCACCCAATCCACTATCAAATAATTCCGTATCCATCTCTCATTCCATCTCGGCCAGTTCCATGTCATCATGTGCAAACACTTCAATGTCCGCGCACTCATCATCGGCGATATCAACATCGTCTTCGTCTACCCCCAACTTTCACTTCGTCGTCATGGGCGATATTCACGACAACCTCCGTCTCATCATCGACGAGATCGATCACTTCAATTTGTTCGACAGTTTTCTTAACTGTCTTTCCGTTTTCCGACTCTTCCACAATGACACCTCGGAGGTTGAAGACTGGAATGGCGAAAACTGTTGTTCCGATCCTTCTTCGGATTTCGATTTTTGGATCCTCGTAGGTTTATAGTAGGGTAGGGGATGACCAACAGGATGTGTAAATAGTTTTCAACATTAGTTGGGACTTGTAGAAAAAAAACCTTGCAAGATGGTGCATCCAGGCCAGGGTATAAACGTAAAGTTTTTTTTTTTTTCTTCAACTGTCCCTGTGGAGGTAGGCATCTGCTGTCCAGAAAAGTGTGCACTCGTGGAGGTGAAAGCTAGCCAGGCTCGCCAATCATTGACTTTCGCGATCTCTACTGAGAGGTTTCGCGATATTTAGCGAACGCTTTATTCTCGTTTTCGGGGGCCTATTCGCATAGGTCCGGGAAAACGAGTTTACGCGGCGAATGTTTCGCCGTTTGATATTATAGGGATTCCCGTAGCCTCCTGAAGGACGATGTACTTTGTTTCTGTGCCCGGTGGGGATGGGCCGGATTTGAGGTGTTTTTTGGGAGATGCCTCAGTGGTTTTGAGGGTCTCAGGGACACCTGTATTAATCCGTCATCATCGGCATTTGATATTTCGGATTTTTATGAGTTGATGTCGGGTTTGAAACATTAAGAAAATTACGAGTGAATTATCTAATGAGTTTTAGTCTTGTTAGTTGAGGATAACGACGTTTACAGAGATCTGGGAAGGTCGGCGAGAGAAGCTGCCGTGTTAGGAGTGACGAGGATGGTATGAGTCGTGTGAGGCGTCGTACGCGGCTATACAGGCGCGGTCTCTCTCATTTCGTTCTCGCTCTCTCTCGCTCGCACTCGCACAGATCGCGAGCGTCGTCGTGTACGCGTTACGCCGGTTTTGGGATCGCTTCTGTAATCAGAAGCGAGTCCGTACAGATCACTATTGTGTTTAAGTGGCAGATATTCCGGTTGGCACAAGTTGCCGAATGCAACAAAGCGCACGGGTGCCACGCCGTGTCGCTCACGCGCTAGAGAATCTAGCGTCCTAATAATGTGCGAGCTCGAACGAGAATTGTTCTCTCCGAGTGCACATAGCGGGGCCGTCCGGAAGGGACGGCTGACCTCCTCGGTGCCAAGCGAGGAGGACGAAAAACCAGTGAAGCTGCTTGAGAAGTATCCTCGTGTACAGCGAAGCGCGTTCGGCCCTTCACGGACTGTACACTCCGAGTCTCTGTGCGTGCAGAGCTAGGTGGCGATCGATCGTCCTTGAGACAATCGATCGGATGTTTTAATAAGTTTACCCTGTCTAGCAATCACCACGAAGACTCTATTCTCGAGGTAGGACTTCCAGCGCAATGCTGGGGCTTCCCAAGAGAATAGAGTATCTAACCCGAAGCTGAGGTCATTCTAGGATGGGACCAGGGCAACGGCAGCAAGGCCTCCATCCTGTGATCCGCGATGACGGATGACGGTGACTCCACGTAGTTTGAAGAGAATTTGCGAAGAGTGCCGCTCCGGCTCGTGCACGCCCTTAAATAGGCTCAGGCCCGTCCGGAGAAATTCCATTTCTCTTCCGAATCCGGATGGCCAGGTAGGGAATAGAGCCGCCGAGGAGCACTCCGATGGTGGGGTGATAGCGTTGGTTATTTTGAGGACGTTCGCGTACGGTTGTCAATTCGAGGGGTAAAATATCTCGATTACTCCTCGCTGGGTTATTAGGCGCACACACGGCTTGAGGAGGCCTCGCGATGGATTTGGGTCGCACTCTAAGCCTGATAGGAGTGGACAAACCCCAGGATACGCGAGACGTGCTTACCATAGGCGGGGAACTTCCGCGAGTCCGCGGTGGTCTTGCTCCTCGCGCCCCAATTCTTAGCGCAAGTGGCCTGCCCAGCCGGCGGCATGGCCGGTCGCTCCGAGCGGGACAGAATACGCGGGTATCCTGTACGCGGTTTGATACTATCGGATTCTGGGTGATGGTGGCTTACCTGGGTGGCCGAACCGTCACAGCGTCTAGGTTGTGGAGACTGAACTGGCGTATTATAAAGAGCATCTTAGAGTTTTTAATATATATTGCCGCGTGTTCCAGCATGTATGAAGTCCAGCCTGTCACGAATCATAGGGCTCTTCGCAGAGCAACATCAAGCCTATAGAAGTGACACTTGAGGCTATACAGTTCTTACCAAATCAGCCATATTCTTAAGGCATTTTTTTTTGTTCGTCGACGTTCGAAGCCAGCCTCCGAGCATAGGGAACATTTTGAAAAAATAACATTCCGCTCAAGTAATGTCTTGGCGATCCGAAACACATACGAAAACGAGGAATTTATTACAAAACGATAAACTTTGTGGATCTATGGCCGGAGCATTTTTTTTAGGCTTCGAGCGGTGATTCCACTGCATGCACCATTTGAGCATAGATGCACTCGCGTTCTGGAATACTCACAAAAACACTTTTCTTTTTTGCTTCCGTTGAACCCCGACCGGCTCGTTCTGTGTATGTATTTATTTTTCATGCTTTCCACGATATAAGATATCAACCTGATATTAAAAAACTATTACATTTTCCAAGCTACAAGGGAACGACAAAAATATTTTCTGACGGGAGACCATTTTTAATCATCGGCAGCGCTCAAAAGTGCCCACACTTTGAATGAAGCAGTGAGTTCACATATCTCTCTGGCAAGACTTTTCAACTCGTTAATATGGAGAACAACAATAAACCATCAAAAGAAATCTTGCACAACCAAGCCACGCTCTTAAGTTCGATCGACGACTTTGCTGTGTGGGAGATACATATCGTCGAGTTCATCGAAGTATTGAAAACGCAAAGCCGAATTAAGCGCCAGCGATTATCAACTAAGCATCAATAGTCATTAATAGGCCAAATACCGCATCTGGAAGGATTAAAGTATTCCATGTACAGGCATTTTATATGCATCGGTGCAGGACACAGCGGTGATGGGTTAATGCGGCGAGAACTCGACTTAAACGCGTGATTGTCTATACTTTAACCCCTGCTCGATGGATTTCAACAACGTGGAAGCTATACGAAAAATACGTAATCTTACAATAAATGTAAGGAAGTATAAATTAATATGCGTCGAATCTTATATCTCATTGCTAGGGGAAATGATGATAATGAGGGCTGCGATTAATGTGCAATCAAGAAATAATACACGTTTCGCATTGGTGACAGTCATAGCTTTATACCCAGCTGAACAAAACAGTGACCACCGATCTTCTTACATGCATTATTCAACGGTATTGAATCTGTCGAATATTGGATTCTCAATAACTATAGGTCAAATAAAAAAAAATGGTGCTTCACAACAATTTATCCATTAATGTGTGTACCACCGAAGAAGACATTGCTCCGATATGCGTGGCTCAACATAAGAAGAAGAAAAGCATATCAATTTGCTATACATACAAGATAACGAAGATAACAATGTATGACATATTACATAGATAAAGAACCTGTCAAGCATCGTGAGCGCAGAACAGAGGCAACCACTAAAAAATATATATATGCCATCGGTGTGTGAAGTTAACATAATTACTATATCGTTATATGCGCTAGACGAATTAAACAACAATCCATTATTTCGCAGGTGTCTGCATTGTGGAGCACTGAAGCACTGCCCCATCCGACTAACAAATAATACCAATAAGTGGCACGAAATCATCAACTCCAGTCGGAAAGTATGACATCCATTAATTGAAAATGCCTATTTGGAGTGTTTTTGACTAATGATAGGGAGAAGATGAGAGTGTGCAAAGACTGATGAGAAGAACGTAGCAGAGGATATGTATCAATATCATGAAGTATTTAGTATTGATAACCACATGTGCTTTTCGTATGACGAATCGCTATCACAATATCAATCACATCACAGCGCTGATTCCAAATCATGGTTTGTGGTAAAACTGGAAAAAGTAGTGCTGTGCATAAAATACATTTTCTATGAAAATTAATTCTCATCATGAGTTAATTCCAATACGTTTACGCTAGGGAAATAATTGTGCATTCAGTCATCATCAACCAATAAAGGTAGAAGTTGAATTACTCAAACCACAATGGCGTATTCCCCACATAATATTAGATGAGATCAATAAATTATCATTAATTTGAACATTCAAAAGTGGGCGATACTTAAATATGAGTTTTCACTCTTGGGATCTATGCGAATGTCCACCGCTTCAAAGCACAACGAAGCATTCATGGACCGTAAAAGCTGCCTCCCAACTAGAGAAACCAATATATGTAATTGGTGCGGCACAGACTGGTAAAAAAGATAATCTATGCAAAGGACATTATATTCTTCACCGACTGCAAACTCACAAGTGTTAAACTTTATCTCAATTCAGCATTTTTTTCTCAGGAGGACACGCATTTGGACTTCAAAAAAGTTTCGGAATTTTGTTCAATACGTACTCTCGATTTCGTAAATACCATTACGACTGCAATCTTAAGTGATCGTTCTTTACTAACCATCGCCAAGTCTTAATGTAACGGTCCACTCGCGGATAATGATTGATCGCATCAGAACGCGGCTGTATAAAATGCTGCCGTAGATGTCTGAATAGAGTTCAAATGCAAAGAATACTCACGACCGAATACGACTGCTTATTGATTTAATCTTACATGATCGCGTTGTTGGATATTGTTCATTGACCGATATTATGGGTAAAATTGTATAGATCAGCAAAATTCCGAGAGATACGAAGCATTATGGTTGATTTGCAATGGTCTAAAGTGGGCCTATGGAAACGTTCCATATAGCGTGACTGAAGGTTTAATAACAGCTGCCGTTGAAGGTTCAACAGAAGACGACATGTGTCCAATCATGTGTCCAATCGTATATGTTAAGGGTTATGGAAAACGAAAATGGCTAGCTGATATACTAAATACGAAAAATGAGCTTTTTATTGAGTCGTTGAATATAGACTTTGACGATATGGATGTCTGAAGTAAATTAGATGGAAGTTTTACTCTACGATGTGAATATGCTATTTAAACAATTGTGCCTACAAAATGTAATTAAAATCTTCAATTGGTGATTGAATGATAAAGATTCGTGCAAATAGGAGAAATGTGACATTATGTACTTTTTATTCTCCTCACCCCGTACTTAGTTATGTCAGCATCATCTGATTTCAGATTGTGCACCGGAATAAAAGATTATTTTCGAATGTGAAACTTATTTTTTTTTGTATGGAAATTGATTGAAAATAAAGTAATATAATCGCTCAATGATGATCGAACACATTCATCGGTATACGTTCAATGGATGTTCGTGAGCCGTTTGTTGGAAGTTTGCGAGGCATTTGAAAGTTTTCGACAGTCGTTTGTGAGACGTTCCAGAGACTTCCGAAGACATTCATAAGACGTTCGAAAACATTCAAGAGACGTTCGAAAACATTCATAACATGTTGAAGACATGCATGAGGGGTTCAAAGAGTTTCAAATGATTTCTACGACGTTCATGAGACATTTGAAGGTGTTCGTGAGACGTTCAAGAGACTTTCGAAATCGTTCATGAGACGTTTGAAGACATTCGTGAGAGGTTCGAAGACGTTTAAGAGATCTGTGACAATATGCATAATATGTTTGAAGACATCGATGAAGGGTTCGAAGACGTTTAAGAGACTTTCAAAGACATTCACGAGTGATTTGAAGACGTTCAAAAAACTTTCGAATTCGTTTAAGAGACTTTTGACGACATTCATAATACGTTTGAAGCCATTCAGGAGGGTTTCGAAGACGCTTAGGAGAGATTCTCAAAGACATTCACGAGGGGTTTGTCCGAAGACATTCATAAGACGTTTGACAACAGTCAAGAGACGTTCGAAAACATTCATAAGGTGTTTGAAGACATGCATGAGGGGTTCGAAGAGGTTTAAGAGACTTTCTACGACGCTCATGAGACGTTTGAAGATGTTCGTGAGACATTCAAGAGACTTTCGAATACGTTCATAAGACATGTGAAGACATTCATGAGAGGGGCGAAGACCTTCAGAGACTTTCAAAGACGTTTAAGAGATCTTGGACGATATTCATAATACGTTTGAAGACATCGATGAGTGGTTCGATGACGTTTTAGATACTTCCAAAAACATTCACGAGAGGTTTGAAGACGTTCAAGAAACTTTCGAATATGTTCAAGAGACTTTCGACAACATTCATAATACGTTTGAATACATTCATGAGGGGTTCGACGACGTGTTAGAGATTTTCACACCCATTCACGAGGGGTTTGAAGACGTTCAAGATACTTTACGAATATGTTCTAGAGATTTTCGACGACATTCATAATACGTTTGAAGACATTCATGAGGGGTTCGGAGGCGCTTGAGAGACTTCCAAAGACATTCACGAGGGGCTCGAAGACGTCCAAGAGACTTTCAAAGACATTCGCTAGAGGATTGAAGACGTTCAAGAGGCTTTCGAAGATGTTCAGAGTTCTTCGACGACATTCATAGGGCGGTATTCATAGTCAGATCTCAAATGCACTCCAAGATCGTCTTCGCCAAGACGATCTCATTAGACCGCGGCGTTCTTAAGATGCCGTATATTTCATAGTTCCGAAATAAGATGATCTTCGTGAAGACGGCGCTGCTGAAGATGGTCTTATTTGAACGGAAGCCGTCTTGACAAAGCATTTGCTTGAGACCGTGCTTGTTCGGCGTTCGGGTAATATCGGACATTTACCGTTGTATCGACCAATCATAGATGAGAACGCGGTTTTACGAGCCGCCATATATGAAATTTGATAAATGTCAAAGTGAATAAGGTCTCAGCAATTGCTTTGTCTATTGTATTCGAATAATTATTTTTGAATAATAACGAAATCGAAATCCAAAATGACCTCGAAAAGCAAGCATTACACCCCGCTTGAACGGAAATTATTGCTGAATTTTATAAGTGAACAGAAAGACATCATAGAAGCCAAGAAAAGTGATGCATCAATGCTAAAAATGAAAAAAGTCGCGTGGGAGAAAATTACAGAAAAATACAACAATTCGAAAGAAGTTGTACACACGGTAAGTGAAATAATCTTTTACTTCATGAATGTTTTATTTTGAAGTCACGACGAACGCAACAAATTTCCTAATTATACTTGAGTTCGAATTTCCTCAGAGAACAATGAACCAATTGAAAAAAATGTGGATCAATCTCAAGCACATCCAACGAGATGCCTTGACTATAGAGAAGCAGGCTTGTATGGCAACTGGAGGTGGTCCGCCATTGCCTCCTGCTGAACTCGACCCAGAAGTAGGCATGATCGTTCCTCATTTAATGGATGTGGCACCGACAAATTTTTCATCAAATACAGTCGTTGAAGATGAAGAGGGTAATTAAGCTTTTTACTCATCCTACATTACTCGTACCTAGATATAATAGATGGTAACAAATGAATAGGTCAACGATGTTTCACAATGTTTCCCTAATTAGTTATATAATTTAAATCCACTAATAAAGACGTACAATTTATACATTATAACGACATGATATCTGGCAAAGTAACCAAAATGCGATGTATAATATAGTATATATAAAAAGTGCATGGTGTTTTTTAGTTGCAGTTTATTTGACCAAAGTTATGAAGCAGCGAAATGATGGAAGTGTAACCGATGAAGAGTATCTCGCTCGCTCTCTCGCTCGTGGCGCTAGTGCTCGCGGTCTACGCGCGCTCTCTCGCGTCGCGGTCTATTCCCCTACCCTAGCTCTGCCCTTCGCGCCGCGGTGATCGATGCTCTCTCCCGATCAATTATCGCGCGTCGATAATTGATCGCTCGGTCCTTGATCTAGGCGTTCGATGTCGCCACCGACCGGTCTACGCTAGTCTACTCGAGAGATGTGCCGCGAGCACTCGATTTGCCCTTTTTTGCATATGTTTCGGCGCTCTCGTAATTTCGGAATACCTCTTTGTCCTTTCTTTGATCCTGATCCATATAGCTCGATTATCACGGTGTGTGTGTGTGCGTGTGTGTGTGTGTGTGTGTGAGTGTGTGTGTGTGTTTCGTCTTCCTTATCTCCTAATGTAATATTTCTTTTATTTTTAAATTTAATATCCTTCCCTTATATCTATTCGCGACGCTCGCTCGCCATGCTACCTTCTCTGATCCTATTTTCTCCTGCTCTAATTTTTCTCTCTATTTTCGATAATTGTTCGCTCCCCTTAAGTAATTAACTTTCCTTATTGCTCTTTTTATTTTTCTTTGGTTTTCCAATATTTTCTCATAAAATAACTTTATTTTAATTCTCCTTCGTTTTTTGTTCCTTAACGTTCCGTGTTCTAGACGTTTCCGATCCGTGAGGGATGTACTTGGTCCAGCAGTACTTGTTATCTTCCAAAAAATGAAGAGAGCTTTCTAATGCCGTTCGGGCGCGACTCCGTTTTTTCCTTGTTTCTCAACGTTCCGTGTTCTAGACGTTTCCGATCCGTGAGGGATGTACTTGGTCCAGCAGTACTTGTCAATCCACGGGGAATCAAAGAAGTGATCTTTCCAACGCTTTTTAGGCGCGACTCTGTGTTTCGCTTGTTTCTCAACGTTCCGTGTTCCCAGCGTTTCCTTCCACTAGGGATGTACTTTGCCAAGCAGTACTTGTCAATTCACGAGTGACTCAAAGAGTGTCTTTCCTTCCAAATTCTCGTCCTTTTATATCCTGATTTTTAACGCTTTCTCTTCCCCTTCTTCATCTTCCCTTAATTCAATTAGTTGGTTTTATCCGGTTTCTGTCGGTTTTCCCCCTTAATTCGATTAGTGTAACGTCTAAATAAATTTTTCATGTACGACGGTTAGTCTCCCTCTCTTATTGTCCGCCATTAATTTAATTAGCGCTGGGTCGACCAACATGGCGGGTCGCTGGGTATGTTTTTCTCTTCACCCCTTCCTTTCCCCGAAATCGGTTGACTCCTAAATACGCTTGGGGCGATAGTTTCTTGGTTTGTTTATGGGACGGTCTTTTCCGTCTCATTGTCCCCCTTGACTCTTTGTGTTTTGGATCGCTTCGTCAGCGATCCAACTCACGAAGAGTCAAAAAAAAAAATTTTAAACCAAGGTCTATACTTCTCTTTGTTTTGATTTGCTTCGTTCCTAACAGGCTGCGTCTCGAGGGTCCTCCTTGTCTCCTTCTTCCTTTCCCCTTTCCCCTTAATCTAACCGCTCCCTTGTATATCAGGGCCGCTGCCCATCGCTCGCAAAAAAAAGGATTTCTCCTAACACACATTTGGGTTTTTCAAAAGGATTTTATTCAAGTGACGCGATGCTGATGCCGTCGTCGCTTGATTCCTCCTCCTCCACCTCCTGGTGAAGGCCAATTTCCCGCCAAAAGCGGTCCTCGTCGCTGTCGTGGTTCTCGTCCAAAACGAGGGTTTCGGCGTCGTCATCGTCGTCGTCGTAGTCGTCGTCGTCGTAGTCGTCGTTGGCGTCGTTGGCGTCGCGCTCGGTGTTCTCGGATCCGACGTTGTTGTTTGGGTTTGTCGGTTGACGGTCGCGTCCAATCCACTGCTCTTCGGTTTCTCGGATGATGAAAGTATCACCGAAGCGGCTGCCCTTCGCCTCGATCATCGGTGGGCCGCTGTTGATGTTTCGTGCCGCCACGTTGAAATATATAAACATTTCGGCTAGCCGCCTCCCTTGGTTTGGGCCTTCATTCTCTAGGAAGAGGTCGACTAGCACTACGTTCCGGTTTGCAGCTTTTCCCCATATCCTGAGTGTCCACGTCGCTCCTTCCGCTGCTGTTCGAGCAAGGTTCCTCTTCCGTCCATAGTTCGTCTCGGGGCACGAGATCCCCGTGCGTGGCGGGAATCGCTTGATAGGGGCATGCGAGTGCCGCCGGAGGGGCCGTATAACACTCCTCTTGGCTTGCGGACACCCACATACCCCAATCTCCCAGCCACAGGTGCCACGAACCGTTTTCGATGTATTTCAAGGTCGCCCGATGGAAACGCCCTCCTTCCCGGTATAATAAGGCCCGTCCTGGGTATCCCTCCTCTTCTAATACCGGATGAATTCCGGGTTCCTCCATGGACATTTGTTGCCATGATTTAATTATGGCGTTGTCTCTCCCGTTGTTCAAATGGATGAAAATTTCATTCGGGGTTGTAACGCCCGCCACCGTTACGCCTTCGTACGTGTCTCGCAGAGTCTCGGTGGGAAAATTTGTGTACATTTTGTCGTGGTTGACGGTTGACTGACGAGCGATAGCGTCGATCCTTGATTAATTTCTCCTCCCCTCCTATTTACCATCCCGATGATTTTCCGGGGTACCATTCTTGAATATTTTCGTCTGAAGCCTCGAATAATTCGAATTCATCGACGTCCAGCGCGCTGTATCGATTCTGTTTTATCGTTCGATTTTCGTAGATCTGGATTCTTTTGTCTCCGGTTACTGACTGGTCCTTTACATTTTCTCGTTGTATTTCTGCCTGTTTTCTCTTTTTAACCTCTCGCTGCGACTTTGACCACCGTTTTCTTTTTTCAGGTGTCTTGCTTGAGGACTGTTTAGTATTATTTTTATCTCCCTCCATTTTCTTTTTAACTGATTAATTATTGGCGCGACATCTCTTTATATACTCCTCGTCCCGTGATTAATTTCTCATAAGACTCTCCGCTCCCTTCGACATTATTTATATCTCGTTTCTCTTTTCTTCCGCTAGATATCGCTTTAGGAGACTTGCATGGAATTTTCCTCGTTCTTTTTTGTTTTGCGTATCTTCTAAGAGGTATGTCGCAATTCCCACACATTTTTTTATTGTGTATGGTCCTTCGTATAGGGGCATAAATTTTGCGGTTTTTTGTTTTGCTGGATCCGATACATTGAGTGCTCGGACCAATACCTGCTCGCCAATTTTGAACGTGACTGTGTTGTGCGTGTTATTGAACCTTTCGGCCCTTTTTTCCCCTTTTTTCTTTATCCTTTCCCGGACCAATTCGATTTTTTGGTCGTAAGTGAGAGTTGGTTCTTGTTCCTTTTTTAGCGCGAGGACCCATTCTTTCCAAATACGATAAGGCTTCTTTTTTAATTGTAATTCGGTCGGCGTGAACTCGGTAGTTTCGTGCTGCGTGTCGTTAATGCAGTCTTGTATTATGGGTACCCATCGATACCATCCGGAGTGTTTTTCGGTGAGGAAAGTTCTGAAAAACCGTCCGAGCTCTCTGTTTACCCGTTCGACCATATTTCCTTGGGGATGTCGTATCGATGAAAATACCCCTTGTATTCCTTCCTTTTTTAGTTGTTCCAACCAAATTTTTGAAGTAAATTGCGTTCCATGATCGAATTGAAATCTTCTGGGCTTCCCATATTTTGGGATATAGTCCTTGAATATTCGGTTAATGGTCGCCGCCGTATTTGCCTTTTTTAATGGGTATAATTTGACGAACTTGGTGAATGTGTCAATGGTTACTAGGATGTGTTGCACTCCCCCTACAGATTTTGGCAGGGGTCCATAAAAATCTATGGAGACGAGGTCGTTTGGTCCTTCCGGGATTATATTTTGCATGTTGGCATAATTTGTTTGGACTGCAACTTTTACCCTTTGACACACGTCACACATAGCTATTGTCTGTCGTACTTTTTTAGCCATGTGGCTACACGTAAAGTCTTCATTTATCAGGTGGAAGATCTTTCGTGCCCCCTGATGACCATAAAACTCATGGCATTCTTTTATGAAGTTGTTAACTAATTCTTCCGGCAAGATGGCTTTCCATTTGCCAGTTCTGTCATATTTTTGTAAGCATCCTTCATTGATCCGGTATTTTTTATTTTCT
The DNA here is from genome assembly GCA_963210295.1 of Ophion ellenae. NCBI lineage: Eukaryota > Metazoa > Arthropoda > Insecta > Hymenoptera > Ichneumonidae > Ophion > Ophion ellenae. The sequence goes on from OY723388.1 coordinate 9,776,020, forward strand.
TCCTGGTTTTGGCAGTTTTTCCACGTTTCTTGGAGATTTTCTTGGCTCTGTTGTAGTTGTCCAATTTTCTTAAATTTTTGTTTAATTTCGCCCGATGGTTGTCGAGCAAGAATTGCCGTGAGTATGATTTTCCCGGGTGTATTTTTGTGCTCGTCCCCCTGGAAATCATACGGCCTGCTTAGTGCATCGGCGACCTCGTTGTTTTTTCCAGGGCAGTGCTTGATCTCCAGATCATAGTCTTGGATTAATAATGCCCATCTTAGCATGCGATCCCCGATGAATCGTCCCGTTTTCAAAAACGTCAACGCCTTGTGATCGGTTATTATTTTGATCCGGGCGCCCAGCAAATGGTTTCTGAATTTTTGAAGCGCCCATACGATTGCCAGTAGTTCTTTCTCGGTTGTTGTGTATCCTATTTCCGCCCCTTTAAATGTGCGGCTGGCGAAGGATATTACCCCTGTGTCACCTGTCGCATCTTCCTGGCTTAGGACGGCTCCAATGGCGTAATCACTTGCATCGGTTGTCAGGGTGTATTTTTGTTTTGGATCGGCATGTTTGAGCATTACGGTCTCCACAAAAAGTTGCTTAACTCGTGTAAATGCCCTTTCTTCTTCCGTCCCCCATCTCCATTTTTGTCCTTTTTTGAGTAGTTCTAGAAGAGGCACCGTTTCCCTAGCGTGTTTGTCAGTGAACTTGCTGTAGAAGTTGACTAGTCCGAGAAATCCCCGTAATTGTTTTATGTTCCTTGGTGGGAGGTAGTCCCTGATTGCTTGAATTTTCTCCGGTTGTGGTCGTATCCCTGTGGTTGTTAAAATGTGTCCCAGGAACGATATTTCATGCTGAAAGAATCTTGATTTCTTGAAGTTCAAAGTCATGTTGTTTATGCTGATTCTCTCAAACAATTGGTGTAAATGTGTCAGATGGTGCGTCTCGTCTTTTGACATACACAGGAGGTCGTCTACGAAATTTATTACCGAGTTTCCAAGATCCTGAAGTACGATATCCAAACCTCTGATAAGGCTTGCCGTGCTCGTCTTTAATCCGAAAGGTGTTACCGTGAATTGGTAACATTTCCCGTCGTGCTGGAAAGCGGTATAAGGTCTCGATTCCTCCTCCAGTGGTATTTGCCAGAAACTACTTGTCATGTCCAAACTCGACATGATTTTTACCCCTCCGCATCTTTGAAATATTTCTTCGGTTGGTGGGGCATTATCGTGATCCTCTACAAGAAACGTGTTGAGTTGTCTGGCGTCCAGGCATAGTCGTACCGACCCATCTTTTTTTATAACCGTTACCAGTGGATTAATGAAGCGACTCCTTGCCCGTTCGATAACGCCATGGTCCAACATTCGCTGGATTTCCTCTTGTACTTTTTCGCGATATTGTATTGGTACGGGATATGAGCGATGGATGTATGGCTCCGGATCCTTTAGTACCAATTTGTGGATGTATGCGTGCATCCGTCCTGGTTTTTTACTGAAGATGTGCCGGTATTGACCGATTAATGCCTTGAATTCGTTTTTCGTATTCTCAGGTATATTCAGACAATTTTTTAATTTCTGATCGACTTCGTCTTCGGTCAGTTCATACTCTGTGATGCTTCCGATTTCCGAAATTTTTACCAATTCTTTATTGTCCTTTTGCCATACCCATCTTCCTTCCTCAAATTCCGCGACGATTTTGTTTTTTACTAAGAGGGTTCCCTGGTGTGCGTCGACTCCTACTTGTAATTCCAGCATCCCGTCGACGCCTAATATGGCCGGTCTGCTCATTTTTGGGATTACTAACAGTTGTAATATTCCTGTTGCGTCGCAGAGCTTTGCTTCGGCTATTATTTGTTTCTTTATACGGCCGGATTTTCCTCCAAATGCTCCGATGGCTTCTGTGCTCCTTACCGGTACTTCTGGGCAGTGTTTTAAATCTTCCTGATGTTGGTTGTAGAATTCTTCTGAAATACAAGATACTTCGCTCCCGCTGTCGACCAATATTTCGGCGGTAATTCCTTCAAGGTCGATCGGCAGGGTAGGGCATCGTGGGTGAATTTCTCGTATTATTCCCCGTTGTCCGGGTTCTTCCATGAGGAATTCCTTTGGATGCTCGTATGTGTCGTTTGTTGCTATTTTATTATTTTTTGATGTTTGTTGTTTCTCTCGGTTTCCATTCTTCCAGATCCCTTTTTCGATGTGGTTATTATGAATTGTTCTGATCATCCCCATCGGTATTGGTTGCTCAGGATTTTTATTATCTCCGGGTTCCAGTTTCTTCTTCCTTCTTTCCTTCTTCTTTTTGTTTCGACGCATCCTTTCCAGAGCTTCTTCCATGGCGATTTGTGCATCCTCGTCTTCTTCCGTTGCGCCTCGTGATATTTCATCCCGTGGTATCTGTACGGGCGCAACGTTTACTCGTTTCCCTGGTTCTGTTGGCTGGTCCTCGGTGTTTCATTTTGTGCTGGGATATTGCTGGCACTCAGACCGCCCTGTGGATGCGGAGTCCATGGTGCAGCGGCGGGGTTAAGCGGAGGTTTGTTATTCCCGTATCCCGTCTGCCATGGTTGTTGTCTGGGAAATGGTGCTGGCATCGCGTTGTTGTTCGCGAATCCTCGATTTCCTTGTTGTTGATATTGGAATGATGCTGGTGGTCCCTGATACCCTGGATTCCCTGGCCGCTATGGCTGGTTGAATCCCATTGGCCGTGGTCCCCCGAACGTTCCAAACTTCTGGTTTTTCCATGGGTTATTTTGTTGCCATGATGCACCGATGGTTTCTTGCCGATGGGGCAAAGATCTTTTTGCATTGAGTGGTCCTGCCCCATCCATGCTTTCTAACAATTCGAGGAATGAATCGATCGTCTTGATTCCGCTGACGCGTACTGCCATTCTGATTGATTCGTCGAAATGATTAGCGAGTTTTCTGATTATTTGTTCTTCTGCAGGCCCTTCACTCAAATCCTTGGCATTTCCGAATATCTGCGTGGCATATTCGGTTCGAGTCATCCGGTGTCCGTCCCATTCGTAAGACCCGAATTCGAGATTTCGGCGTACTTTATCCTGAATTTCTTGGCTCCAGTAACGCCCGCGAAATTTGTCCTCGAATTCGTTAATCGTTTGAACCCTCTCCTCGACAATTCTCCACCAATCTTTGGCGGTGTCTTTGAGAGATTGGCTGATCAAATAATGTAGGTCAGTGTTTCCGGTGATTCTCCAAAATTCCTTGAAATCTTGCAAAAAACGCATAGGTCGTTCTCTGCCGTCGCCATTATACGTCGGTGGTTTTTGTTTCGCCGCGTATGCTTGGCTCACGTTTAATCCCGCTCCCCAAGTGGTGTTGCACAATGTATTTGAGTTTTGTGCCCGGATATTTTTTTCACACTCCGTGATACGTTTAGAGTGCTCCGTGACCACTTGTCCCACATCCTTTGAAGAATGGAGGAGCTGAGATATAGTTCGCCGGATGGCTTCCATTCGAGTGTCGAAATCCTCGATTTTATCGTCGTTTTCTTTTCGCAGTTGATTATGGCTTTGCTCTATTAATTTTTGAGCAACCACAATCTTGCGTTCCGTGCGCTCCTCGATTTTATGCACTTCGTTTGTAATTTTTGTGTTGACTTCCTCGTGCAGTTGTCGTGACCTTACGATGCAGTTATCGTTTTGCTGCTTGATTTCTGCTTTGGTCGTTATGCGCTCCCGTCGTTGCTCATTGCGGATACTATTCATTGCCTTGATGAGTGCTTTAATTGTGTCACTCTCTTCCGCACCTCTCTCATCAGTCTCGCCTGACTCTCCGCTGATGTTAAATGTCTCTTCGTTCGGTGTTTCTATCGGTCTGGGTCCGATCGCTGACAGTCGCCCAATATTTCGACGATCCCTTTGACGCGCCTCCTCTAATAATCCATCCGCAGTAGTTGATTCCCAATGAAGGGAGTTATCATTGTTTTGTTGCGCCATATTTTATTCTATTTTGCTCTTTCTTATTCGATTTTGGTTTATTTTATTTTATTTGATTTTGTTTTATTTTATTTTGTTCTAAATTATTTTACCTATTTCTATTTATTTTTATTTATTTACTTATTTATTTATTTTACACCTTTTTACGAGTTTTTTTTCTTGTGTTCGAGCCCCACGTTGGGCGCCAAAATGTAACGGGTCTTAATTCGTTACAAATAAATTTATAGGTTCGGGGACTCGAACAGTGAAGAAATTAATTGAAACTCAGGTGTTTTGGGTATTTTAACAAAAAGTGTGTTTTATTCAGGTTTTTATGGCTCGATATAATGCAAAAATAACGCTATGTATAAGTGTAGTGTGTCGTTTGTGTCGTTTTTGTATTCTCCGCAATGTTTTTCTCGGTCGGTCAATTACTTTTTACTCGCACGGTACATTTAGTTCGGCAGGATCAGTTATCCTGGATCGGTATTGATCATGGCCTGTCTTCTATTTCGGTGGCTTCTATTGGCCTGAGTTTGCGGCGTGTTTTCGCTAGCGGCGCGCTGTGTATTGTTGCTTAGCCTATAGCGACGCGGGCTTTCTGTTGTATCGTTCCCTTAGGGCGAGTCGAGTCGCGGCGCTCTCTCGCTCGTGGCGCTAGGGCTCGCGGTCTACGCGCGCTCTCTCGCGTCGCGGTCTATTCCCCTACCCTAGCTCTGCCCTTCGCGCCGCGGTGATCGATGCTCTCTCCCGATCAATTATCGCGCGTCGATAATTGATCGCCCGGTCCTTGATCTAGGCGTTCGATGTCGCCACCGACCGGTCTACGCTAGTCTACTCGAGAGATGTGCCGCGAGCACTCGATTTACCCTTTTTTGCATATGTTTCGGCGCTCTCGTAATTTCGGAATACCTCTTTGTCCTTTCTTTGATCCTGATCCATATAGCTCGATAATCACGGTGTGTGTGTGTGCGTGTGTGTGTGTGTGTGTGAGTGTGTGTGTGTGTTTCGTCTTCCTTATCTCCTAATGTAATATTTCTTTTATTTTTAAATTTAATATCCTTCCCTTATATCTATTCGCGACGCTCGCTCGCCATGCTACCTTCTCTGATCCTATTTTCTCCTGCTCTAATTTTTCTCTCTATTTTCGATAATTGTTCGCTCCCCTTAAGTAATTAACTTTCCTTATTGCTCTTTTTATTTTTCTTTGGTTTTCCAATATTTTCTCATAAAATAACTTTATTTTAATTCTCCTTCGTTTTTTGTTCCTTAACGTTCCGTGTTCTAGACGTTTCCGATCCGTGAGGGATGTACTTGGTCCAGCAGTACTTGTTATCTTCCAAAAAATGAAGAGAGCTTTCTAATGCCGTTCGGGCGCGACTCCGTTTTTTCCTTGTTTCTCAACGTTCCGTGTTCTAGACGTTTCCGATCCGTGAGGGATGTACTTGGTCCAGCAGTACTTGTCAATCCACGGGGAATCAAAGAAGTGATCTTTCCAACGCTTTTTAGGCGCGACTCTGTGTTTCGCTTGTTTCTCAACGTTCCGTGTTCCCAGCGTTTCCTTCCACTAGGGATGTACTTTGCCAAGCAGTAATTGTCAATTCACGAGTGACTCAAAGAGTGTCTTTCCTTCCAAATTCTCGTCCTTTTATATCCTGATTTTTAACGCTTTCTCTTCCCCTTCTTCATCGTCCCTTAATTCAATTAGTTGGTTTTATCCGGTTTCTGCCGGTTTTTCCCCTTAATTCGATTAGTGTAACGTCTAAATAAATTTTTCATGTACGACGGTTAGTCTCCCTCTCTTATTGTCCGCCATTAATTTAATTAGCGCTGGTTCGACCAACATGGCGGGTCGCTGGGTATGTTTTTCTCTTCACCCCTTCCTTTCCCCGAAATCGGTTGACTCCTAAATACGCTTGGGGCGATAGTTTCTTGGTTTGTTTATGGGACGGTCTTTTCCGTCTCAATATATATATATATATATATATATATATATATATATATATCTATATATATATATATATATATATTGTAACGGTTCGGCTATAGAGGTAAGCCACCGTCACACAAAATACGATAGCGTCTGAACATTCCCGAGACACCTGCGTATTTCTGGCCAGCGTTCTGAGCAACCGGCCATGCCGCCGGCAAGGCGTGTCTCTCACGTCAAGAAATCGGAGCGAGCCGCGACGCCTCGCAAGGGGCCCCGCCCACTGCGAGGAACGAGACTTCCGCGGACTCGCGGAAATTACCACCTTCCGCCGAATTGCTCGTCCCCGTACTCCGGGACCATGCCCACAATATCAAGAACATGACCAATTCTCTTCATGACGCCTCTTCACACCGCATGCTCGCCTAATATCCGAGAGAGTGATATCGGGTATACTTTGTCCCTCGAGATGAGTACAATGAGACAAGGTCCTCAAACTAACGAAAGCAACCAACCCCACCATCGGAGTGTTCCTCGGCGGAGTGATTTCCCACCTAGATCTCAAACGTCGCGGGAGAAATGGAATTTCTCCTCGCGGCCCTCAGGCTATTTAAGGGCGAGCATGAGCCAGAGCGACACTCTGTCGCAAATTCTCTCATCATACTACGTGGAGTCAACAGGATCCGTCATCGCGGATCTCAGGATGGAGGCCTTGCTGCCGTTGCCCTGGCCCTCATCCTAGAACGACCTCAGCTTCGGGATAGATACACTATTCTCTTGGGAAGCCCCAGCATTGCGCTGGAAGTCCTACCTCGAGAATAGTGTCTTCGTGGTGATTGCTAGACAGGGAACTCTTACTTAACATCGATCCGTTGTCCCTTCGACAATTGGATCATTATTCCACTCAACTCACGCGATCTACTCGAAGTGTACAGCCAGGAAGGTGCCGGACGCGCCTTGCTGTACACCGAGGCCCATTCACAACCGGCTTCTCCGGTTTTTCGTCCTCCTTGCTTGGCACCAAGGAGGCCAGCCGTCCCTTCCGGACGGCCCCGCTATGTGCACTCGGGGGGATTAATTCCACCTCGAGCCAGCACATTATTGTACGCTAGAAAACTAGCGCGTAAGCTACACGGGTTGGCAACCGTGAGCTTTGTTGCACTTTGCAACTAGTGCCAACCAATTGTAACGCCATATAGTAACCGATCTCAGTAAATTCACGGGCTATCGCATTCTGTTACAGAAGCGACCCCGAATCCGGCGCAAAGCGTGCACGGCGACGCTCGCGGTTTGTGCGAGCGCGAGCGAGAGAGCGAACGAACGAGAGCGAGAGAGCACGCACGAGAAACACGTGCGCGCGACACCTCACCGAATCTCCCTGTCTTCGTCTCACTAACACGACCGCGCTTCTCGCAAAACGCTCCTCATCCCGGTAAACGCTGTTACTCGAAATTAACCTTTTCAAAATCCAAAAATAACACATTAACAAAGATTTGTTCTCCTTCTCAATCATATCATCCGAAAATCCGAAACATCAACTGCCGATGATGACGGATTCTGACAGGTGTCCCCGGAGACCCTCAAAACCACTGAGGCATCTCCTAAAAAACCTTCAAAATCCTTATTATCAATCCCGGCACACGTCGTGTACATCGTCCTTCAGGAGGCTACGGGAATCCCCTATTAAAATCTTACGGCGGAATATTCGCCGTGCTACGTCGTTTTCCTCGGTAAACGAGGAAACACGAACAAAAGCAATCGCGATAAAACGCGAAACGTTTCATTGGCGCCCAACGTGGGGCCCGATGCCTTAGGTAATATCCTGATAATGTACAAAATTACAAGAAATATCAAATACACGCTTTCGTAATTATTAAGAATAATTAGTCAGGCGCTGCAATCACCACTAGATCGTATAGCCAGCTCACGCTGAGTAAAACACCAATTTCAGGTCATACATAATAAAATAGAACGAAAGGGAAAAAGAAAACGAGCACTCGCACACCGTGCATGCTCGTTCTCTCTCGTGCGAGCCGAAAAATAATCTCAAGCTTAAACGTCGACCTTTCGTCTAGGCAAATCACATAAATAACGAGGAACGAGCATACGCACACTGTGCATGCTCGCTCTCTCTCTCAAGAGTCGCCAATATTTCTCGTGGCCAAAATCAAATATTTCGTCTGTCTCGCTCTCTCCGAGCAAAAGAAATATCGAGTGTGAGTAGACCACGCTTCGGCAATACCACCGTGCTCCCGAGCAGCGAGCGAGAGCGAAGGAAAATTTTTTTTTTCTCTCGCCCGTGAGGGATTAGCGACGCTCGCGCGCGACTCGAAATCTCGTGCAAAAACACCAGAGAAAGAGAAGCGACTCGAGCGTCGCAATCCTCGCACGCCAAGGTCGGGAGAGAGACAGAAGCAAAAACAAAACAGAACCCGCTAGGCCTAGAGAGAAGACTTCCCTCGAAGGCCAACGGGCGACGTGAACAACGAAATTCGCCACGAAATAGAAATATTACGTGGGCCGAAAATAAAATAAGACATATCGCGCGGTGCGCGAGGAATACCTCTCCCCTATACGCACCGAGGCGTAGCGAGCACTATGAGCGAGGCCCGGAAGGGGAATCCTCCTCAGGAGGGGCGGCCACTCAACCTCCCGCCCCGAGCCGCTACAGACTCGGCCCTCGCGCCCGGCCTTCCCGCCGAACCCGACGCCTTCATGGTGAATCCAAGGAGTGAGCCGCGGGGAAGTGACAGGGGGGCCCGTCGCAGGGACGACGCGAGCGGGAAAATGATGAGGGGTCTTCCCGCGTGGAACCCCAATAATCCTGACCCGCACAATTTAGACGATAGCACTCGTTCTCTTCCCGAGGAGGAGTTGCTATCAATGTCAACCATTAAAGAAATCATGGCGAATTTACAGCGGCGCGTTGATGAGGATGCAAAGGCGCTAACCGCGACTCTCATCTCCATTAACGACAACTTCGCGAAAAAATTAGAATCCCTCGAAGACGCGGTAAATGTTCAAGTCAGGAGTCTACTGCAGAGGCCACCCGATGCGAACTCCCCTATGGAACCATGGGGTAACGAACCGCTGTCGTCGACGCGCCATTGCGCACCTGCCCCCGGAGGACACGATGCCCCGCAGGGGGAATCACGTCACGTCCCCGAGGGGAAACGACTAAATCTAGGCAACTTGGGTCTACCAGAAGCGTATACTCAAGAAATCATGCACCGACATGGGAATCCCATCAAGGACAACCCCACGCCACACCAACCATCAGCACCAGGAGCTCCGTGTCAAGAAACTCAACCCTGCAACAGCGGGGGAGTTATGAAAATCATCGCCCCCACCTTCGGAGGGCATGATCACGAGCTTCCCTGGCAATTCCCAATCGACGTACGCGAATACCATCGCGTATTCGGGATGCGATATGACTACAAAATCATACTGTCGCAATGCTTCTCGGATCTTGCCCTCCAGTGGTGGAAGATCACGAGAAACGACATCCACTCGTGGGAATCGTTTGAACGAATGTTCGTCGAACGATTCTGGAGCGAGGATCGGCAGTACAGGGCCAAGAATAAACTAGAATACGGGTGGTTCGACCCCCTTAAGAAGGAATCCCGCTTCGGATATGCGCTCTCCTTGATCGGGCTGGCAAAAGATCTTCAGCCGCCCCTCTCGGACAAGGAAATCATTCACAAACTGAGACGACACTTCCCGGAGGAGGTGCGAATGATTGTCAGAGCCAAATGCATAGATTCCATACCTAATCTCCTCGATCTCCTGTCATCCCTCGATGAGGAAGGACCAGGAAATAAAGAGAGAGAAGGGTCGGCCCGTCCACCTCGACCACCTTACGCGGGTTTTTCCAAAGAACCCCCGCGCCATGAATCCCAGCTGGGAAACAACAAACTGCCTCGATTCGGGTACCCACGAGGCCCGCCCGATAAAGGGAAACTTCCGGATAATACACGTGACAATCGCAAGGTGATGCGAAGCCTAGAGATCGATGAGGCCCCTGAGGAGACAATCTCCGATCAATCGGACCCTCCGGACCAGGGAAACGACCAGACGTCACCTCCTCCCACTTCGCAATGAAGGAGGTGACGCTGGGCGTGGGTACAGACGTTAGGGGCGACCTCTTGGCAGAGGATACGGAGGATCGAAGATGGGCCAGAGAATGCCCCAAGGTCGCGATCCTGATCGCCGGAATCCCGGTGCAGGCCCTCGTGGACACGGGTAGCCAAGCAACGGCTATCGCATCGGACCTTTTTAATAACCATCATGCGCTCCAATCCTGCCCTCTGCTCCCACTTACAAGAACCACCGTCACCGGAGCGACGCGAGGACGTCCGACTCCGGTAACCCAACAAATATTCGCCGAAATAGAGATCCTCTCGATAAAGGTACGCCACACCTTGCTCATTGTCCCCAATCTCACGAGCCCGTGTATCCTAGGAATTGACTTCCTCATCAGGACACGCTCGGTGATCGATTTGGGGCAATATAATTTGACGCTCAACAGCAGCGAGGAGGATGGGCACGGCCATTCAATAGCAATGCAATCCACCAACCTAGCTACGCACCTACCCGATCACGGATCCATCCTCACCACCGAGGAAATCACGGACCGTGAAATCGACCTGAAGGTATCGGAAACGACCGGCCTCGGTACTAACGAAAAGGAAGACCTTAGGCTCCTTCTCGCAAAGTACAGGCGGGTCTTTGATAAAAGACCAGGTTTGCTCCTGACCTACGAACACGTGCTCAGAGTGAAGGAGCATGAACCGTTCAAAGCCATGAGCTATCCCGTACCCCTCGCCTACCGCAAAGCCGTAGACGAGGAAATACGGCTACTCATGGACCAAAAAATTATCCAGCGCTCAAGAAGTCCCTACAGTAGCCCTCTCTTAATATCCCGGAAAAAGGATGGAGGGGTCAGGCTGTGCCTGGACGCGAGGCGGATCAACCAGATCCTGGAACCGGATCCCGAGCGCATGGAGACCGCGGAAGAACTATTTCAGGAATGCCGCCGAGTCTCATTTTTGACGACCCTAGACATGCGTGCCAGTTTCTGGCAGGTTCCTCTACATCCCGACTCGAGAAAATACACCGCCTTCTCCCACCGCGGAAAAGGATATGAATTCCGCGTGACGCCCTTTGGTCTCGCCACCAGCACGGCTAGTCTGGTGAGAGGACTGGAAAAGGTCCTTCAGGGGCTGCACGACGTGACCAACTTCGTAGACGACATACTTTGCACCTCCGAGACATTTAAGGAACACCTCGAATGCCTCGAGGAGCTCTTCCAACGATTCTTGGAACATGGACTAACCCTCAGCCTCGAAAAATCCTATTTCTGCAAGCAGGAAACGAAATTTCTGGGGCACATCCTGTCCAGAGACGGGATAAGACCGGACCCGGACAAGGTCGAAGCCATACGAGCCTTCCCTGCTCCGAGAAATCTCAAACAACTCAGGGGTTTCCTTGGGCTTATCAACTACTATAGTAAATTCACCAAGGAACACAGCGAAGCAACGGCGCCCCTCCTCCACCTGCTACGTAAAGGTGTAAAATGGCAATGGGGGGAGAAGGAGGATAATGCCCTAGCAAATATCAAGACAAAATTTTGTGCGAGCGTAATACTGGCGTACCCCTTAAAAAACCGTCCGTTCTACCTACAGACGGACGCCAGTGACCTTGCGCTCGGAGCCGTACTTTACCAAAAATCTGACAATGAGGAAAACATGGTCCTACACTTCGCAAGCCGCACCCTAAAGGGAGCAGAAATACGCTACACCGTCACGGAGCGCGAACTGCTGGCAATCGTGTGGGCTCTCACCAAATTCCGGACGTACCTACTGGGGTCCCCGGTGATAGTCGTGACGGACCACGTAGCCCTAACCTTTCTCAAAGAATGCCGACTGTCTCACGCACGGCTTACCCGATGGGCCCTTGCTATCCAGGACTACAACCCCACGATAGAATTCTGCGAAGGAAAAAAAAACCTTGTCGCGGATCTCCTGAGTCGCCCTGACACAGAGCACGCAAAGGAACATGTCCGGATAGCCGCGCTGGACGAAGATCAGGTGGAGGCCCTAACGACGACCGTAGCCCGCATCAAGGATTTGCAAAGGGGCGATCCGGCGTGCGTCAAACTCATAGGGCAGGCCGAGCAAAACCCTAAACTCATCCTCCGGGACGGTCTCCTCTTCAAGACAGCGAAAGGGACCGAAAGGGTTTGGGTGCCTGCTGCGGGAGTACGTGAGCTCATATTGAACTGCCATACCACCTACGGCCACGCGGGGGCAAAGAAGTGCCACCTGATGCTAAAAGAAGATTTCTATTTCCCGCGATTCCATCACATAATCCGTCAAATCCTGGCTAGCTGTGACAGCTGTCAGCGTAATAAAATCTACACCGTAGGAAGCTTCGCGGATCAGCAAAATATCTTGCCCTCCAGACCCCGTGAACTGGTTTCTTTGGACTACTACGGTCCGCTTCCAAAAGGACGATACGGCCTGATGTACATCTTGGCAGTCATCGACGTATTCTCCAAAATCACGCGCCTGTATGGTTTGCGTAAGGCCACCACCGATGCCACGTGGAACGTGCTGGCGGACGATTACTTCCTGAAGTTTGGGAAACCCGAGGCTATCCTAAGCGACCAAGGGACCCAATTCACATCGAAGAAATGGGAAGCCTACCTGCGCGGGAATGGGATAAGGAGGATATGGACCTCCATACGTCACCCACAAGCCAATCCGGTCGAAAGAACGAATCGTGAACTGTCCCGATTTTTCCGTACCTTACTCAGAGGGAAACACAACGAATGGGTCAAATGGCTACCCGTCGTCGAGGAGTGCATCAATATGACGCATCACGAATCCACAGGGTTCACGCCGTGGGAGTTGCACTTCGGAACGGAGGTAAATCGCCCCTGGCAGAAGGTCCTGCGCAAGCATCAAAAGACGCCGATGCCACACGAAAACCTCATACTGACGGCGTCTGAACGAATGCGGAAAGTACGAAAGAAGCAAGCGGATAAGACCAACCAACTGCATCGGACGACGGAATATCAAGTAGGAGACGAGGTACTTGCACGAGCTCTCAACGTCTCACGACCAGCAGTGTGCCTGATCGCGAAATTCCTACCGATCTACGAAGGGCCCTACGTTATTTCGCGGAAAATTCACCAGTCGTCGTACATCCTAAAACACGCAGGAAGCGACAAGGAGCGAGGACTCTTTCACCACAGCGATTTGCGCCCCTATCGGCGACACACGGAATACCCCCTCTCCTAGGATACCGATCGGAAAGAAGATAAGCGCGAGCACGACCAAGCCTACCTCAGTTCACGATAGATCATGGACAAGGCTACACAGACGCGCAGTGATTGGGAGGGCCACGAGATTACCCCGCGACCCTACACACCCGCGGAGACGGGGAAGCGGAACGCGCATCGCCCTCTAACCGGGAAGAGCCGCCAGGCACAGACGGAGCCGTGGTACTTCCAATACTTGGAGGAGGACGAAGCGCGACAGCGAGAGGTGATGGGGATACTCGAAGGGACGCCGAGCCGGTTCGAGCCCGGAACCTCCAAAATAAAGAAAAAATTCATGGTCCCCACACCTCCGGCGCCACCGCCCACTCCAGTATGGAAGGTACCGGCTCGCGAGGGTCCGCGAGCGGTACGCACCGCCGAGGGAATGCGCATCCTTTGGGGACGGCGACGCACGGCAACCAGGCCGGACATCAAACGCCCTGCCGACGACCCCGCCATCGAGGAGGCGTGCACTCGAAAGAGTGCACGGGGTCGTCTCTCCACCGGGAATAGGCGTTAAGGTCGTCGCCCCCTCGAGAAGGGTACACCGACCTTGGAGGGGCCATGTAACGGTTCGGCTATAGAGGTAAGCCACCGTCACACAAAATACGATAGCGTCTGAACATTCCCGAGACACCTGCGTATTTCTGGCCAGCGTTCTGAGCAACCGGCCATGCCGCCGGCAAGGCGTGTCTCTCACGTCAAGAAATCGGAGCGAGCCGCGACGCCTCGCAAGGGGCCCCGCCCACTGCGAGGAACGAGACTTCCGCGGACTCGCGGAAATTACCACCTTCCGCCGAATTGCTCGTCCCCGTACTCCGGGACCATGCCCACAATATCAAGAACATGACCAATTCTCTTCATGACGCCTCTTCACACCGCATGCTCGCCTAATATCCGAGAGAGTGATATCGGGTATACTTTGTCCCTCGAGATGAGTACAATGAGACAAGGTCCTCAAACTAACGAAAGCAACCAACCCCACCATCGGAGTGTTCCTCGGCGGAGTGATTTCCCACCTAGATCTCAAACGTCGCGGGAGAAATGGAATTTCTCCTCGCGGCCCTCAGGCTATTTAAGGGCGAGCATGAGCCAGAGCGACACTCTGTCGCAAATTCTCTCATCATACTACGTGGAGTCAACAGGATCCGTCATCGCGGATCTCAGGATGGAGGCCTTGCTGCCGTTGCCCTGGCCCTCATCCTAGAACGACCTCAGCTTCGGGATAGATACACTATTCTCTTGGGAAGCCCCAGCATTGCGCTGGAAGTCCTACCTCGAGAATAGTGTCTTCGTGGTGATTGCTAGACAGGGAACTCTTACTTAACATCGATCCGTTGTCCCTTCGACAATTGGATCATTATTCCACTCAACTCACGCGATCTACTCGAAGTGTACAGCCAGGAAGGTGCCGGACGCGCCTTGCTGTACACCGAGGCCCATTCACAACCGGCTTCTCCGGTTTTTCGTCCTCCTTGCTTGGCACCAAGGAGGCCAGCCGTCCCTTCCGGACGGCCCCGCTATGTGCACTCGGGGGGATTAATTCCACCTCGAGCCAGCACATTATTGTACGCTAGAAAACTAGCGCGTAAGCTACACGGGTTGGCAACCGTGAGCTTTGTTGCACTTTGCAACTAGTGCCAACCAATTGTAACGCCATATAGTAACCGATCTCAGTAAATTCACGGGCTATCGCATTCTGTTACAGAAGCGACCCCGAATCCGGCGCAAAGCGTGCACGGCGACGCTCGCGGTTTGTGCGAGCGCGAGCGAGAGAGCGAACGAACGAGAGCGAGAGAGCACGCACGAGAAACACGTGCGCGCGACACCTCACCGAATCTCCCTGTCTTCGTCTCACTAACACGACCGCGCTTCTCGCAAAACGCTCCTCATCCCGGTAAACGCTGTTACTCGAAATTAACCTTTTCAAAATCCAAAAATAACACATTAACAAAGATTTGTTCTCCTTCTCAATCATATCATCCGAAAATCCGAAACATCAACTGCCGATGATGACGGATTCTGACAGGTGTCCCTGAGACCCTCAAAACCACTGAGGCATCTCCTAAAAAACCTTCAAAATCCTTATCATCAATCCCGGCACACGTCGTGTACATCGTCCTTCAGGAGGCTACGGGAATCCCCTATTAAAATCTTACGGCGGAATATTCGCCGTGCTACGTCGTTTTCCTCGGTAAACGAGGAAACACGAACAAAAGCAATCGCGATAAAACGCGAAACGTTTCAATATATATATATATATATATATATATATATATATATATATTGTGACCGCAAAATCGAGGGAGCTGGGGGAAAAGGACCGAGAGAGTCACAAAACTCCCCTCCGCCCGTCTCGACAACTTATATAGGGCGCCAGCCGAAAATCGGCTTGTCGGGATGAGAAAAGGGAACGCAGTGTCCGGCCAAACTGCAGCCTCGTGAATAAGGTAGAGGGGATGGGTCAGGTGTCAATCACGCGCGGCAAGAAAAATTTATCGTCAGTGAATTTATTCTACCGTTCGTTAACAATTTCCCCTCCTTCGCAAGGAACACGGGACAAAAACCAAGAAACAGAATTAAATACAATACGCGCGAAATCTCGCGAGACAGTTACTCTTGCGCACACACACACACACCAATTCCGACCGGGACCTACACCCACGCACAATCTACGTCGAGCTCGTTTTGGCCCCTCCTCTCTCTCCCCTACCGGCCACACTAAAATTTAAAAACCGGACCCCCGCTAATCGGTTACCCGGCCGAGCGTTAAAATAAAGAAAGAAATATCCCGGGAAAATTACCCCGGTCGTTACTTACGTGGACGTCGATGCTCGGCAACCTCTCCCCCGCGACGAAGCCGGGAAAATCCCCACACTGGCGAAAGGGGCACCCGGTAGATATTGTTAAGGTAGACGGGAGCCCGCACGGGTTCGAACCCGCGACCCGATGATAAACGGGAGGCTAGTTCTCCGTGAAGATGTCCCGACTTGAGGGCAATCTCTCCCCCTTTCCCCTTGCACAAGCCTCGCCGCAGGCCAAGGGATCACCAAGGACGACACGTCCCTATTTTTGCAGTCACACATTCACTCACACTTTTTACAGACTAATCGAGCCGAAGCTCGTCGCAAAACGGGATTGAGCTTCCCGCGCGCAACCACGACACAATTTCTCGACACTACGCGCTAGCTACGTACGACGAGGTTCGAAAATTACGGGAACGCGACAGAGGCCGTGGCCACGGTAAAGATGCGCGAGATCGTGAGCCGACCATACGGCCGAAAATTACCCGGATTGTTGCCGAAGGCATGGCCAAGCTCACCGGTTGCGTAATTCGGTCGTTTCCCATTGTCCCGGCCCACGTCCGTCCGGCTCGACACCTCGCAGGAAGCTAACGTAAAAGCCGGCCGACGTGCGAGAAGCGTACCCCCCACCTTTGCTTTAGTTTCTGTTCTTATGATTACACCAGAGAGGACAGGCCCGTATCGAATAATTTTCGGGAGTGTGCTTATCGATCAAGCGTGGATTTCGAATCCTCAACCTCCCGTAACGGAAGATGAAAAGTCCGCTCTTCTCGCGGGCCGTATTTCATGTCCTAGTGGAGCCGCGTCCTTCCCTGGAGGATGTTTCGTAACGGTCGACCTGGGCGACGACGGGAATAAGGACCGCGGCCGACGCCAGACTTATTATCGGCTGAGGGTGTGCATTCGGCTCCTGTCCAGAAGAAACGGAAGAAGTGAAAGGGGGGGGGGGGGGGGGGGCGTGAATCACGGCCCTGGGCAGGTCATTTTCGCGGGAATCTGCGTCCTTCCGAACGTTTGACCATAGTTGGGCCACCGCCTCTTCCCGATCTTTGGCCTTGGGAGAATGTTTGGCCTCGCTATCTTTCCCTCCCGCTCTTCCTGGCCGTTGGTACCTTGGCTCGTGTGAGCCAGACGTTGAGGTGGCGAAAATAAAGGAAACAAACAGAATATTAGATCAAAATCCTAACGTCGCTTAGAGAACCCTACGGAATCATGTCGTGATCGCGATGACGGCCCCGAGCCGGAGGACGGTTTTGCTGCAGCCGCCACCATGCCAGGCGGGTCAGCGGAGTACCAAAAAAAAACACGTTACAATATATATATATATATATATATATATATATATATATATATATATATATATATATATATACACATCAGAACAATATATGTTTTCACACATTATTGGATTGCGTCATAATACCGGATGCAATAACATAATTCATAGCCCAGACAAAATATATTTATTAATTTTGCAATCGTCTGCAAATTATACATTCTTGAAGTTAAAAAATCTATTATACTTGGCATCGCGTAACGCTCGCGAAGAGCGCGAGTGCGAGAAAGAGCGCTGAGAAGCAGAAACTGATTTTTCTTCCCGACGCTTCGTATAACGAGAATAATACCATTTAAATCATGCTCTCTAATGGAAGAATTTACCGATCGAACGACTGATCTACACGTTTAACTTCTTTCTTTTATTGAAAGAGCCGCTCGATTAAAGCTTCTCGAATCAGGAAACCCTCTCTAGGCTGCCAATGTGGGGGTTGACCCGGGATTACTTCTTCCTCGTCGATTGGATCTTCTTCCAGAAGAATGTTATCCAGAGTAAGGGATAAATTGTGCAAGACAGCACACGCTACGCCTATCGTGGTACTGCATATTAATTTTGTGGCAAGGCCTTTCGATAGGCATGGAAATCTGCGTTTCCATATTCCAAATGTCCTTTCAACGACTTGTCTTGTCCTTTGTTGTACAATGTTGTAGCTATTTGGAATTAAAAAGTTGCAGAATCAATTTTTTTGCATCCATCTTTTAACGATTAAAGTAATCTTTCTCATGTATACCTTCGCTCTGCATCTGTCAGAGGATTTCCCAGGGGTGTAAGCAAAAACGGAAGGCAAGGATATCCAGCATCTCCAACAAGCGCTCCGGTTAGCTGCCCCTCATAATATTTCATATAAAGCCTAGAATTTTGAAAAATTCGGCTGTCGTGCTGGCTTCCGGGCCATTCTGGGACGATATCCAAAAATTCCATGCGCGGACCTACTACAGCCTGTATGATTAGAATTTTAGATGGTTCTTATTCACAAACAGATATAATCGCAATCCTGTGGACTCCATTAGCAATGTGTATAAAATATACCTGGACATTTAGCGAAAAATATCCCTTGCGATTTCTGTAGACTTCTTGAATGTTTTCGAATTTTGTATGTGATAAGCGTATGTGAGTACAGTCGATAGCGGCGTCAATTGCAGGAAGACCGATGCCGTCTCTGTTGACTCCAAGTTGCCGAAAAAGTTGCCGATTTTCTAATCGAGTTTCTTCTGACATTGGCATTTTAATAACGGTGAACATTTCAGCCGCAAGTAACGTAGAAATCCTAAATATTATCCTTGACACTGTTGATTGTGACACAGATATCAAATCTGCATTGAGGAGCTGCACAGAATAATGTATAATTATAAATTACTTGTTATAACCAGCGAATATAATATTATGAATTATTTTTTGTTACCACCAAACTAGATGTACAGTTTGCGGAAACAAGACTTACCTGAAAATTTGCCGTAGCGTAGAATCGCAGACAAATTAACAATTGAAATTCTGCTGAAATTGGTAGTCCACGATTATTAACTTTAAGTAAATTATTTCGGATCCTGGGTAATATCCCATGTATGATGCTATGTTTAGACAACCGAAAAAGTCGTTTAAATTCAGTTTCGCCATAGAACTCGAATGGATTCTGGCCGTCTCGCATGTATCGTTTTGGAGTACGCGGGATTTGTTGAACATTTTCTTCTTCAGATGATTCGTCCGAATCCGTATAATCCATGTTATCCGTATTATACAGATTCAGCAAATCGTTGAAATGGGACATTGCAATAATTCGATTGATTGCGTAGTCCAAAATTCCCGATTTACTTATTCACTGCATTTCTAACCTCAATTACCACTTTCACATGTACCACATAACAACTTGGACTCGTTTATTTTATATAATGTCACCACAGTCCAACAATACAAAAACACCGGTTTTGTACATTCCGAATTTCGTTGATTAATTAAGGGCACTTTTTTTGAAAGTCAGTTTGTACATCTGCATACAGCTTTTGATATGCGAGAGATAAATGAGACGCTGCTTAAGACGACTCGAACCACGTCTTGGTCAAGACCATCTTATTTACGGTCTATTTCTCCAAATAAGCATGTCATAATTGACTATGAAACCTTGCACTATTGAGACATTGCTTATTTTGAACAAGACTGGACTATGAAACTTGGAATAAGCAAGAGTTTTATGAGATGATCTTCGTTAAGACTATCTTATTTGTCGCGTCTTATTAACCGACTATGGAACTACAGCGCTATCTTGAGACACGTTCTGAGACCATCTTAGTTGACGATTGTCTTAAGATCTGACTATGAATACCGCCCATAATATGATATCCGGCGACATCCATAGACCGAAGACTTTCACAGCATTTGAGTTTCGCTGGAATTGTTTGGGTTTGTTTGGGATTTTCACAGTTTTGGTGAAATGTGTGTGGGTGTGGTTGGGTGCGCACCCAAACAAACTGGGTGTGTTTGGGTGCGCACCCAAACAAACATTTATAATACGTTTGAAGACATTCGTGAGGGATTCGAGGACGCTTAAGAGACTTTCAAATATATTCGCGAGAGGATTGAAGACGTTCAAGAGGCTTTCGAAGACGATCAGAGTTCTTCGACGACATTCATAATACGATCTCCGGCGACATCCATAAACCGAAGACTTTCACGGCGTTTGAGTTTCGCTGGAATTGTTTGGGTTTGTTTGGGATTTTCACAGTTTTGGTGAAATGTATGTGGGTGTGTTTGGGTGCGCACCCAAACAAACTCAAACACATTTCACCAAAGGCTCTCAAGTGTCTTCGAACCCCTCATGAATGTCTTCAAACGTATTATGAATGTCGTCGAAAATCTCTAGAACGTATTCGAAAAGTATCTTGAACGTCTTCAAACCCCTCGTGAATGCGTGCGAAAATCTATGAAACGTCGTCGAACCCCTCATCGATGTCTTCAAACGTATTATGAATATTGTCAAAGATCTCTTGAATGTCTTCGAAAGTCTCTGAACGTTTCCGCACCCCTCGTGATTGTCTTTGAAAGTCTCTCAAGCGTCTTCGAACCCCTCATGAATGTATTCAAACGTATCATGAATGTCGTCGAAAGTCTCTTGAAGGTATTCAAAAGTTTCTTGAACGTCTTCAAACCCCTCGTAGATGTCTTCTAACGTAATATGAATATTGTCAAAGATCTCTCGAATGTCTTCGAAAGTCTCTGAACGTCTTCGCACCTCTCGTGAATGCCTTTGGAAGTCTCTTAAGCGTCTTCGAACCCTTCATGAATGTCTTCAAACGTATTATGAATGCCGTCGGAAGTCTCTGAAACGTGTTTGAACCGCTCGTGAATGTCTTTGAAAGTCTCTCAAGCGTCTTCGAACCCCTCATGAATGTATTCAAACGTATTATGAATATCGTCAAAAGTCTCTTGAACATATTCGAAAGTTTCGTGAACGTCTTCAACCCCCTTGTGAATGTCTTTGAAAGTCGCTAAAACGTCATCGAACCCCTCGTCGATGTCTTCAAACGTAATATGAATATTGTCAAAGGTCTCTTGAATGTCTTCGAAAGTCTCTGAACGACTTCGCACCTCTTGTGAATGCCTTTGAAAGTCTCTTAAGCGTCTTCGAACCCTTCATGAATGTCCTCAAACGTATTATGAATGCCGTCGAAAGTCTCTGAAACGTCTTCGAACCCCTCATGAATGTATTCAAACGTATTATGAATGTCGTCGAAAGTCTCTTGAACATATTCGAAAGTTTCTTAAACGTCTTCAAACCCCTCGTGAATGATTTTGAAAGTCTCTAAAACGTCACCGAACCACTCATCGATGTCTTCAAACGTATTATGAATATCGTCAAAGATCTCTTAAACGTCTTCGAAAGTCTCTGAAGGTCTTCGCACCTCTCATGAATGTCTTCAAACGTCTCATGAACGTAATCGAAAGTCTCTTGAATGTCTCACGAACATCTTCAAACCTCTCATGAGCGTCGTAGAAAGTCTCTTGAAACTCTTTGAACCTCTCATGCATGTCTTCAAACACCTTATGAATGTTTTCGAAAGTCTCTTGAGTGTTGCTAAACGTCTTATGAATGTCTTCGGACAAGGCCCTCGTGAAAGTCTTTGAAAGTCTCTCCTAAGCGTTTTTGAACCCCTCATGAATGTCTTCAAACGTATTATGAATGTCGTCAAAAGTCTGTTAAACGAATTCGAAAGTTTTTTAAACGTCTTCAAATCACTCGTGAATGTCTTTGAAAGTCTCTTAAACGTCTTCGAACCCCTCATCGATGTCTTCAAACATATTATGGATATTGTCACAGATCTCTTGAACGTCTTCGAACCTCTCATGAATGTCTTCAAACGTCTTATGAACGTTTTCGAAAGTCTCTTGAACGTCTCACGAACACCTTCAAACGTCTCATGAACGTCGTAGAAATCTTTTGAAACTCTTTGAACCCCTCATGCATGTCTTCAACGTGTTATGAATGTTGTCGAATGTCTCTTGAATGTCTTCGAATATCTTATGAATGTCTTCGGAAGTCTCTGGAACGTCTCACGAACGACTGTCGAAAACTTTCAAATGCCTCGCAAACTTCCAACAAACGGCTCACGAACATCTATCGAACGTATACCGATGAATGTATTCGATCTTCATTGAGCGATTATATTACTTTATTTGCAATCAAATTCCATACAAAAAAAATGAGTTTCACATTCGAAAATAATATTTTATTCAGGTGCACAATCCGATATCAGATGATGCTGACATAACTAAGTACGGGGTGAGGAGAATAAAAAGTACATAATGTTACATTTCTTTTATTTGCACGAATCTTTATGATTCAATCACCAATTAAAGATTTTAAATACATTTTCTAGGCACAATTGTTTCAATAGCATATTCACATCGTAGAGTAGAACTTCCATCTAATTTACTTCAGACATCCATATCGTCAAAGTCTATATTCAGCGACTCAATAAATAGCTCAGTTTTCATATTTAGTTTATCAGCTAGCCATTTTCGTTTTTCATAACCCTTAACATATACAATTGCACACATGTCGTCTTCCGTTGACCCTTCAACTGCAGCTGTTATTAAACCTTCAGTCACGCTATATGGAACGTTTCCATAGGCCCACTTTGGACCATTGCGAATCAACCATGATGCTTCGTATCTCTCGGAATTTTGCTGATCTATACAATTTTACCCATAATATCGGTCAATGAACAATATCCAACAACGCGATCGTGTAAGATTAAAACAATAAGCAGTCGTATTCGGTGGTGAATCTTCTTTGCATTTAAACTCTATTCAGACATCTACGGCAGCATTTTTACAGCATCGTTCGGATGCGATCAATCTTTATCCGCGAGAGGGCCGCTACATTAAGACTTGGCGATGGTTAATAAAGAACGATCACTATTGCAGTCGTAATGGTATTTACGAAATCGAGAGTTCATATTGAACAAAATTCCGAAACTTTTTTCAAGTCCAAATGCGAGTCCTCCTGAGAAAAGAATGCTGAATTGACATAAGGTTAACACTTGTGAGTTTGCAGTCGGTGAATAATATAATGTCCTTTGCCATAGATTATCTTTTTTACCAGCATTGGTGCCATACCACCATTGGTGCCGCACCAATTACATACATTGGTTTCTCTAGTTGCGAGGCAGCTTTTACGGTCCATGATTGATATTATGATAGCGATTCGTCATATGAAAAGCACATGTGGTTATCAATACTAAATACTTCATGATATTGATACATATCCTCTGCTACGTTCTTCTGATCAGTCTTTGCACACTCTCATCTTCTCCCTATCATTAGTCAAAAACACTCCAAATAGGCACTTTCAATTAATGGATGTCATGCTTTCCGACTGGAGTTTATGATTTGGCGCCACTTATTGGTATTATTTGTTAGTCGGATGGGGCAGTGCTCTAGTGCTCCACAATCGATCTCATGTGATTGCAGTTTATCCTTTTATCTAAAGTAATGCAGACACCTGTGAAATAATGGATTGTTGTTTAAATCGTCTAGCGCA
Source organism: Ophion ellenae (assembly GCA_963210295.1). Lineage (NCBI taxonomy): Eukaryota > Metazoa > Arthropoda > Insecta > Hymenoptera > Ichneumonidae > Ophion > Ophion ellenae. The sequence continues at coordinate 9,799,370 of OY723388.1, forward strand.
TATGACGATATAGTAATTGTGTTAACTTCATACACCGATGCCATATTTATATTTGTTAGTGGTTGCCTCTGTTCTGCGCTCACGAGGCTTGACAGGTTCTTTATCTATGTAATATGTCATACATTGTTATCTTCGGTATCTTGTATGTATAGCAAATTGATATGCTTTTCTTCTTTTTATGTTGAGCCACGCGTATCGGAGCAATGTCTTCTTCGGTGGGACACACATTAATGGATAAATTGTTTTTAAGCACCATTTTTGTAAAAATTTGACCTATAGTTATTGAGAATCCAATATTCGATAGATTGAATACTGTTGAATAATGCATGTAAGAAGATCCGTGGTCACTGTTTTGTTCAGCTGGGTATAAAGCTGTCACTGTCACCAATGCGAAACGTGTATTATCCCTTGATTGCACATTAATTGGAGCCCTCATAATTATCATTTCCCTTGGCAATGAGATATAAGATTAAACGCATATTGATTTATACTTCCTTACATTTATTGTAAGATTCCGTATTTTTCGTCTAGCTTCCACGTTGTTGAAATTCATCGAGCAGGGGTCAAAGTATAAACCATCACGCGTTCAAGTCGAGTTCTCGCCACATTAACCCATCACCGCTGTGCCCTGCACCGATGCATATAAAATGCCTGTACATGGAATACTTCAATCCTTCCAGATGCGGTATTTGGCCTATCAATGACTATTGATGTGTAGTTGATAATCATTGGCGCTTAATTCGTCTTTGCGTTTTCAGTACTTCGATGAACTCGACGATCTGTATCTCCCACACAGCAAATTCGTCGCTCGAACTTCAGAGCGTGGCTTGGTTGTGCAAGATTTCTTTTGATGGTTTATTGTTGTTCTGCATATTAACGAGTTGAAAAGTCTTGCCAGAGAGATATGTGAACTCACTGCTTCATTCAAAGTGTGGGCACTTTTGAGCGCTGCCGATGATTAAAAATGGTCTCCCGTCAGAAAATATTTTTGTCGTTCCCTTCTAGCTCGGAAAATGTAATAGTTTTTTAATATCACGTTGATATCTTTTACCGTGGAAAGCGTGAAAAATAAATACATACACAGAACGAGCCGGTCGGGGTTCAACGGGAGCAAAAAAGAAAAGTATTTTTGTGAGTATTCCAGACCGCGAGTGCATCTATGCTCAAATGGTGCATGCAGTGGGTACAGCGCTCGAAGCCTAAAAGAAAATACTCCACCCATAGATCCACTAAGTTGATCGTTTTGTAATAAATACCTCGTTTTCGTATGTGTTTTGGATCGCCAAGACGTTACTTGAGCGGAATGTTATTTTTTCAAAATGTTCCCTATGCTCAGAGGCTGACTTCGAACGTCGACGAACAAAAAAAATGCCTTAATAATATGGCTGATTTGGTAAGAACTGTATAGCCTCAAGTGTCACTTGTATAGGTTTGATGTTGCTCTGCGAAGAGCCCTATGATTCGTGACAGGCTGGGCTTCATAAATACTGGACCACGCGGCAATATATATTAAATACTCTAAGATGCTCTTTATAATACGCCAGTTCAGTCTCCATAACCTAGACGCTGTTCTGTAGAGATCGCGAAAGTCAATGATTGGCGAGCCTGGCCAGCTTTCACCTCCACGAGTGCACACTTTTCTGGAGAAAAAAACTTTTCGTTTATACCCTGCCCAGGATGCACCATCTTGCACGGTTTTTTTTCTACAAGTCCCAACTAATGTTAAAAACTATGTACACATCCTGTTGGTCATCCCCCACCCTACTATAAACCTATGAGGATCCAGAAATAGAAATCCGAAGAAGGACATTGAAGTGCTTGCACATGATGACATGGAACTGGCCGATATGGACAGTGATACGGAATCATTTGAAAGTGGATTGGGTGATGCCTCAGATCAGGGAGCCCCTTATGTGTGTGAAATCATAGTGGACCAGCAGCAAATAAATCGGTTGAACCGGGGTGTCATGGGCTGTGTAAACTACGAATATCTCACCGAAAATGATCGGGCGAAATTTTGCGTGTCGTGCTACTTTGATATGCGGGGCGCGGTTGATCGACTAATTGACAGATGTGGCCCCTTCAGCGAACGCTTTAACAACATCCAGGGGATATTTTGTACCAACTGTGGCGGGCCGACTCACCAAGTTTCAATGCGCGACACGTGCCCCACCTGCCTGAACTGATACTGGGTCGATGGTTCGTATTATCTTTAGTATGATTCAAAATATGATTATGTTTGATAGATTAATAAGATGCATGATTTGTTATGTTCCAGGATAACGGATCCGCTGCAGATATTTAAAATAAAATAATTTAAAACAATGAAAAACAGACAAACACACACACATGTCACGTCCCGTAAATTTTTGATGTTTTGTTTATTAGTTTCCATTATTTTTTATCTTTTATCAACGGGTTTAATATTCATTACTTTCCGACGACTCCGTCGCCTCGTGTCTCTGTGCGGTGTCGTGTGTGAAACGCCGACGGTGCGACCGGATGTACCCGATCGAATTCCGCTGATCGAGCATCGCCTGATCCGCGGGGTTCGACCGTGGGACTCCGGAAGCGAACAAGTTTCCGTGGACGTTGCCAAAAACCCCACCGTTTGCTCCTGAAGTCGGAGAAAACTCCTAGTAACAGCAGTCCTCGCGGCGGTGTAGTAAGTCCAGGCCTTAGACCCGGTGGACCCGCACAGCCACGTCCGTCTTTACTAGTAACGTAGTTAAATTGCGACATACTCGCGGCGGTGTAGTAAGACCTGGGTAGCGAACCGGCGGACCCGCATAGAGACATTGATCGTTACTTTAGGAAACCATTTTAATCATACAAATTTTATTCTCTAAAATACCAATAAACTATCGAGCCAGTGATAAAGGTGCGGGGCCTACATTGAAGCCCCGAACAAAATAGACGACACATAAGTTCAGCGTGCAGTTTGCGGGAGTAAAACGCGGGGAGATTTTCCTCGCGGAAGAGCGTGAAGAGTGATTGAGTGAGAGAGAGAGAGAGAGAGAGAAAGCGACGCGGGGGAAACTGTCCCCGCGTAAAGGCGCGACTACCCGCAAAGATGTAAGTAGGATATCCACAATATAGTAAAATATCATTTACAAACATTTACCCCTAAATACCTATTGTTAGATTTGTTCCCCCACTCCCATTTCCTCAGAAGAGTTTGCCGGGCCCGTATGGGACGTGCGGCTATCCCTTCTACTTTAAAGAAATTATATTGACGAACCCAAAGGTAAAATAAACATAAAATAAAATCGTCTCTTCTGAACGTAACAAATTGGTGGCAGCGGTGGGATACCCGCCTGCACTGTGCAAACTCAATTGTGGAAATTGGAATATAACGGATAGGTGGAAAATTATTCGTATTAAATTGTCAAAATTTTAAATTCGTATTTCGTCGGTAAATCCCCGATCTGAGTGTCGAATTTTCCGTTCTTTCCGTTTACGAATAAAACATAATTAATCAAAATGGTTGACGATCCTCGCGATGGCAGTCCCGGGGCCGGCGCGGGATCTAGTCGTGCGGGACCTGACGGCTCGCTTAACGAAACCGTAACACTCGCCGACCTGTCGGTCATACTTAGCGGCATCAACCTGACAAACAGGTTGGTGTCAATTGCGGAATTCGACGGCACATCAACTCCCCTCGGTGACTACTTACAAAACATCCAGAATGCAGCTGCATTCGTACCCCCGTATCGAATGCCCGAATATGTGACCGGGGTACTAAGTAGATAACGTGGTGAGGCGCGTACCTGTGTCGAGGGTCAAAATATTCGATCAGTCAGAGAACTAACGACCGCGTTGCAGGACGGATTAACTCACCGTCGGAATTTCAACTCATGTTTCGATAGACTCTACGGGTTACGTTTAAAGCAAGGTGAGACACCCCGGTGTTTATACCTCCGAATTCTCCGGCTAATGAGCGTTGCTCGAACCGCCTGGAAGGGAGAATTGGCGAGTGAGGCCTCTGCGATGAACGTTGACCCGATCGCGACGCTGGCCCTCGAATCTTTCCGTCAAGCGTTACCCTCGCGACTAAATCAACTACTCTACATCGCGAAACCAAAATCTCTCCGAGAAGCGCTTGAAATGGTAGAGGATCTATCCTCGGACTCGCTAGCCGGGACGGTAGAGCCAAAGTGTGGGGAACGACCGCGAACCCCAGTCGGCGATGCACCCGCGTTAATCGCCAGAACGGAGACAAAACCAAGAGATTCGCGTTCGTCTTCCCCCGCGTCCCGCCCTGAGTCGGGACGGGAGCGGCAAAAAGAGCCAGCGCTCCGATTCAGTAGTCCTGGAAGGTGGGAACATTTTCGACCCTCGGGAATACTGAAGCACCGAGATGATTCGCCGGCTAGATTAAATCGACCAAGGTCGCCCGATGACCGAGGTGGATGCGAGCGACGCTATTGTTGCTTGTGCGGTTCAGGTTGTGAGTGCTGCGCTTGGAACCAGCGAACTCCTACTCAATATCGCAAAGGCGGTGGCTGTATCCATCGGTACTGCTGTGCCTATACCGGTGGGTGCAATTGCTGTCCTTGGACCCCCACCACCCAAAAATATACCTGCGGCGAACGCTCAACATCATCGCCCGTCGCGGATCAGCGTGGCCCGCCACCCCAGAGTCCCGAGCCTTTAAATTCGAAAGGGGCTCGTTGTCCGGACACGGCGAGCCAGCCCGCCTTTACCACCCACGACAAACGCACAGTAAAATTTCAAGACAGACGTTAATACGGGAATATCCCCCATCCGACTCCAAAAACGGGACAAAAGATTCCTCGTCAGAAACCGAGGACGAGATAGAGTCTCCGGTTGTTACACTATCTGCACCGGAGCTTGTCAATGGAGTCCAGAAATTTTATTGTGTTTCCGGGTCGAGTTTAAATTTCATCAAACTTCGTGCCCTCCGTGATAACGTCACGTATGACCCCGCGAAATCGCGTGAATATGTCGGTCCTACGAACGGAAAGGCGTGGTCGTTGGGGATGGTAAAATTAACGATAAATGATCAACCCCATACCTTTCACGTTGTCGAGGAATTCGTGACAGAAAGCAACGGTCTGCTCGGTAGACCCTTTATGCGCCGCGAAAAGGCCAAGCTGTCGTTTCGTCATAATGTTCTCGTGATGACGAGTGATCCTATTCGTCCCCGACCGTTTTTAACAAGCGGCTCGCCGCAAACGATCTCCTCGCCGAGTAAGAAAATGTTTACCATCAAAGCTCGGACACGGAAACCCTTGGCAGTCGCAGTCACGAATCCGGACCTTCGTGAGGGTTATTTGCCACGAATCGAGACTGAACCAGGGTTATACATCGGCAACGGTCTGGTATCCCAAAAGAACGGGATATGTCATGTTCTTGCGATAAATACGTTAACTCATGACGTAGACATCGAGGTCACACCGCAGGAAATACTGCCCTTCGAATATTGTCAGATTGTTCCAAGCGAGGACAGTGGTTCGTCAGACGACGAAACATTGCCGCCGCTGGATCGCATTGCGGCAGTGCTGGAAGCTTTGCGCTTGGACGGGCTGAATGACGTCGAACGTTCTCACGTCCGTCGAATCGTGGAAGAAGATCCTATGCGACTTAATTTGCCTGGCGACAAACTACCCAGCACAAGCCTCGTTGCACACCGGATACCAACGGAAAATGATTTGCCAGTGAATACTCGCCAATACCGATTCCCTTCCATTCATCGACGCGAAGTCGAAACACAAATCGGCAAAAAACTCGAGAATGGAGTAATCATACCATCGCAATCTCCGTATAATTCTCCGGTATGGATTGTGCCCAAGAAATCTGACTCTCAAGGTCGGCCGAGGATGCGGATGGTGATAGACTTCAGGAAACTGAACGAGAAAACTATCTCCGACGCCTACCCACTACCAAATATATTTGATATATTGGAACAGGCGGGCGAGGCTCAGTACTTCTCGACTTTCGATCTGGCGAGTGGTTTTCAGCAAATTCCAATGGATCCGCGTGATAGAGCCAAGACCGCCTTTTCGACACCGAACGGCCATTATGAGTACGTTCGTATGCCCGAGCGTTTGAAGAACGCACCCGCGACTTTGCAGCAATTGCTGCAAAGTCGCGGGTGCGTTCTTCAAACGCTCGGGCATACGATGTATAGTGTACTTCGAGGTCTCCAAGGTGCCGAATTGTTCGTTTACCATGACGATATTGTTGTATTCGCTCGATCGTTGGAGGAACACGGCGCAAAAAGTTCGTCGATTAATGGCTCGGTTGCGAGACTCAGGTCTCGCGCTTGAGCCTGACAAGTGTGACTTCCTGAAAAGGGAGGTATGCTATCTCGGCCATATAATTGGGCGAGATGGTTTACGGCCCGATCCCCGAAAACTCGAGGCGGTGAAGCGCTTCCCGACCCCGAAAACGGCGAAAAATATGCGGCAGTTTCTCGGACTGGCTGGATACTATCGGAGATTCATCATGAATTTTTCCAGTCGTGCCAAGCCGTTATCGGATCTCTTGAAGAAGGGTAAGCCGTTCGAGTGGGGAAGCGTGCAGCGACGAAGTTTCCGTGATTTGCGTAAGGCCCTTTGTACGGAGCCCATTCTCAAACTTTCCGATTTTAACTGACCATTTATGCTTACCACGGATGCGTCGGATTACGCGGTTGGGGCCGTGTTAAGTCAAGAGCACGATAGCTTTGACTTTCCAATAGCCTACTTCTCCCGCATACTTCTCCCTGCCGAGATAAACTATGGTACAACGGAGAAGGAATGTCTCGCTGTCATAAAAGCTTTGGAGCATTTCCAGCCGTATTTATATGGCCGAAAATTTAAACTAATCTCCGATCGCGAGCCTCTTAAATGGATTGGCTCTATGAGTGATCCAGGAAAGAGGTTGGTACGTTGGAGACTGAGCCTCCAAAATTATAACTATGAGTTTGTCTACAAACCTGGAAAGCTAAATATCAATGCGGACGCTCTTTCCCGTAACCCCAAAAATCCACTATCATCAGAATCGAGCGAATCGGAGGATTCGGACCGGCCGACAATGGTACTCACTATAGATAGTGGGAGACCCCGGCTGCACTCCGCCTCGAGTGAACGTTGCGTGGGGCCGATGAATCCAAGGCACCCCGATCCTAACGTTCGGAGCCCTATCGCTCGCCGTACGCGTGGACAAACAGCTGATCCAAATGCAGCACGCGGGCGACCCAATTATGCAGAGTCTTCGGGGACAAGCTCGGGAGAGGAAGCCCGACCCATAGGGCGGCTAAATCGCAGCATGCTCCCTACCCCTCTCCTTCCCCCAAAACGACGAATTCTCGAACGTCCGCCACAGCTAGCCGATAAGACGCTGTGTCCACCACCCGTGGCTATAGACGTTGGGGCCCCCGGCCCTGCTAGCCCTAATGAAATTATCGTTCCTGTCGAACCTCCTCCTAGCAACACGGACGACAGTACTCCCGTGGACGATTTTGTTCCCGACGGAAACGAATCGGTCCACGAGGGGCTGCAACGTACCTTCGGAAAATTCGACGAGTCACTGAAACAACTCGAACAGAAATTTCGCGAAGGGCGAGAACAATCAGCCGATATGGTTGAGGTATCGCCGACTGTCCGGGAAGTCCTCAACGATTTAGATCCTATCATAGATAGCGATGATCACGTACCGAGCGAACGATTGGAGAAATTGTCTGGACGGTTCCAACGGCTTACTGAAGAGGAGCTCCTACGGAGCCTTATAGGGCCCCGTTTTTTGCGTAGGAGCGAGCGAGACAGCGATGCCGATGACAGGACTGAGGTCCCTTCCCCGGAGTCGAGGGAGGCCATAATTAAAGAGATGCACTCTAGCCTTATAGGCGGCCACAAAGGCGTTACTAAGACCTATAGGCGAATTCGAGAGCGTTTTTATTGGCCTACACTCAAAAACGACATCCAAAATTACATCCGTCGCTGTAGGGGTTGCCAAGAGCAGAAACTCGTTCGTGCAAAGACCCGCGAACCCATGCTCTTGATCGATACACTTTTGATAGAGTATCCCTTGATACCGTTGGTCCGTTGCCTATTACTTCTCACCAAAATAAGCATATACTAACGATGCAAGATAATCTATCAAAATATTGTCCTGCTGAACCAATTCCCGATCTGAAAGCGACCACCGTTGCAGAGGCGATAGTGCGTCGGCTGTACAGCCAGTTCGGAGCTCCACGGGCAATTCTAACTGACCGTGGAACCTCATTCACGAACGGGTTATTGAGGGAAATCTCCAAAATCTACAAAGTAAACCATACGACAATATCTGGCTACCGTCCCCAAACTAACGGTGCGTTGGAACGAAGTCATATCGTTCTAACAGAATATATCAAGCACTACGCGGATGGATACAACGATTGGGACCGTTTACTACCCTTGGCCGAGTTCTCCTACAATACAAGCGTTCACGAGGCAACGAAGTTCACGTCTCATGAGGTTGTGTATGGAAAAACAGCCCGACAGCCTAGCGAATTTTCGACCCAAGTAGTTCATTCCTCATTGAGCTCATAAAGCGGCAAAATGAAATTCAAGAGATGGCCGGGGAATCCCTGGATCGGGCTAAAGAACGCTCTAAACTATACCACGATCGTCAATCCCGGCCCTTTGAGGGAAAAATCGGAGATCAAGTATATGTATTAAAAGAACCTCGGAAAGGACAGTTCGACACTCAATACCACGGCCCCTATGAAGTCAAATCGATTGCCGATAGGAATAATGTTGTTCTCGAGACTGAAACTGGCGAAAGGTTCGCTAAACATGTTGACGAAATCAAATTAGCCTACATTTAGTTTTGTTCTGCAGTGAAAAAAAGGTGAAAACCCAAATAATATTCCATCTAAATAATTAAAAAACGTTTATACAAGTATCGACGAAAGATTGTTAACTCCGATTATCCGCGACCTTACCTTCGCGGGTCGCGGAACGGCCGACTCAACATCGAAGAGCTTATAGCATATCAACAAACTCGAAAATAATGCTGGAATCTATTACGAATTACGACCGGCGGTGCAACTACAACGCGCGGATTGGAGACTGACATTATACATTGACTTTGCCAATTTTATTGCATCTTCTCCGAAGGACGGCGAAAACCTGTTAAAACTCGAACAGGATGTCTCGAATATCACTCGGAGGCGGGTTAGATTGACGAGCTGCTGGGTAGACCTTATATAATATCAAGACCACTGCACAGTCACGATCTAAATGGCGATCTACGAGCAATTGGAAATCGCAAGGATCTCAAATCATCGTCGCCCTTATCGACCACGAAGAGGCGTTCATTTCCCTTCGGGTTCGTGGGAAGTATCAGCGAAATCCATTTGCGGCACCCTCGCCGAGGATGATGCAGATTATCTCTCTTCCTAGATAGATCACCTGTTGAAAGATCAACAGAAATAGACACACTTCCAAGAACAACAAATGCATATTTTGAATTCAAAATTGCAAACAGTAGCGGAGAAAGTGAAAAATCATGCAGGGGATTGGAAATTCCCTACCCCCTGGAGCATGTGCGTCCCGAATACCTCCTGTTTCTCGTTTGGACAGACGTGACATCACAACACTTAATCACAATTCATTGTTCGACGAGGACGTCGATGTCCCCAAGGGGCGGGGGGGGGGGGGGGGGGGTTGTCACGTCCTGTAAATTTTTAATGTTTTGTTTATAAGTTTCCATTATTTTTTATCTTTTATCAACGGGTTTAATATTCATTATTTTCCGGCGACTCCGTCGCCTTGTGTCTCTGTGCGGTGTCGGGTGTAAAACGCCGACGGTGGGACCGGATGTACTCGATCGAATTCCGCTGATCGAGCATCGCCTGATCCGCGGGGTTCGACCGTGGGACTCCGGGAGCGAACAAGTTTCCGTGGACGTTGCCAAAAACCCCACCGGGCCAATAGCGATCGAGCTAACGTCGGTCCGGTGGCGGTAAGTATGATCAGTTCCGATTTGTCTACGGTTCGCTCCTGGAGTCGGAGAAAACTCCTAGTAACAGCAGTCCTCGCGGCGGTGTAGTAAGTCCGGGCCTTAGACCCGGCGGACCCGCACAGAGACGTCAGTCTTTACTAGTAACGTAGTTAAGTAGCGACATACTCGCGGCGGTGTAGTAAGACCTGGGTAGCGACCCGGCGGACCCGCATAGAGACATTGATCGTTACTTTAGGAAACCATTTTAATCATACAAATTTTATTCTCGAAAATACCAATAAACTATAGAGCCAGTGATAAAGGTGCGGGGCCTACATTAAAGCCCCGAACAAAATAGAGGACACATAAGTTCAGCGTGCGGTTTGCGGGAGTGGAACGCAGGGAGATTGTCCCCGCGGAAGAGCGTGAAGAGTGAGTGATTAAGAGAGAGAGAGAGAGAGAGAGAGAGAGAGAGAGAGAGAGAGAACGACGCGGGGGAAACTGCTCTCGCGTAAAGGCGTGACTAACCGCAAAGATGTAAGTAGGATAACCACAATATAATAAAATATCATTTATAAACATTTACCCCTAAATACCCATTGTCAGATTTGTTCCGCCACTCCCATTTCCACAGAAGAGTTTGCCGGGCCCGTATGGGACGTGCGGCTATCCCTTCTACTTTAAAGAAATTATATTGAAGAACCCAAAGGTAAAATAAACATAAAATAAAATCGTCCCTTCTGGATGTAACACACACACCATAGATTTTATGTATAAGATAATCTATGCAAGGTCATTGTTCAATATAATTATTAATAAACTATTGTTTTATTGTCATTTAATTCGAAGCATTCTTTTTACCCCCCTCCCCCTCCGTTCCACACAAACACACACACACACATACACACACACACACATACACACACACACACACACACACACACACACACACACACACACACACACACACACACACACACACACACACACACACACATATCATGCTGCCTGGTGCCCGGAAACTTCTGGATACAGGAATCATCCGAGTCGGCTGGTGTAATTGCAGAATCCGAGAGGTGGTGAGACCACTAAAGTGTTTCAAGTGCTGGAAATTTGGACACTTATCACGGAACTGCAAGAGCAACGTTGACCGGGCTAAAGACTGCATCAAGTGCGCTAACGCTGGCCACAAAGTTGCCGAATGCACAGCAAGTGCAAAGTGTGTCATATGTGCAGAAGCGGGAGATGGGGCACCCACAGCCCACATCGCAGGTAGCAGCCGGTGTCCAGCGTATACGCGGGCTCTCCAGGCTCTCCAGGCACCCCAAAAACGATGCAAATGAGAGTACTCCAGCTGAACCTCAACCATTGTGAAGCAGCACAGGACCTGCTCATGCAGACTGTGCGCGAGCTGAAGCCTGACTTGGCGATACTCTCGGAACCATATAGACATCTAGACACGCAATCTTGTGAATCTGACGCAAGTGGGAAGGGCGCAATTTGGTCTTGCGGAAAACTTCCATTTCAGGATCTTGCGAGTCGGACGGAAACTGGTTTTGTGAGAATAAAAGTCAAAGGAGTTCATTTCTACAGTTGTTACGCACCGCCTAGTCTGACGACTTATGAGTTTGAGAATTTTCTCAACTTAGTCGCAGACGCTAAACAACGCTTTCCGGTAGCCATAGCCGGCGATTACAACGCGTGGGCTGTGGAATGGGGTAGTAAAGTGACGAACAGGAAGGGCCAAGCTCTGCTTGAGGCTATGTCCTTATTGGATGTAGTACTACTTAATGCAGGTACAAAGCCCACTTTTGTTAAAGGTGAAGCCTCCTCTATAGTGGACCTCACTTTTGTGAATAGTAGCCTGGCAAGAGGAAACCAGTGCCACTGGGTAGTCAGTGATATCTACACTACAGTGATCATCAAGCGATTCTCTGGGAGATTCGCGGTGACTTCAGCAGAACAGCGAAGGCGCCGAAGACAAACGGGAAGGGCTGAAAACCGAAAATGTTTGACGCGGACTTGTTTCGTGAAACTTTTGACACCAGCCCCCTCGCAGCGGAAAGTGCAACCGAGAAGGTCGAGGTGGTCATGCAGAGGGTCACCGAAGCATGCGATGCCACAATGCCACGGAAACGTAATGTTGACTTCCGACCGGCGGTACACTGCTGGAGCGAACAAATTGCCGGCCTCTGAAAGGAGTGTCATCGAACTCGCCGCCTAGCACAACGAGCTCGAGGCAAACGCTCGTTCCCCGATTTGGAAGAACAGCACAGGAAGACGCGCTTGAAGCTTAAAAAGGCTATCAAGCAGAGTAAAGCTGAAAGCTGGGGCGAACTGCTCAGCGAGGTGGAAGATGCTCACTGGGGCCGGCCGTACAAAGTAGTAATGACACGGCTGAAAAGCCAGCCAATGCCATCGCCTGTGGACGCAGTTCTGCTGGAAAAGATTGTTTCACATCTGTTCCCTGAGCAACCCGAGGAGGACTATCATCTCGAAGAGGACGTCGATGAAGACATCCCAGCCATTACTGAAGAAGAGCTTCTTACGGCGATGGCCAGGGTGGGCAACAATTAAGCCCCCGGCATGGATGGGATACCCAACATCGCACTCAAGGCAGCGATCAAGTTGACACCAGCAATATTCCTGGGCATGTACAATGCGTGTCTCAAGGAAGGAATCTTCCCGGACAAGTGGAAGTGGCAGAAGCTAGTGCTCCTCCCGAAAGGGAAAAAGCCACCGGACGAACCTTCATCCTATCGTCCGCTCTGTATGCTGGATACCGCGGGAAAGATCTTCGAGCGCATCATCCATAATAGAATTGAGAAGGTCGTGGACCCTCTACTGGCGGAGGCCAGTTTGGCTTCAGAAAGGAGCGCTCTACTCTGGATGCCATTAATACAGTGGTGAAGCAGGCGCAGGAGTCGACTGCGGGGAAACGATGGGCAAGAGGGTCCAAGAAGTACTGCGCAGTTGTCGCTCTCGACGTCAAAAACGCTTTCAACTCGGCGATATGGAAGTGTATCATGGATGCCCTAAAAACATTAGGTGCACCATGGTACCTACGGAGAATAGTGGCGAGTTACCTATGTAATAGGTGGCTTATGTACGACACAGAGGATGGACCAAAGACGTATAGGGTGACTGGAGGAGTTCCTCAGGGCTCTGTACTTGGACCGCTTCTGTGGATCATCATGTACAATGATCTGCTGCTATTAAAATTGCCGAAAGGAGTGTCCATCGTAGCGTTCGCAGATGACGCGGCGCTGATTGTGATCGCCAAATTCCTGGAGCAAATCACCGCACTCTTCGGCGAAGCTTTCGCCAAGATAAAGTAATGGATGTCTTCTGTTGGACTGCATCTTGCAGCCCACAAAACAGAAGTACTCCTCGTATCCAGCAGGAAGGTGATGGAAACGGTGACGCTCAGGGTTGGAAACTCCGAAATCACATCCCAACCGTTCATTCGGTACCTGGGTGTGATTCTCGACGCCAGGCTGAACTTCAAAGAGCAAACCGAGCAGATCAGCAGAAAGGCCGCTCATCAGTGACGACCTCAGTGCTCACCTATGGCATACCCATATGGGCTGATGCACTGAAAATCCAGGAGTACCGCAGGAAGGCTGCAGCAACGTATCGCGTCAGTGCCTTGAGGGTAGCCTGTGCGTTCCGCACTGTCTCCGAGGACGCTATCAACGTTATCGCGGGAATGCTGCCCATTGAGGTGCTTGCCGAGGAGCGTAGATCGATGTACCAGCAGAAGGAAGCTAGAAACCCCAGTTATGCAAGGACAGAAGCGAGAGCAACCAGTCTCAACCAGTGGCAGACGATGTGGGATGCTTCTCCCAAGGGAAGGTGGACACATCGACTAATCCCGAAGGTGGAGATATGGGTGAACCGTCTGCACGGGGAGCTCAACTATTATCTTACTCAAGTGATCTCAGGACACGGCTGTTTTCGAGCTTATCTCTATAAGTTTAATTATGAAGATTCCCCGGACTGCCCAGCATGTGTAGCAGTCGAGGAGAACGCTGAACATGCATTGTGCCAATGCCCACGTTTTAGTGCCTCCCGCGCGATAGTCGAGGATAAGCTGGAGACACGCATCACCCCGGACAACCTGGTTGAGTTGATGCTGAAGTCAGCAGACGCATGGACAGCGGTATCGGCTTATGCTGCCGCAGTGATGAAGGAGTTGCGACGTGCAGAACGTGCGAGGAAGAAGACGACGCCGGAAGACCAGGCAGTCATAGATTAAATCAGCGACACGAACCCCTAAACCACTCATAACATCTAGAGTGGAACGGGGGATGTAAGGTTGTCTGACAACACTGCAGGAAGAGCTACGGCTAAGGCCTCTCCCGCGATGTAATATCTAGCGGTCGTCCCGAGAATTTGTATGGCCACAGAGGAACGGCGGTTTTTAGTCGGTGCAAGCCCGACACACGGCAATTATTTGCTACGGTGCGGAGGCATTTTCCCGCTAAACCTCATTAAAAAAAATTTTAAATAAAAAAACACACATGCACATGCACACACAGACGCACGCAAGCGCGCGGGCGCCCACACACACACACACACACACACACAGGAACAAAACACTCATCGCAGTCGGCTTCTCCCTCCCGCCAGTCGCTTCACGGACTACATGGCCCCCTCTCCACAGAGGCCCCTCTGTGTCACACGTGCCCGGCGACTCCTCCCCCCTCCGCCGTACCGCCGCACTTGGCTTCGCCGCGCTGGAGCCCCTCGCCCCGCTCCCCCCTGAGATCTCTGCGTTAGAATCGGCCTAGTTCCTCTACTGGGGAAATTTCCCCATGAGTTGAAAGAGCCGCGACGCTCGAGTATGAGCTAGAGCAACAGAGAAAAGTGCTGCATTGTCGGATCCACTCCAAGCGAGGGAGTCGGAGAAAAAATAATACCAGAATGCTTCGGTCCCCCTCTGGGTGGGCACCCGTGCAAGGCTTCGAACAATGCTGGCGATGGTCAGCTGGCCCCACGAAAGCGCGGTGGGCCAAGAAAAATGATGGAAGACGCTGGAAGGCAACGCCCACGCGGGACAACGGAGGCTCATACGGACGAAGGGGAACTCCCATCGGCAAAGGAGGATGGCGCCACGGGCCCGAGCGAAAAAGTGATAGAGCAAGCGCAAGACTCGAGCGCGAGTGCGATAGCAAGTGATAGCGAAACAGAGAGAAAATATGAATCGAGTATGCCCAAGTAAAAGCGAGCGCGGCATAATACTCCAAGAGTACCCCTCGGAGGACTCTCAGGCGTAAAAAGAATGATGCAGTGAATTAAAACAAGGTATAGCTGGCCTGGAATGAATAAAGACATACAAGAATTTGTATCATCATGCGATAAATACGAACGGAATAAAATTACGAGACGCAAAAACGCGCCGATGGTAATCACCGAAACACCCGAAAGAGCTTTCGAAAAATGTGCAGTCGATATAGTAGGTCCCCTACCTGAAACCGATCTCGGACACAAGTAGATCCTAACTTTCCAAGATTTATTAACAAAGTTTAGCGCAGCCATTCCAGTGTTAAGAAATCAAGAAGCTAGAGAAGTAGCCAAGGGATTTGCAACACAAATCATCTGCAAAAATGGCATTCAAAAAACAGTATCATCTGACCAAGGAACGAATGTTTTAAGTAAACTTCTCAAGGAAACGTGCACTTCATTTCAAATAGAAAAGATCCAAACAACCGCGTACCATCCCCAATCAAATGGAGCCCTAGAACGATCCCATAGGACTCTAGCGGAATATCTAAAAAAATCAATTCAAGAGGATCAAAGAAATTGGGATGAGTGGTCACCATACGCAATGTTCACGTATAACACCGCCCCTCACACGGCAACGGGTTATACGCCGCATGAATAAATGTATGGAAGGGTAGCCGAGTTACCCACAGCATTAAAAGAAGCTCCAAGAAAAACATATACATACGACGATTCCGACGGGGAGTTACGCGAGCGGCTCCGAGCCACATGGCATGCAGCGAGAGAACGGCTCACACAAGGACAAATTAAGGTAAAGGAAGCACAGGACAATACTGCTGGTAAGGTAGAATACCGGCTCGGGGATACAGTCATATTTCTCGACTCGACCGTTCGCCGAGGAAGATCAGCGAAAGTCACCCCCAAGTGGACGGGGCCTTACGAAATACAGAGGAAAGATTCTGAAGTGAACTAGACTATCGGCCGTGGACGTAAGGCAGTCTGGGTACATGTAGACCGGATTATACCCTACGTTTCCCCTCTGACCGGTAGGGTGAGAGGGGCTACTCGCCTGGCCCGCGGAGGCCCGCGAGCGGCCCAGGAGGCGTAGACCAACGCCTTTCCATCTCGCTCTGTTGCCAAGCAACGGTTGAGCGAATTCGCGTACGGGTGTCGCGCCACCACCCGTTCGAAAAATAAAAAATAAACCGATATAAAATTAAAAGAAATAATAAAATAAATATTTTTTAAATGATACTAAAAGTTATATCAAAATAATAATATTGGAAGAAAAATATGTATATAGATAAATCATGAAAGAAAGTAAAATAAAGTTCAAATGAATGGAAGAATTTGTAATACAAATAAGCGAATGGAATAGTCGAAAAAGGAAAATAAATAATTAAAATAAAATTTACAATAAGAACAAGAGAGAGCTTCAAATTTCTAAAGAAACATAACGAATAATAAACAAAGGAGAATAAAATGGTAAATTAACAAAAGATAGCACGTCTAAAATTGAAAAAAAATGTAAAAATTGCCTGAAGACATTTAAATGAAAAATCCAATGAACGAAAGAGGAAAAAACACTAAAAAAATGAATAAGATGCATTTAAATGTTTCAAATAAATACAACCGGAATAAAAAGGAAAATAATTAAAAAATAAAGAATCTACAATAAAAAAAAGAAACTTATGTATATGCATTTCTCTGAAATTATAATTTCATAATAATACGCATGATTATCAAATAAAGGGAGGAAATTGAAAGGTTTTCCTTTCAATTTCCTCCCTTTATTCGATAAAGGGAGGAAATCCCTTATTTGATAAAGGGAGGAAATTGTTTTTACAAATAGAAACCAAATTTTTTGTACATGGTTGCATTCCAAATCTTAATTTTGAAAAAGGAGAAGAAAGCGATTTTTTTTATTGGAAACCAAGAGACGCCGCGTTCGCATCCGAGACCGGGTCACGCGACGAGACCCCCTCGACAAGCTCTCAAGGAGACGGATTTTATTTTTTTTTCTTTTTTTTTTTTGTTATACCAACAATTATTTAAACCGTTTCTCATCCCTACATTGTTTTTTTTTTAATTTATTTACATTATTTAAAAAAAATTATTTTCTTTTTCTTCCAATAAAACAACTCATAACGGTGGGTATTTTATTTTTCATTGTAAAGTATATGAGGAGGAACATTGGGTTTTTAATGAGAATAATAAAGTCGATTAGGAAAAATTCAATTTTTATTCATATAATAATTATATACAAAAACCGCAGCGGTAATTATCGTAGAAACAAATAAAGCAATAATTTTTGCGACATTTTGCGCAACATATAGAAGCGGATTTTTTACAATCGCAGGGAGTTTGCAATACATCCATCCGTACAAAAACATGTCCATTATGATTCATGAAAATGTTTCTAGTAAATTGCAGCGAATTGTTAGAGCAGAATCGTGAAATCAATTTCCGGGACGATTGTATAAAAATCCATTCAATAATTCACCATTAATGATCGTCACCAATATTCCGAGACAAGATTCAATACGTCTGGTTTGTCTCAAAATTATCAGTTACTAGAAACATTTTCATGAATGTTAATGGAACATGTTTTTGTACGAATGTATTGCAAACTCCCTGCGGATGTAAAAAATCCGCTTTTATATGTTGCGCAAGATGTCGCAAAAATTATTGCTTTGTTTGTTTCACGATAATTACCACTTCGATTTTTGTATATAATTATTATATGGATAAAAATTGAATTTTTCCTAATCGGCTTTGTTATTTTCATTAAAAACCCAATGTTCCTCCTCGTATACTTTACAATCAAAAATAACCAAAAAACCCACCGTTATGAATTGTTTGATAGGAAAAAAATGAAAATAATTTTTAAAAACAATGTAAATGAATTTTAAAAAATAATGTAGGGATGAGCAACTTTTTAAATAATTTTTGGGATAACAAAGAGAAAAAATAAGATCCGAAGGAGGAATCGAACTCGAGAACTCCGGCGCAAAAGACCGGGCCCTAACCATCTAGACTAGACGGCGGCTCGACAAGTGCCTGACATTTCTCGGAATTTTCCGAGTAGTGCGTCCTACTACTTCAACCACGTGAGGTGCTAGGGGTCCTCTTTTACCACAAAAACATTCGGCCAAATCCCCGACCCCACGGTCGTGCCATCTCCTTGTCAAGCCCAAAAAGGGGACGGAGAAAATGAAGCGCATTATTTCGAAAATATTATTTACATGCACAAAGTAAAATAAGAGATTAATCCCATAATTCTCTTTGCAGGTTCCTAATCGCCCTTTCTAGGGTTTCACAAGGGCACAACCAAAAAAGAGAATAGAAATTTTCACGTCGAAAGATTTTTGACGCCACCAGGGATTTACTATGAGGAAATTGGAACGCTATTCGTCACAAAAGAAGTATGGAAACTGGCCATACGCATGGATCTCCGGCCCATTACGGATGGAGATCAACAAATAAAGTTAGCAATAAAACCTTTACTGGAAAGTTGTCACCGGCCTCCGGAATACAATTTATGCAACGTACTATCAGAATCGCGTAAACCGAAAACGAATGAGCAGCTTGTAAAAAGGAAAATAACCAATATTACTGTCATCCCAAACATGCTAGACAAGTAATACGATCTGAGGCACCGTGCGACATATTCACGTTTATAGGAAAAAATCCGAGACAATAACTGGTACAGAAATATTGGCTTTGGGCGGGAAATGTTCCGTCACGTCCGACGATTTAAAAATTAAGGGGATAGTCCACTTCGGAGCCACGAAAAGGAGGCTATTTTCGCGATTTTTTTTGAGGATTTTATAAAATATATGAATATAAAAGTTGTTGGGCTTGATAAATAAAATCTTGAAATACATTTTTTTTAAATGTAATTGATTATTATTCATTTTTGAGTACAAAAACTATAGTTTAACGTAACGCCTCAAAAATAGGTGGGATAGGTAGCTCCATCACAACTCGACAACGGCTTGTCTGAAACAAAACAAAATTAAAGTCCATTAGATTCAGTATGACACCAGCTATAAAATGACCCTTGGATGTAAAGTTAAAAAAAATGGCGGTGGAAAAAGGAAAGAAATAGTTTTTAAAAAACGAGTTGTTGTGCAGTTTTTCGCAAAAAAAATTAAAAATCAATATTTTAAAACCATCGAGGGTCATCTTGTTGCGAATCATGTTTACAATATGTGGTTCGAATTTCGAGAGAATCGGTTTATTAGTTTTAGAGATACGATCGAGCCAGATTTTGAAAACGTCGTTTCAAGAAAAACGCTTTTGAAGTTTATACTATGAAAAACTCTTACCTCTTACTCAAACGGCAATTCCTGCACCGTACAAAATCCCTTCTGATTGCTCATCATCGTCGATTTCTCCAAGTCTTGCTTGCTTACGATTTTTTGGAATTTTCAACGTGGACTGGTCCCTTAAAACGTTAAAAGAAACAAATCAGTAAGAAAGTATAACGTTTCTAACACCGTATAATCTATCGTTTCTGCTTTCAGAAGTAGATACACGACATCCGCTACTAGAAACTATTATACCTTATAAAATAGTAAATGATCCAGCGGAAATAAACAAAATAGGAGAAAGGATCGAGAATTTAAAAACAAAATTGAATCACGATTACGATTCCGTGTCAACTTATAAACATATTATCGGAAGGTTTTCCATAAGCATATTCATCCCTGTTGTAATAATTATTATGTACATAACATCCAAGTACGTACGAAATCACCGCCCGCGAGCTACGTCACAAGAACGACCTTGTCACCGCAGTATCAGAACAGCTGCGAGCCGTGAAACGTAAAGCAACAGCTGACTCAAAGAATCTTAGAGTCACGTTAGTAGAGGAACTAGAGCGGTTCTAACGCAGGGATCTCAGGGGGGAGCGGGGCGGGGGAGTCGAGCGCGGGGAAGCCGGGCTATGCTTGGCGGCGGGGGGGGGGGGGGGGGGGGGTCCTGCATGCGGCAGCCTCGTGCGGGGTTCCGGCGAAGGGAAAGGGGAGGGTGTTAGAGAGTGGGGAGGCTAGTTTTTGGTGACGATGTCTTCCAGGCGATAGCTGGACCCGCGGGCGAGAGCGGGAAGCCGCTGTCGACTCTGTGGGGGAGGGGGCATCATAGAGTCGTGGGTCCTTGAAAACCCATAATATCTGATAATTTATTATCAACATTATAAATGTAAGCGGAGCATTTTTGTCTAGACTATTCACAGGAGTTTATATATATATTAAAAAACAACTTAGACAAATGGGTGCATGTGTGTGTGTGTGTGTGTGTGTGTGTGTGTGTGTGTGTGTGTGTGTGCGTGTGCGTGTGCGCGCGCGCGCGCGCGCGCGTGTGTGTGTGTGTGGGAAACTTCCATTTATGGCTAGGAACATTTTCGAGAGTGAGATAACGATAGTTCCCATATGAAGGGTTGCCCTTCAAAGCCCGTAAAATGCTTTATTTATTGCATGCAGCTGCAGCGTTATTCCAAAACAAGTTTCAACCCGTCGAGTTTTCATTCCAAAAGATTACGTCAAGATGTTCACATGTGCGAGTATGTACGCAGTGCATCCGGCCAAGCACCCCCTGGACTTGACCAAAAACGAGCTCGAACAGGTTCCAAAGGTCTTGCTTCTAAAGTATTGGGGTAACTTTATTGGTTTACTGTGGGATCGTTTGCCGGAGCATCATCGGAACGATAGTGAAGTGATATCGTATCTTCCATGCATACGCCACAGATGAAGGATCACATTGATGGTCCCCCACCCCAACGTCGGGACTGTGAAAAGTGTTGCGAGGGGGGAAATTCCCTACGTGCGGGGTTCTTCGAACGTGTTTGAACCTGTTCCACATGCCGATGATTGGATAAGAGGGGAGAAGTTTTTAAAATCTAAGTGGAGGGGTTAAGTTTTTAAAATCTAAGTGGGGAGAAGTTTTTAAAATCTAAGTGGAGGAGTTCCACCGCACCATCAACTTCTCCAAAAAGAACTTTGAAAAAGAGTGAAAATGGATCTCTCAAATATCAACAAAGTCAGCCTGATGGCGGAATTCCTCCCAACGAAGAAGCTGTCGGAACTCCACGTCCATTCGGATTATCAAATCACGGACATGAGAGCTGTACAGACCAAGTTTGGAAAACGCTACATCGTGGACGTTGCAAATGAGTTTGCCGTCTTCTTGCCAGCGCGGCTGGCAAAGGCCTTCGATCAAGATCTGAAAATGTTCGAGAGTATGCTGCAACTGGCGCGCAATGGTCAACTCTACATGAAGTACATTGGTGGAAAATACAACAGCGTCGAGTTCCATCGAGGCTGAGTATGGTGGAAAAAAACGCTCGTGAAGGCCCGGTGGAAACAACGAGTTCAACAGCAGCCAGCATCATCACAATCGTAGAGTGCAAGGACTGTTTGCATCACAGTCATCATCATCGTAGAGTTTTCGACGCTCGAGTCTGAGTAAGGTGGAAAAGAACGCTCGTGAAGGTCCGGTGGAAACGAGTTCAGTGGCAGCTGGCTTCGTCACCATCATAGAGTGCAACGACTGTTTGCATCACAGTCATCATTGTAGAGTTTTCAACGCTTGATGCTATGTAAAAATGTACAAAAAGCTTTTTTATCGAATATAATGTTAAAAAAAATTGTCGTCAAACTGTATTCGCCGTAGATATAGGAAATAAATGGAGAACGATATTTGTTCAAAATGTTTTTATTGATTAAAAAAAAATCCCTCGCTCACCCAACGCTGCGTACACAGAGAGCCAACTTTTCAACGACTTTACATTCGCTTTGGCGCAATTGTATTTTGTATTGAAGGAATGATGGGGACATTTAACGTTTGCGATTTTCGGCAACTTCTGCAGCGATGGACAGTCCAGAGTCTCCAGATCGATGACTTTTGTTGCTGAATCCGTGAATCTCGATAGCAGTAAGCACTTCTCGAATCCCTTGGCATAGATCGTAGGAGCCCCTGCCAAGATTCCTCGAATTGTCGTTCTAGCTGCCTCGTATGGTATGCCGCTGTGTTCCCATCGTATTCGTTGATAATTGCGTTCCAGCCACTTGTTTGTCATTTTGTACTTGGCCGGTAAAGCGTCCCAGGCGAATAGTGCATCGAAGAAGAATGTCAGCGGTTCAGCGTTCTTCTCATGGAGTTTGACGATGGACATCTCCTTTAGGACAAATTCGTTGCCGGGTCTCTTGAACCCTTGCACGTCAACGATAAGCTCCATGATGACTGAAGTGGGCGCGGATCATTGGCATGATTTTATACCAATTTTTGAACCCCACCACTGATTGGATTGTACTCGACAATACGATCATGGAGGATCATGCAGTACGCTGAAGTTTGCGGTGGAATATTGTTTTTCAATTCAAACTCAAGGCGCACATCAACAGGACCGGACTTGAGCGAATCGTTTTGTTTTGAGCAGTCAATGACAACGAGGGGGGCTTTTTCTGAAAATACTATCCTACTCAGCCATGGTTCAGCCTCTTTGTTGTAATAGGTCGGTTGAAAGTTTGCATACATCTCGTAGAGAAGAGCATATTGATTTTGATCAATGTTCAAATTCAAATTTCCATATGCATAACATTGCGAATTGAGGTATAGTTTGACGTCACTTAGGTTACAATGATCAAAGTGGATCGCATTGTGTTGTTTCTTATTTATCCGTTCCGTCTGCAACGCGAGTATGACATATCGTGGCTTCTCCAGCTGATTCGAAGTTTTCACAGACCACACGTGCTTGGAGGTGGCAGGCAACAATGGATATTCATACAGTTCCCATGTTCGGAAACTCATGGAGATTGGTGCATCTTTGGCGAGAAACTTTAACAGTTGAATTTTTCGCTGATCCGAGACTGTCACATACGGCACGAGCCATTCTATTTGATGCAATACGAGTTTATAGTCTTCGGCCGCTGTTTGTACAATGGCATTGTCGTCGGTCTTACAATTTTCCGATAATCTTCGGCAAATCCGAGGAGCATGCTGAGCGGTATACAGACATCAAAGTTTCCCGATCCATCTACAATCTGCTTGGTCTCTTCGACATCGAGCCATCCAGTGTTCTCGAGCATAGAACTTTTGGCCGGTGAGAGAGATGAATATCGATTAATTACACTCGCAATGCCGACATTCTTATTACGATCGATTTCTATGGCATTCAACTCATATCGCACTTCCTCAAACAAATTACAAATGGCATTGTTGACGAGACTTGTAGCAGTGGTTGGCGCCCCATCTCGCTTGGATAATTTTCCACATATGTGTAGCGAACTCTTGCTTGGCAGGAAGGAGAGGTCTTGGTGTTGGATGGCAATACGGACTTCATCGCTGTTATTGAAGGTCGAAGATGCATATGGCTGATGAGCGTGAATCTCACAATGGATGATGGATTCATCAAAGACCACGGGTGTCTGAATGTTTACGATTTCTTCTTCCATTTCACGCAACGGATGCACAGAGCACAGACTAAATAATTTTTTACACGCTTTCGCCACGCACTTTGAGACCCAAACTCTTCAAAAGTAGCACGTTTTGAGGTGTTAGCACTTTGGGCGCTGGCCGACGACTGATTGTTTTTATCCATGACCGTTTATTGTTATTGGAAGATCTGTTGAAAACAATGCCCATCACGACTTTATATGCAGGCGTATGGTGATTACTTCACCGCGGAAATTTACCAAATCACCGTCTTGATCCACTATGCGAAGCTGTAACGTGTCAATCGTTCGGCTCGTGATTGGCAGATAAATTACGTGGGAGGGAACTTCAATGATCTTATAGCCCGGTGGCACAGATGGAAAAAATTCGTGAATTGTGTGTACTTTTTGTCCGTTAATATAGGCGTCAGCGGTAATGTTGCACTCAACGCGTAGGGCGTTCACTTTGAGAATGGCTACTGGAAGATCGGATTCATGTCTTTTATTGGCTTCCAATTTGCGTGCGGTGAAGCCTAGTAGATGAGCAATAGAATCTTTTGGCTCAAAATTGACATCACGATCACACTCGATCTCACTGCGTAGCGTGTTATTGTTGGGTTTAATGCTGATGCTGATGGTTTTACGCGCCAGCTCTGCTTGTACAAATGTCTCAATATCCTCTATTTCATAACTGTCCGTAGGTATCGTTAACACCTCATCTCCCACCTAAAGTTTATCGTGGTCAACGTCGATATTGGGAATAGAGTTGAAGGTTAATAATTCTACGAGACGAGGGGGAAAGTATTGCGCCTCGAGTATGGACGATGAGCCAGATATGGTCAATGTTAAACTTTCGTCCATGATGCTGGTAAATTAACAACTGAATTCTGCACGACATTTCCTTCCTATATATAGTGTATATTTGTCTTTGTGCTGCAGCTGCCGACAAAGAAACTTGAGACACAAATGTCCACATTCAATCGTATCATATTCCTGATATCTAGTATAATTATAATGAACCCTACCGACACGGAAATATCTCATGAGCTCGGATGGTGGTGGAAGATTGCCGAAACTATCAAAGTACATGGCTTTCGATCCGGTCTTTTTGTAAGCGACCCAGTGTGTTCCAGGACCGACATTTTCATCCAAATTTACAATTGCTGCTTCACATTTAAGAGGTCCGCTCGCTGCCAATGTATCGCGCATGTAAACTCCACGAAGATGTGGAATTTTTAGGATTTTTGCATATTTGAGTAGGTCGCGGTCGGTGAGGAGTTGGTGTGGTAGCGTTACGTCTAGTTTATTGGCTTAATATGAAGGCCCAATCCCTGCTTATATGGTTTCAGATGTAGACCCCGATCCAATGCAATTGCTTCAATTGTTCGATTATGACGCTTACTTTCATCCAATTCACGCTTAGCTGCTTGAGCAGCATTTACAGCTTGAACTATACTAGCCGCACCACCCGACAAAGCACCCGCAGCGCTAAGACCCGCAAAAATGGGCACGAGGAAGGGTAATAAACCACCAATTTTATGGGGTACAGGGAGAGCGCGAGGTGTGCGCACTTTTCCACCTTGCAACTTTACCGCTGCACGAGCACCCTATAGAGCTGATTTGATAATCTCATGCGGATCATTACTTTGAATTATTGTCTTCTTTGCAGCGCCATATATCTTTTTCAAACAAACGCCACCCTTGCCGGCCTTCATTCCCATGCCAAATTTTCTCTTTGTCTTCATAATATTTGCCACACCCCAAGCACTGGCTTTTTCACCGATACTAGCGTCTCTCGCGGTAACACGTTGCCTAGCCTGTTCAGCCAACACTTTATCCGCCAAATGTCTCGCCTCAAGATTACCCGGATTTTTTGAATACGCAATATCGTGTTGTTTGCAATCCGTATCCAATGGATTAATGCCCGGATCACCACGAGCAAGGCGCTTGGCCAACTTTGTGCCTGGTCCACAATACTGATATCCAGGCAAATGTAGTTCAACGGGGAGTTTGTTGATTAGGCGGTTGACCAAACCTTTACCACTCTTCCCATGCACAATCATATCTAAAGACAATACGCGACTGACGGATAATCCCTATACGAAGCCTATTTAAATTTCGACGAGTTTGTCGAAGACCGTGGAGGGAAAAAGAAACAAAAACGCCATGGGAATTTATTGCCGGAGAGCATACGTGCACTGTTTTGCGGTCCATCGAATTGTGGGAAAACCAACGCTTTGCTCACTCTCATCATCCATCTGAATGGTTTGAGAGTTGAGAACATTTACTTGTATTCCAAATCCTCAAGCAGCCAAAGTATAAGTTGCTCGAACACCTACTCGAACCTGTGAGTGGAGTTGAATATCATCCATTCGAGGCGCATGAACACGTGATAGCACCAAGTGATGCACGATCCAACTCTATATTCATCTTTGATGACATAGCATGCGGAAAGCAGGATAATGTTCGGGCCTTCTTTTCCATGGGACGACACGTGATTGTTGACAGTTTTTATCTTTGTCAGACGTACACTCGTATTCCCAAACATCTCGTGAGGGATAATGCAAATTTCGTGGTGCTTTTCAAGCAGGATGATATGAATCTCAACAAGTGTACAATGACCATGTTAATACGGATATGACTTATGCGTGCTTTCAAAACATGTGCGTGAAATGCTAGAATTCTGCCAAGTATGCATTTATCACGATTGACAAGGATAGCGATATTAACGGCGGTCGATATAGACAAGGTTTTGATTATTTTCTCACTATTTATAAATGACTCATCGCTGGTAGTTGAAGAGACAGTATTACGCATGCCGTGGTAGTGACAACATGAAGAGCGAACAATTGTTGCGCGAAAAGGATGTGTTGCGTGAAATTGCCAAGGCGAGCGATGCAATCCGACGAAAGCATCGAATGATGAAAATTGGGAAAGATAACGATCAGCTGAGAACGCAGGATGTCTTTAAGCCTATAGTGGGGCCATTGGAGAAATTGGTGTCGTATAAAAACGGTTAGGTGGTGGCGGTGAAGGAGGAAATTATGGATGAAAAAGTGGGAGATAATGTTGAAGAAGAAAAAGAAGACGCGTTAAATCGTGTGAAACATCAAAATGAGGCACATGATTCCTTGATGAGTGAAACACAAGATTCGTTTAAATTGATATATGAGGATGATGATGACTCGCAAAATGTCGATGAGCTGATCAGCGAATATCTCCTGCTATTACAAACAAATAAAAAGGCAGGCTTGGATGTATTATATGGTGTACGAAATCTCGCTAACAACAAATTAATGATTGGCAATTCTCCGATAATTTTCGACTCTGAACATATTCGTGTGGGAGATGCGGGTTATGCGAAAACTGTTGGATTAACGGAGTTGTTGTTTAAAAACGTGTCTAATGTCGAAACTCTCACACCGGACGATTTGAAAAACTACGAAAAGATTGTAATCTCGACGAATGCACACAAAAAATTGTATAAGCCTAGTGAGGCTATACGACGTAACACCAGCCACAAATTTAACACATATATCGCAAATATAGTCGATCATCATGTGGGACAGGGTATGCCAAAGTATAAGCTAGCTAGAAAAACACCCAATTGGACTATATATAGTGGGATAATCCAAACGAGCAAGACGAGGATCGTCTTCGCTTACTTCTGGCATCCCAAGCAGCCGGAAATTCATCACATGCGAATGAAATTATATCGATTATTGAGGAATTGCGCGAAGCTGAAATCATTTATTAACTCGACATCGGAGAATTTACGCATTCTCATCATGAGTGTCGATGTGTTTGGACGTCATTCAAGTAGGAGTGTACTCTACAGTAAGCAAGGTCCTCCAGGTCGACCCGGGATTGGCTTTAGAATTACCACAGATGGTCATTATGACTTGGGGCAGAAACGATTGTGTAACATTGAAAATCCGGAAGGAGAAGATGACGCCATCACTCTAAGTACGTTACAAAAGAAATCTCGAACTATCATTAAGAACATACGCAAAGAAATGAATGAGAGTAGTCAGTTGTTGGTTAATGGACTTGAAGCTACGATACGAGACATTGCGAGGACACTCGAGGCCGATGTCAAAGCTCTACAAGATTTGGTGATTCGTAATTCAAACATCATTGCTGAATTGGACGCACGACTGAGTGGACTGGAAAATTAACGAAAAAAGGGGCGCTCTCGTGCTGGAGCTACATAAGCCTGCTCGACGCAACTATCCGCGTCGACATGTGGACATCCGTGGCTTGGACGAGACCTGGCAAGCTGATCTCGTCGATATGTCATTATACGCGCGTCGCAACTCCAAACACAAATTTCTCCTCACCGTCATCGATACCTTCTCAAAATTCACCTGGGCCGTGCCAATGCTGAGTAAGAGTGGTAAAGATGTAGCAGCAGCAATGAAGTCGATCCTCGTTAAGGGACGCATACCGCAGAATTTACACGTTGACCGGGGAAAAGAATTCAACAATTGTGACTTTAAGGCCATCATGAAAAAGTACAATATTCATATGTATTCAACATATAGCAACTTGAAGGCATCCATTTGCGAGCGTTTCAATCGTACATTGAAGAACAAGATGTGGATGCAATTTAGTCTTAGTGGTAATTATAAGTGGATCGATATTTTTGATAATCTAATTGCCGAGTACAACGATTCTGTACACCGCACCATTAAGATGAAGCCGAGAAATGTCAACGCGGAAAATGAGAAGCAATTGCAGCAGATTTTCAATAAGCCTCCAATGAAAAGATCGCCGAAATTCGCCGTCGGTGATAAAGTGAGAATCAGCAAATTTAAGACTGTTTTCGAAAAGGGTTACACCCCAAACTGGACAACGGAAATATCTACAATCTATCGTGTGAAAAAACTCATCCCGTGACGTACCACTTGAAGGACCATAAAGATGAACCGATCGCCGGTGGTTTCTACGACCAAGCGCTTCTCAGGGTCAAGCACCCCGATATCTATTTCATTGGAGCGGTGTTGAAGAAGCGCGGTAATCGAATGTTTGTAAAGTGGTTAGGTTTCGACAATAGCCACAATACTTGGATAAGTAAATCCGATTTGTAGTCGATAATAAATAAAATGGAAAAATATGGATGTTTTATGACTCTTGACCTGCTGGTCGTCCCCGCATCCCTCCAAGGCTGGCGACCGACTCCACAGCAGGCTTGCTTCTTCCCTTCTCGCCGTCGCCCTTTTTCGTGGAACGTGAGGAGATGGATAGAGTAAATAAACACATGTGATTATAAAAAGTTCGCTTCTTTATTCACGGAAAATAATAAATCCGTTCTTGCACAATTAAATATATACAACAAACATAATTTTAACATCGAGGAAACAAAATATATACATAATTTTCACGAGTTTCATACGTCAATATTCACACAAATATACATAATTTTACATTAAGGTTGTCGAAAATAAAATTACAAAACTTTTCACGACGGTATTCTGTAATGCCCCCATGGTAGGGTATCAGAGGTCCCAGGTATGATATACCGCTTATCATCATGAGGACTTGGAGCGATTTTCGTCTCACGAATGGTGTAGACCTTATGCAATTTCGATCGAATACACGTTTGACTACGCATCATTTCAATGCCTTCCTTCAAACATCGGGCATAATCGTCAAACGTGATTGTCCTCGCCACAACACTGCTCTTGACACCTTTAACTTTTTTAGTATCCTCCTTACCCTCGACACGTGTCGCATACATTTTCGATCGAAGTCCAATGAACTCGGTCATAATTGCACGATTGCATTCGTCTTCCATGAGACCGGGTACCTTCTTGTTGACAAGCGGCATATCATACCTATTCCCCGCTAAATAGTCGCTCGTATCAAATTTTTCAATGTCGCACTTCATGTCTGCATATACATCGTCGCTCTCAATGGCATATATGAGGCTATCTGTATCAGTATACATCACTTTACATTTATTCCGATACAATGGTATCATATACTCGTGATGAAATCCATACAAGCACGTTTTGGGTATGTCGAGTATGCACATACCCACATATATATACTTGTTGAACTTCACTTCGAGATTGCGCAATTCTACGGCAACGAGGTCTTCGGAAAAAACGCTTCGGCTGTCGAAGTTTGGCTCCGCAATCATTGCCTCCGCGCCATACCTGCCCTCCCATTTTGTCAAAAGCTTTACATCTATATGATTGCGCACATTCTCCATCGTTTTGCCAAACACCGCATTATTCATTAAATTCAATAAATTCTTTTCAAAATCGTTTTTGGCCAGCGTTCGAAACTGAGTATATAACTCGATATATGAACGTAGCCATGGGGATTGTGTGAATTGTAATACCCGATGGATTTTCGTGAGGCAAAGTCCATGACGTAAACATTGTTGTAAATTTCTGTAGTGTATGATGTAGCGTTTTTTTTTATCGCAGACGGTTGCTAGCAGCTTTTCCTGCTGCTTACCCGGTGGTTTTTCGTGTATTGAGCAAAACGGTAGGTCTTTGTGCGCATCATGTAGAGATTGGGGATATTCCAAGTCGACCTCAAGGATGTAGCCTGTATGTGAATCTAGCGCGATGGATAATGGATCAAACTTGGACATCTCGTTGACCCATCGAAAATCTGCATATGGCAAGGATTGACACATTGCCCATCCATACAAATTGTTGACGTCAAAATACATCAAGTATGATGATGCTTTTGATGGATCAAACGACTCCATGTACTTATTATTAGCGTGTGCATATCGGTTTGAGCATTGACTGAGACCACCGCGTATACCCCGCTCAACGAATAAAACCATGTCGATGTCCGTTAATAATTCAAACTTGACATTCGAGTGTTTAACATTGCATCCCAGGTATACTCCGGCAATGTGTAGTAATACGCGGGATCTAGGTCATAGCTCTCAATGCACGTATTCCGGAAGTTTTCGAAATTATCAGCTAATAACAAGACATCTGTCTTCAAGTACAAATCGCTATAGTCACCCAGCGTTCGAATGGAGAACCGCTCCCAAACGTTCTCCGCATGTGCGTACTCGCTCTCGGATACTGTAGCATCTGTCAGGGAACTATAAAATGCGTCACGTGTTGGTGAGAAAGTGTCGTCCAACCTGCTCACGTTGTCAATATACTCATAAGGGAAGACCCCTTTTCGCGTCAGTAAATGGAAATGTCCGTCGATAGAGTTGAAAATTGCTTGCGTAAAATCTTGAGTTTGTCCTCGGTCAAAAATGAGGCTAATTTGTCGAGACTGGTATTGAGGAATTTGTATGAATCGATGAAGCGCAATTGGATTTTCTGTTTAGAATCGTCTGTGATTTGAATGTGCTTCGTGAAGGAGATGTATTTCTCTTTTGTGATTGGAAGCACATCGGTCTTTCCTCCGAACGCTGTGGCCCCTTCTTTGATGATAAAATGTGCATCGTAACCCGATAAATTGTGAAAAACTACTGGAATGAAGAATGACTGTTTGTAGTTTAAATTGCAATTAGAATGGGCAGGGCCTCCATAGTGTCCAGTCAGATGGCAATGATCTCGAACGCGTATATCGTCTTGCGCGAATGGTTTCCTGCATATATGACATTGGGTCGCTTTGCGAAAACTTGCCCACTCGCTCGGTGTCAGATAAATCATTGGGACATTGTCGCAGAAAATTTCTTTTATGCGCAATGCTAGATTTTTCAGTTCTTCGACAAACCATGAGACACAATCAGCACTGCGACGCGAGTGATATGAAAACAATAAATCGTCATACGAACAACGCACGTAATATCCAATACCAAACACTTCATGGTGTTGATACATATCTTTTGCTTGGGTCTTC
This sequence comes from Ophion ellenae, assembly GCA_963210295.1. Lineage (NCBI taxonomy): Eukaryota > Metazoa > Arthropoda > Insecta > Hymenoptera > Ichneumonidae > Ophion > Ophion ellenae. The sequence continues at coordinate 9,830,797 of OY723388.1, forward strand.
TCATCGGTCTTTGCCAGCACACACTCGAAATCACCATAAACGATGAAAGGATGTCGCTCTTTCCGGCTAAAGTTGCTGAACTGGAGCCACTTGTTGGTGTCATTCGGTAGTCGGATCGCGCAGTCGTTAATCGCCCCACAATCGACCTCGTGCGATTGCAATTTTTCCTCGGAACCAAAGTAGTGCAAACACCTGCAAAAAAAAAGATTGTTTTTTGTTTAATTCGTCTAGCATATATAATTACCTATATATATATATATATTATGGTAACTACATACCGATCACAGATATATTTTTTATGCTCCATTTTGGTTAGTTGTGCCCTCACGAGTCTCGACAGATTCTTGACCCATACGAAGTGCCCCACATTGTTGTCCTCGGTATCTTGCATGTACAGCAAATTGATGTGCTTTTCCTTCTTATTTTGAGTCGCGCGTATTGGAACGATGTCCTTTTTGGCGGTGGGGGTGGTGGTGTACACGTTGATGGATAAATTGTTTTGCAGCTCAAATTTTTTTATTTGGTGTATGGTTACCGGGAATTGAATGTCCTATAGATTCAGTACGCTTGAGTAATGTGGGTAAGATGACGGACGGGCACTGTCTCGTTCGGCTGGGTATAAAGCAGCGACAACTGCCCACGCGAAACATGCGTTATCGTTGGATTTAACGTTAATCACAGCTCTCTTCATCATTATTTCCCGCGGCAATGACATAGTGCACCCGGCACGCATCGGGTTATACTTATTCACATTTATCGTGAGGTTAAGTATTTTCCGTAGAGCCCAGCCACTATCTCGTTCTTGAAATTCGTCGAGTGAGGTTAAAGTGGGCTGCATAACGCGTTGCTGGTACCACTCATTCAAATCGCTTGTGTTAAATAGTTCACAGTTTCGCGTGTTGACACTTTTATTAGCATGTTCGTCTCCACTCGCGAATTCGCCTTCGAACACTGTATTAACTTTGATACTGTTGTGTTTGCAGATAGTATTTTGCACATGTTGCAGCACTAGGTCGCGAGCATCGTCGAGAAATTGCCGTGGTTCGATGTGGTTGCGATTGATTACGGAACCGGTCAATATTCGACTATCGAAGGATGTGTCAATCTCTCGCCAGATTAGCCCATGATGACCGTGTCCTGCACCCGTGTGTATAACATGCTTACGCACAGAATTCCTCAACCCTTCCAGCCGCGCTATTTGGGCTATCAATGACTGTTGAAGTCCAATTGATAGTCGCGGGCGCTTAATCCGGCTTTGCGTTTCCAATTATTCGATAAACTCAACGCACCGTTGTTCCCACACAGCAAAATCTTCGAATGAACTTAGGAGCGCGGCTTGGTCGTGCAAGATTTGTTCTGACTTCTCCGCGTTGCCCTCCATATTTGATGAAACGAGGCTTCCCAAAAGAGATGATGTTCACCAACTGACTGCTCGATCTAAAGTGCGAACACTTTTGAGCGCAGCAGATCATTAAAAAAGGTTTTCCCCTTTAGACATTTTTCATCTTTCCCCACCATCTCGGAAAATATCACCAACCCACGAGAATTTTCTAATATCGCATTGGATTGCCGAGAAAAATAAAAGAGCATCTCAGTCGACATGCGTGTTGTGAAAATAAAAAATTCATGAGCTCTCCATCGGCCCTCAAGTGTTCCACGGTCAAAGTTTATAGTTTTTCAAAATAAACACCCCGTTATCATATATGCTCTGAGTAGCGGAGCAATAAAAAAATTCTAATAGCTTGGAGAGTGGTGTTAACGAAGAAAAAAAAAACCTTAAGCATGGGGCCAACTTGTCCAGACCTGCATGATCTTAAGTGTCTGCATCAAGGTTTGACGTTGCACTCTCTGTATATATTATCATTCAGAGATGAAAAACTAAAGCCCTGTAAAACGGAAATGCATTTTTTTCCCCCGGATCGCTGTCTTCATCGCATGCTGTCGTAAAATTTTATGGGTTTTCAAATGTGGACCTATGGAATGATGAGGCTCGAGTTGCACATGCGAAGCGATAGGGTATGACGGTCCCGGGCGCTCGACGTAAGAAAAAAAAGAGTCGTAAAATTTGAGACTTTCGGACGAGGTGGTTGAAACGTTGCAGTGTATAACAGTGTCTCGGACATGAGCCTCCGTCGCACACACACACACACACACACACACACACACACACACACACACACACACACACACACACACACACACACACACACACACACACACACACACACACACACACACACACACACACACACACACACACACACACACACACACACACACACACACACACACACACACACACACACACACACACACACACACACACACACACACACACACACACACACACACACACACACACACACACACACACACACACACACACACACACACACACACACACACACACACACACACACACACACAAACACATGCACCCATTTGTCTAAGTTGTTTTTTTTATACATTTATAAAATGTTGATAATAAATTATCAGATTTTATGGGTTTTCAAGGAACTAGCCGCCCCACTCTCTAACACCCCTCCCCTTTCCCTTCGCCGGAACCCCGCACTCGGCTGCCTCATGCAGGATCCACCCCCCCCCCCCCCCGCCAAGCATACCCCGGCTTCCCCGCGCTCGACTCCCACGCCCCGCTCCCCCCTGAGATCCCAGCGTTAGAACCGCTCTAGTTCCGCTACTCACGTTCACGCGTAATACGCCACGAACCCGTACGACGTAAACAAAAACAAACAAGGGAATTCCAGTTTAATAAGAAATAGGAAATTCAAGAAAACTTTTCGGAAAATAAATGCCAATTAACGTTTCACTTAAATAAGTGTGCACGTGTGGAATGTGTCACACGTATAACGCATTTGTAAAACTATTTGTAAGCCGAGAGATGACCTGACAAAAACAAAAAAATATTATCGTTATTTTGCCTTGGAGCCGAAATCATGGATTTCGTCTTCCTAAGGGGGAGGAATGTTGTGCCCCTAATTTGGTGCATACTTTAAAGCGCATAGATATGAGCATATACGATTTACGAAATCGAGAGGCCATAGGCCCCTGTGCAAAGGACAGCTGTTTGGACAGGTCAACCACCTCCGGAGGTGACTTTAGCGATACGTATCGTTGAATCGGTATCGTACGATTTAATTGTTCGAGAACGTTCGATTGCCAATAGACGAGCTAACAATGAGAGGAACGAAACGTCAGAAGTCAGTCTTCGGGTGGCAAGCGAAGTCGGTCTCGACCGAAAACTGAGGTCTCGAGGCAATGAAACAGTTCGTAAAACAAATGTTGCCTAGTTATAATCAAGTTTAATAATTTTATGTTCGTAATTCCCAGGTTGGAGATTTACTCGTTATTGGAAAGGCCTCAGCTACCCATCCTCGATCGCCCGATTCCAGCCACCAGTCTTTTTCGGGGACGTAACGATTCAGCGGCACAACAAGACGCACGACGTAATTTTTTTCGTCGATGGTGTACCGTAAAACAATCGGACTGTACCACCTCTCATCCCTTGATGCCTTATTGTTTTCTGATATTTTTTTAACAGTACGGGAGAGTTTAAGTACATGTAAAAAGAGATGTGGAAAATGATTGGAAGCTTCCGACGCGTGAAATATTTGTTTAAAGGAAGCTGTATTATACAGCAATCGAGCAGTCACACCTCTCAACACTTGCTGAAGTATTGTTGTCTGATAATTCTCTTGAAGTACTGGAGAGCTCTAGTACACATGAAAACACTTGTGAGAACTAGCCGTAAGCTTCAGACGCGCGTAATAATATATTTTATCGAAACTCCTCCATACAAGATTCGATCAGTATCACATTCCTTCTCTTGATGGCTTATTGTTGTCTAGTATTTTTTTCACGCTACTAGAGAGTTGAAGTACACATAAAAATATTTCTGAGATGTAGCCAGAAGCTGCAGAGGCGTGAAATTTTTTTATTTATGGAAGCTGTACCGTACATCAGTCAAGTAGTCTTATCTCTTAAGGAGAGGGTAGGGTTTTCAGCGTGGAAAAACACTTTTTTGCGAATTTTTTTATCTATATTGTAACGGGTGTTAATTCGTTACAGATAAATTTATAGGTTCGGGGACTCGAACAGGGAAGAAATTAATTGAAACTCAGGTGTTTTGGGTATTTTAACAAAAAGTGCAATTTATTCAAGTTTTTATGGCTCTATATAATGTAAAAAGAATAATGATAATAATAATAACGCTATGTATAAGTGTGGTGTGTTGTTTGTGTTGTCTTTGTATTTTCCGCAATGTTTTTCTCGGTCGATCAAATACTCTTTATTCGCATGGTACATTTGGTTCGGCGTGGTCGGTTATCATGGATCGATATTGATTATTCCCTGTTTCGCGACTCGCGATCTACGGGCCGTGCGCGCGCGCTCTCTCTCGTCACGCGCCGCGATCTATTTCCCTACTATAGCTCGGCCCTTCGCGCCGCGGTGATCGATGCTCTCTCCCGATCAATTATCGCGCGTCGATAATTGATCGCCCGGTCCTTGATCTAGGCGTTTGATGTCGCCACCGACCGGTCTACGCTAGTCTACTCGAGAGAGGTGCCGCGAGCACTCGATTTACCTTTTTTTTGCATATGTTTCGGCACTCTTGTAATTTCGGGATACCTCTTTCTCCTTTCTTCGATCCTGATCCATATAGCTCGATAATCACGGTGTGTGTGTGTGTGTGTGTGTGTGTGTGTGTGTGAGTGTGTGTGTGTGTTTCGTATGACTGTAGCGTACTCTTCCTTATCCCCTAATGTAATATTTCTTTTATTTTTCAAATTTAATATTTTCCCTTACATCTATTCGCAACGCTCGCTCGCTATGCTACCTTCTCTGATCCTATTTTCTCCTGCTCTAATTTTTCTCTCTATTTTCGATAATTGTTCGCTCCCCTTAAGTAATTAACTTTCCTTATTGCTCTTTTTATTTTTCTTTGGTTTTCCAATATTTTCTCATAAAATAAATTTATTTTAATTCCTTCTAAAAGCCTTTTGGGCGCGACTCCGTTTTTTCCTTGTTTTTCAACGTTCCATGTATCAGATGTTTCCGATCCGCGAGGGATGTACTTTGTCCAATCGTACTTGTCGAGCCACGAGGAATGAAAGAAGCGATCTTTCTAATGCTTTTTAGGCGCGACTCCGTGTTTTCCTTGTTTTTCAACGTTCCATGTATCAGACGTTTCCGATCCGCGAGGGATGTACTTTGTCCAATCGTACTTGTCGATCCACGAGGGACTCAAAGAGCGCTCTTTCTAATGCTTTTTAGGCGCGACTCCGTGTTTCTCTTGTTTCTCAACGTTCCATGTATCAGACGTTTCCGATCCGCGAGGGATGTACTTTGTCCAATCGTACTTGTCGATCCACGAGGGACTCAAAGAGCGCTCTTTCTAATGCTTTTTAGGCGCGACTCCGTGTTTCTCTTGTTTCTCAACGTTCCATGTATCAGACGTTTCCGATCCGCGAGGGATGTACTTTGTCCAATCGTACTTGTCGATCCACGAGGGACTCAAAGAGCGCGCATTCTTCAAAAAATCTCGTCCTTTTATACCTTGATTTTTAACGTTTTTCCTTCCCCTTCTTTCTCGTCTCCCCTAATTAGATTACCTGGTTTGTTCTGTGTCGGCCGGTTTTTCTTTCCCTTAATTCGATTAGTTGGTTTTATCCGGTTCTCGCCGGTTTTTCGTTCCCCTTAATTTAATTAGTGTAACGTTTCGGTATGTTTTGTTGTGGAGCGGTGTGACCGTTACCTTCGCGGTGTTGCTATCCGCCATTAATTTAATTAGTGTGTTTTGTTTTTTCCCTTCCCCCCCTTGCTTTCACCGAAATCGGTTGACTCCTAAATATCCTTGGGGCGATGGTTTCTCGGTTTGTTTATGAGACGGTCTCTTCCGTCTCATTGTCCCCCTTGACTCTTTGTGTTTTGGGTTGCTTTCTCAGCGATCCAACTCACGAAGAGTCAAAAAAAAAAAAAAAATTTTTAAACCAAGGTCTATACTTCTCTTTTGTATCTGTTTGCTTTGTCCTACCGGTCTGTTTCCTTGAAGGTCGGCCTTTGTTCTCCTTCTTCATTTTCCCCTCCCCCTTAAACTAACCGCTCGCTTGTTTGCCAGGGCCGCTGCCCATCGCTCGCAAAAAAAAAAGGATTTCTCCTAACACACATTTGGGTTTTTTTAAAAGGATTTTATTCAAGTGACGCGATGCTGGTGCCGTCGTCGCTTGCTTCCTCCTCCTCCACCTCCTGGTGAAGGCCCATTTCCCGCCAAAAGCGGTCCTCGTCGCTATCGTACCCGTTGTCTGGGTGGTGGATGATCATTGTCTCGTTGTCGTCGTCATCGTCGTCGTCGTCGTTATCGTCGTCGTCGTCGACTTGGTCTCTTCCGCCGCCGTTGTTGTTTAGAGTGGGCGGCTGGACTCTGGAATGGGCTGATTCGCTGCTATTGCTCGTCCAGTGTCGTTCGACCTCCTGGTGATATCTGAGTTCCCCGTATCGGCAACCCTTATTTGTTATGGTTGGTGACCCTGGATCGGGGGTTTTGTGAGCGAGGTGGCTCTCTACGAGGATGTCGGCCAAACTTTTTCCCTGATTTGGGCCTTCGTTTTCCAGATATAGGTCCGCGTAAACGATGCCTATATCTGTCATCAGCCCCCACACCGTCATGGTCCATCGACAGTCGTTGACCAAGGCCCGTGCGTAGAAAATTTGTTCCTCTGTCCAGACATCCTCCGTCGGTATTAGGTCGCCGTGGGTGACCGGGATTGCTTGGTAGGAGTGACTAAATGCCATAGGTGGAGCGGTGTAGCAGTCATCCTGTTTCCCGATCACACTTGATGCCCAATCCCCGAGCCACAGTATCCATTGCCCATCCTCAGGATCCTTTTTTTGGATGGTTGCACGATAAAATTCGTCCTCGTGCCGCCACAGGATCGCCGCCCCGAGATACGCCTCTTCTTCCAGTAATCGATGAATTCCTGGCTCTGCTGGGTCCAGTTTTCGCCACATCTCGATCAGAGCTCCTCCGCGCCCATACCGTTCATTAAGGTGAACGCCGAATTCGTTCGGGTTTGTCATGCCCGCCACGGTAACACCGTGGTATTCCCGTCTCAAAGTACTGATGTTGTAATTTCGGTACATGGTGTTGTCTATTGTGTGTTCGGTGGTTGACTGACGAGCGAAAGCGTCGATCCTTGATTAATTTCTCATCCCCTCCTATTTACCATCCCGATGATTTTCCGGGGTACCATCCTTGAATATTTTCGTCTGAAGCCTCGAATAATTCGAATTCATCGACGTCCAGCGCGCTGTATCGATTCTGTTTTATCGTTCGATTTTCGTAGATCTGGATTCTTTTGTCTCCGGTTGCTGATTGGTCTCTTGTGCTTTCTCTTGGAATTTCTGCCTGTTTTCTCCTTTTGTTCGTTTTCTGTGACGTCGGCCACCGTTTTCTCTTCTCCGGTGTCTTGCTTGAGGACTGTTTGGTATTATTTTTATCTCCCTCCATTTTCTTTTTAACTGATTAATTTTTGGCGCGACATCTCTTTATATACTCCTCGTCCCGTGATTAATTTCTCATAAGACTCTTCGCTCCCTTCGAAATTATTTCTATCTCATTTCTCTTTTCTTCCGCTAGATATCGCTTTAGGAGACTTGCGTGGAATTTTCCTCGTTCTTTTTTGTTTTGTGTGTCTTCTAAGAGGTATGTCGCTATTCCCACACATTTTTTTTATTGTATATGGTCCTTCGTATAGGGGCATAAATTTGGCGGTTTTTTGTTTCGCTGGATCCGATACATTTAGTGCTCGGACCAATACCCGCTCGCCAATTTTGAACGTGACTGTGTTGTGAGTGTTATTAAACCTTTCGGCCCTTTTTGCTCCTTTTTTCTTTATCCTTTCTCGGGCTAATTCGATTTTTTGGTCGTAGGTGAGAATTGGTTCTTGTTCCTTTTTTAATGCGAGGACCCATTCTTTCCAAATACGATAAGGCTTCTTTTTTAATTGTAATTCGGTCGGCGTGAACTCGGTAGTTTCGTGCTGCGTGTCGTTAATGCAGTCTTGTATTATGGGTACCCATCGATACCATCCTGAGTGTTTTTCAGTGAGGAACGTTCTAAAAAATCGTCCGAGCTCTCTGTTTACGCGTTCGACCATATTTCCTTGGGGATGTCGTATCGATGAGAATACCCCTTGAATTCCTTCTTTTGTTAGTTGTTCCAACCAAATTTTTGAAGTAAATTGTGTTCCATGATCGAATTGGATCCTTTTTGGCTTACCATATTTTGGGATGTAGTCCTTGAATATTCGGTTAATGGTCGCCGCCGTATTTGCTTTTTTTAATGGGTATAATTTAACGAACTTGGTGAATGTGTCAATGGTTACTAGGATGTGTTGTACTCCCCCGACCGATTTTGGTAGGGGTCCATAAAAATCTATGGAGACGAGGTCGTTCGGTCCTTCCGGGATAATATTTTGCATGTTGGCATAATTTGTTTGGACTGCCACTTTTACCCTTTGACACACGTCACATATGGCTATTGTCTGCCGTACTTTTTTAGCCAGATGACTACACGTAAAATCTTCATTTATCAGGTGGAAGATTTTTCGTGCCCCTTGATGACCATAAATCTCATGGCATTCTTTTATGAAATTGTGAACCAATTCTTCCGGCAAGATGACTTTCCATTTGCCGGTTCTGTCATACTTTTGCAAGCATCCTTCGTTGATCCGGTATCTCTTGTTTTCTTGCTGGTTTTGGCAGTTTTTCCACGTCTCCTGGAGATTTTCTTGGCTCTGTTGTATTTGTCCAATTTTCTTAAACTTTTGTTTAATTTCCCCCGACGGTTGTCGAGCAAGAATGGCCGTGAGTACGATCTTTCCGGGTGTATTTTTGTGCTCGTCCCCCTGGAAATCGTACGGCCTGCTTAAGGCATCGGCGACCTCATTGTTTTTTCCAGGGCAGTGCTCGATCTCCAGATCATAGTCTTGAATTAATAATGCCCATCTTAGCATGCGATCCCCGATGAATCGTCCCGTTTTCAGGAACGTCAACGCCTTGTGATCAGTTATTATTTTGATCCGGGCACCCAACAAATGGTTTCTGAATTTTTGAAGCGCCCACACGATTGCCAGTAGTTCTTTCTCGGTTGTTGTGTATCCTATTTCCGCCCCTTTAAATGTGCGGCTGGCGAAGGATATTACCCCTGTGTCACCTGTCGCATCTTCCTGGCTTAGGACGGCTCCAATGGCGTAATCACTTGCATCGGTTGTCAGGGTGTATTTTTGTTTCGGATCGGCATGTTTGAGCATTACGGTTTCCACAAAAAGTTGCTTAACTCGTGTAAATGCCCTTTCTTCTTCCGTCCCCCATCTCCATTTTTGTCCTTTTTTGAGTAGTTCTAAAAGAGGCACCGTTTCCCTAGCGTGTTTATCAGTAAACTTGCTGTAGAAGTTGACAAGTCCGAGGAATCCACGCAATTGTTTTATGTTCCTTGGTGGGAGGTAGTCCCGGATTGCTTGGATTTTTTCTGGTTGTGGTCGTATTCCCGTGGTTGTTAGAATATGTCCCAGGAACGATATTTCATGCTGGAAGAATCTTGATTTCTTGAAGTTCAAGGTCATATTGTTGTTGCTAATTCTTTCGAACAATTGGTGTAGATGTGTCAGATGGTGCGTCTCGTCTTTTGACATACACAGGAGGTCATCTACGAAATTTATTACCGAGTTTCCAAGATCCTGAAGTACGATATCCAAACCTCTGATAAGGCTTGCCGTGCTCGTCTTTAATCCGAAAGGTGTTACCGTGAATTGGTAACATTTCCCGTCGTGCTGGAAAGCGGTATAAGGTCTCGATTCCTCCTCCAGTGGTATTTGCCAGAAACTACTTGTCATGTCCAAACTCGACATGATTTTTACACCTCCACATCTTTGAAATATTTCTTCGGTTGGTGGGGCATTATCGTGATCTTCTACGAGAAACGTATTGAGTTGTCTGGCATCCAGGCATAGTCGTACCGACCCATCCTTTTTTATAACCGTTACCAGTGGATTAATAAAGCGACTCCTTGCCCGTTCGATAACGCCATGGTCCAACATTCGCTGGATTTCCTCTTGTACTTTTTCTCGATATTGTATTGGTACGGGATATGAGCGATGGATGTATGGCTCTGGATCCTTTAGTACCAATTTGTGAATGTATGCGTGCATCCGTCCTGGTTTTTTACTGAAAATGTGCCTATATTGCCCGATTAATGCCTTGAATTCTTTTTTCGTATTCTCAGGTATATTCGGACAATTTTTTAATTTTTGATCGACTTCGTCTTCGGTCAGTTCATAATCTGTGATGCTTCCAATTTCCGAAATTTTTACCGATTCTTTATTGTCCTTTTTCCATACCCATCTTCCTTTCTCAAATTCCGCGACGATTTCATTTTTTACTTTGAGGGTTCCCTGGTGTGCGTCGATTCCAACTTGTAACTCTAGCATCCCGTCGACGCCTAATATGGCCGGTCTGCTCATTTTTGGGATTACTAACAGTTGTAGTATTCCTGTTGCGTCGTAGAGTTTTGCTTCGGCTATTATTTGTTTTTTTATACGGCCGGATTTTCCCCCGAATGCTCCGATGGCTTCTGTGCTTCTTACAGGTACTTCTGGGCAGTTTTTTAACTCTTCCTGGTGTTGGTTGTAGAATTCCTCTGAAATACAGGATATTTCGCTCCCGCTGTCGATCAATATTTCGGCGGTAATTCCTTCGAGGTCGATCGGTAAGGTAGGGCATCGTGGGTGAATTTCTCGTATTATTCCCCGTTGTCCGGGTTCTTCCATGAGGAATTCTTTTGGGTGCTCGTATGTGTCGTTCATTGTTATTTTCAGTGCCTTATTCTTATTTTTTTGTGTTTGTTGTTTTTCTTGGTTTTCCTCCTTCCAGTCTTCTTTTTCGATGTGGTTGTTATGAACTATTCTGATCATCCCCATTGGTATCGGTTGCTCAGAAATTTTATTATCTTCGGGTTCCAGTTTCTTCTTCCTTCTTTCCTTCTTCTTTTTGTTTCGACGCATCCTTTCCAGAGCTTCTTCCATGGCGATCTGTGCATCCTCGTCTTCTTCCGTTGCGCCTCGTGATTTTTCATCCCGTGGTATCTGTACGGGCGCAACGTTTACTCGTTTCCCTGGTTCTGTGGGCTGGTTCTCGGTGTTTCGTTTTGTGCTGGGATATTGCTGGTGCTTGGACCGCCCTGTGGATGCGGAGTCCATGGTGCAGCGGCGGGGTTTAGAGGAGGTCTGCTATTCCCGTATCCTGTCTGCCATGGTTGTTGTCTGGGAAATGGCGCTGGCATCGCGTTGTTATTCCCAAACCCTCGATTACCCTGTTGTTGATATGGGAATGGCGCTGGCATCGCGTTGTTATTCCCAAATCCTCGATTCCCCTGTTGTTGATATGGGAATGGCGGTGGTGATCCCTGATAACCTGGATTCCCTGGCCGCCATGGCTGGTTGAATCCCGTTGGCCGTGGTCCCCCGAACGTTCCAAACTTCTGGTTTTTCCATGGGTTATTTTGTTGCCATGATGCACCGCTGGGTTCTTGCCGATGAGGCAAAGATCTTTTCGCATTGAGTGGTCCCGCCCCATCCATGCTTTCTAACAATTCGAGGAATGAATCGATTGTCTTGATCCCGCTGACGCGTACTGCCATTCTGATCGACTCGTCGAAATGATTAGCGAGTTTCCTGATTATTTGTTCTTCAGCCGGGCCTTCACTCAAATCCTTGGCATTTCCGAATATCTGGGTTGCATATTCGGTCCGAGTCATCCGATGTCCGTCCCATTCGTAAGCCCCGAATTCGAGATTTCGGCGTACCTTATCCTGAATTTCTTGGCTCCAGTAACGTCCGCGAAATTTTTCCTCGAATTCGTTAATCGTTTGAACCCTCTCCTCGACAATTCTCCACCAATCTTTGGCGGTGTCTTTGAGCGATTGGCTGATCAAATAATGTAGGTCAGAGTTTCCGGTGATTCTCCAAAATTCCTTGAAATCTTGCAAAAAACGCATAGGTCGTTCTCTGCCGTCGCCATTATACGTCGGTGGTTTTTGTTTCGCCGCGTATGCTTGGCTCACGTTTAATCCCGCTCCCCAAGTGGTGTTGCACAATGTATTTGAGTTTTGTGCCCAGATATTTTTTTCACACTCCGTGATACGTTTAGAGTGCTCCGTGACCACTTGTCCCACATCCTTTGAAGAATGGAGGAGCTGAGATATAGTTCGCCGAATGGCTTCCATTCGAGTGTCGAAATCCTCGATTTTATCGTCGTTTTCTTTTCGCAGTTGATTAAGGCTCTGCTCTATTAATTTTTGAGCAACCACAATCTTGCGTTCCGTGCGCTCCTCGATTTTATGCACTTCGTTTGTAATTTTTGTGTTGACTTCCTCGTGCAATTGTCGTGACCTTACGATGCAGTTATCGTTTTGCTGCTTGATTTCTGCTTTGGTCGTTATGCGCTCCCGTCGTTGCTCATTGCGGATACTATTCATTGCCTTGATGAGTGCTTTAATTGTGTCACTCTCTTCCGCACCTCTCTCATCAGTCTCGCCTGACTCTCCGCTGATGTTAAATGTCTCTTCGTTCGGTGTTTCTATCGGTCTGGGTCCGATCGCTGACAGTCGCCCAATATTTCGACGATCCCTTTGACGCGCCTCCTCTAATAATCCATCCGCAGTAGTCGATTCCCAATGAAGGGAGTTATCATTGTTTTGTTGCGCCATATTTTATTCTATTTTGCTCTTTCGTATTCGATTTTGGTTTATTTTATTTTATTTGATTTTGTTTTATTTTATTTTGTTCTAAATTATTTTATCTATTTATTTTTATTTATTTACTTATGTATTTATTTTACACCTTTTTACGAGTTTTTCTTTCTTGTGTTCGAGCCCCACGTTGGGCGCCAAAATGTAACGGGTGTTAATTCGTTACAGATAAATTTATAGGTTCGGGGACTCGAACAGGGAAGAAATTAATTGAAACTCAGGTGTTTTGGGTATTTTAACAAAAAGTGCAATTTATTCAAGTTTTTATGGCTCTATATAATGTAAAAAGAATAATGATAATAATAATAACGCTATGTATAAGTGTGGTGTGTTGTTTGTGTTGTCTTTGTATTTTCCGCAATGTTTTTCTCGGTCGATCAAATACTCTTTATTCGCATGGTACATTTGGTTCGGCGTGGTCGGTTATCATGGATCGATATTGATTATTCCCTGTTTCGCGACTCGCGATCTACGGGCCGTGCGCGCGCGCTCTCTCTCGTCACGCGCCGCGATCTATTTCCCTACTATAGCTCGGCCCTTCGCGCCGCGGTGATCGATGCTCTCTCCCTATCAATTATCGCGCGTCGATAATTGATCGCCCGGTCCTTGATCTAGGCGTTTGATGTCGCCACCGACCGGTCTACGCTAGTCTACTCGAGAGAGGTGCCGCGAGCACTCGATTTACCTTTTTTTTGCATATGTTTCGGCACTCTTGTAATTTCGGGATACCTCTTTCTCCTTTCTTCGATCCTGATCCATATAGCTCGATAATCACGGTGTGTGTGTGTGTGTGTGTGTGTGTGTGTGTGTGTGTGTGTGTGTGTGAGTGTGTGTGTTTCGTATGACTGTAGCGTACTCTTCCTTATCCCCTAATGTAATATTTCTTTTATTTTTCAAATTTAATATTTTCCCTTACATCTATTCGCAACGCTCGCTCGCTATGCTACCTTCTCTGATCCTATTTTCTCCTGCTCTAATTTTTCTCTCTATTTTCGATAATTGTTCGCTCCCCTTAAGTAATTAACTTTCCTTATTGCTCTTTTTATTTTTCTTTGGTTTTCCAATATTTTCTCATAAAATAAATTTATTTTAATTCCTTCTAAAAGCCTTTTGGGCGCGACTCCGTTTTTTCCTTGTTTTTCAACGTTCCATGTATCAGATGTTTCCGATCCGCGAGGGATGTACTTTGTCCAATCGTACTTGTCGAGCCACGAGGAATGAAAGAAGCGATCTTTCTAATGCTTTTTAGGCGCGACTCCGTGTTTTCCTTGTTTTTCAACGTTCCATGTATCAGACGTTTCCGATCCGCGAGGGATGTACTTTGTCCAATCGTACTTGTCGATCCACGAGGGACTCAAAGAGCGCTCTTTCTAATGCTTTTTAGGCGCGACTCCGTGTTTCTCTTGTTTCTCAACGTTCCATGTATCAGACGTTTCCGATCCGCGAGGGATGTACTTTGTCCAATCGTACTTGTCGATCCACGAGGGACTCAAAGAGCGCTCTTTCTAATGCTTTTTAGGCGCGACTCCGTGTTTCTCTTGTTTCTCAACGTTCCATGTATCAGACGTTTCCGATCCGCGAGGGATGTACTTTGTCCAATCGTACTTGTCGATCCACGAGGGACTCAAAGAGCGCGCATTCTTCAAAAAATCTCGTCCTTTTATACCTTGATTTTTAACGTTTTTCCTTCCCCTTCTTTCTCGTCTCCCCTAATTAGATTACCTGGTTTGTTCTGTGTCGGCCGGTTTTTCTTTCCCTTAATTCGATTAGTTGGTTTTATCCGGTTCTCGCCGGTTTTTCGTTCCCCTTAATTTAATTAGTGTAACGTTTCGGTATGTTTTGTTGTGGAGCGGTGTGACCGTTACCTTCGCGGTGTTGCTATCCGCCATTAATTTAATTAGTGTGTTTTGTTTTTTCCCTTCCCCCCCTTGCTTTCACCGAAATCGGTTGACTCCTAAATATCCTTGGGGCGATGGTTTCTCGGTTTGTTTATGAGACGGTCTCTTCCGTCTCAATATGGATAGAGTAAATTTATTGAAACCTTTTTTACATTGTTAAGTGTCATTTTGAGAACATTCCGTGAAATTTGTACGAGGAATATATCCACAAACAAGCCGGTGACAACGCTTTTTCAAGAACGCCTTTGGAAAAACACGATTTGCGGTGTTCACTGCATCTTAGCTATAAATTATCTGAAATCAAGTACCATTAAAATTTAGTCAAAGTATCATCAAATCCTCACCCCAACGGTCTTTGATATTTTTTTTTTCATTTCTAAATTTTTGGTGGCCATGTAAAGTGAAAGGTGCTATTTTTTACGAAAAATTCCGCCATTTTGGGGGTGGAGAACCCCCTCAATGTAAAAACAAATCTCCAACTAACCATGGGGGGGGGGGGATGGTATTTTATATGTAGTAAGTGTGTACCGAGTTTGAAATAAATCGGTCATGTAGTTTTCAAATGGCAGTGAACACGGACTTTGAAAAAGTGGTTTCGTGAAAAATGCGTTTCAAGTTTTAGAAGCTAAAAACTGATTTTTTTGTTTTCAACTTACACTGAATCGTCGATTCCAGTTCCATAGAGTAGACTCCCGGCAGCAGCTTCGATGTCTTGAGCCTCTTTTTTTAAGCCTTTGCCTTATCCTCGCTTCTTTTCTCTGATTCTCAGCTTGTATATCGGCCCTGTTGATGCGACAGTTATCCGCCAATCTTACGTATTCGTGAGCGCTCGTCCCACCGCTGATGTTCATATCCGACAGAAATCTGAGAAAAGCACCAGCACCTTCATTGAAAGTGCATGCAGCCACGAAGGATGCAAATTCCACGATTTGTTTGCTGCCAGGTAATTTTTTCGGTGCAATCCTCCAAATTAGCTGGTTCAGACTTTCATTGGCATTTTGGGTAAAACCTCCAAGACCACCTTGGAGGTTGTGGCCAGAGCTTTTTGATAAGGACACCCGAGACCTCGCCGCTCAGGCACTTATCGTGTTGGGGTTATCGTCTGTTGACTGCTGGTGGTAGTACGTTGCCCAGATCGCATTTTTCATTTTCTCTACCGAATCACAATTATGTCTTATTGCTGCTGCGTAGTATCGACTCAAATTATCGATGACTTTTCCTGTGAGTTTTCCTTTGCCGCCGAGTACTTCACTTCGCCGTTTTTTACCTGCATTTTTTCCTGTTTTCAAGGCTTTATCTTCAACAGTATTTTTTACCAGATCACGTAGATGTTTTCCCATTCTGTTTTGCACGTGACCTACATATTCTTGTTCATTTATAGTGAAATGTTTCGCTTTCACTAAATTGCCATAAGTTTTGCTATCGCGGTCTCTGACATAGTTGCTGATCTTTGCTCCATACTTTTCCTCTGAGCGGTGGAACATCTCGATCACTGCGCCTACTTCCATGTTACCTGATGGTCCCGTGTGATTGGTTTGAAATTCATTATTATCAACGTGTTCTTCGTGCCACTCTTCAAATTCAGTTGTATTCAATTTTTTTCCCACAATTTGCAAGACTGACAATACAAAATACTTATAAAAATATCCATACCTTTTCCTGTCTAATAATCAATCAATGAAGTGATGCCAAACAAGGAGCTAAAGCGTTGCCTCTACCACGTGCCGTCGCCAAAAAGAGTCAAAGTATCAAACTCTGAATTTGCCCTTGTTTTCTCTTTTTCTTCGTCTGCGGCGGAAAGGAGAAATTTTTCAACAGTCGTTTCGACGCAGGAGCAAGTCGATTTCATAATATCCAAATAAGACGATGTGGCTAAAAAAATACTTGCAATATCCATTAGACCGCAAAACTTATTGCAGGATGCTAAACCCAAACCTAATGTACGCATTACAAAAACGAATCGAGTGTTGATTTCGTAGCGATGACCAGTTTTCTCACTCGACGGTATATAGCGTAGATCGCAATTGGCACATTTTACCTGGATTTGGAAGCCAAGACCTTCTTTTTTACTCCTTTTGAACGCAACTGAACGCATCACACTGAGCACATTTACTAAACTTGCAATTGTTGAGAAAATAAGCTAAAAATCGACGATTCTATCATGATTTTCAACGTCTTCCCGCACGCTCGCACTGGTATTCAACTTTATCTTTTTCGATGATGCACTCTTCGTATTAGCTTCATCCTCATTTTTTTTGTATAGATTAGGCCTTTTTTTCGATCTGCACAAATACGTTCTTGTATCTATTCGGTCACCTCTTGAAACTTTAGACAATCTCGGCATTTTTAATTAGAAAATTTCTTGACGAAATCATCAAATCTCTGAGAACAAGCGCTCGACCGAACGTACAACAACTAACTGACGCTCGTTTCTCTTTTGAAAATATTTTACACCTATAATATATGTATACGGCTTTTGTTACCTCTCTTTACTTAATCAAACCTTTTCGAAACAGAATAATGGAAAGGACGATCGCCAAGTGAACATACTGCATACCTGCTCGTCAGCTGCGCGCTGCCTTTCCGACCGCCCGCAGCTGTCGGAGCTACAGTGTTAGAGGAGCGGGACTAAATAGTCAATAACTTCAAGAGTTTTGCTTTGATTGACTCGAAATTTTGGGATTATATTCTTGAAATGTTTAACTATAGAAAAAGACAAAAAATCGATTTTTCAAAAGTGTAAACCCCTACCCTCCCCTTAATTCTTGCTGATTATTGATTCCTAATATTTTCTACGGAGTACTACAGAGTTTTAGTACATATAAAAACTCATGGGAGGAGAAGTCAGAAGCTTCAGACACACGAAATAGTTTTTTTTTGTCGAAGGTGTACCAGACTCTCTCATCCCTTGCCGATGTTTTGTTGCCCAACATTTTTTTTCCGAAGTACTGGACGGAGGAGATATAAAAATATAGGTGAGATAAAGCCGGATACGTCAGACGCGCGAAAGAATCTTTTTTTATTGAAGCTCCACTGCACAACAATGAAGCAGTGCCACCTCTCAACCCTTGATGATGTATTGTTGCGTAATATACGATTACAGCACTAGAGACATATAAATCAGATTCTGTTATAAAACAGATACAGTCTGATATAAAACAGAAAATTCTAGTACATATAAAACAGATGTGAGAAATAAGCAGAAACTTCACACGCGCGACATAATTTTTTTCATGGAAGCTGTATTACACAACCGTTGAGCAGTCTTACCTCTCATGCCTTGTCGATTTATCGTTGTTCAATTGTTTTATCATCTACTAGAGACTTCAAGTACACATCAAAATTTATTAAAGAAGCCAGAAGCCAGAAGCTTCAGAAGTACAAAATGATGTTTCCTACGGAAAGTGTACCATAGAACTATCGAGCAGTGTCATCTCTTATTTCCTGCTGAGTTATTGTTGTCTAATTTTTTTTCAAAGTACTAGAGACTTGTACATATGCAAACATATGTGAGACGTAGCAAGAAGCTCCAGACACTCAAAACAATTTGTTTACCACCCCGTGCTATAACAACAATCGAGCAGTCTCATTACTCAAGTCTTGCTGACTTATTGTTGTCTAAGCTTTTTTTAACACTAGACAATTCTAGTACGCAAAAAAAATACCTGAGAAGTAGCCAGAAGCATCAGAGGGGCTACGTAATTTTTAAATGTAATCTGCGCCGTACAGTAGTCGCGCAGGGCCATCTCTTATTTCCTGCTGACTTATTGATGTCTAATATTTTTAGAGTACTAGAGAGTTCTAGTATACAGAAAAACATATCTGAGTAGTCAGAAGCTTCAGGAACACGTCGCATTTTTTTTTTATTGAAGTGCCACCATTCAACATTCGATTAGTGGCATTATTTGGGGGGATTACGATATCTCTGGCGCCTCAATTTCACCATTGGATTATGGAATATAGCCGAAAAAAATACAAAAAACAAGAATAACTTTTTTCGTTTTGAGCCTTAGTTTTGGATTTACAGCACTTAGAAGAGAAAACATATAGTTTTCCGATTTTCGATGTAAATCGAATTTTCTGCGTGTTTTACATGGTTTCGTCGTACTTTGTCGTTGATTCAACGAAGTTAGCTGCAGATCAGTAGCGTTATCCAGAATACACCACGTGGAGGTTGACTGCATTGGTGTTATTTAGCCCTGAAAAAAGCTGTTTTGTGTGTGCGTGTCTGTGATAGCGGAGATTAGGAACCGTGGGGCGTCACTTCCGCATTTGTATCTACTCAAAACCCTCTCCGCTGTGTGTTTGTGTCTTACGTTCATATTTACCGACACTGAGTTGATTTGTCATTCGCTGTTCAGTGCCTGAGAGTAGTTTGCGTTTGGCCATTGCGATCTCCGTTGCTAGCCGCGCTCGACCAACTCGCGTCAACAGGGATGAAAAATATCTTGTGAACGAGTGGGCGAGCGTGCAATATGTTTGAGACAGTGTAGCGCGGTCATCCTTCGAGTGACGATCGTCGGTGACGCGCAAGGCGAAAGGGCCCTGGGTCCTCTTACATACGACTCCACTGAGTTAAACACATACGACTCTCCCGAGTAAAACACAGGCAACTCGCCTATCACAAGCGGTTGGGTGAACGGCCATACGGTCCTCGATTCTCCACCCTTAAAATACATTCGATGATCATAGCAGTCGGGTGAACGGCCGTACGGTCATTGATTCTGCGAGCACGGGTGAACGGCCGTACGGTCCTCGATTCTCCGATCCTTGATCATATACCTCTTACCAAAAAAAGGGCAGCAACAGGTGACGAATCCTCGGTAAAGGTCATCAAACGCAAAATCGAAAACAATACGAAAAATCAATCGAAGGTTCAATACGAAATAACGCGCGAGATCGCAATGGCATAAGCCAAACGGGCTTTATGCCTTCTTAAATACGCAAATTCACAATCATCGAATCGTCGTGGGTTTTTATACCGCAATACAATGTCTCAAACGCGAGTGTTTTTTCATTTCTTAAAAAACCTCAACCTTCATCCTTCATTCAAAATATTTATATCCAAAACTACGAGGCAACTTCGCAATGAAGGAGCTTCGACAATACAAATTGGTGTCAGAAGTGGGATTCGAACCCACGACACACATAATTGGACTACGAAAAGGTGCAAAGGTGCATCGTATCAACAAAAGGGAGACTCTACGACCAGCCGACCATCGCCTCTGGACTCGCCACCCCCAGTTCGCTATGCGTGGAAAACGATCATCATCTACAAAAATATAAGTATACAACTGTTCATAATTTCTTATATTGCATTATTTTTGGCATTATACGTCTTCTCCATGATTCATAACGTTCGACATAGTCGGATACACAGTTCTGTTCAACGTACGCTTTGTGCGAAGAACATAGCATGTATATATTCCACAACCACGTGTATAAAAACATAGGCCCCGTTGAGGATCTCGGTTTACGAGCGCTGAAGGGTACCCGCTATACGGGAGGCTTGTTTACTTGACTCGGGCCGCGCTCGGTCTTTTAATTTTTGTCGATGGACGTACGAGTTCATACGCGTTTTCGAAAAATACCCGCTACATGTGGAAGGGCTTAGAGCTGACCCTTGAGATTTTTGGCGTCGCGTTTCGACATTTAACGTGTGGGAAAGGTTTTTCGTTCCTCTTCCTTTTGCGTCGACGGGACTCGGTCTGAGATCGGGTTACGAGGCTCTTGAGTGGGTCATAAACGCCAGGGCTATTTTATTCCGGAGCTAAGGAAGAAGATAAAGGACGAAGGCCCAAGGGGTCCTAGGCGAGGCGCCTAGAAATGGACAACGAAGGGAAATTCTGTCTCCAGACCTCGAAAGTAACCAGAAGTGTCATTACGTTTTCTTTTTCGAATATCTCGGAAATATTTATTCGGTTCAAGTTCAGTTAAAATGGCTAGCCGCGTAAAGTTTATTAATCAAAAGCGCGCGACCTTGAAGACGCAAATTACAAAACTCGAAAAAATTGCGGAGGACGCTGAGTTAGGTCCCGCGAATATAAAAATGCGTTTAGACCGTGTAAAAGAACAATTCCGTTTATACGAAGAATTACACGATGAACTCGCGTTATTGGTCGAAGCAGAGAGTGACCAGGTCGACGAGTTCGACGAGTTGCAAGATTGAGGCGGATTTGCCATCGACAACGCCTCAACCTCCAAGTGTATTAATCGTGACCTCCCTGCCGATCGACGGCACGCGTCGACTCAAATTACCGGTCGCCGACCTCGCAAGGTTCGACGGTAACATCAAAAAGTGGCTATCGTTCAAAAACACTTTTCTTACAATGATCGATTCTCGCGAAGACGTAACGAAGCTACAAAAATTCCTATATCTAAAGAATTGCCTCGAGGGTGACGCGTTGAATAAAATCCTCATTTTTAACGTAAGCGAAGAAAATTACGTGACGGAGTGGAAGTTACTCTTAGATTCGTATGACAAGGTCCGAATTCTAATCGTGAAACATCTCGACGCGATCCTCGAATTACCAGTGTTGACAAAGGCAACGCATAAGGGTTTGGCGCGACTCGTCGACGACATGCGTCAGCACGTGAATATGCTCGCGTCAATGAATGTGACACCGGATGAACATTTATTAGCCCGAATAATCGAACGCGAGTTGCCCAACAATATTCGGGTCAAATGGGAAGAAACGCTCAATCTTGACACCTCGCCAACGCTCGAGCAAATTTACAAATTCGTCTCCGACACCGCGATTCGTTTGTGCACGCTCGAGCAAGATGCATCGCGATCGAAACAAGAGAACAACAGCAAACGACCACTCCCAAGTAAGAAAGATCAAAGCGGATTCAAGATTCGACGAGCGGAAAACGGCGCGTGTACATTCGCGACCGGCGCGTCAGCAAAGTGCGTAGTATGAAAAAAGGAGAGTCATCTCGCGTATCAGTGTCGCGAATTTAAAAAAATTACGGCTCAACAGCGGTGGAATTTCGTGAAAAATGTATCCCTGTGTAAGAATTATCTGCGCTTGCACAGCGGCAAATGCGGATCGATGCATTGCAAAAACTGCTCGAGATTTCACCACACTCTGTTGTACGGCGAGTCCTCTGCCGCAGCCGCCCACGCGACTCAAGAAACGGCAAGGTCGGATGCTACAACCAAGTCGACAACAAAGGTAAATTCAACATGTCGCGAAATAATTTCCCACAGTTTTACGGCGCGAGCTCTGCAGTCGCAGTTAATGCTGAGCGCTCAAATACGCGTCAAAGTCGCGCGCGGTCAGCACATAAAAAGTCGCGCTTCATTGGACACATGTGCGACGGCACATTTCATAACGGAAGATCTCGTGAAAGAATTGAAATTACCGACACGCGCGTGCTCGATCTCGGTGGGAATGATCGACGTCACGAACACAATTTCTAAAGGCGCAGTCGAGTGTACATTTTATTCGATACATAATAATTTCAATAAAACTCTCACGTTTCTGATTATCCCGAAAATCGCTGATAATATACCTAATGGAATCTTTCCTCGCGAATCAATCGACATATCGCGGAATGTAAAATTGGTCGATCCGCAATCCCATTTGCCTAAAAAAATCGACGTCCTCATCGGGTCAGGAAGGGCGTTGTCATTATTATCGATCGGACAATATGATCTATCTCGCGACGGCTGCGACCTCTTCCTACAAAAAACTCAGCTCGGCTGGGCCGTTGCCGGCGGAAAAACGAATACCACGGTCGGAAAACGAACATCGTGCCAGTTAATCGAATTAAAAGAACAAATCGAAAAATTCCGGTTGCTCGATGATGCAAGCGCGAGTCAAATAAAAGCGTCGGAGAATACGGACTGCGAAACTCATTTCAATCGAAGCAGCACTCGCGATCCGTCGGGACGGTACGTCGTTCGTCTGCCGTTTCGCAGCGCCGATCAAGACCTCGGTGATTCGCGTTCAATAGCCTTGCGACGATTCGCCGGCTTGCAAAAAAGACTCAACGCGGATCCGATCCTTAAACAAGAATATCATCGCGTTATGAACGAATACATCGAGCTAGGCCACATGTCGCTCGTTGTCGACGAATCGCAACACGGGTATTATCTCCCACACCACGCGGTTATAAAATAGACAAGCGCTACGACGAAGACTCGAGTTGTCTTTGACGCGTCCGCCAAGACAAGCAAGGGAATATCGCTCAACGATACGTTGATGGTCGGCCCGACTATTCAATTAAAACTATTCGAGCATCTTTTGCGGTTTCGCAGCCCCAAATACGTGATCACCGCGGATATCGCGAAAATGTATCGGCAAATCTGGATTCATCCCAGTGACCGTCGATACAACGAGTTTTTTGGCTCCAGCATGAAAAAGTACGCGTATTCGAATTAAACACGATAACATTCGGCGTATCGTCGGCTCCGTTCCTCGTGATAGTAACCATACAGAGACTCGCGAGCGCTGAGAGCGCGGATTATCCAAAGGGCGCCGAAGCTTTGACGCGCGACTTATACGTCGACGATTTATTATCGGGAGCAGACACTTTCGATGAAATCGTACAAATTCGAGACGAAGTCATCGAGATATTGAAGCACGGCGGATTCGATATCCGACAATAGGCGTCAAATCACCCGCGAGCTTTAAATAATTTGATCGAGAAAACCGCAAATATCGAATTTCTGACACGAAAATCCTGTGCACAAGACACTCGGTATCTCGTGGAACGCGTGAAATGACGACTTACTATATACGGTGAAACGTATCGAGCCCTCCGAAAGAGTTACTAAACGACATATTTTATCAGAAATCGCTAAAATTTTCGACCCCCTCGGTCTACTAGGTCCGGTCATTCTCGTCTTGAAGGTGCTTATGTAGTGATGCTGGAAGGCAAAAACTACCTGGGACGAATCCGTGCCCAGCGCGCTGGATTCCGCGTCGCGATCGTTCGCGGAACAACTGTCATTAATCGACACTCTAAAGATTGATCGATACGTCTCGATAAATAACCCCATCGATATTCAGATTCCCGGATTTTTCGACGCGAGCAAGTCAGGTTACGGGGCTTGTATCTACGTGCGCTCTTACAACCAGAAGGGCGAAATTCGCGTGAGACTGTACTGTTCAAAGGGGCGTGTCGCTCCACTAAAGGATCAAACGATCCCCACGACTCGAACTCTGCGGCGCATTGACACTCGCTCGACTATATTACGAGGTCCGCGAAATATTGACCTTTCGCGTTTGCAAGACGATTTTTTGGTCAGACTCGACGACAGTTTTACAATGGCTAAAAAAACATCCGAGCGTCTTAGAGGTGTTCGAAGCAAATCGCGTTGCGGAGATACAAGAGGTCAGTAAACACGCGGAATGGCGGCACATCCGAACCGATAAAAATCCGGCTAACGCGTTATCGAGAGGTCAGCTCCCTCGGGAACTTTTAAATAACGACTCGTGGTTTCGGGGGCCTTCGTAGCTGGCCCAGCCCGAATCCGTTTGCCCGCAAGTTGCCGTGACGCCTCAAAGGGATTTAACGGGAATCAAAAGGCTATTTTGCATGGTCTTGCAATCGCAATCAGAAGAAATTTTCGAAAAAATGTCGTCATATACGCGATTGATTCGCGTCGTCGCGTATTGCTTACATTTCGTACGCGACAATAAAATCAAGGGCGCTTTGACAATCAAAGAAATTAACAAGGCCGAGTATCGCGTTATTCGATTAATACAACAAGCGCACTTTCAAGACGAGATCGGTCGCCTTTGGTCCCACGAAAGGGTGAAATGCGCGAAACTCGAGTCTCTGAACCCGCTGGTCGACCAGAGAGACTTGCTTCGCATGGGTGGTCGCATAAATAAGGCCGATATCTCACTGGATCAAAAGAATCCAATGCTTCTTCCAGCTCGACATTACGTAACCGATCTTTTGATTCGACATATGCACGAAAAATTCCATCACATCGGGACTCAATCGGCATTATACAATATCCGGCAAAGATTTTGGATATTATACGGTAGAAATCAAGTTCGTAAAATCGTTCAACGTAGCGTGAGATGCATCCGGTTTCGGGCCGTACCAGGGACGTATAAAGTGGCTGACTTGCCTAAATCAAGAGTTGATGACGCGCCGGCGTTCTATCACACCGGAGTCGATTATTTCGGTCCTATACTTGTCAAAGAAAAGAAATATCGGAATCGCGGCAGCGTGAAGGTGTACGGCTGCGTATTTATCTGCATGTCGACTAAGCCCATCCATCTCGAGATCGCGAGCGATCTATCAACAGACGCGTTCCTAGCGGCCTTGCGACGATTCATAAGTCGTCGGGGTATCCCGAGCCATATCTATTCTGATAACGGGACAAATTTTGTCGGTGCGAATAGTCAATTCCGCGAATTTTACGCATTGAGAAAATCCGAAGAATTTCGTTCTCAACTTTATGAATTCACTTCAACCAGAAAAACCGAATGGCACTTCAATCCACCCCTCACACCTCATTTCGAGGGCATCTGGGAGGCGGCTGTAAAATCATGTAAACACCATCTCAAGCGCGTCATGCGCGATCTCTTCTTCACATATGAAGAATTGACCACTCTAGCAATCGCGATCCAAGCCAGTAGAGGAACTAGAGCGGTTCTAACTCTGGGATCTCAGGGGGGAGCGGGGCGGGGGAGTCGAGCGCGGGGAAGCTGCGGTATGCATGGCGGAGGGGGGGGGGGATCCTGCATGCGGCAGCCGAGTGCGGGGTTCCGGCGGAGGGAAAGGGGAGAGGGTGGTGTTAGAGAGTGGGGAGGCTAGTTTTTGGTGACGATGTCTTCCTGGCGATAGCTGGACCCGCGGGCGAGAGGGGAGAAGGGAGAGGGTTAATGAAACATACATTTTTGTTATTACAACAATCACTTTTTATTTTTAATTGTGTGTGAGTGTGTGTGTGTGTGCGTGTGTGTGTGTGTGTGTGTGTGTGTGTGTGTGTGTGTGTGTGTGTGCGTGCGTGCGTGCGTGTGTGTGACGTTGTCTCTTAAGAAGTTACGTAGAGGGCTAAGAAAAGGTGCAGGAATTTATCCAGATGTTCTTTTTTTCAACTATCTCGACGGAGGCTCATGTCCGAGACACTGTTATACACTGCAACGTTTCAACCACCTCGTCCGAAAGTCTCAAATTTTACGACTCTTTTTTTTACGTTGAGCCTCAGGGACCGTCATACCCTATCGCTTCGCATGTGCAACTCGAGCCTCATCATTCCATAGATCCACACTTGAAAACTCATAAAATTTTACGACAGCATGCTATGAAGACAGTGATCTGGGGAAAAAAATGCATTTCCAATTTACAGGGCTTTAGTTTTTCATCTCTGAATGATAATATTTACAGACAGTGTAACGTCAAGCCTTGATGCCGACACTTGATATCGTGCAGGTCTGGACAAGTTAGCCCCATGGTTAAGGATTTTTTCTTCGTTAACACCACTCTCCACGCTATTAGATTTTTTTTTATTGCTTCGCTATCCCGAGCATATATATGATAACGGGGTGTTTATTTTGAAAAACTATAAACTTTCGGAGATCTATGGATAAAGACCCTTTTTCTGCTTCAACCGTGGACCACTTGCGCACCAATGGAGAGCCCATGCATTTTTTTTCACTACACGCATCTCGACTGAGATGCTCTTTTATTTTTCCCGGCAATCCAATGCGATATCAGAAAATTCTCGTGGGTTGGTGATTTTTTCCGAGATGGTAGGGAAAGACGAAAAATGTCTAAAGGGGAAAACCATTTTTAATGATCTGCCGCGCTCAAAAGTGTTCACACTTTGGATCGAGCAGTCAGTTAGTGAACATCATCTCTTTTGGGAGGCCTCGTTTCATCAAATATGGAGGGCAACACGGAGAAGTCAGAACAAATCTTGCACGACCAAGCCGCGCTTCTAAGTTCATACGAAGATTTTGCTGTGTGGGAACAACAGTGCGTTGAGTTTATCGAAGAATTGGAAACGCAAAGCCGGATTAAGCGCCCGCGACTATCAATTGGACTTCAACAGTCATTGATAGCCCAAATAGCACGGCTGGAAGGGTTGAGGAATTCTGTGCGTAATCATTTTATACACACGGGTGCAGGACACGGTCATCATGGGCTAATCTGGCGAGAGATTGACACATCCTTCAATAGTCGAATACTGACCGGCTCCGTAATCAATCGCAACCACACCGAACCACGGCAATTTCTGAACGATGCTCGCGACCTAGTGCTTCAAAATGTGCAAAATAATATCTGCAAACACAACAGTGTCAAAGTTAATGCAGTGTTCAATGGTGAATTCGCGAGTGGAGACGAACATGCTAATAAAAGTGTCAACACGCGAAACTGTGAACTGTTTAACACAAGCGATTTGAATGAGTCGTACCAGCAACGCGTTATGGAGCCCACTTTAAACTTACTCGACGGATTTCAAGAACGAGATAGTGGCTGGGCTCTACGGAAAATACTTAACCTCATGATAAATGTGAATAAGTATAATAAAATGCATGCTGGGTGCCCCATATCATTACCGCGGGAAATAATGATGAAGAGAGCTGTGATCAACGTCAAATCCAACGATAACGCATGTTTCTCGTGGGCAGTTGTCGCTGCTTTATACCCAGCCGAACGAAACAGTGACCGTCCGTCATCTTACCCACATTACTCAAGCGTACTGAATCTACAGGATATTCTATTCCCGGTAACCATACACCAAATAAAAAAAAATGAGCTGCAAAACAATTTATCCATCAATGTGTACACCACCACCACCACCGCCAAAAAGGACATCGTTCTAATACGCGTGACTCAAAATAAGAAGGAAAAGCACATCAATTTGCTGTACATGCAAGATACTGAGGACAACAATGTGGGGCACTTCGTATGGTACAAGAATCTGTCGAGACTTGTGAGGGCACAACTAACCAAAATGGAGCATAAAAAATATATCTGTGATCGGTATGTAGTTACCATAATATATATCTAGGTAATTATATATGCTAGACGAATTAAACAAAAAACAATCTTTTTTGCAGGTGTTTGCACTACTTTGGTTCCGAGGAAAAATTGCAATCGCACGAGGTCGTTTGTGGGGCGATAAACGACTGCGCGATCCGACTACCGAATGACACCAACAAATTGCTCCAGTTCAGCAACTTTAGCCGGAAAGAGCGATATCCTTTCATCGTTGATGCTGATTTGGAGTGTGTGCTGGCAAATACCGATGAGAAGACCCTAGCAAAAGATATGTATCAACACCATGAAGTGTTTAGTATTGGATATTACGTGCGTTGTTCGTATGACGATTCATTGTCTTCATATCACTCGCGTCGCAGTGCTGATTGTGTATCGTGGTTTGTCGAAGAACTGAAAGATCTAGCATTGCGCATAAAAGAAATTTTCTGCGAAAATGTCCCAATGATTTATCTTGCACCGAGCGAGTGGAAAGTTTTCGCAAAGTGACCCAATGTCAAATATGCAGGAAACCATTCGCGCAAGACGATATACGCGTTCGAGATCATTGCCATCTGACTGGACGCTATAGAGGTCCTGCCCATTCTAATTGCAATTTAAACTACAAACAGTCATTCTTCATTCCAGTAGTTTTTTACAATTTATCGGGTTACGATGGACATTTTATCATCAAGGAAGTAGCCACAGCGTTCGAAGGAAAGACCGATGTGCTTCCAATCACATAAGAGAAATACATCTCCTTTACGAAGCACATTCAAATCACAGACGATTCTAAACAGAAAATCCAATTGCGCTTCATCGATTCATACAAATACCTCAATACCAGTCACGACAAATTAGCCTCATTTTTGACCGAGGATAAACTCAAAATTTTACGCATGCAATTTTCAACTCTATCGACGGACAATTTCTATTTGCTGACGCGAAAAGGGGTCTTCCCTTATGAGTATATTGACAACGTGAGCAGGTTGGACGACACTTGCTCACCACCACGTGACGCATTTTATAGTTCCCTGACAGATGCTACAGTATCCGAGAGCGAGTACGCACATGCGGAGAACGTTTGGGAGCGGTTCTCCATTCGAACGCTGGGTGACTATAGCGATTTGTACTTGAAGAGTCTTGTTATTAGCTGATATTTTCGAAAACTTTCGGAATACGTGCATTGAGAGCTATGGCCTAGATCCCGCGTATTACTACACATTGCCGGGGTATACCTGGGATGCTATGTTGAAACACTCGAATGTCAAGTTTGAATTACTAACTGACATCAACATGGTTTTATTCGCTGAGCGGGGTATACGCGGTGGTCTCAGTCAATGCTCAAACCGATATGTACACGCTAATAATATATACATGGAGTCGTTTGATCCATCGAAAGCATCATCATACTTGATGTATTTTGACGTCAACAATTTGTATGGATGGGCAATGTGTCAACCCTTGCCATATGCAGATTTTCGATGGGTCAACGACGTGTCCAAGTTTGATCCATTATCCATCGCGCTAGACTCACCTATAGGCTACATCCTTGAGGTCGACTTGGAATATCCCCAATCTCTCCATGATGCGCACAAAGACCTACCGTTTTGACCAATACACGAAAAACCACCGGGTATGCAGCAGGAAAAGCTGCTAGCAACCGTCTGCGATAAAAAACGCTACATCATACACTACAGAAATTTACAACAATGTTTACGTCATGGACTTTGCCTCACGAAAATCCATAGGGTATTACAATTCACACAATCTCCATGGCTACGTTCATATATCGAGTTAAATACTCAGTTTCGAACGCTGGCCAAAAACGATTTTGAAAAGAATTTATTCAAATTGATGAATAATGCTGTGTTTGGCAGAACGATGGAGAATGTGCGCAATCATGTAGATGTCAAGCTTTTGACAAAATGGGAGGGCAGGTATGGCGCGGAGGCAATGATTGCGAAGCCAAACTTCCACAGCCGAAGCGTTTTTTCCGAAAACCTCGTTGCCGTAGAATTGCGCAATCTCGAGGTGAAGTTCAACTAGCCGATATATGTGGGTATGTGCATACTCGACATATCCAAAACGTGCTTGTATGGATTTCATCACGAGTATATGGTACCATTGTATCGGAATAAATGTAAAGTGATGTATACCGATACAGATAGCCTCATATATGCCATTGAGAGCGAAGATGTATATGCAGAAATGAAGTGTGACATTGAAAAATTTGATACGAGCGACTATTCAGCGGACAATAGGTATGATATGCCACTTGTCAACAAGAAGGTACCCGGTCTCATGAACGACGAATGCAATGGTGCAATTATGACCGAGTTCATTGGACTTCGATCGAAAATGTATGCGACACGTGTCGAGGGTAAGAAGGACACGAAAAAAGTTAAAGGTGTCAATAGCAGTGTTGTGGCGAGGACAATCACGTTTGACGATTATGCCCGATGTTTGAAGGAAGTTATTGAAATGATGCGTAGTCAAACGTGTATTCGATCGAAGTTGCACAAGGTCTACACTATTCGTGAGACAAAAATCGCTCTAAGTCCTCATGATGATAAGCAGTATATCATACCTGGGACCTCTGATACCCTACCATGGGGGCATTACAGAATACCGTCATGAAAAGTTTCGTGATTATTTATTTTTCACAACCTTGATGTAAAATTGTGTATATTTTTGTGAATATTGACGTATAAAACTCGTGAAAATTATGTATATATTTTGTTCACTCGATGTTAAAATTATGTTTGCTGTATATATTGTGCAAGAATGGATTTATTATTTTCCGTAAATAAAGAAGCGGCCTTTTTATAATCACATGTGTTTATTCACTCTATCCATCTCCTCACGTTCCGCGAAAAAGGGCGACGGCAAGAAGGGGGTAAGCCTGCTGTGGAGTCGGTCGGAGGCCTTGGACGGATGTGGGGACGACCAGCAGGTCAAGAGTCATAAAACATACATATTTTTCCATTTTCTTTATTATCGACTACAAATCGGATTTACTTATCCAACTATTGTGGCTATTGTCGAAACCTAACCACTTTACAGACATTCGATTACCGCGCTTCTTCAATACCGCTTCTATGAGATAGATATCTAGGTGCTTGACCCTGAGAAGCTCTTGTTCGTAGAAACCACCGGCGATCGGTTCATCTTTATGGTCCTTCAAGTGGTACGTCACGGGATGAGTTTTTTTCACACGATAGATTGTAAATATTTCCGTTGTCCAGTTTGGGGTGTAACCCTTTTCGAAAACAGTCTTTAATTTGCTGATTCTCACTTTATCACCAACGGCGAATTTTGGCGATCTTTTCATCGGAGGCTTATTGAAAATCGGCTGCAATTGCTTCTCATTTTCCGCGTTGAGATTTCTCGGCTTCATGTTAATGGTATGGTGTACAGAATCGTTGTACTCGGCAATTAGGTTATCAAGAATATCGATCCACTTATAATTACCACGAAGACTAAATTGCATCCACATCTTGTTCTTCAATGTACGATTGAAACGCTCGCAAATGGATGCCTTCAAGTTGCTATATGTTGAATACATGTGAATATTGTACTTTTTCATGATGGCCTTAAAGTCACAATTGTAGAATTCTTTTCCCCGATCAACGTGTAAGTTCTGCGGTATGCGTCCCTTAACGAGGATCGACTTCATTGCTGCTGCTACATCTTTACCACTCTTACTCAGCATTGGCACGGCCCAGGCGAATTTCGAGAAGGTATCGATAACGGTGAGGAGAAATTTGTGTTTGGTGTTGCGACGCGCGTATGATGACATATCGACGAGATCAGCCTGCCAGGTCTCGTCCAAGCCACGAATGTCCACATGTCGACGCGGATAGTTTCGTCGAGCAGGCTTATGTAGCTCCAGCACGAGAGCGCCCCTTTTTTCGTTCATTTTCCAGTCCACTCAGTCGTGCGTCCAATTCAGCAATGACGTTTGAATTACGAATCACCAAATCTTGTAGAGCTTTGACATCGGCCTCGAGTGTCCTCGCAATGTCTCGTATCGTAGCTTCAAGTCCATTAACCAACAAGCGACTACTCTCATTCATTTCTTCGCGTATGTTCTTAATGATAGTTCGAGATTTCTTTTGTAACGCACTTAGAGTGATGGCGTCATCTTCTCCTTCCGGATTTGCAATGTTACACAATCGTTTCTGTCCCAAGTCATAATGACCATCTGTGGTAATTCTAAAGCCAATCCCGGGTCGACCTGGAGGACCTTGCTTACTGTGGAGTACACTCCTACTTGAATGACGTCCAAACACATCGACACTCATGATGAGAATGCGTAAATTCCCCGATGTCGAGTTAATAAATGATTTCAGCTTCACGCAATTCCTCAATAATCGATATAATTTAATGCGCATGTGATGAATTTCCGGCTGCTTGGGATGCCAGAAGTAAGCGAAGACGATCCTCGTCTTGCTCGTTTGGATTATCCCAATATACATAGTCCAATTGGGTGTTTTTTCTAGCTAGCTTATACTTTGGCATACCCTGTCCCACATGATGATCGACTATATTTGCGATATATGTGTTAAATTTGTGGCTGGTGTTACGTCGTATGGCCTCACTAGGCTTATACAATTTTTTGTGTGCATTCGTCGAGATTACAATCTTTTCGTAGTTTTTCAAATCGTCCGGTGTGAGAGTTTCGACATTAGACACGTTTTTAAACAACAACTCCGTTAATCCAACAGTTTTCGCATAACCCGCATCTCCCACACGAATATGTTCACAGTCGAAAATTATCGGAGAATTGCCAATCATTAATTTGTTGTTAGCGAGATTTCGTACACCATATAATACATCCAAGCCTGCCTTTTTATTTGTTTGTAATAGCAGGAGATATTCGCTGATCAGCTCATCGACATTTTGCGAGTCATCATCATCCTCATATATCAATTTAAACGAATCTTGTGTTTCACTCATCAAGGAATCATGTGCCTCATTTTGATGTTTCACACGATTTAACGCGTCTTCTTTTTCTTCTTCAACATTATCTCCCACTTTTTCATCCATAATTTCCTCCTTCACCGCCACCACCTAACCGTTTTTATACGACACCAATTTCTCCAATGGCCCCACTATAGGCTTAAAGACATCCTGCGTTCTCAGCTGATCGTTATCTTTCCCAATTTTCATCATTCGATGCTTTCGTCGGATTGCATCGCTCGCCTTGGCAATTTCACGCAACACATCCTTTTCGCGCAACAATTGTTCGCTCTTCATGTTGTCACTACCACGGCATGCGTAATACTGTCTCTTCAACTACCAGCGATGAGTCATTTATAAATAGTGAGAAAATAATCAAAACCTTGTCTATATCGACCGCCGTTAATATCGCTATCCTTGTCAATCGTGATAAATGCATACTTGTCAGAATTCCAGCATTTCACGCACATGTTTTTGAAGCACGTATAAGTCATATCCGTATGAACATGGTCATTGTACACGTGTTTGAGATTCATATCGTCCTGCTTGAAAAGCACCACGAAATTTGCATTATCCCTCACGAGATGTTTGGGAATACGAGTGTACGTCTGACAAAGATAAAAACTGTCAACAATCTCATGTCGTCCCATGGAAAAGAAGGCCCGAACATTATCCTGCTTTTCGCATGCTATGTCATCAAATATGAATATAGAGTTGGATCGTGCATCACTTGGTGCTATGACGTGTTCATGCGCCTCGAATGGATGATATTCAACTCACAGGTTCGAGTAATTGTTCGAGCAACTTATACTTTGGCTGCTTGAGCGATTTGGAATACAAGTAAATATTCTCAAATCGCAACCCATTCGGATGGATGATGAAAGTGAGCAAAGCGTTGGTTTTCCCACAATTCGATGGACCGCAAAACAGTGCACGTATGCTATCCGGCAATAAATACCCATGGCGTTTCTTTTTCCCTTCACGGTCTTCGACAAACTCGTCGAAATTTCTGACGGCAAGTCCGCCTCCGATAGTTTGCTTCCTGGACGTCATCGCATACACGACTAACGGCGAAATCATATAAATAGGCTTCTTATAGGGATTATCCGTCAGTCGCGTATTGTCTTTAGACATGATTGTGCATAGGAAGAGTGGTAAAGGTTTGGTCAAGCGCCTAATCAACAAACTCCCCGTTGAACTACATTTGCCTGGATATCAGTATTGTGGACCAGGCACAAAGTTGGCCAAGCGCCTTGCTCGTGGTGATCCGGGCATTAATCCATTGGATACGGCTTGCAAACAACACGATATTGCGTATTCGAAAAATCCGGATAATCTTGATGCGAGACATTTGGCGGATAAAGTGTTGGCTGAACAGGCTAGGCAACGTGTTACCGCGAGAGACGCTAGTATCGGTGAAAAAGCCAGTGCTTGGGGTGTGGCAAATATTATGAAGACAAAGAGAAAATTTGGCATGGGAATGAAGGCCCGCAAGGGTGGCGTTTGTTTGAAAATGATAATTGGCGCTGCAAAGAAGACAATGATTCAAAGTAATGATCCGCATAAGATTATTAAATCAGCTTCAACGGGTGCTCGTGCAGCTGTAAAGTTGCAAGGTGGTAAAGTGCGCACACCTCGGGTTCTACCTGTACCCCATACAATTGGTGGTTTATTGCCCTTCCTCGTGCCCATTTTTGCTGGTCTTAGCGCTTCGGGTGCTTTGTCGGGTGGTGCGGCTAGTATAGCTAAAGCCGTAAATGCTGCTCAAGCAGCTAAACGTGAATTGAATAAAAGTAAGCGTCATAATCGGACAATTGAAGCAATTGCATCAGGTCGGGGTCTACATCTGAAACCATATAAGCAAGGATTGGGCCTTCATATCAAGCCAAAGAACTAGACGTCACGCTACCTCACCGACCCCTCACCGACCGCGACCTACTTAAATATGCAAAAATCCTAAAGATTCTACATTTTCGCGGAGTTTACATGCGCGACACATTGCCTGCGAGCGGACCTCTCAACTGTGAAGCAGCAATTATAAATTTGGATGAAAATGTCGGTCCTGGCACGCATTGAGTCGCTTACAAAAAGACCGGATCGAAAGTCATGTACTTTGATAGTTTCGGAAATCTTCCACCACCATCCGAGCTCATGAGATAATTCCGTGTCGGTAGCGTAAATTATAATTATAAGGGATATCAGGAATATGATACGATTGAATGTGGACATTTGTGTCTTAAGTTTCTTTGCCGGCAGCTGCAGCACAAAGACAAATATACACTATATATAGGAGGGAAATGACGTGGCGAATTCAGTTGTTAATTTACCAGCATCATGGACGAAAGTTTAACATTGACCATGTCTGGCTCATCGTCCATACTCGAGGCGCAGTACTTTCCCCCCATCGAACTCTCGTCACACAAAAGTTATACCCTCGGTCTCGTTGAATTGTTAACCTTCAACTCTATTCCAAATATCAACGTTCACCATGATAAACTTTACGGGGGAGATGAGGTGTTGACGATACCTACGGGCAGTTATGAAATAGAGGATATTGAGACGTTTGTACAAGCAGAGCTCGCGCGTAAAAACATCAGCATCAGCATTAAACCCAACAATAACACGCTACGCAGCGAGATCGAGTGTGATCGTGATGTAAATTTTGAGCCGAAAGATTCTATTGGGCATCTACTAGGCTTCACCGCACGCAAATTGCAAGCCAATAAAAAGACACGAATCCGATCTTCCAGTAGCCATTCTCAAAGTGAACGCCCTACGCGTTGAGTGCAACATTACCGCTGGCGCCTATATTAACGAACAAAAACTACACACAATTCACGAATTTTTTCCATCTGTGCCACCGGGCTATAAGATCATTGAAGTTCCCTCCCACGTAATTTATCTGCCAATCACGAGCCGAATGATTGACACGATACAGCTTCGCATAGTGCATCAAGACGGTGATTTGGTAAATTTCCGCAGTGAAGTAATCACCATACGCCTGCATATAAAGTCGTGATGGGCATTGTTTTCAACAGATCTTCCAATAACAATAAACGTTCATGGATAAAAACAATCAGTCGTCGGCCAGCGCCCAAAGTGCTAACACCTCAAAACGTGTTACTCTTGGAGAGTTTGGGTCTCAAAGTGCGTGGCGAAAGCGTGTAAAAAATTATTTAGTCTGTGCTCTGTGCATCTGTTGCGTAAAATGGAAGAAGAAATCGTAAACATTCAGACACCCGTGGTCTTTGATGAATCTATCATCCATTGTGAGATTGACGCTCATCAGCCATATGCATCTTCAACCTTCAATAACAGCGATGAAATCCGTATTGCCATCCAACATCAAGACCTCTCCATCCTGCCAAGCAAGAGTTCGGTACACATATGTGGAAAATTATCCAAGCGTGACGGAGCGCCAACCACTGCTACAAGTCTCGTCAACAATGCCATTTGTCATTTGTTCGAGGAAGTGAGTAGTGGTAATAGGCCGGTTCTAACCCAAGGGGAGGTGGTGTGTCAAAAGTGGTGAAGCCAAGGTGGCGCCACCGTCGTGGGGAGGTCGCCGGGCGCGTGTGACGTCACAGAGAGGCTTATGTGGGGGGGGGGGGGGGTCATGTGGTCCGTGCAGCGACTGGCGGGGGGGGGGGGTCGATGAGTGTTTTGTGTGTATGTGCGTGCGTGCATGCGTGTAGGAAAGCCAAGGTGGCGCTGCGGTCGTGGGGAGGTCGGCGTGTGTGCGTGCGTGCGTGCGCGTAGGGAAGCCAAGGTGGCGCTACGGTCGTGGGGAGGTCGGCGTGTGTGCGTGCGTGCGTGCGTGCGTGCGTGTAGGGAAGCCAAGGTGGCGCTACGGTCGTGGGGAGGTCGGCGTGTGTACGTGCGTGCGTGTAGGGAAGCCAAGGTGGCGCTACGGTCGTGGGGAGGTCGGCGTGTCTGCGTGCGTGCGTGTAGGGAAGCCAAGGTGGCGCTACGGTCGTGGGGAGGTCGGCGTGCGTGCGTGCGTGCGTGTGTGTGTGTGTGTGTGTGTGTAACGTTGTCTCTTAAGAAGTCACGTAGAGGGCTAAGAAAAGGTGCATGAATTTATCCAGATGTTCTTTTTTTCAACTATCTCGACGGAGGCTCATGTCCGAGACGCTGTTATACACAGCAACGTTTCAACCACCTCGTCCGAAAGTCTCAAATTTTACGACTTTTTTTTTTCTTACGTCGAGCGCCAGGGACCGTCATACCCTATCGCTTCGCATGTGAAACTTGAGCCTCATCATTCCATAGGTCCACACTTAAAAACCCATAAAATTTTACGACAGCATGTGACGAAGACAGTGATCCGGGGAAAAAAATGTATTTCCATTGTACAGGGCTTTAGTTTTTCATCTCTGAATGATAATATGTACAAGGAGTGCAACGTCAAGCCTTGATGCCGACACTTGAGATCATGCAAGTCTGGACAAGTTAGCCCCATGGTTAAACTCATCGTCGTCATCATCGGCGATATCAATAACGTCTTCGTCTACCCCAACTTCCACTTCGTCATCATGGGCGATATTCACGACAACCTCCATCTCATCATCCACGAGATCGATCACTTGAATTTGGTTCGACATTTTTCTTAACTGATTTTCCGTTTTCCGACTCTTCCACAAGGACACCTCGGAGGTTGAAGACTGGAATGGCGAAAACTGCTGTTCCGATCCTTCTTCGGATTTCGATTTTTAGATCCTCATAGGCTTATAGTAGGGTGGGGGCTTATTGTAGAAAAAAACCTTGCAAGATAGTGCATCCTGGCCAGGGGATAAACGAAAAGTTTTTTTTCTTTAACTATCCCTGTAGGGGTAGGCATCTGCTGTCCAGAAAAGTGTGCACTCATAGAGGTGAAAGCTGGCCAGGCTCGCCAATCATTGACTTTCGCGATCTCTACAGAACCGCGTCTAGGTCATGGAGACTGAACTGGCGTATTATATAGAGCATCTTAGAGTTTTTAATATATATTGCCACGTGTTCCAGTATGTATGAAGTCCAGCCTGTCACGAATGATAGCGCTCTTCGCAGAGCAACATCAAACCTATTCAAGTGACACTTGAGGCTATACAGTTTTTACCAAATCAGCCATATTCTAAAGACAATTTTTTTTGTTCGTCGACGTTCAGTGCCAGCCTTCGAGCATAGGGAACATTTTGACAAAATAACATTCCGCTCAAGTAATGTCTTGGCTATCCAAAACACATACGAAAACGAGGTATTTATTACAAAACGATCAACTTTGTGGATCTATGGCCGGAGAATTTTTTTTTTTTAGGCTTCGACCACTGATCCCACTGCATGCACCATTTGAGCATAGATGCACTCGCGGTCTGGAATACTCACAAAAATACTTTTATTTTTTGCTCCCGTAGAACCCCGATCGGCTCGTTCTGCGTGTATATTTATTTTTCATGCTTTCCACGTTAAAAGATATCAGCGTGATATTGAAAAACTCTGGTGGAGGTGATTCTATTACATTTTCCGAGCTAGAAGGCAACGTCAAAAATATTTTCTGATGGGAGACCATTTTTAATCGTCGGCAGCGCTCAAAAGTGGCCACACTTTGAATGAAGCAGTGAGTTCACATATCTCTCTGGCAAGACTTTTCAACTCGTTAATATGGAGAACATCAATGAACCATCAGAAGAAATCTTGCACAATCAAGCCACGCTCTTAAGTTCGATCGACGACTTTGCTGTGTCGGAGATACAGATCGTCGAGTTCATCGAAGTACTGAAATCGCAAAGCCGAATTAAGCGCCAAAGATTATCAACTAAACATCAATAGTCATTGATAGGCCAAATACCGAATCTGGAAGGATTGAAGTATTTCATGTACAGGCATTCTATATGCATGGGTGCAGGACACAGCGGTGATGGGTTAATGTGGCGAGAACTCGACTTGAACGCCTGATGGTCTATACTTTAAGTTCTGCTCGATGAATTTCAACAACGTGGAAGTGGTTGAGCTTTACAAAATATACGTAATCTTACAATAAATGTAAATAAGTATAAATCAACACGCGTTAAATGTTATATCTCATTGCCACGGGAAATAATGATTATGAGGGCTGCGATTAATGTGCAATCAAGAGATAATGCACGTTTCGCATGGGTGACAGTTACGGCTTTATACCCAGCTGAACGAAACAGTGACCACGGATCTTCTTACATGCATTATTCAACGGTATTGAATCTATCGAATATTGAATTCCCAATCACTATGGGTCAAATTAACAAAAAAATTGTGCTTCAAAACAATTTATCCATTAATGTGTGTACCACCGAAGAAGACATTGCTCCGATACGCATGGCTCAACATAAAAAGAAGAAAAGCATGTCAATTTGCTG
This sequence comes from Ophion ellenae, assembly GCA_963210295.1. Lineage (NCBI taxonomy): Eukaryota > Metazoa > Arthropoda > Insecta > Hymenoptera > Ichneumonidae > Ophion > Ophion ellenae. The sequence goes on from OY723388.1 coordinate 9,869,808, forward strand.
TACATACAAGATACCGAAGATAACAATGTATGACATATCACATAGATAAAGAACCTGTCAAGCCTCGTGAGCGCAGAACAGAGACAACCATTAAAAAATATATGTATGCCATCGGTGTATGAAGTTAACACAATTATTATATCGTCATATGTGCTAGACGAATTAAACAACAATCTATTATTTCGCCGGTGTCGGCATTACTTCAGATCAACGGATAAACTGCAATCACATGAGATCGATTATGGAGCAATAAAGCACTGCGCCATCCAACTATCAAATGATACTAATAAGTGGCTTCAAATCATCAACTCCAATTGGAAAGCAACACATCCATTCACTGTAAATGCCTACTTGGAGTGTTTTTTTAACTAATTATAGAGAGAAGATGAGAGTGTGCAAAGACTGATGCGAAGAACGTAGCAGAGGATATGTATCAATATCATGAAGTATTTACTATTGATTACCACATGTGTTTTTCGTATCATGAATCACTATCATAGTATCGATCACATCACAGCGCCGATTTCATATCATAGTTTGTGACAGAACTGGAAAAACTAGTGCTGAACATAAATATATTTTCTACGAAAATTAATGCTCGTCATGAGTTAATTCTAATACCTTCACGCTATGGCAATAATTGTGCATTCAGTCATCATCAACTACTAGAGGTAGAAGTTGAATTACTCAAGATACAATGGCGTATGCCCCACATAATATTAGATGAGATCAATAAATTATCATTACATCGACCATTGGAAAGTGGGCGATACTTGAATGTGGGTTTTCGCTCTTGGGATCTATACGACTGTCCATCGCTTCAAAGCACACCGAAACATTCATGGACCGTACAAGCTGCCTCCCAACTAGAGAAACCAAAATATGTAATTGGTGCGGTGCAGACTGGTAAAAAAGATAATGTATGGCAAAGGACATTATATTATTCACCGACTGCAAACTCACAAGTGCTAAACTTTATCTCAATTCAGGATTCTTTTCTCAAGATGACTCGAATATGGACTTCAAAAACGTTTCGACATTTTGTTCAATAGGTACTCTCGATTTTGTAAATACCATTATGACTGCAATAGTGATCGTTCTTTACTAACCATCGCTGAGTCTTAATGTAACGACCCTCTCACGGTTAATGATTGATCGCATCAGAAACATGTAATTGGTGGCTGAATCATAAAAATTCATGCAAATAAAATAAATGTAACATTATGTACTTTTTATTCCCCTCACCCCGTACTTAGTTATGTCAGCATCACCAGCTATCGGATTGTGCAACTGAAAAACAATATTACTTTCGAATGTGAAACTCATTTTTTTAAAATGGAATTTGATTGAAAATAAATTAATATAATCGCCCAATGATAATCGAAGACATTCATCGGTATACGTTCGTTAGACGTTCGTGAGCCGTTTGTTGGAAGTTTGCGAGGCATTCGAAGATTTTCGATAGTCGTTCATGAAACGTTTCAGAGACTTCCGAAGACATTCATACGATGTTCGAAGCCATTTAAGAGACGTTCGAAAACATTCATAAGGCGTTTGAAGACACGCATGAGGGGTTCAAAAAGTTTCAAGAGCCTTTCTACGACGTTCATGAGACGTTTGAAGATGTTCGTGAGACATTCAAGAGACTTTCGAAAACGTTCATAAGACGTTTGAAGACATTCATGAGAGGTGCGAAGACCTTCGGAGACTTTCGAAGACGTTCAAGAGATCTGTGACGATATTTATAATACGTTTGAAGACATTGGTGAGGGGTTCGAAGTCGTTTAAGAGACTTTAAAAGACATTTACAAGGGGTTTGAAGACGTTCAAGAAACTTTCGAATACGTTCAAGAGACTTTCGACGACAGTCATAATACGTTTGAAGACATTCATGAGACTTTCGACGACATTCATAAGACGTTTGAAGAGGTGCATGAGGCCTTCAAAGAGTTTCAAGAGACTTTCTACGACGATCATGAGACGTTTGAAGATGTTCGTGAGTTATTCAAAAAACTTTCGAAAACGTTCATAAGAAGTTTGAAGACATTCATGAGAGGTGCGAAGACCTTCAGTGACGTTTGAAGACATTCAAGAGATCTTTAACGATATTCATAATACGTTTGAGACATCGATGAGGGGGTTCGACGACGTTTTAGAGACTTTCAATGACATTCACGAGGGGTTTGAAGACGTTCAAGAAACTTTCGAATACGTTCAAGAGACTTTCGACGACATTCATAATACGTTTGATTACATTCATGAGGGATTCGAAGACGCGTGAGAGACTTTCAAAGACGTTCACGAGGGGTTCGAAGACGTTTAAGAGACTTTCGACGGCGTACATAATATGTTTGAAGACATTCATGTGAGGTTCGAAGATGCTTAAGAGACTTTCAAAGACATTCACGAGAGGTGCGAAGACATTCAGAAACTTTCGAAGACATTCAAGAGTTCTTTGACAATATTCATAATACGTTTGAAGACATCGATGAGAGGATGGACGATGTTTTAGAGACTTTCAAAGACATTCACGGATGGTTTGAAGACGGTCAAGAAACTTTCGAATACGTTCAAGAGACTTTCGACGACATTCATAATACGTTTGATTGCATTCATGAGGGATTCGAAGACGCTTGAGAGACTTTCAAAGACGTTCACGCGAGGTTCGAAGACGCTTAAGAGACTTTCGAAGACATTCACGAGAGGTGCGAAGACATTCAGAAACTTTCGAAGACATTCAAGAGTTCTTTGACAATATTCATAATACGTTTGAAGACATCGATGAGAGGATCGACGATGTTTTAGAGACTTTCGAAGACATTCACGAAGGGTTTGAAGGAGTTCGAGAAACTTTCGAATACGTTCGAGAGACTTTCGGCCACATTCATGATACGTTTGAAGACATTCATGATGGGTTCGAAGACGCTTGAGAGACTTTCAAAGACCTTCACGAGAGGTTCGAAGACGTTCAAGAGACTTTCGACGACATTCATGAGTTCTTTGACAATATTCATAATACGTTTGAAGACATCGATGAGAGGATCGACGATGTTTTAGAGATTTTCAAAGACATTCACGGAGGGTTTGAAGACGTTCAAGAAACTTTCGAATACGTTCAAGAGACTTTCGACGACATTCATAATACGTTTGATTACATTCATGAGGGATTCGAAGACGCTTGAGAGACTTTCAAAGACGTTCACGAGTGGTTCGAAGACGTTTAAGAGACTTTCGACGGCGTACATAATATGGTTGAAGGCATTCATGTGGGGTTCGAAGACGCTTAAGAGACTTTTAAAGACATTCACGAGAGGTGCGAAGACATTCAGAAACTTTCGAAGACATTCAAGAGTTCTTTGACAATATTCATAATACGTTTGAAGACATCGACGAGAGGATCGACGATGTTTTAGAGACTTTCAAAGACATTCACGAAGGGTTTGAAGGCGTTCAAGAAACTTTCGAATACGTTCGAGAGACTTTCGGCCACATTCATAATACGTTTGAAGACATTCATGAGGGGTTCAAAGACGCTTGAGAGACTTTCAAAGACCTTCACGAGAGGTTCGAAGACGTTTCGACGACATTCATGATACGTTTGAAGACATTCATGTGGGGTTCGAAGACGCTTAAGAGACTTTCAAATACATTCACGGGAGGTTTGAAGACGTTCAAGAGGCTTTCGAAGACGTTCAGAAATCTTCGACGACATGCATGATACGATCTTCGACGACATCCATAATCCGAAGACATTCATGACGTTTGACTTTGTAATGTATGGCAGTGAATTGTTGTGAATGTATGACAGCGAAACTCAAACGTCATGAATGTCTTCGGTTTATGGATGTCGTCGAAGATCGTATTATGCATGTCGTCGAAGATTTCTGAACGTCTTCGAAAGCCTCTTGAACGTCTTCAAACCTCCCGTGAATGTATTTGAAAGTCTCTTAAGCGTCTTCGAACCCCACATGAATGTCTTCAAACGTATCATGAATGTCGTCAAAACGTCTTCGAACCTCTCGTGAAGGTCTTTGAAAGTCTCTCAAGCGTCTTTGAACCCCTCATGAATGTCTTCAAACGTATTATGAATGTGGCCGAAAGTCTCTCGAACGTATTCGAAAGTTTCTTGAACGCCTTCAAACCCTTCGTGAATGTCTTTGAAAGTCTCTAAAACATCGTCGATCCTCTCGTCGATGTCTTCAAACGTATTATGAATATTGTCAAAGAACTCTTGAATGTCTTCGAAAGTTTCTGAATGTCTTCGCACCTCTCGTGAATGTCTTTAAAAGTCTCTTAAGCGTCTTCGAACCCCACATGAATGCCTTCAACCATATTATGTACGCCGTCGAAAGTCTCTTAAACGTCTTCGAACCACTCGTGAACGTCTTTGAAAGTCTCTCAAGCGTCTTCGAATCCCTCATGAATGTAATCAAACGTATTATGAATGTCGTCGAAAGTCTCTTGAACGTATTCGAAAGTTTCTTGAACGTCTTCAAACCCTCCGTGAATGTCTTTGAAAATCTCTAAAACATCGTCGATCCTCTCATCGATGTCTTCAAACGTATTATGAATATTGTCAAAGAACTCATGAATGTCGTCGAAAGTCTCTTGAACGTCTTCGAACCTCTCGTGAAGGTCTTTGAAAGTCTCTCAAGCGTCTTCGAACCTCGCGTGAACGTCTTTGAAAGTCTCTCAAGCGTCTTCGAATCCCTCATGAATGCAATCAAACGTATTATGAATGTCGTCGAAAGTCTCTTGAACGTATTCGAAAGTTTCTTGACCGTCTTCAAACCCTCCGTGAATGTCTTTGAAAGTCTCTAAAACATCGTCGATCCTCTCATCGATGTCTTGAAACGTATTATGAATATTGTCAAAGAACTCTTGAATGTCTTCGAAAGTTTCTGAATGTCTTCGCACCTCTCGTGAATGTCTTTGAAAGTCTCTTAAGCATCTTCGAACCTCACATGAATGTCTTCAAACATATTATGTACGCCGTCGAAAGTCTCTTAAACGTCTTCGAACCCCTCGTGAACGTCTTTGAAAGTCTCTCACGCGTCTTCGAATCCCTCATGAATGTAATCAAACGTATTATGAATGTCGTCGAAAGTCTCTTGAACGTATTCGAAAGTTTCTTGAACGTCTTCAAACCCCTCGTGAATGTCATTGAAAGTCTCTAAAACGTCGTCGAACCCCCTCATCGATGTCTCAAACGTATTATGAATATCTTTAAAGATCTCTTGAATGTCTTCAAACGTCACTGAAGGTCTTCGCACCTCTCATGAATGTCTTCAAACTTCTTATGAACGTTTTCGAAAGTTTTTTGAATAACTCACGAACATCTTCAAACGTCTCATGATCGTCGTAGAAAGTCTCTTGAAACTCTTTGAAGGCCTCATGCACCTCTTCAAACGTCTCATGAATGTCTTCAAACGTATTATGACTGTCGTCGAAAGTCTCTTGAACGTATTCGAAAGTTTCTTGAACGTCTTCAAACCCCTTGTAAATGTCTTTTAAAGTCTCTTAAACGACTTCGAACCCCTCACCAATGTCTTCAAACGTATTATAAATATCGTCACAGATCTCTTGAACGTCTTCGAAAGTCTCCGAAGGTCTTCGCACCTCTCATGAATGTCTTCAAACGTCTTATGAACGTTTTCGAAAGTCTCTTGAATGTCTCACGAACATCTTCAAACGTCTCATGAACGTCGTAGAAAGGCTCTTGAAACTTTTTGAACCCCTCATGCGTGTCTTCAAACGCCTTATGAATGTTTTCGAACGTCTCTTAAATGGCTTCGAACATCGTATGAATGTCTTCGGAAGTCTCTGAAACGTTTCATGAACGACTATCGAAAATCTTCGAATGCCTCGCAAACTTCCAACAAACGGCTCACGAACGTCTAACGAACGTATACCGATGAATGTCTTCGATTATCATTGGGCGATTATATTAATTTATTTTCAATCAAATTCCATTTAAAAAAAATGAGTTTCACATTCGAAAGTAATATTGTTTTTCAGTTGCACAATCCGATAGCTGGTGATGCTGACATAACTAAGTACGGGGTGAGGGGAATAAAAAGTACATAATGTTACATTTATTTTATTTGCATGAATCTTTATGATTCAGCCACCAATTACATGTTTCTGATGCGATCAATCATTAACCGTGAGAGGGTCGTTACATTAAGACTCAGCGATGGTTAGTAAAGAACGATCACTATTGCAGTCATAATGGTATTTACAAAATCGAGAGTACCTATTGAACAAAATGTCGAAACGTTTTTGAAGTCCATATTCGAGTCATCTTGAGAAAAGAATCCTGAATTGAGATAAAGTTTAGCACTTGTGAGTTTGCAGTCGGTGAATAATATAATGTCCTTTGCCATACATTATCTTTTTTACCAGTCTGCACCGCACCAATTACATATTTTGGTTTCTCTAGTTGGGAGGCAGCTTTTACGGTCCATGAATGTTTCGGTGTGCTTTGAAGCGATGGACAGTCGTATAGATCCCAAGAGCGAAAACCCACATTCAAGTATCGCCCACTTTCCACTTTCCAATGGTCTCTTAAACGTCTTCGAACCCCTCGTGAACGTCTTTGAAAGTCTCTCAAGCGTCTTCGAATCCCTCATGAATGTAATCAAACGTATTATGAATGTCGTCGAAAGTCTCTTGAACGTATTCGAAAGTTTCTTGAACGTCTTCAAACCCTCCGTGAATGTCTTTGAAAATCTCTAAAACATCGTCGATCCTCTCATCGATGTCTTCAAACGTATTATGAATATTGTCAAAGAACTCATGAATGTCGTCGAAAGTCTCTTGAACGTCTTCGAACCTCTCGTGAAGGTCTTTGAAAGTCTCTCAAGCGTCTTCGAACCCATCATGAATGTCTTCAAACGTATCATGAATGTGGCCGAAAGTCTCTCGAACGTATTCGAAAGTTTCTCGAACGCCTTCAAACCCTTCGTGAATGTCTTCGAAAGTCTCTAAAACATCGTCGATCCTCTCATCGATGTCTTCAAACGTATTATGAATATTGTCAAAGAACTCTTGAATGTCTTCGAAAGTTTCTGAATGTCTTCGCACCTCTCGTGAATGTCTTCGAAAGTCTCTTAAGCGTCTTCGAACCTCGCGTGAACGTCTTTGAAAGTCTCTCAAGCGTCTTCGAATCCCTCATGAATGCAATCAAACGTATTATGAATGTCGTCGAAAGTCTCTTGAACGTATTCGAAAGTTTCTTGACCGTCTTCAAACCCTCCGTAAATGTCTTTGAAAGTCTCTAAAACATCGTCGATCCTCTCATCGATGTCTTCAAACGTATTATGAATATTGTCAAAGAACTCTTGAATGTCTTCGAAAGTTTCTGAATGTCTTCGCACCTCTCGTGAATGTCTTTGAAAGTCTCTTAAGCATCTTCGAACCTCACATGAATGTCTTCAAACATATTATGTACGCCGTCGAAAGTCTCTTAAACGTCTTCGAACCCCTCGTGAACGTCTTTGAAAGTCTCTCACGCGTCTTCGAATCCCTCATGAATGTAATCAAACGTATTATGAATGTCGTCGAAAGTCTCTTGAACGTATTCGAAAGTTTCTTGAACGTCTTCAAACCCCTCGTGAATGTCTTTGAAAGTCTCTAAAACGTCGTCGAACCCCCTCATCGATGTCTCAAACGTATTATGAATATCGTTAAAGATCTCTTGAATGTCTTCAAACGTCACTGAAGGTCTTCGCACCTCTCATGAATGTCTTCAAACTTCTTATGAACGTTTTCGAAAGTTTTTTGAATAACTCACGAACATCTTCAAACGTCTCATGATCGTCGTAGAAAGTCTCTTGAAACTCTTTGAAGGCCTCATGCACCTCTTCAAACGTCTTATGAATGTCGTCGAAAGTCTCATGAATGTCTTCAAACGTATTATGACTGTCGTCGAAAGTCTCTTGAACGTATTCGAAAGTTTCTTGAACGTCTTCAAACCCCTTGTAAATGTCTTTTAAAGTCTCTTAAACGACTTCGAACCCCTCACCAATGTCTTCAAACGTATTATAAATATCGTCACAGATCTCTTGAACGTCTTCGAAAGTCTCCGAAGGTCTTCGCACCTCTCATGAATGTCTTCAAACGTCTTATGAACGTTTTCGAAAGTCTCTTGAATGTCTCACGAACATCTTCAAACGTCTCATGAACGTCGTAGAAAGGCTCTTGAAACTTTTTGAACCCCTCATGCGTGTCTTCAAACGCCTTATGAATGTTTTCGAACGTCTCTTAAATGGCTTCGAACATCGTATGAATGTCTTCGGAAGTCTCTGAAACGTTTCATGAACGACTATCGAAAATCTTCGAATGCCTCGCAAACTTCCAACAAACGGCTCACGAACGTCTAACGAACGTATAACGATGAATGTCTTCGATTATCATTGGGCGATTATATTAATTTATTTTCAATCAAATTCCATTTTATACAAATGAGTTTCACATTCGAAAGTAATATTGTTTTTCAGTTGCACAATCCGATAGCTGGTGATGCTGACATAACTAAGTACGGGGTGAGGGGAATAAAAAGTACATAATGTTACATTTATTTTATTTGCATGAATCTTTATGATTCAGCCACCAATTACATGTTTCTGATGCGATCAATCATTAACCGTGAGAGGGTTGTTACATTAAGACTCAGCGATGGTTAGTAAAGAACGATCACTATTGCAGTCATAATGGTATTTACAAAATCGAGAGTACCTATTGAACAAAATGTCGAAACGTTTTTGAAGTCCATATTCGAGTCATCTTGAGAAAAGAATCCTGAATTGAGATAAAGTTTAGCACTTGTGAGTTTGCAGTCGGTGAATAATATAATGTCCTTTGCCATACATTATCTTTTTTACCAGTCTGCACCGCACCAATTACATATTTTGGTTTCTCTAGTTGGGAGGCAGCTTTTATGGTCCATGAATGTTTCGGTGTGCTTTGAAGCGATGGACAGTCGTATAGATCCCAAGAGCGAAAACCCACATTCAAGTATCGCCCACTTTCCAATGGTCGATGTAATGATAATTTATTGATCTCATCTAATATTATGTGGGGCATACGCCATTGTATCTTGAGTAATTCAACTTCTACCTCTAGTAGTTGATGATGACTGAATGCACAATTATTGCCATAGCGTGAAGGTATTAGAATTAACTCATGACGAGCATTAATTTTCGTAGAAAATATATTTATGTTCAGCACTAGTTTTTCCAGTTCTGTCACAAACTATGATATGAAATCGGCGCTGTGATGTGATCGATACTATGATAGTGATTCATCATACGAAAAACACATGTGGTAATCAATAGTAAATACTTCATGATATTGATACATATCCTCTGCTACGTTCTTCGCATCAGTCTTTGCACACTCTCATCTTCTCTCTATAATTAGTTAAAAAAACACTCCAAGTAGGCATTTACAGTGAATGGATGTGTTGCTTTCCAATTGGAGTTGATGATTTGAAGCCACTTATTAGTATCATTTGATAGTTGGATGGCGCAGTGCTTTATTGCTCCATAATCGATCTCATGTGATTGCAGTTTATCCGTTGATCTAAAGTAATGCCGACACCGGCGAAATAATAGATTGTTGTTTAATTCGTCTAGCACATATGACGATATAGTAATTGTGTTAACTTCATACACCGATGGCATACATATATTTTTTAATGGTTGTCTCTGTTCTGCGCTCACGAGGCTTGACAGGTTCTTTATCTATGTGATATGTCATACATTGTTATCTTCGGTATCTTGTATGTACAGCAAATTGACATGCTTTTCTTCTTTTTATGTTGAGCCATGCGTATCGGAGCAATGTCTTCTTCGGTGGTACACACATTAATGGATAAATTGTTTTGAAGCACAATTTTTTTTAAAATTTGACCCATAGTGATTGGGAATTCAATATTCGATAGATTCAATACCGTTGAATAATGCATGTAAGAAGATCCGTGGTGACTGTTTCGTTCAGCTGGGTATAAAGCCGTAACTGTCACCCATGCGAAACGTGCATTATCTCTTGATTGCACATTAATCGCAGCCCTCACAATCATTATTTCCCGTGGCAATGAGATATAACATTTAACGCGTATTGATTTATACTTATTTACATTTATTGTAAGATTACGTATCTTTTGTAAAGCTCAACCACTTCCACGTTGTTGAAATTCATCGAGCAGAACTTAAAGTATAGACCATCAGGCGTTCAAGTCGAGTTCTCGCCACATTAACCCATCACCGCTGTGTCCTGCACCCATGCATATAGAATGCCTGTACATGAAATACTTCAATCCTTCCAGATTCGGTATTTGGCCCATCAATGACTATTGATGTTTAGTTGATAATCGTTGGCGCTTAATTCGGCTTTGCGATTTCAGTACTTCGATGAACTCGACGATCTGTATCTCCGACACAGCAAAGTCGTGAAAAGCATGAAAAATAAATACACACGCAGAACGAGCCGATCGGGGTTCAACGGGAGCAAAAAATAAAAGTACTTTTGTGAGTATTCCAGACCGCGAGTGCATCTATGCTCAAATGGTGCATGCAGTGGGATCAGTGGTCGAAGCCTAAAAAAAAAAAATTCTCCGGCCATAGATCCACAAAGTTGATCGTTTTGTAATAAATACCTCGTTTTCGTATGTGTTTTGGATAGCCAAGACATTACTTGAGCGGAATGTTATTTTGTCAAAATGTTCCCTATGCTCGAAGGCTGGCACTGAACGTCGACGAACAAAAAAAATTGTCTTTAGAATATGGCTGATTTGGTAAAAACTGTATAGCCTCAAGTGTCACTTGAATAGGTTTGATGTTGCTCTGCGAAGAGCGCTATCATTCGTGACAGGCTGGACTTCATACATACTGGAACACATGGCAATATATATTAAAAACTCTAAGATGCTCTTTATAATACGCCAGTTCAGTCTCCATGACCTAGACGCGGTTCTGTAGAGATCGCGAAAGTCAATGATTGGCGAGCCTGGCCAGCTTTCACCTCTATGAGTGCACACTTTTCTGGACAGCAGATGCCTACCCCTACAGGGATAGTTAAAGAAAAAAAACTTTTCGTTTATCCCCTGGCCAGGATGCACTATCTTGCAAGGTTTTTTTCTACAATAAGCCCCCACCCTACTATAAGCCTATGAGGATCTAAAAATCGAAATCCGAAGAAGGATCGGAACAGCAGTTTTCGCCATTCCAGTCTTCAACCTCCGAGGTGTCCTTGTGGAAGAGTCGGAAAACGGAAAATCAGTTAAGAAAAATGTCGAACCAAATTCAAGTGATCGATCTCGTGGATGATGAGATGGAGGTTGTCGTGAATATCGCCCATGATGACGAAGTGGAAGTTGGGGTAGACGAAGACGTTATTGATATCGCCGATGATGACGACGATGAGTTTAACCATGGGGCTAACTTGTCCAGACTTGCATGATCTCAAGTGTCGGCATCAAGGCTTGACGTTGCACTCCTTGTACATATTATCATTCAGAGATGAAAAACTAAAGCCCTGTACAATGGAAATACATTTTTTTCCCCGGATCACTGTCTTCGTCACATGCTGTCGTAAAATTTTATGGGTTTTTAAGTGTGGACCTATGGAATGATGAGGCTCAAGTTTCACATGCGAAGCGATAGGGTATGATGGTCCCTGGCGCTCGACGTAAGAAAAAAAAAAGTCGTAAAATTTGAGACTTTCGGACGAGGTGGTTGAAACGTTGCTGTGTATAACAGCGTCTCGGACATGAGCCTCCGTCGAGATAGTTGAAAAAAAGAACATCTGGATAAATTCATGCACCTTTTCTTAGCCCTCTACGTGACTTCTTAAGAGACAACGTTACACACACACACACACACACGCACGCACGCACGCACGCCGACCTCCCCACGACCGTAGCGCCACCTTGGCTTCCCTACACGCACGCACGCAGACACGCCGACCTCCCCACGACCGTAGCGCCACCTTGGCTTCCCTACACGCACGCACGTACACACGCCGACCTCCCCACGACCGTAGCGCCACCTTGGCTTCCCTACACGCACGCACGCACGCACGCACACACGCCGACCTCCCCACGACCGTAGCGCCACCTTGGCTTCCCTACGCGCACGCACGCACGTACACACGCCGACCTCCCCACGACCGCAGCGCCACCTTGGCTTTCCTACACGCATGCACGCACGCACATACACACAAAACACTCATCGACCCCCCCCCCCCCCCCCAGTCGCCGCACGGACCACATGACCCCCCCCACATAGGCCTCTCTGTGACGTCACACGCGCCCGGCGACCTCCCCACGACGGTGGCGCCACCTTGGCTTCACCACTTTTGACACACCACCTCCCCTTGGGTTAGAACCGGCCTATTACCACTACTGAAGTGCGATATGAGCTGAATGCCATAGAAATCGATCGTAATAAGAATGTCGGCATTACGAGTGTAATTAAGGGATATTCATCTCTCTCACCGACCAAAAGTTCTATGCTCGAGAACACTGGATGGCTCGATGTCGAAGAGACCAAGCAGATTGTAGATGTATCGGGAAACTTTGATGTGTGCATTCCGCTCAGCATGCTCCTCGGATTTGCCGAAGATTATCGGAAAATTGTCGTAAATGCCAAGCACGAGTTGATTCTCACGAGATCAAAGACCGACGACAATGCCATTGTACAAACAGCGCCTGAAGACTACAAACTCGTATTGCATAAAATAGAATGGCTCGTGCCGTATGTGACAGTCTCGGATCAGCGAATAATTCAACTGTTAAAGTTTCTCGCCAAAGACGCACCAATCTCCATGAGTTTCCGAACATGGGAACTGTATGAATATCCATTGCTGCCTGCCACCTCCAATCACGTGTGGTCTGTGAAAACTTCGAATCAGCTGGAGAAGCCACGATATGTCATACTCGCGTTGCAGGCGAAACGGAAAAATAAGAAACAACACAATGCGAGCCACTTTGATCATTGTAACCTGAGCGACGTCAAACTATACCTCAACTCTCAATGTTATCCATATAGAAATTTAAATTTGAACATTGATAAAAATCAATATGCTCTTCTCTACGAGATGTATGCAAACTTTCAGCCGACCTATTACAACAAAGAGGCTGAACCATGGCTGAGTAGGATGGAATTTTTAGAAAAAGCCCCCCTCGTTGTCATTGACTGCTCAAATCAAAACGATTCGCTCAAGTCCGGTCCTGTTGATGTGCGCCTTGAGTTTGAATTGAAAAACAATATTCCACCGAAAACTTCAGCGTACTGCATGATCCTCCATGATCGTATTGTCGAGTACAATCCAATCAGTGGTGGGGTTAAAAAGTTGGTATAAAATCATGCCAATGATCCGCGCCCACTTCAGTCAACATGGAGCTTACCGTCGACGTGCAAGGGTTCAAGAGACCCGTCAACGAATTTGTCCTAAAGGAGATGACCATCGTCAAATTCCATGAGAAGAACGCTGAACCGCTGACATTTTTCTTCGATGCACCATTCGCCTGGGACGCTTTACCGGCCAAGTACAAAATGATAAACAAGTGGCTGGAACGCAATTATCATGGAATACGATGGGAACACAGCGGCATACCATACGAGGCAGCTAGAACGACAATTTGAGGAATCTTGGAAGGAGCTCCTACGATCTATGCCAAGGGATTCGAGAAGTGCTCATGGCTATCGAGATTCACGGATTCAGCAACAAACGTCATCGATCTGGAGACTCTGGACTGTCCATCGCTGCAGAAGTTGCCGAAAATCGCAAACGTTAAATGTCCCCATCATTCCTTCAATACAAAATACAATCTCGCCAAAGCGAATGTAAAGTCGTTGAAAAGCTGGTTCTCTGTGTACGAAGCGTTGTGTGAGCGGGGGATTTTTTTTGTTAATGAATAAAAACATTTTGAACAAATATCGTTCTCCATTTATTTCCTATATCTACGGCGAATACAGATTGACGACAATTTTTTTTTTTTACGTTATATTCGATGAAGAACTTTTTTTGTACATTTTTACATAGCATCAAGCGTTGAAAACTCTATGATGATGACTGTGATGCAAACAGTCGTTGCACTCTACGATGGTGACGATGCCATCTGCCGCTGAACTCGTTGTCTCCACCGCGCCATCACGAGCGTTCTTTTCCACCTTACTCAGACTCGAGCGTCGAAAACTCTACGATGATGATGACTGTGATGCAAACAGTCCTTGCACTCTACGATGGTGATGATGCTGGCTGCTGTTGAAATCGTTGTTTCCACCGGGCCTTCACGAGCGTTCTTTTCCACCATACTCAGACTCGATGGAACTCGACGCTGTTGTATTTTCCACCAATGTACTTCATGTAGAGTTGGCCATTGCGCGCCAGTTGCACCATACTCTCGAACATTTTCAGATCTTGATCGAAGGCCTTTACCAGCCGCGCTGGCAAGAAGACGGCAAACTCATTTGCAACGTCCACGATGTAGCGTTTTCCAAACGTGGTCTGTACAGCTCTCATGTCCGTGATTTGATAATCCGAATGGACGTGGAGTTCTGACAGCTTCTTCGTTGGGAGGAATTCCGTCATCGGGCTGACTTTGTTGATATTTGAGAGATTCATTTTCATTATTTTTCAAAGTTCTTTTCGGAGAAGTTGATGGTGCGGTCCGTTCATTCCACCATTCCGCACGGATGGTGCGGAATAGTGCAGTCTGAGCTTGGTCCACGAAATCATAAGCTCCCTCGTAACCCCTCCACTCAGATTTTAAAAACTTCTCCCCACTTATCCAATCATAGGCATGTGTAACAGGTTCAAACACGTTCGAAGAACCCCGCACGTAAAGAATTTCCCCCCTCGCAACACTTTTCACAGTCCCGACGTTGGGGTGGGGGACCATCAATGTGGTCCTTCATCTGTGGCGTATTATAATGCTCCATGCATGGAAGATACGATATCACTTCACTATCGTTCCGATGATGCTCCCGCAAACGATCCCACAGTAAACCAATAAAGTTACCACAATTCTTTAGGAGCAAGACCTTTGGAACCTGTTCGAGCTCGTTTTTGGTCAAGTCCAGGGGGTGCTTGGCCAGATGCCCTGCGTACATACTCGCACATGTGAACATCTTGACGTAATCTTGTGGAATGAAACCTCGACGGGTTGAAACTTGTTGTGGAATAACGCTGCAGCTGCATGCAATAAATAAAGCATTTTATGGGCTTTGAAGGGTAACCCTTCATATGGGAACTATCGTTATCTCACTCTCGAAAATTTTCCTAGCCATAAATGGAAGTTTCCCCCCCCCCCCCCCACACACACACACACACACACACACACACGCACGCACGCACGCACGCACGCACGCACGCACGCCCGCACGCACGCACGCACGCACGCACGCACGCACGCACGCACGCACGCACGCACGCACGCACGCACGCACGCACGCACGCACGCACGCACGCACGCACGCACGCACACACACACACACACACACACACACACACACACATGTACACATTTGTCTGAGTTGTTTTTTTTTATATATATAAACTCCTGTGAATAGTCTAGACAAAAATGCTCCGCTTACATCTATAATGTTGATAATAAATTATCAGATTTTATGGGTTTTCACGGACCCGCGACTCTATGATGCCCCCTCCCCCACAGAGTCGACGGCGGCTTCCCCCTCTCGCCCGCGGGTCCAGCTATCGCTTGGAAAATATCGTCACCAAAAACTAGCCTCCCCGCTCTCTAACACCACCCCCTTCCCTTTCCGTCCGCCGGAACCCCGCACTCGGCTGCTGCATGCAGGATCCCCCCCCCCCCCCTTCCGCCATGCATACCGCGGCTTCCCCGCGCTCGACTCCCCCGCCCCGCTCCCCCCTGAGATCCCAGAGTTAGAACCGCTCTAGTTCCTCTATTCAAGCCATTCTCAACTCGCGTCCACTGTGCCCCATTTCCACAGATCCAAACGATCCAATCGCTTTAACTCCTGCGCACTTTCTTGTTGGCAGACCTCTCGCTATGCTGCCGGAAAATGATTTTTGCTTGTTCCAGACAACCGATTGTCCTCGTGGCAACTGATCACTAAGACCCGACAGGAATTCTGGCGCAGATGGCAACGCGAATATCTGAGTGAGCTGCAAAAAAGACAGAAATGGATAAATCCAACCGAAACCATCGCGCAGGACACTGTAGTCCTATTAATCGACAAAAATCAACCATGTTGCAGTGGCGACTGAGTCGAGTGGCCGAGTTGCATCCGGGAGGCGATGGCGTGGTCAGAGTCGTCACCGTCAGAACAACTCAAGGACTTTACAAGCGCAACACGAGATCGATTTGCGCAGTACCCATAAGCGCTTGAAATTATCGTCTACTATTCAGCGATATACGAGAATTTGACAAATTTATCATTCAAGATTTCAATGTCTTATCTAAATTCTCAAACATTAGTTATCCATTCATACTCGTTCAAGATTCAATTTAATGTAAAATGCAAGATGTAAGCTGACGATATCTTTCTGTATTACATTCCAACTACTTGTTCAAAACTAAGATGATGATTTGTAGAAGGATCGATTACAATAAGTTCAATGACGTGTACTACCGGTTTGAATAATTTTGTTCGTTAGCACTCCCAACGGGGGGAGGATGTTCAGTGCCTGAGAGTAGTTTGCGTTTGGCCATTGCGATCTCCGTTGCTAGCCGCGCTCGACCAACTCGCGTCAACAGGGATAAACGATCTGTTGTGAACGGGTGGGCGAGCGTGCAATATACTGTTTGGGACAGTGCAGCGCGGTCGTCCGTCGAGTGACGATCGTCGGTGACGCGCAAGGCGAAAGGGCCCTGGGTCCTCTCACATACGACTCAACTGAGTTAAACACATACGACTCTCCCGAGTAAAACACAGGCAACTCGCCTATCACAAGCGGTTGGGTGAACAGCCATAGTTCTCAATTCTCCACCCTTAAAATACATTCGATGATTACAGCGGTCGGGTGAACGGCCGTACGGTCCTTGATTATCCGAGCACGGGTGAACGGCCGTACGGTCCTTGATTATCCGAGCACGGGTGAACGGCCGTACGGTCCTCGATTCTCCGATCCTTGATCATATACCCCTTACAAAAAAAAGAACAGCAACATCTGACGAATTCTCGGCAAAGGTCATCAAAAACAATACGAAAAATCAATCGAAGGTTCAATACGAAATAACGCGCGAGATCGCAATGTCATAAGCCAAACAGGCTTTATGCCTTCTGTCACGTCCTGCGGGGACGTGGGCATATATATATGTGTGGTATCCCTTTTTGTTGCCTACGCCTAGCGTAATAGCACGGGATGAGGGTTGAAAAGGGGACGTGCTGGTGGAAGAGGGAATTTCAAGGGATTCCGTGGATGATCCAATTATTGAAATGATGGTTGTGACACTTGTGTTCGAGTGCGCCTCGGTGATAACCCAGTCGCTTGGGTGTCAGGTAGCGGTCGTAAAACTAAGAGCCCTGCGCTGGAGGGCCAGAAGCGCTCGCAGATGGTATGTGTGTGAGTGAGACGGATACAGATGTTCGACGACACAGATTCTAATATTTGTGAGTTTCACGGATCGAGAATGGAATGTACAATAAAGTAATGCGTGGAATACAACGTCAAGGTTCTTATGATTATCGCGTAACGTGACAGAGATTTTGCAGTACAAGATGTTCCAAACTTGAATCGTATGACAACGTTCGCGTTACAAAAGAGAACAAAGGTTTAACGCGATGGATATCGGTAAGAGAGCTCTAGGTCTGAGCTCGTTGGATTCTAATCAGAGACTGATGCGAGGAGAACTCTTTCGGAGTACCAGAATTCAGGGTGGGATACATTTTTGGAGGAAGAAATCTTCGGGAGAGTGAAACTTAGGTGACGTAGTTTTTTTTGCTTGGTGATCCGGACATAAAACATGACCTGATTCGTGTGGTTGGCCGGAAGACGGAAGCGAGAACGAGTTGTCGGCGTATTATTGGGTAAGGGCGCATATAATCGAGATCAGCGCTGCATTTCCGAAAACACAGTGCAGCTTCTCTTATCGAGTATATGGGGAAACCGAGAGGAGACAAATAGGGCCTTGTTCGTGACGGAATGCGTCGCGCGAAAAAGAAAGAGCTAGTTGGCGAGCCTGGGAAAGCGCATGGCTTATGTCATCTAATTTTATTACTGCAAGAGTTAGAGGCCCTCCCTCGGAAGAATGTATTTTTTGTTGCGTGCAGAGTAGGCCGGTTCGTTCGTCCGAGTCCTTGGTTCCCGTACGGGTTAAAATCGAGACAATGTTAGGGTCTGTTGGCGGGATGAGTGTATTTTTTTTTGTTTTACGACTTTTCGGAGAAATCGGTCCTAGAACCATGTATTCGTCGGACTTGCGTGGATAAGAGGGGCTATAGGAAAAGTTCAGCGATTACGTCGCAGGATGTGACACTTCTTAGATACGCAAATTCACAATCGTCGAATCGTCGTGGGTTTTTATGCGGCAAGGCTTTTCCCACAAGAGCCAATAAACGTAGAAAATACAATAGCTCAAACGCGAATGTTTTTTCATTTCTTAAAAAACCTGAACCTCCATCCTTCATTCAAAATATATATATCCAAAACTACGAGGCAACTTCGCAATGAAGAAGCTTCGACAATACATTCGCAGTTGACACATTTTTGGTTTGGACAGTTGGGAAATTCGCATTGCTCGGGTCGAGATTCGTGACACTACAAGATTGAAAAAATGGCAGCGGTGCTCGCAGGCCTCCTCAGTTTTCTACGCATTCCACGATTCCACGCACCCATCCGAGGTGCCCTGCGCCCACCCCCGTATTCTACGCACCCCACAATTCAACGCACCCATCCGAAGTGCCTCCGCCCACCCCAGTGTTCTACGCATCTCTCCATTCCACACACCCATCTGAAGTGCCCTACGTCCACCCCAGTGTTCTGCGCCCCTCATGATTGTATACACTCACCTGAGAGGGGCCAACTTTTTAATTCTCGCCGCGAATTCCGTGACTGATTCCGTTTGGTTCTGCTTAGAATGATTGAAATTGCACCTTTCCATGACTTCCAACGGTGGTAGCTTATGTGATCACTCATTATTTGCTTGAGCTCGTCGAACGTTTTTTCCAGTGGTTTGCTCAGGGCGCATTAATTTCTAATGAGCTTAAACGCGTTTTTGTTTAATATTGTAAGCATTGTTGCTGCTATGAGCTCGTTTTTCACATTCTTTGCAATAAAAAAAATGTCCAGGCGATCTATAAACGTTTCCCAGTCGTGCTTCTCTAAGCAAAACTCGAGCTTTGGAGTATCCGACGCCATTTCGTATTCCTCTTCGTCCCCGAATTTCGGCGCACTTTCTTTTGACTCGCTCTTATCGTCTCTTAACACGCTCGCTCGATCCCTCCGCAGATCGTCCAATCTGTTGTTTTCGTCCACTTCGATATTACGCTCCCTTAACTCCCTTATCACTTCGTCCTTACCCAAATTGTATACCCAGGCCATCGTGAGTGTTCTCTTATTATCGTCCATTTACTTGCACTCGTCATTGCTGACCGTATACACCGCACATTCCCCTCTCGCCTGACTAACCTTTTATATATCCCATCCTCGTCGCCAATTGTTAAGTATCGTAGTGACCGAATGATACGCAGCACATTACGGTATTTTATATATATTATGACGGGTATCGCGTGTTACTGTAGGCGGAGGAGGAGGGAAGGGAAAATTACTGATGGGTCAACAACTGAGCAAATTCAAATGTAATTAAGTTTACACAAATAAAGAAATTAAAGCTCCATACAAAAAAAGACGTTAATTGCTTAATTACAAAAATGATAAGTTTAGACTCGATATATTTAAATTCCGCAATAATGATAATAATTGTGACTCGAATTAAACGGGTTCCTGGACACGCGAAGTCCCTACTCAATTTCGTTACCCGTTTGAAATATTCCCAATTTATGTGATATCTAAATTTATGTTGGGCGCCAGCCTTTCTCGGGCAACGCGCTTAACGCGTACGCAAAATTGTCAACTCAAAACAACAAAAAAAAAGGTAAACAAAAGCTAACTCTATTTGTCGCTAACCCTATTTGTCGCTAACTCTATTTGTGAGACTCGCTAGAAGGTCGAAACGGTATCTCGGGGTATCGGGGACAGACGGGATTCTCGAACGCGATGGCCACTTATCACTTGAACCACGAGTAATATATTTTATATCACAGAAAAAATAATTATGCTCAAAAACGTAAAATAAGGAAATTATACAAACTCGATCTATTGCGTCGCGGGTTACTCTCGCGGGAAGTGTTACCCGAGTCGGCCGACGGTCGTGCTACACGAGGCTGGGCCGCGGCTACGTGCGCGCGAGGAAAATTTCGCGAGGGACACCGGGGATCCGCCACGAGCACCTTTTTACACTTTATTACGATAAGGCTTCGACTATTTCACTCGAGCCAATTGCTCGGATGGCCTCGCACTGAATTTATTAATCTTATTTGAATTTACACAGCTTTTAATTGCGACGCGCACGGAAAAGGGACGTCGATCAGGAATAACGGTGGAGGGGTGGAGGGAACGAATTAACGGTCCCCCGTGCGACAAGATTTCCCGAATTGAATTTACCGGCTTTCGCTAGCCGCTCTCGCCAAATTAAGGGATCGTCTCAGCGTGAAATTTTCGAAAAATCGATTTTTTTATTGCATTATCGGATAGTATACACTGTAATTAACATTCTCTTAAATTTTTAAATCGAAATTCAAATTATTACGGTCGCTACAACGTTTCTTGTAGAAAGGGAACGGAGCGAGACATCTGCCTCGCTCGGCGCTCCGCTCGACCGTTATTCCTTTTGTTTATTTTTCTACCTGCCTTCGAAAGGTGCTTACGTTCTATAACTTTCCAAAATAAACTGGCCAAGCATTTCAGTTCGTTTTCGACATCAACCACGGATAGACACCGATAGACCGGATAGACGCCGATTGATCGTAAGTAAACGATTTATCTAAAAATTTTCCAACTTCAATCTTTAAACGCGTTTTTCTCAGAATAGTGTTTTCAAAACGGTTTCCACTCTCAAAGGAAGAGTTTTGAAGATATCTAGTTCCCCTTTGAAGAGAACATTTTTAACGTCATTCTTTATAGCGCTATGGAAGCTTTTTTTTTGGTAATCTTCCTATTTTTTTTTTTACGAAAAACTGTCGAGATAAGGGGCCAAATTCGATACTTTTTGTTCAAACCGCCGCCATTTCGTCAAAATAAAAAAAAACCTTTCCATAGCGCGATAGCGACTTTCCTACAGATTAATAATCTTTTTGAAATTTTTGTTTCAGATCAAAATTGCGGCCGCAATCGTCGAAACCGTACAGGACCTTTTTTATTACGTGTCATTTCAACAATGTATTTAACTATTGTACATCCAATAAATAAACATAAAAAAATCATTTTGTATTCGTCATGAATGTATTTATTTATTTAAAAAAAAAACCGGACCGATTCATTTATTTGAACATTTAAATAAAAAAAAAGCGCGAAAATCAGTGATTTTGCGGAGGGTCACACTGAGACGATCCCTTAAGAAAAGAGGAAAGAAGATCCCTTAAGGAAAGAGGATCTATCGCGAACGATTGGCCTATATCCCGGTTTTCCTCTGATCGTTCGCTTCTGTTTATTCGTTCTCTTTCTCGTTATTCGCTCGGTTCTTCGCTTGGGGCTTTGTCGCTTCGCTACCTCGCTTGACCACGCTGCAGGACTCAATACTCGACCACGCCGGCCGGCTTCCTCGTCTCGCCCAATTCCGTGCTAGACGACGGACCTCCGATCGATTTCGCAGCTTCTATATAAGAAAATATCTTAAAGCTACCTTAAATTTAACATTTAAATTTTTCCGTAAAGGTGCGTGGCGGAGACTAAGCCCGAGCGTGGTCATGCGGGCTTTTCTCGAACTTCCTTGTGACGCAACATCACAATATATATATATATATATATATATATATATATATATATATATATATATATATATATATATATATATATATATATATATATATATATATATATGTGTGTGTATGTATGTATATACGGTTACAACACCTAGATATACATGTGGCCGTCGCCGAGTCTCAGGCGAGTGTAAGCCCAGAGTCCGCTCATAGTACATTAGACATTGTTCATATTAATACATATTCTATACCTATAAATACGTTACACCTTGCGCCCACCCCAGTGTTGTTTGGATTTAATGGGTTTGTTTGAGTACCAATGAATTCTCCATTAAATTTGAAGATACAAAAACCAGCGGTCCATAAAAAAACGCAAGTGAAGCGATTCCCAACACATTTTTTTATTTTAAGTTATGCTTCTGTTCTTGTTTTTTTTTCTCGACATCGCGCATTCCGAAGAAAGGTACATAAACGTAAACCAGTTGAATTGCTTAATATCGTATAATTCGTAACATGTCCTGTATCGTCTAAAGGAAGCGAAAATAACGATTTTTTTATTGTTAAAAAAGTGTTTCTTGTGGGCCAAATATGAATAATCCACGGTCAAATGAAGGCGCCAAAGATATCGTAATCATGCCCATTATGTTATCTCTTGATGACTTATTGCGGTCTATCATTTCTTCACAGTACTAGAGAGTTGTAGTGTACATAAAAATGTCTAAGAAGAAGCCAGACTCTTTAAAGGCGCAAAAGGTTTTTTTAAATAAAAGCTTTACCGTACACCAATCAAGCTGTCTTATCTCTTATTTCTTGCTGACTTGTTGTTACCTCATATTTTCTTCGAAGTACTATAGAGTTTTAGAACACAGAATAGCATATGGGAGAAGGGGCCAGAAGGTTTAGACGCACAAAGAAGTAATTTTGGTCGAAGGTTTACCTTACAGCAATCCCGCAGTATCCCCCTCCCTCTCTCTCTCTCTCCCTCTCGCTCTCTCTCTCTCTTTGCTGAAAAATCTGACTGTACGGGTGTCATATGCAAAAATGTGAGTACCATCGTAAAAAGTTTTCAGTTACTTGGCGTACTTTGACAGCTTTTAAAAAGTTTGTAAAACTGATATCAATCACAAAAAAAAAGTAGCGTCGGGCTCGCAAATTGTACAATAGCAGTGACACTTGCACGGTCAAACTCGCCGTTGCATACAACGTTTACCGGACGGCTAGCGACCAACGGTATTGCTTTGTCAATGACACTTTTGGTCGCTACACCCACCCACGCTAACCCACTTATACTTCCGTACAAGTGCGTTCCCAGATGCCCGCAATGCGCGAAGGGCTCCCAGTGTCACTCTACCGAAAATCTCGCCTACTATTTGAGCGGTACCATGATTCATGCTTCAGAGAATCTTAGGAGATTCAGAGATTCAGAGCTTAGGAGATGACAGCATATGCGCCAAATGCTGTCCTATTTGTAACGCATTTCGTGAATAATTTCGTGACGTAGGATTGTCTCCCAAACCTATAGCAGTAGCAAAAGCGGCAGCATATATTCCACAAAAGAAGGAATCGGGCTGCTTCGTCACTGGTTGTATAAATAGATCATCAACATGGACGTGAGGATAGCGCCTACCGATATATCGCTTTACCTCTTTGCTCAACAAATCATACCCTGCGCGGCTGAGACTATCGTATACAAAATGTGGTCACCATCGTAATAAAGGCAACTCCAATGGCCGCTTTTATTACCACCAACTATTTGTATATCCTGTTGCCGCGGGGTGCATGGCTCGATGGAGTTATAATAAGCGGTATACGACGCAGGATACCAGCGGAAGGAGCTATTTTGTTGTAAAATATTTTGAAACAGGTCGATCGCTGAATCAGTTAACAAACTGTCCGAGGACAGCACAAGTGGTACAACCTCTTCAGCAGTAACATCTTCTCGAATATTTTCGAGTAATGTTCTAGCTGCAGCGATTGCTTCTTGACCCGAAACCTCCATTTCGTCATCACTCTCGATTGAGATCCAATCGGTACGGGCAATTTTTCCATCGCTCTTGGAGCAATGTGAGCTACACCTATACTCGGGCCAACACCTTCATTGCTCTGAAAGGAAGCGCGTGTAACTGCTTTCTCCGATTCTGAAATCGAACGCTTTTTCGCACGTTGCTTCCCGAGAGCTTTTGTCCTGGCTTCCAAAACATATTGTGGATTTCGAATAGGCATGTTCCTATTGCGGCGACTGTCCATGATTTCAGGAAGCAAACAATCCATATAAAAGGGAGTAAGAATTGGTCTCATTTTCGATTCCCAAAACTCATCGCTCTGTGTACTGTCACGAGTTTCAGTCCCATAGAAGTCAACAGTGCGAATATACAATACTTGCGCAAAGCTACATGAAGCTTGCCTCGCACTTGATAGTAAATGTGGGACTTGTTAAGAGAATTCAAATCATTTTTAGTGAAAATGCGTCGAATATTAGGCTTCTTCGAAATAACTTTGCCCAATTCTTCATTTTCAGCTGAAAATGGGTATTTTATTTCGACGATGCAATCATCGTTGATCAGACCATCCGGAGACGCTTTCAAGTAAAAGATCTCCTGGTCAATGAAAAGGGCGCAAGGGACAATCGTTTTCCCGAGTTCTAGCTCAATTTTCTTTCTTGCATTTTCCTCGTTTTCGCGACCATACTAAACAGCTGCTGTATCAAGGATTTTTTGATACCGTATAGCAGCCACCATATTGGCAGGTAAAGTGGCAGGCAACATTCTACATATGGTGCCGAACCTTAATGCTGTAATCATTTCAGTATGCAGCCGTTGCCATTCCTCAGAAGAACTCTGTGATACTGTTAGGCTCTCAATCTCTCTCAAGTTGGCCTGGGATGATTTGAACGTATCAAAATGTTGTGCCACGGCATCGTTAACCGTTTTTGCATCCAAATCTGGTTTATTAGCAGATGGTCCGTAGTCCTTGTTGCCACCCTGAAATTGATCGGGTTTACGGCTGGGTCCTCTGCACGTACAAGCAGTTGTATTCATTTTTATGGCGTCTATGAGTTCCCAGCTTTCTTACGGCATCGGGTAATTTCGCACCTATGTAATGGTGCAGCTTCGAAAGGATAGACTGCGTGTTGTGTTGAACGACCGCGACCAAACATCTCATCTCGTATAAATCTCCCAAGCAATAATTGATTATTCTACCAGAATTAAATTGATTCACAATGGAATTGCACGCCTTGGCTATATTTTCGGTAAAATTATTTAGAAGACGGAGCATGGCAACTCAAATATCTGACCGCCTCATAAACAAGAGGATACCGGTCATGCGAAGTTCAGCCATCACATTTTTGTCAGTTTCTTTCGGTTCACACCCAAATCGAAGAGTGTGACAATTTGAGTGCTTACCGAACACGTGGCCGGCTACGGTAACCATATCTTTGCACAAGCGCGTAGCCTTTTCATCCTCCGATATATTTTCAGCTTTGCGAAAGTCTCTTGCACGTTCAATGAGGTTGCGGATTTTTAAACCACATCTATGCACACATTGACGTAATTTCGTTACAGTTATAACTCTCTTCGTGGGAAGCGCTTTTAACTTCGTGGTAGAAGCGAGGTCGGTTTTTCGACACACATTTCGAAATAAATGAGGATTGCATTCATATTTTTGTACAATAACTTTGTATTCGGCGTATTCGGGTTGGCATACCGAATCCCCTGAAATACGTTGCCGTCGCCGTCCGAAATAAGCGTTTTATAGATTAAGTCATTACACTCTACGCTGCATTTGAAACCTTCCACTATGATGTTGGTTTCCATGCCAGTTGAGCTTTGATTATGACCCCAATTTTTATAAGAAACGTGGTCGGGCGGCTCTACATTTAGTCGCTTCGCTCTTTCATGCGTAGCACCATACTTATTGCGTATGGCGACAAATAAAACCAACATACTCTCTCGATCAATGACCATAGCTGCACCCGAAATTATATTTACTACGGAAATAGGTCCGTTTAGCCCAGCAACTATCCGTAACTACTTCGATGTACGGAATGCCATTTTTAACATGGCCTTCTTTGATAGCGATCTCTCTTTCTATCCATGCAGCCTTCATCCTCTCTGTTTCAGCAACTTCGTGAAAGTTATTGAAAATTCTGTTCCAGAACTGGAGGTAAGTTTTGCCCGACATTGGTGGAACAGGCATTGCGGATAGTTGTTCCTGCAATGTACTGTATCCGATACCCGAAGTGAGCGTGCCGCATACAGCACTTTCATGAATGCCCATAATATTCTGAACGTCGGGATCAGCCTATACGGTAAACTCAAAATTGCACATCTTGCACTTAAAAAATACCTGTGTACGTAAGTCACGATCACGATACCGAATGTTCTTCAAGTTGCTGAAAGGGCATTGCAACGGAGGGTTGTGTCCATCAAATTTAGCATTTGTCACGTACGACGCTATTCTCTGATTTATTTTTGACCAGCACACACATAATTGTACACGTGCGCGAAGCAATAGAGCCAGCTATTTTTATTTTTCACCGCAGCCAAAAATATAAGCGTTCGAGATACCTATCACAATTGTATTGCTTCTCACACTCCATAGACGCGTGCATCACTCACGTGCAACTGCTCACCATTCCTAATGCACGTATTTTCGTGTCGCGAGCCGCTCTGCTATTTTTCCCCCTCTAAAGGAAAGCAGTAATAAAAGTTTTCCGGCCGGAGCCTCAAGCCATATGATAGGGATCGGCAAGGTAACATGGTAGAGATCCAAAATATCCAACTTTTATTGCTTCTCAGAAGAGGTCGAACTCGGAGATTAAACGAAAAATAGTCACCTTCTCTGTGCCCAAATTAAGATAGTAGCCCTCTTGCCAAAGTTATCTCGCCCTTATAAAACCTCCTTGTCTCGACGACAAGCGCGCAGTATAGCCGAAGCTTTTAACGCCGATACACTGTCCGTAACCCAGTTCTTCCGTAGAAGAGAGTGATTCGCCAGTAATATCGGGCGTATATTATAATAGATTCTCCGTCCGAATAATAGAAGTCCGAAATCCGGGTCCTCTGTAGAACAGTGTGATTCGGCGGAATTATTGAAGTCAACTTATATTGTTTTTATAATTAAAAAGGTCAAACGACCTAATATTTCAAAGTACAAGTTATTGTTAATCCGCGACCAGATCTCTAGAAGATTGCGAGAGTACGCGTATGTGTTTAAAAAAATATCCAACGAAAGCAAGAATACGTTATTGTAAAACGACAACATCGCTCCTGATTGTCAAAGGTATTTATCACATTATAAAATTTACTTGGAATGTACCAATTTATTCTTTCATCGAGTGTTTATTAAACTATTGTGTGACCCAAGACATGATTATTATCCCGAAGAGCACTCGTGACTCATTATGGTAGTAATCAGAGTGAAGCGTATACCACTTGACGCGTTCAACTCAAGAAATATATATATTTTCTAAACGGCTTGGGACGTAACACATGCAATTCTTGTAGGAAAAAGGTCCAGTCGACGATGCGACGACCTTCGATCACGCAGTTAGTAATACGACCCTTGCCCAGGGAATCATTTTCAACAATCAAGGAATCGTCAGCACTTTCCGATTGTTGCGACATATCCCGTGTGATTAGTTCATCACACGGTTCTTCCTCTATGGGAATGATCGAATTTTGATGGCTTGGACGAGCAGAGGTGTTATCACGTGGCTCCGGTATGAATCGATGCATTACATCTATATTGCATGCAACTGCTGGTACGAGACAGTCGTAAAATACGGCTGATCTATCAAGCGCATCGCAGAACTTAGGCAAGCCTAGCCCTGGTTTTCTTTGCGACAGGTTGATAGTGACTAATCCCTCGAGTGGTTCCCTGACCTCTCGGTTACCGTACTCATCGCAGGTTACATGTAAATTGGGCACGACTACGTCGGAATGTTGTTCACCAAAAGTAGGGTTAGCGACGGCCAAGTCCGCGAAGAAGTGAGAAGAGCTCGCTTCCGGACTTTTCTCCGGGTAATCAGACATGGCTCGTCTCTCGGGTAATCCATCGACTATACGGTCGTCAGGTTTACCGAGCTGTACGCGTTTAGAAATGTCTTGTTTTTCCATGGTACCAGCATGTCGAACATCCTTCACACTGGCTTGTCTTTTCAACTCCCGGCGTCTGAAAGAAAACATCACAATTTGTCAATGAGGAGCAGACGATCAGAACCCGCGGTTATTATTAAACTCTACGCTGTTGTAGCTGTCAATTACAACATAATGCAAGCAGTAAGTTGCTATAGTCAACAGTTTTCGAGAAAACGGACGGAGAAGTTAGCGTGAACAGATTGGACGTCGGATTGTTTCCTTCCTATTAACATTTGTATTCAAATCCGAAGGTCAATTTTTTTCGTTCCTCTGAACATGTTATGTCCATTTGATTCTACGTTTTTTTTTGGTTCAAATTCTATGCTTGACAAAAAAGAAAAGCCATAGTCTCCTCCAGTTACTTTGTGACTGCAGCGTTGCTAGAAATTACACACTTAAAATAGCTATATCTCTGAAAGTATACGGTGAAAATTCTTGACTTTTTCTTACACACTTCATCATATGTTCTCCTGTAATTGAGGATGGAAATAGGAAATCTATCGCCAAGTTTCAGAGTTACTTTGGGTTAAAATATGAAAATTCTACCAGTACTTTCCATAAGAACACGTGTAAAAGTGTACAATCTTTGATTGCCAATATCACGAATATGGGATGGTGCATAATTTCGAAATTTTTCAGGTAATCACATAATAGTGACTTATATGTGACTGCAAAATAAATAGGATTCTGTCTAGAAACGCGTCGGCGAGACTACTACCTCAAAGTGTTCCTTGATTGACTAAATAAAGCTTTTCGTTAGTGAAAAAACGCCGCGGATTAATTTTTTTTCCTCTTGTATACATGGTGTATCTTAGCTACTAAGATTCTGTTCGTAAACATATAGGGTGTTCTTTTTCGATCAAAAAGCTTTTTCTCAAATGTCGAGTGACGAAAATGTAGCTTTATTTCATAAAACACCTGACGGGGTTGAAAGTATGAATAAAATTAACGCTGAATGTTCAATAAACAGATTATCTCAGACAGAAGATAGAACAGATTATCTCAGTCAGAAGACAGAAGATTTAAAAAATTCGTTAAGGGATGAAAACATAGCAAAATTCGAGGTTTGTTTATGAAAACGAAAATGTAAAGAACACTAATCCCTACATTTCGTGCATTCAAACTGCACCCTTAAAATCAACCGTTTTTGAGTAATCACAAAAAAAAAACAAAATGCAGAGTATTTCGTAATTTTTCTGGAGGGGGGGGGGGGGTAATTCTGAAGTTAAGAAATGATTTTATACCCTATCGCATTTCATACCCCAAGTATTTTAGGAAGCTACAACTTTTTCATTTGAATGGAGTTAGAAAAAAAATCATGAAAAGTTATTCTCAATAAAACTGATTTTTGGTACTTTTTGAAACCGAAAATAAAGCGATACGGGTTTGGCGCTGTGGACAAAAATGTAGCTGAGGGTTCAAGCTACAAATTGTTCCATGGCGGCGAATTCGTACGCCCAATAGTTTTTTTACCTTTTTTTTTTAATTTCCAACCTCCGAGAGGAGTTGGAAAAAGCATAATACAAGGGTGGTCCATAGAGACGACAACATATGAAAAATTATTTTCTACATTTAGTACATTTAAGCCATACCCGAAAAATAGATTGTTGTTGAGTTATTCAATAAACAATTTCTTTTTGACGGCGTTTCGGGGGTTTAGACGTTATCGGAGAGGGATCATCAAATACTCGATCGACGCGTCTCTTTCAGGGCTATAACGATCCTATTTAAACGAAAATTGTATGCCCTTTTCCTAAAGAGTTGATGAATGAAAACTAAATTTTCAAAATTGCACCGGAAGATTCTGAACATTTTGTCTCGTGGCGGTGACCTCGTAGGGGTTGAAGTTTTGCATTAATCAAGCCCAACCCCCTTAACCCCCTAAAAAAACCGACACCCCGATTTCTATGTAAATTTGGATTTAGCACCCGCGGCGGTAATTATGCATAATTGGGGCACCACTCCAATTTTGATGGGAGTTTCTTTCTTTCACCATGAAATTGTCGATTCCATTATAGTAGGTAATATTACGACGGGGGAGACCGACATTTTTCATTAATTCCGTAAGTTATGGGGATTTTTAAGTTGCCGGAAACACGTGGTGTCCGGAATTCCATTACGTGTCGGAGGGCATCGCCACGAATAGAGTGTGCGTGTGCACAGCAAATATCTGCCGTATGTCGGGCTTGACACCGACTAAAAACCCCTGTTCCTCTGCAGCCTTATGAATTCTGCCGCGGGACGACTGCCAGGTATTACATCGCGGAAGAGGCCTTAGCCATAGCTCTTCCTGCAGTGTTGTCAGACGACGTTACATCCCCCGTTCCACTCGAGATAGTATGAATGGTTTAGGAGTTCGTGCCGCTTGTTTCATCTATGACTGCCTGGTCTTCCGGTGTCGTCTTATTCCTCTCGCGTTATGCACGTCGCAACTCCTTCATTACTGCGGCAGCATAACCCGATACCGCTGTCCATGCGTCTGCTGACTTCAGCTTCAACTCTACCAGGATGTCCGGGGTGATGCGTGTTTTCAGCTGATCCTCGACTATAGTGCGGGACGCACTGAAACGTGGGCATTGGAGCAATGCATGTTCAGCGTTCTCTTCGACTGCTACACATGATGGGCAGTCTGGGGAATCTTCATAATTAAACTTATAGAGATAAGCCCGGAAGCAGCCGTGTCCTGAGATCACTTGAGTGAGATAATAGTGGAGCTCCCCGTGTGGGCGATTCACGCATATCTCCACCTTCGGGATTAGTCGGCGTGTCCACCTTCCCTTGGTAGAGGCATCCCACATCGTCTGCCACTGGTTGAGACTGGTTGCTCTCGCTTTGGTCCTTGCATAGCTGGGCTTTCTAGCTCCCTTCTACTGGTACATCGATCCACACTCTTCGGCGAGCACCTCAATGGGCAGTATTCCCGCGATAACGTTGATAGCGTCCTCGGAGATGGTGCGAAATGCACAGTCTACCCTCAGGCGCTGACGCGGTACGCTGCTGCAGCCTTCCTGTGGTATTCCTGGATTTTCAGTGCATCAGCTCATTGAGCACTGAGGTCGTCACTGATGACAGCAGTTTCCTCCTCTTCTGTCTGGGGCCACCGACATTAGGCATGAGCCGCCCCAGTTTAGTAGCCACCACAGAGGCCTTTCTGCTGATCTGCTCGGTTTACTCTTTAAAGTTCAGCCTCGCGTCGAGAATCACACCCAGGTACCGAATGAACGATTGGGATGTCATTTCGGCGTTTCGAACCCTGAGCGTCAGCGTTTCCATTACCTCCCTGCTGGAAACGAGGAGTACTTCTGTTTTGCGGGCTGCAAGCTGCAGTCCAACTGAAGACATCCATTCCTTTATCTTGGCGAAAGCTTGGCCGAAGAGAGCGGTAATTGGCTCCAGGAATTTGGCGATGACAATCAGCGCCGCGTCATTTGCGAACGCTACGATGGACACTCCTTTCGGCAATTGTAATAGCAGCAGAGCATTGTACATGATGATCCACAGACGCGGTCCGAGTACAGAACCCTGAGGAAATCGTCCAGTCACCCTATACGTCTTCGGTCCATCATTTGTGTCGTCCATGAGTCACCTTTCATAGGTAACTCGCCACTATTCTCCGTAGGTACCATGTGTTAAAGATGCTAGGGAGACTTTGAAATTGCGCGCGCTTGGTTGGCGCGGTGAGCCAACAGATGGCGCGTGGAAGCGCCACGTGGCAAGCGCAGAGTCGCGAAGGCATTCCGGGAACCGCGGTAGTGGGCCAGAGAGAGAGAGAGAGAGAGAGAGAGAGAGAGAGAGAGAGAGAGAGAGAGAGAGAGAAGCGGGATGGTTTCCTTCTTCTTGCTCGGGCAGTCCAAGCGCACGGACGTGTGAGATTAGGAGCGAGAGAGAGATAGAGAGTAAGTGAAAAAGAACGCCCATGTGCAGTGGCTCGTGCGAACGCGAAAGTACACGGCGTGCGTAAGAAATTCGGAGTACAATAAATCCGCGGCGGTGCGGGGAAACGTTTAACATCAACTTACCTTAGGTATAATTTACCTCCTAGTTACTTACAGTTAGCGCGCGTTTTCCTTACTGTAAATCATAGACAATAAAAATAACGAGTTTTGAGTGTGTCGCAAAGACTGGAACTTTACTATCCTATTTAACAATCGGAAGTAGGATACCACGGGACTTGGTGTGAGTGAAGTGTCGGACAAAAGATAAAAAGGTGAAAGACGGATCAAAAGTGCCGGGCCGGGATAAATGGTCGACGAAGCGACCTTCGACGAGTTTGTGTGTTGATTCAGATCGAGCATGGTGCTCAACCACTCGGAAGTGCGGGGAGGGGACGGGAGAACGCGTCGTGCTCCGAAACGTGAAGTGCTGTCCAATATGCCAAGGGCCGCCAGAGTATACGGTGAATAGTATCGGGACCGTGTGTGGGGACAGAGATCGGTGGGGTCGTGGTGCGGGGAGTGACGCTATGCGTGGTTCCCAATGATGTCCAAGCGGTGGACGTGCTCATTCGCCGAGCAGGGCGACGCTGAGGCGGCCACGACTTTGACATCGATTCCGCCGACCAAGGGAGTGGTAATACCGGCAAACTCTATTTCATTGGTCGATGTTGAGGACCCGGACGACTATCTCACCGTGCCTGTGGGAAATTGGAGTGCGTCGGATTATGCGCTCGCGCAAGGGCGCGTGACAGCGCGCGGCGAAATTTCTCACGTTCGCCGCATCGAGAAGCCAACGTCGCGACGCAAAATTCCGATAGAGGACGTCGACATTGGGCCAGAACAGTCTGACGAGGTGCGCCGAGAGCTGTTCGACCTGCTCCGAGAGTTCCGCGATTGTGTGGCCTTAGACGCGCGAGAGTTAGGGTGCGCGCGAGATATCGTCATGGACATTCAGGTTAAAGAAAACGTAGATCCGGTACATTGTAAACCGTTTGGGGCGACGGAGAATGAAAGAAAGAAAGTACGCGGAATGATACAAGAATGGCGCGAACTGGGTATTGTCACCAATACAGACTTGAGTTATTCTAGCCTAGTACTTCTTGTAAAAAAGAAATCGGGAGAATCCCGATTGTGCGTCGATTTCCGGAATGATATTCGGCTTAATGAATGGCCCGGTCTATTTTGGGAAGGCCATGCACAAGGCGCTGGGCCCGTTAAGAGATACTGTCGCATTATTCTACTTAGACGACATTTTAATTTCGGGGCACCAGTGGGACAATCTGAGAACCAAGTTGCAACTTGTGCTTCACGCTCTAAGACGGGCCGAGTTAACAATCCGTTTGTCGGAATGCCGTTTCCTCTATCGTAAAGTGTCTTATTTAGCACACGAAATTTCGGTGGAGGGAATTGAACTTGGGGCGCAAAAGATCGCGTCCCTGAAGGAATTTCCGCGGCCGAAAGATGCGCACCAGGTTCGACGTTTTCTGGGTCTCACTAGTTTTTTTCGAAAGTTTATCCCACGGTTCGCACAACTCGCTGAGCCGCTGTCGAGGCTGCTGAAAAAAGAAACGCCATGTGGGGAGTCGCGAAGCGTGAGGCCGTTGAAAGTCTGAGGGCATGACTGTGTGAGCCACCGTACTTCAGACGTTTGACCCGGCCGCTGATACGGAGCTTCACACGGACGCGAGCGCGGAAATTCTCGCCGGCATGCTAATGCAGAAAGGGCGAGATGGAAAAATGCGCCTCGTCTATGCGGTCAGGAGGCGAACGAGCGAACCTGAGCGCCATTATCACAGCAGCAAATTGGAATTGCTAACAATCGTGTGGGCGGTAACGCGGCTGCGGGCGTTGTTGGCCAATTTGTCTTTCACTATAGTCACTGATTGCAAGGCATAATGCTACTTGAGAACCCAGAAGACGTTGAATCCTCAGATTATTCGGTGGAAAGATCTCCTCAGCGAGTATAAGTATAACATTGTACATAGGCCCGGGGAACCGATGGCGCACGTCGACGCCATGAGTCGAAGTCCGGTCGAGCCGTCAATCACAGCCGAAGTAGAAGGCATTTTGAGCATAGGGAGCGAAGAAGAATTAGTCTTATTATATCAGAGCAGCGATGATGCCATTAAAACAAAAAGAGAAATGTTAACAAAAGCGAGTCAAGCGCGAATAATGTATGAGAAGGGAGTTGTCGAAGGATATGAGTTGTACATGAACTCGTATATAAGCGTCTCGGAATGAAGAGGCTTTACGTGGTGCCGAGGAGTATGAGGAAGAGTTTGGTAGTACGTTATCATGACCTTAAGAGCCACTCGGGGACGAATGCACTGTAGCGAGAATCCTTGAGCATTATTATTTCCCAGGGATGCGAGCGTACGTAAAAAAGCACGTCAGGGCGTGCGTAACCTGCATTACCGGGAAGTCGAAGCCGGGACGCCAAGCAGGCGTGCTCCATCCGCTTCCACCAGGACGTCGTCTCTTCGAAATTCACTTTAAAAAAAGTCATTAAATTTACTATACTTTTTTAATTGAAAATTTCTAAACTCGGAACATGAAACGCAAATTCGTACTTCAGTAATGGAAACGTCAGTAACGTAAATGAATTTTCATAGATTCGTATACATTTTAATATATGGGACATTGAATATTAGTATGCTGCGTATGGGTTTTTAACGCGCATCATAATAATACAAATATTTGTTTGATTAATGGAACACACGGATATGATTTCATTATTTACACAAAAAGTATTAAAATCGCAATATGACTATTATTTTTAACTTCATTCTGTTGAAAAGTACAATACCTTGTACATTGAATATTACAAAACGCTGTTAAAAGAAATTTGAAATACTTTTACAATACTATGGCAAATGCAATTTCAAAAGTTAGTATATGAATGAAGATTTAGGCTTCAGTGTTGTAAAGTTCAATACCGGACCTACATTTCATACGGCTTTACATTTCGTAATACGTACGAATTGAATATTAATACACTATCTATAATTTTTCAAGACGTCTAATAGAAAAATAAATATTCTTAGTTGAAAAGTACAACAAGCAAAGTAAGAAAATTACAAACTGACTCTTAATTTTTACCATACTTGGTTCCGGAGTATACAATTTTTTGTGCACTGAATATTATGATAGACTGAAGAAAATTAAAAAAAAGAATAGGACATTTACAATACGAAGGCATGTACATTTTCTGATTTAGTATATGTTTATTCTGATAGTCTGATTTAATATACAATTCAGTGCAGAAAACTTGAATTTCGTGCTTTGGTCAGCATGTTAAATCAAATCATAAAAAACGTATCGAGTAACACCAAATTTAAAGTAAGTGGTGAACACCCGGTGCGATGGTCTAGTGGTTAGCCTGCTCGCCACTAAACTAGCGGACCGAGAGATCCCGGGTTCGAATCCCAGTCGCGTACATTTCGCCGTGAAATGTTTTTTTTTCGGCATTTCGCAGCGAAATAAGACTAGTTCCACGACTGAGGGGCGAACTCGATGACCGGCTGTATTGGTATAGGTTTTTCGCAGTTTCCCTATACCCATGACAGAAATGTCACGATGAATATAATACAGAGGGGGAAGTCGGCTGCGGCCGCCAGAGAGGGGAACATGGAGAAAAAAGAAGTAAACAGTAGAGGAAAGAAACGGTCACAATGAGGAGAAGAATAAAGTGTGTATTAAGTATAAGAAAACGTAGTGTATACATTTTATAAAATAACGATTATTAGTTTTCACAGACTGAATCAGTACAAAGAATTTCGAAATTTGTATATTCAAATTCATACAGAGTTTATTAAAGACGCAGAAAGTAAATAATAACAATTACACTAACCTAATACCGTAAAATTAATACACATTTCTATGCCAAATATACTTTTTTTATAATTTAAAAATACAATCTGTACATATTAATTTTAATACGCTTATAATAGATACCTTGCGATACGTATATGATTTTTCCAGTACTTAAGTGTTGCGATATTACTGAACGATTATTAGACCTTCGAAAAGCAGTGCATTGCTTTTCAAACGACAATATTAAAATTAATAAACGGTATCTGTAAAAAGACTCCCCACACTTTTATATTAATTTTAATACAGATTTTTTTACAGTGTTGTGTATATGGACCACCTGGGGCCATTCGCGACGAGCAAGCGTGGGAACAAGTACGTCCTCGCGTGGATCGATAATTTGACGAAATTCTCGTGTATTCGGGCAGTGGAAGACACCAAGACGAGCAGTGCGATCCGGCAATTTTCGTCGGCGACTACGGGGCGCCAGCTCGCATCGTCACGGACCGAGGGACGTGCTTCACGTCACGGTCGTTCTAGTAGTTCTGTGCCAGGCATGGAATCCGACACCATTTAAACTCGCCCCGACATCCGGAGGCCAATGGGCAAATCGAGCGGTTAAATGTCACGCTCATTCCGGCGATACGAGCCAATTTGGAGAACGACGATGGAGGTACCTGGGACAAGAATCTGGTCCGGATCCAGAGCGAAGTCAGCGAAATGAGGCACGCGAGCATCCAAAAGAGCCCCTTCGAGCTCGTATATGGGTATGTTCCACGCTGGAATGAAGGCCAGGCGCGCTATTTAACGCGGGACGAGGAAGAAGGCGTTGGTTCGCCCAAGGACCCTCACGAAAACGCCCGTGAGAAGATCGTGACGGCTCAGGAACGTGCGAAGCTCCGCTATGACCAAACGCGGTTCCAAAACCACGATTTCAGCCCAGGCGATATCGTGTACGCGCAGACGGTGCCAGTTTCGACCGGGGAATTGTTGAAGCTGTGTCCGATGTGCCGAGGACCCCTCGTGATCCCTCGAAAACTGTCGGGGGATACGACGGTGGGGATGAACAGGAGTCCGAAGAGGAACCTCTCCCCAGCGCGGAGACCGTAACGCCGGAAACTACCGCGACGGAAGAGAGTGCATCGTGTCTGGAAAAGACGGCGTTCGACAATCGGGAAGGGCGAGGCGTCGACCCCTCCGATTGGACGACTGTGTCGCTTGATTGTCATTAAAAAAAAAAACCAAAAAACTTTCTGTGATAGAGGCGAATGAGTTGAGATGTGCTAAACTATTATGTTCTCTGTGTAAAATTACTTATCTGAAATGTAACAGTACGTATGTGAGCGTGTTGCGGTCGCCCAGCTCAAGGAGCAGCTGTTAGAGGATGGTTGAGTTGTTAAAGATGCTAGGGAGACTTTCAAATTGCGTGCGATTGGTCGGCGCGGTGAGCGAACAGATGGCGCGTGGAAGCGCCACGTGGCAAGCGCGGAATCGCGGAGGCATGCCGGGAACTGCGGTAGTGGGCCACAGAGAGAGAGAGAGAAGCGGGATAATTTCCTTCTTCTTGCTCGGGCAGTCGAAGCGCACGAACGTGTGAGATTAAGAGCGAGATAGAGATAGAGAGTAAGTGAAAAAGAACGCCCATGTGCCGTGGCTCATGCGAACGCGAAAGTACGCGGCGTGCGTAAGAAAGTCGGAGTACAATAAATTCGCGGTAGTGCGGGGAAACGTTTAACATTAACTTACCTTAAATAAAACTTACCACCTAGTTGCTTACGGTTAGCGCGCGTTTTCCTTACTGTGAATCATAGACAATAAAAATAACGAGTTTCCAGATCGCCGAGTTGAACGCGTTTTAACGTCGAGAGCGATAACTGCGGAGTACTTCTTGGACCCTCTTGTCCATCGTTTCCCCGCAGTCGGTTCCTGCGCCTGGTTCACCACTGTGGTAATGGCAAGCAGAGTAGAGCGCTCCATTCTGAAGCCAAATTGACCCTCCGCCAGTAGAGGGTCCACGACCTTCTCAATCCTGTTATAAATGATCCGCTCGAAGATCTTTCCGGTGGAATCCAGCATACAGAGCGGACAATGGGATGAAATTTCGTCCGGTGCCTTCTTTCCTTTCGGGAGGAGCACTAACCTCTGCCACTTCCACTTGTCCGGGAAGATTTCTTCCTTAAGACATACATTGTACATGCCCAGGAATATTGCCGGTGCCAACTTGATTGCTGCTTTGAGTGCAATGTTCGGTATCCCATCCATGCCGGGGGCTTTATTGTTGCCCACCCTGGCAGTCGCCGTAAGAAGCTCTTCTTCAGTGATACGTGAGATGTCCTCATCGATGTCCTCCTCGAGCTGATAGTCCTCTTCGGGTTTTTCAGGGAACAGATGTGTGACAATCTTTTCCAGCAGGGCGGCGTCCGCAGGCGATGGCTGGCTTTTCAGCCGAGTCATTACCACTTTGTTCGACCTGTCCCAGGGAGCATCTTCCACCTCCCTGAGCTTTTCGCCGCAGCTTTCAGCTTTACTCTGCTTGATAGCCTTTTAAGCTTCAAGCGCGCCTTCCTGGGCTGTTCTTCCAAATCGGGGAACGAGCGTTTGCCTCGGGCTGGCTGCGCTAGGCGGCGAGTTCGATGACACTCCCTTCGGAGGCCAGCAATTTGTTCGATCCACTAGTGCACCACCCGGTCGGAAGTCGACATCACCTTTCCGCGGCATTGTGGCATCGCATGCTTCGGTTATCCTCTGCATGACCACCTCGACCTTCTCGATTGCACTTTCCGCTGCGAGGGGCTGGTGTCAAAAGTTTCACGAAACAAGTTCGCTTCAAACATTGTCGCTTTCCAGCCCTTCTCGTTTGTCTTCGGTGCCTTCGCTGTTCTGCTGAAGTCTACGCGAATCTCACAGAGAATCGCTTGATAACCACTGTGAGTGTAGAAATCACTGACTACCCAGTGGCACTTGTTTCCTCTCGCCAGGCTACTACTCACTTAGGGATGTTCGATTCTTTGAAAAGAATCGATTAGAGAATCGATTCTCATAAAAAATCGAATCCAAAGAATCGATTTCGTAAGAATCGAAAAAAAATTAATTGCTAATTAAAACCAACGTAAGTGTTTAATAAGTTTTTGCTGTGGTAAATTACTAAATTGGATAAATGTATTTTAATAGAAAATAATGAATTCAAAATAACAAATGTAAAGCAGCTTTCATTCTGACTAAACGCTAAACATAGTTTGAGTCTTTTACATATTTGCACTTTTTAATATGATCTTAAAAATATTATGAATGTATTTTACAAATCAGACTTTTTTTATTACACAAGTTTTTCTTTTAACCTTGGCATTGAGGTTTTCTAGACTTTTAACAATCTTTATTCAATTGCCAATCTTTAATAGACAATGAATTTGAAAACAGTAGCTGTTGCAGATGTTCAGGTGAAAGGCGACTTCGAGAATTGGTCAAAATATTTCCAGCTTTCGAAAACAATCTTTCCGAAGGCACCTATTTTCCAACAACTGCCATGTATTTTTTGGCAATGATCGCTAAAGTCGCATACATCGTTTTGACACTCAACCAATACCGAACTGGATCTTGCGTGCGATCTCGCATTGGTTGATTCAAGTAATGTCGAAAATCTGTTGGAATTTTGTCTTGGCACTGTTGGTCATTATTTATATTCTTCGTTTTCAATAAAACATCTTGGAATGGCCATAGATCATCAGTTTTGCTCGATATTTCCACTGTCGGTCCAGGAATTTCATCATTGGACACGTTGGTTTGATTTAATTCCTTCATCCACTGAGCAATACGACTTATTGCCCTCGCGTCCGCCATAGGCTGAGTGAAATGTAGTTTTTGAAACCTGGGATCCAAGATTGTCGATGTCGCAATAAGAGCGTTGTTTTCAATTTGCCCAAATCGCAATGAAATTCAGTTTTCGAGACGGTCGAACAAAGACAGCGCTGTGTCCGTTTTGAGACTCCCACGATGCTTAACACTTTTATTTTTTAAGCAATTAATCAACGAAATGATTTTGCTGGCCATGACGAATGGTTCTCCACACATTTCCCTCGTCACTTTTTCCAGTGCCAAGGTAGCAGTTTCAAAATAGTTTTCTATTAGTTGTCCAAATGGGTACCAAATGTCCGCTTGGAAGTTACCTATAAGTTATCATGTGTCCAACAGTTATCTTTTTGGATGGTTGTTAGTAGTGTAATGGGGCCGATTCTAACCCAAGATTCCTACTACCGACATTTACCGACTTAGTTGAGAATCGAACCAAAAAGGTTGATTTCCGAGTTGTCGGCAGATGGTCGGGTAGGGTTTTGGTTAGAATCGGCCCCATGATCGAGTGTCGATGTTTCTACTTACCGACCAATGGTAGGTCTCAACTGCTTACTGACCGATGGTGATGCTCACCTGCTTACCGACCGATGGTAGTGCTCACCTGCTTACCGACCGATGGTGGTGAGTCCCACTTCGCCGCGAATGGAATTCGGCGGAATGGGGGGGGGGGGGGGGGGGGGGGGTAAACACTGGGACACACGTCCGATTCCTAGCGAGGCCGCGCAACGACTGGACGAAGAGTCGAAGTGCTTTGTAGTAAAAGGGAGTTCCCTTCCCCTCCGCGGGAAGAGGGGGCGGTGGGAAGAAGAGTGGAGGGTCCGATTTCTCAGGAATTGTTTTAAACATTTGTGGGTGGTGAGTCATCGGGCGCTTGCCGTGGCTTGACAAATCCCCCCCCCCCCTCTCGCCGAGATGCGATAGTTTTGTTTATCGACGTGTTGAAACCGGCGAATTAAGGTGTTGAATGATTATTTTCCGAGAATTTATCATCGGCCGGTGACATTTGATAGCGCCAAAATGGCGGCGGGATTTCGTTAGATTTCTACGAATTATATTTTTTAAACATTTTGTGGGGAGGGGGTGAGTCATCGGACGTGTGACATTTTTCCACGCTCGGACCCACGTGCCATCAACGCAGCGAGGGGGGGGGGGGGGGGGGGAAGAGTACATAATCTTGCGATTCAAGATCGGACGCACACATGAGAAAGAACTACGTGCACACGAGTGTAACAATAGAGTTCATCCATAAAATTGGTAAAATTGCCGATTTTCTGCCGACGAAGAAGCTCAGAGAGTTGTCACCCGGGTCGGATTATATCATCACCAACATACGGGCGGTCAACACTAAATTTGGCAAAAAGCACGTAGTTGACATTCGCAACGAATTCAGCGTGTTTCTACCCGGAACGATCATCAAGGCGCTTGAGGCTGATGCGACAACATTCGAGAGCATGATGGCAGCAGCGCATAGAGGAGATCTATGCATGGTCTATCGCGGCGGAAAATGTCACAGCCTGAAATTCGCGAATTCATCAACATTCCAGCTGATGTTGGCAGCAGCGTACAAAAGAAATGTCTGCATAGCCTACATCAGTGGAAAGTTTATCGCATACGTTACGGGTCATGAAAATCGAGAACAGCTAGCTCATATACTAAATATGAAAAATTATCTAGTTATTGAAACGTTGGACGCGGACTCTGAAGATATGGATGCAAAATGCATAATGAAGGATACTAGTAAAGTATTTCAAGAAAATATCATCGTGTGTTTAAGATTGAAAACCACGAGAAAGAGCGCCCACCGTCTCGCTGTTTGGAACTCGATCTTGTGTATACAAACTCGACGTTCGAGCGCGTGCCGGAACACACACACACACACACACACACACACACACACACACACACACACACACACACACACACGCACGCACATACGCGCGTGCGAGGCTGTATAGAGATTTCCTTCTTAAATACATTTGCGAGCCCTTCTGCATCGATATTTCATTTCGACGCATTGGGCAGTCTGGACCATGGACGATTGCGATAAAATTATCGACAAGTTGAGCGGTGCGAGGAACAATTTCTCTCACGTGGATAAGTGGCAAAAGTTCTGCGAGGTGCACGTCAAACTTTTGGGGCAAACGTTGAAAAAACCAGGGC
Source organism: Ophion ellenae (assembly GCA_963210295.1). Taxonomy (NCBI): domain Eukaryota; kingdom Metazoa; phylum Arthropoda; class Insecta; order Hymenoptera; family Ichneumonidae; genus Ophion; species Ophion ellenae. The sequence continues at coordinate 9,911,673 of OY723388.1, forward strand.
TCAACTTCGGTCAAAAATTGAAAATACAATCGACAATAGCGAAATTGTTGTCGCTGAGGGAAAAAATCGTGCGTGGAGCAAGTGTTAGCAGCGCAGATGTAAGCGGTGCTGGTGTGAGTGACGCTCACGAAAAACTAAAGTGGGTCAATCTCGAGTCGGCATTCAAAAATCGAATAAAGACAGGCTCGATTGTGAATTTCGGGCACAAAGATGTGCAAAGTTTCCTCGAAGATGCGATGCGCGTGGTGGTTTCAAAACTGGACAAAATCGTGCGCGAGGAGGGTAACGTGAAGGTGAATGTGACCTTGGCGTGCAAATTTCACCTCATGAAGGTGAATGAAATCATTGAGGAGAAAAAGACATTTCAAACGACAAACGCGGTCATTCTACCATCGAGCGATATTGCCGAGTGGTTCATCGAGTGCGTCTAAGCAAAACTCTCCGCCAAAATCGAGGACTTCCAGGAAAAAGAGTCGGGTTGGACGTTACACGAAATCTCCCATCTACTTGTGAACATTAACAAGTACGAACCACTGCGAGGGAGCTTATCCACCTACACGCGTCTCCCGAGGGATATACAGATGAAACGGGCCGTCGTCTATATTCAAAACAATGACCCCTATTGTTTTCTCTGGTCCGTCACAGCAGCACTCACTCCACCACCGAGGAAGCATCCCGAACGTACGAGTTCTTGTCCTCATTATAGTGAGATGCTCAACTACGAAGGTCTGGATTTCCTGATGAGTTTATCAAAGATTGCAAAATTTGAGCAATCGAATGGCTTATCGATCCATGTGTATGGGATTGATGGTACGGCAAAAGACGGCATTAGTAAAATTGTGCCGATTCATCTGAGTTAGCAAATGTCGGATAAACCAACCATTCATCTACTCATGATCAAAGCGGAAATCGACGAGGAGGAGGAGGACGAGGATGAGGAGGAGGATACCGTTCCTAAGGTGTATCATCATTACGCGTGGATTAAGAACATGTCGCGACTCTTGAGTGCGCAGGTGTCGAGGAAAGGACATCACATGTGGATTTGCGACCGGCGTTTGTGTTACTTCAGCACAGAAGAAATATTGCAACGACATAAAAAGGACTGCAGTAATAATTGTCGTGTTACTTTTCCCGAACGTACAAATACAAAATTGAAATTCAAAAATTATCAGCACAAGCAGATAGTTCCGATTGTAATTTACGCAGATTTGGAATGTTTGCTCGAACCGGTCACAGCACCGCAGGCTAACACTGTAGATTATCAGAAGCATACCCCTCATAGTATTGCAGTTTCAATGACGCTCTCTCGGAGTACAAGGCGTTTCGTGGAAAGAACTGTATCGAATGGTTCATGCGTGATTTAGAAGGTCTGGCCGGCTCATTGCACGACATTTTCCAGACCATAGTACCAATGAAACCTTTGAGTAGCGACGAAAGTCGAAGTTTCAAGTTGGCTGAAAATTGTCACATTTGTGAAAAACCATTTGCGCCGACAAACGTAAGAGTCCGACATCATTGTCACTTTACGGGAAAATTCCGCGGCGCCGCTCATCAAGACTGTAATTTGAATTACAAAATTGCCCACGTAGTGCCGATAGTTTTTCACAACTTGTCCGGATATGACGCACACTTTTTGATAGTCGCATTGGCTCGAACCTTCGAAGGATCCATGAGTCTTTTGCCGATTAACAAGGAGAAATATATTTCTTTTTCGGAGCGCGTCAACGGTACACGCGTGCAGTATCGATTCATCGACTCTTTGAGGTTCATGCCGAGTAGCATCGAAAAGTTAGCATCTTACCTGAAAAATGATCAAAAAATAGTAACACGCAAGCATTGCGCTAACACCACGCAATTTGAATTGTTGACGCGAAAAGGCGTTTTTCCCTATGACTATGTGGACTCTTGGATGCGACTCGATGAGACGCAATTGCCTGCGAAAGATACATTTTTCTCCCGATTGAGTAATGAAGATATCTCGGCGGACGATTATGCGCACGCGTGCAAAGTTTGGACTGTCTTTAATCTCAAAACGTTTGGTGAATATTCCGACTTGTATTTGAAAACCGACGTACTCCTTCTGACAGATATTTTTGAGAATTTTCGACGAAACTGCATCAACACGCACGGCCTCGATCCATTGTACTATTTTACCGAACCCGGTCTATCGTTTGATGCGATGTTAAAATGTACCAGCGTAGAACTCGAACTCTTGCTCGACGTTGACATGTTAATGTTCATCGAGAAAGGTATTCGCGGTGGTGTAGCGCAGTGGTGCAATAGGTACGGGAAAGCGAGTAATCGCTACATGCGTGATAACTTCAATCTAAACGAGCCCGAGACATACTTGATGTATTACGATGTCAATAACCTGTATGGTGCTGCTATGTGTGAGTCATTACCATTCGGCTCGTTCGCTTGGGCGGAAAATATCGGGGAACGTATCGAGAGTATTCCCGACGACGCCGAAACGGGCTATATTTTCGAAGTCGATTTGGAGTATCCTCGAGAGTTACACGACATCCACAAAGATCTGGCTCTGTGCCCCGAACACTACGTCCCTCCTGGTAGCACTCAACGGAAACTAACGACCACACTGCTTCGAAAAGAAAAATACGCCATTCATTATAGAAATTTGAAGCAATGCTTGAAATTGGGATTGCATCTCCTAAAAATTCACAGAGTCCTCAAATTCAAACAGCGTGCATGGCTGAAAAAATACATCGATATAAATACGGAATTGAGAAAGCAATCGAACAATGATATTGAGAAATTTTTTTACAAACTCATGAACAACGCGGTTTTTGGTAAAACAATGGAAAGTGTTAGGAAACATCGGGAAGTGCGACTCGAGACAAAGTGGAAGGGGCGGTGGGGGGCCGAAGCGCAGAATGCCAAGCCAACGTTCCATGGCTGTACCATATTTGACAATGACATCGTCATAATCGAGCTCAATCAAACATGTGTCCTATTCAACGAGCCTATATACACCGGATTTTCCATATTCGATATCTCCAAGCTCTGGATTTATAAGTTTCATTACAATTTCATGCGCGAAAGATTCGATGATCGAGAAAAATTATTGTATACAGACACTGATAGTCTCATCTATCACATCAGCGTGCCCGACATGTATGAAACCATGAAGTGTGATATTGACAAATTTGACACGTCTGATTATTCACCTAACAATCCGTACAATATGCCTTTGCGCAATAAGAAAGTACTAGGTCTCATGAAAGATGAGAATAACGGTCGTATTATGACGGAGTTTGTAGGTTTGAGAGCGAAATTGTACTCGTTCAAAATTCTCGACTGTGATGACGCGAAAAAGAGAGCTAAGGGTGTACGGCGGTCAACCCTGAAATCCATCACGTTCGACGACTTTAAAAATTGCTTGTTTGCGCACGAAAATCTTGTCAAGGCGCAACAATTGATCACGAGTAAAAAACACATTGTACGAACGGCGACGCAACAGAAAATTGCTCTCAGCTGAAGAGATGACAAAAGAGTGCTAATCCCAGATTCCACGGACACTCTTCCATGGGGTTATGATGATATGGAAACTGAATAAAAGAAGAAAGCTGTGTGTGTGTGTGTAGAGACGTATTTTTTTCATCCCCTCTCCCGGGCAAAGCGACCGATATCGGACCTATTCTGGATGTAAACAAACGTTGGCTCGCTCTTCAACTCTCTTCAGAGTAAATTTTGTTTGGCCCTTTGAATCAGTCGAGAACTATGCACCGAGGAGACGAGATTTACCGAGTGTACACGTTTATCGCATTTCTATTTGAGCGTTATCCTTTGCTAAAAAATCGCTGGCCAGACTTAATATTACACGTTAGTCTGAGTAGTGTGCGGCCGTGTTGATAATACGTGATATTGAGGAATCGGCTTCGATTTCGGCCCGTGAGATTTCCAAGGTCGTGGTGGAAAGAAAAAAGGAGTTTTTTTTCCTGCTCGTAACGTTTCGATCCTTGGTTCGGATCCTCTTCAGACACTTTATTTGTTCTACAAATTTCGCGATACAAATTATATTAATGTAGTTTACAGATTTTTGTATTTGTATTTTGTGTAAAGAATAAGTTTTAGATGTGATATAGTGATTTGTGTGAGTTTTGTGTTAGTTAATTTCCTATATTTTTTTAATCGTGGTGATATTGTATGAATGATTATTTATAACAAGTTAATTTATTCTTGGGTAACAAGAATGGTGTGTGAGAGTGTGATGTTGTGAGAAACAATGAGAATTATGTTGGATAACGAACCTGAATATTGTCGATATTTCTAGTTTTCACTTTTGGGTTTATGCTTGGAGGATGGTGATGTAGACAGTATATTTTATATGAAATACTGTCTCGTGAGGTTGATTCGCAAGATGGATTTAATTCAATTGATATGTGTCACCGTTTTTTGGCGGTTTTATTATCTGTGAAAGATTGTTATGGTGAAGGAGAATTTATTTCGATCTATTGTCATGGTTAATGAGGTTAATGGGCTATTGTGTGAAAATGGTAATTACCTATTGAAGTAAATTAGAGATATCCTCGCAAGCACAAAAAAAAAAAAAAAAGGAAAACTAGAAAAATGTTTCTTTGCTCTACATGTCAAGTAGTGACTTCACGGAGAGTTCAAGAAAGACTGAGTGGCGAATTTAATGTTTCTGAAGAGAGGGAGAATGATCCATTGTCAGTGCTGTGTCAAGCGTTTGAGGGTGCCCGTGTCATGTTAAGAAGTTTAGTGTTATGTCAAGAGTTTTAAAACTTTGTCACGAGTTTAAAATTGATGTGTGTGGTTATGGATGATAAAATATTATTATGATTATATTATTGAATTGTATATTGAGCTAAGATTATTTATGTCAGTTCTAAAATTGATGGCATTGGGATGTGCTTTGATTTGAATCATTTCTAGGATCAATCTTTTTTTGAGCCATTTTTCATTGTTTAAAATTTTTACATAATCAAATTTCAAATCGTGTTTTTGTTCTATTGCGTGTTGTGCTAGAGCAGTGTGTATTTCATTGGTGTGTTTTAGGCTATTTTTGTGTTCATTGATTCTGTTTTTAAGGTATCGTTTTGTTTGGCCTATGTATGTGGAATTACAGTCATTACAATCAATTTTGTATACTATGTTGGATTTTTTGCTGTTATCTATTTTGTCTTTGGTGGAGCCTGTGATCGATGAGATGTTGTGTTTGTTGTTTGTGACTAGTGTTATGTTATATTGTTTGAAAAGACGAATTAATTGGTGATGGATGTTTTTTGCGTATGGTAGATTTATTAGTCTAGAGGAGTCAAAGTTTGTATTATTGTTATTTTGATTGTTGATTGTAGCAAGTCTTTGTTTTATTATTTTTTCAGTGAAAGAAATCGGATAGCAATTTTTTGTCATTGTATTCTTAATAAGTTGGAGATTTTTATGGTGAAAGGACGGATGAGATAGTTTTATTGCTCTGTCAACTAAGGTTTAGTACCAAAACACATTTATTCCAAAAACTTCAACATACAAATTTCAGGAAACAAAGGAAAATTTAAACTAAACAAAGCAACACACAAAATTCACAAATCAATACTAAATATTGAAATAGACGATCTCAATTTTCGAATCAAAATACTAACCAAAAAAATAGGAAAAAACACCGAAATAATCAACAAAACTCACAACACTATAAAAGAAAAATTCTTCTCATTTGAAAAAACAAAATTAAACAAATTATCATTATTCACTTATGAAAAACACCAAAAAAACTCCAATATCTTAGACTCCAACGAACCATGAATATACACCAACATATTTTCAATCATGATGAATTCTTAAGAACAATAGACTCACAAATACATCTTGATCAAAACAACACACATTACCAGAATCATATAAACCGAAATAAACCAACACATAACTACATTTCCTCAAACTCAATTTTCACAAAAAAGCAACATGACGAAAATAATAATTCCTTTACCGATCCTCTGAATAATATCAATTCAACAATTACAAAATACAACACAAAAGAATGGCTTATAAATCTCTCCAACACTGATATTCCATCACACATCTTCACATTCCTATCTCTTGGAGAAAAATTCTGTTTTCCCTATCTCAAACCTTCAAATATAAAAAACTATATCCACAACTCCATCTCAGAACTTGAATCCAAACTAGGATCTCTACTCGACAAACCTAGACAATATGAAATCAGAAAAGAATTTACTAAAATCATAGACAAAATGAATTTACCTACATCATTTTCCAACACTATTAAAATTATAAATCACACTTCGTCTTTTTTAAAAAACAATCCACAACTGTTAATTACACGAGCAGATAAAGGAAATTCAACAGTCATTTTAAACAAATCAGATTACATTGAAAAAACATACAATTTACTCGCAGACCCCTCAACCTATAAACTAACAAATAAGAACCCCATCAACATCCTACAAAAAGGCATAAACAATATTCTCTCCAGATGGAAAAATCTAAAAATCATTGATGAAACAAAATTTAAATACCTAAAAGCAGAAAATTGCAACTTAGCTCGTCTATATTGCCTTCCAAAAATTCACAAAGAAAACTTTCCACTTCGCCCGATAGTATCATCAATCAATAGCCCAACACATAAATTAGCAGAATTTATCCAATCAAAATTATCTAAACTAATACACACAACAAATTCACACGTCAAAGACAGCTTTTATCTAAAACAATCAGTCTCAAACATATCAATCCCACTAAACTACAAACTTGTCTCTTTTGATGTCCTATCACTCTACACCAATATTCCATTACATCTGGTTGTTCAAAGTCTTCAAAAAAGATCAAATCTATTTTCCGAAACTTTTCCACTAAATGAAATAACTAAAGCCATAGAATACATTATGTTTTCAACTTATTTCACTTTCCAAAACAAAATTTATCAACAAACTTCTGGATTACCAATGGGTTCACCTCTTGCTCTGATATTATCCAACATCGTTATGATTGATTTAGAGGAAAATTGCTTAGAAAAATTAAAATTCGCATTACCACTATACAAAAGATATGTTGATGACATTATTATTGCATTGCCAACCGACAAAATTGAATCCACAATCAATATTTTTAACTCTTATAATCCAAAATTACAATTTACATCATAAATAGAAGAAAATAATAAAATTCCCTTTCTCGATATACTCTTAGTCCACAATCAAAATTCAATAATCACAAATTGGTACAGAAAACCTACTTGGTCTGGCAGATTTATAAACTTTTTCTCACACCATCCACTTTCCCAAAAAAAAGCTATAATTTACATGTTAGTTGACAGAGCAATAAAACTATCTCATCCGTCCTTTCACCATAAAAATCTCCAACTTATTAAGAATACAATGACAAAAAATTGCTATCCGATTTCTTTCACTGAAAAAATAATAAAACAAAGACTTGCTACAATCAACAATCAAAATAACAATAATACAAACTTTGACTCCTCTAGACTAATAAATCTACCATACGCAAAAAACATCCATCACCAATTAATTCGTCTTTTCAAACAATATAACATAACACTAGTCACAAACAACAAACACAACATCTCATCGATCACAGGCTTCACCTAAGACAAAATAGATAACAGCAAAAAATCCAACATAGTATACAAAATTGATTGTAATGACTGTAATTCCACATACATAGGCCAAACAAAACGATACCTTAAAAACAGAATCAATGAACACAAAAATAGCCTAAAACACACCAATGAAATACACACTGCTCTAGCACAACACGCAATAGAACAAAAACACGATTTCAAATTTGATGATGTAAAAATTTTAAACAATGAAAAATGGCTCAAAAAAAGATTGATCCTAGAAATGATTCAAATCAAAGCACATCCCAATGCCATCAATTTTAGAACTGACATAAATAATCTTAGCTCAATATACAATTCAATAATATAATCATAATAATATTTTATCATCCATAACCACACACATCAATTTTAAACTCGTGACAAAGTTTTAAAACTCTTGACATAACACTAAACTTCTTAACATGACACGGGCACCCTCAAACGCTTGACACAGCACTGACAAAGGATCATTCTCCCTCTCTTCAGAAACATTAAATTCGCCACTCAGTCTTTCTTGAACTCTCCGTGAAGTCACTACTTGACATGTAGAGCAAAGAAACATTTTTCTAGTTTCCCTTTTTTTTTTTTTTTTTGTGCTTGCGAGGATATCTCTACTTTACTTCAATAGGTAATTACCATTTTCACACAATAGCCCATTAACCTCATTAACCATGACAATAGATCGAAATAAATTCTCCTTCACCATAACAATCTTTCACAGATAATAAAACCGCCAAAAAACGGTGACACCTATCAATTGAATTAAATCCATCTTGCGAATCAACCTCACGAGACAGTATTTCATATAAAATATACTGTCTACATCACCATCCTCCAAGCATAAACCCAAAAGTGAAAACTAGAAATATCGACAATATTCAGGTTCGTTATCCGACATAATTCTCATTGTTTCTCACAACATCACACTCTCACACACCATTCTTGTTACCCAAGAATAAATTAACTTGTTATAAATAATCATTCATACAATATCACCACGATTAAAAAAATATAGGAAATTAACTAACACAAAATTCACACAAATCACTATATCACATCTAAAACTTATTCTTTACACAAAATACAAATACAAAAATCTGTAAACTACATTAATATAATTTGTATCGCGAAATTTGTAGAACAAATAAAGTGTCTGAAGAGGATCCGAACCAAGGACCGAAACGTTACGAGCAGGAAAAAAAACTCCTTTTTTCTTTCCACCACGACCTTGGAAATCTCACGGGCCGAAATCGAAGCCGATTCCTCAATATCACGTGTTAATATTACACGAATTGTATTATCTTCCGACTTCGGTGATTTGGCGGAAATTACGAAAAGTTTTGAAGGGAGCGCGGCAAGAAGACTTTGCTGATGCGTTTGACAAAGGCCTGATAAACACTTTCGGCCTGCTACATTCTGTGGTGCGTGTAATCACACGCCGCAATTGGGAGGAATCGGATTCTGTTGCGCCCATCGTTGATAAACACGGTAAGAATTCTCTCTCTCTTTCACTCACGCACGCGCGCACACAGACACACACACGGATATTTTTCAGCACAAATTTGTCTTATTCAATCGAGTGACGAAGATTCATTGCCACCATCACCACCATCCTCATCATCATCATCATCTTGTTCATCACCACCACCATCAAAGAGCCCGCGTTTAATCAATGAGCAATCTGATGATTCGTCGGAAATCGAGTCGCCATATTGCTCAAAACCAAGTGATGCATTTGTGCAATTTGATGGTGCTGTAGCTGGACCATCGGGAATAAACACCCGTAGACTATCATCATCATCATCATCATCATCATCATCATCATCATCATCATCATCATCATCATCATCATCATCATCATCATCATCATCATCATCATCATCATCATCATCATCATCATCATCATCATCATCATCATCATCATCATCATCATCATCATCATCATCATCATCATCATCATCATCATCATCATCATCATCATCATCATCATCATCATCATCATCATCATCATCATCATCATCATCATCATCATCATCATCATCATCATCATCATCATCATCATCATCATCATCATCATCATCATCATCATCATCATCATCATCATCATCATCATCATCATCATCATCATCATCATCATCATCATCATCATCATCATCATCATCATCATCATCATCATCATCATCATCATCATCATCATCATCATCATCATCATCATCATCATCATCATCATCATCATCATCATCATCATCATCATCATCATCATCATCATCATCATCATCATCATCATCATCATCATCATCATCATCATCATCATCATCATCATCATCATCATCATCATCATCATCATCATCATCATCATCATCATCATCATCATCATCATCATCATCATCATCATCATCATCATCATCATCATCATCATCATCATCATCATCATCATCATCATCATCATCATCATCATCATCATCATCATCATCATCATCATCATCATCATCATCATCATCATCATCATCATCATCATCATCATCATCATCATCATCATCATCATCATCATCATCATCATCATCATCATCATCATCATCATCATCATCATCATCATCATCATCATCATCATCATCATCATCATCATCATCATCATCATCATCATCATCATCATCATCATCATCATCATCATCATCATCATCATCATCATCATCATCATCATCATCATCATCATCATCATCATCATCATCATCATCATCATCATCATCATCATCATCATCATCATCATCATCATCATCATCATCATCATCATCATCATCATCATCATCATCATCATCATCATCATCATCATCATCATCATCATCATCATCATCATCATCATCATCATCATCATCATCATCATCATCATCATCATCATCATCATCATCATCATCATCATCATCATCATCATCATCATCATCATCATCATCATCATCATCATCATCATCATCATCATCATCATCATCATCATCATCATCATCATCATCATCATCATCATCATCATCATCATCATCATCATCATCATCATCATCATCATCATCATCATCATCATCATCATCATCATCATCATCATCATCATCATCATCATCATCATCATCATCATCATCATCATCATCATCATCATCATCATCATCATCATCATCATCATCATCATCATCATCATCATCATCATCATCATCATCATCATCATCATCATCATCATCATCATCATCATCATCATCATCATCATCATCATCATCATCATCATCATCATCATCATCATCATCATCATCATCATCATCATCATCATCATCATCATCATCATCATCATCATCATCATCATCATCATCATCATCATCATCATCATCATCATCATCATCATCATCATCATCATCATCATCATCATCATCATCATCATCATCATCATCATCATCATCATCATCATCATCATCATCATCATCATCATCATCATCATCATCATCATCATCATCATCATCATCATCATCATCATCATCATCATCATCATCATCATCATCATCATCATCATCATCATCATCATCATCATCATCATCATCATCATCATCATCATCATCATCATCATCATCATCATCATCATCATCATCATCATCATCATCATCATCATCATCATCATCATCATCATCATCATCATCATCATCATCATCATCATCATCATCATCATCATCATCATCATCATCATCATCATCATCATCATCATCATCATCATCATCATCATCATCATCATCATCATCATCATCATCATCATCATCATCATCATCATCATCATCATCATCATCATCATCATCATCATCATCATCATCATCATCATCATCATCATCATCATCATCATCATCATCATCATCATCATCATCATCATCATCATCATCATCATCATCATCATCATCATCATCATCATCATCATCATCATCATCATCATCATCATCATCATCATCATCATCATCATCATCATCATCATCATCATCATCATCATCATCATCATCATCATCATCATCATCATCATCATCATCATCATCATCATCATCATCATCATCATCATCATCATCATCATCATCATCATCATCATCATCATCATCATCATCATCATCATCATCATCATCATCATCATCATCATCATCATCATCATCATCATCATCATCATCATCATCATCATCATCATCATCATCATCATCATCATCATCATCATCATCATCATCATCATCATCATCATCATCATCATCATCATCATCATCATCATCATCATCATCATCATCATCATCATCATCATCATCATCATCATCATCATCATCATCATCATCATCATCATCATCATCATCATCATCATCATCATCATCATCATCATCATCATCATCATCATCATCATCATCATCATCATCATCATCATCATCATCATCATCATCATCATCATCATCATCATCATCATCATCATCATCATCATCATCATCATCATCATCATCATCATCATCATCATCATCATCATCATCATCATCATCATCATCATCATCATCATCATCATCATCATCATCATCATCATCATCATCATCATCATCATCATCATCATCATCATCATCATCATCATCATCATCATCATCATCATCATCATCATCATCATCATCATCATCATCATCATCATCATCATCATCATCATCATCATCATCATCATCATCATCATCATCATCATCATCATCATCATCATCATCATCATCATCATCATCATCATCATCATCATCATCATCATCATCATCATCATCATCATCATCATCATCATCATCATCATCATCATCATCATCATCATCATCATCATCATCATCATCATCATCATCATCATCATCATCATCATCATCATCATCATCATCATCATCATCATCATCATCATCATCATCATCATCATCATCATCATCATCATCATCATCATCATCATCATCATCATCATCATCATCATCATCATCATCATCATCATCATCATCATCATCATCATCATCATCATCATCATCATCATCATCATCATCATCATCATCATCATCATCATCATCATCATCATCATCATCATCATCATCATCATCATCATCATCATCATCATCATCATCATCATCATCATCATCATCATCATCATCATCATCATCATCATCATCATCATCATCATCATCATCATCATCATCATCATCATCATCATCATCATCATCATCATCATCATCATCATCATCATCATCATCATCATCATCATCATCATCATCATCATCATCATCATCATCATCATCATCATCATCATCATCATCATCATCATCATCATCATCATCATCATCATCATCATCATCATCATCATCATCATCATCATCATCATCATCATCATCATCATCATCATCATCATCATCATCATCATCATCATCATCATCATCATCATCATCATCATCATCATCATCATCATCATCATCATCATCATCATCATCATCATCATCATCATCATCATCATCATCATCATCATCATCATCATCATCATCATCATCATCATCATCATCATCATCATCATCATCATCATCATCATCATCATCATCATCATCATCATCATCATCATCATCATCATCATCATCATCATCATCATCATCATCATCATCATCATCATCATCATCATCATCATCATCATCATCATCATCATCATCATCATCATCATCATCATCATCATCATCATCATCATCATCATCATCATCATCATCATCATCATCATCATCATCATCATCATCATCATCATCATCATCATCATCATCATCATCATCATCATCATCATCATCATCATCATCATCATCATCATCATCATCATCATCATCATCATCATCATCATCATCATCATCATCATCATCATCATCATCATCATCATCATCATCATCATCATCATCATCATCATCATCATCATCATCATCATCATCATCATCATCATCATCATCATCATCATCATCATCATCATCATCATCATCATCATCATCATCATCATCATCATCATCATCATCATCATCATCATCATCATCATCATCATCATCATCATCATCATCATCATCATCATCATCATCATCATCATCATCATCATCATCATCATCATCATCATCATCATCATCATCATCATCATCATCATCATCATCATCATCATCATCATCATCATCATCATCATCATCATCATCATCATCATCATCATCATCATCATCATCATCATCATCATCATCATCATCATCATCATCATCATCATCATCATCATCATCATCATCATCATCATCATCATCATCATCATCATCATCATCATCATCATCATCATCATCATCATCATCATCATCATCATCATCATCATCATCATCATCATCATCATCATCATCATCATCATCATCATCATCATCATCATCATCATCATCATCATCATCATCATCATCATCATCATCATCATCATCATCATCATCATCATCATCATCATCATCATCATCATCATCATCATCATCATCATCATCATCATCATCATCATCATCATCATCATCATCATCATCATCATCATCATCATCATCATCATCATCATCATCATCATCATCATCATCATCATCATCATCATCATCATCATCATCATCATCATCATCATCATCATCATCATCATCATCATCATCATCATCATCATCATCATCATCATCATCATCATCATCATCATCATCATCATCATCATCATCATCATCATCATCATCATCATCATCATCATCATCATCATCATCATCATCATCATCATCATCATCATCATCATCATCATCATCATCATCATCATCATCATCATCATCATCATCATCATCATCATCATCATCATCATCATCATCATCATCATCATCATCATCATCATCATCATCATCATCATCATCATCATCATCATCATCATCATCATCATCATCATCATCATCATCATCATCATCATCATCATCATCATCATCATCATCATCATCATCATCATCATCATCATCATCATCATCATCATCATCATCATCATCATCATCATCATCATCATCATCATCATCATCATCATCATCATCATCATCATCATCATCATCATCATCATCATCATCATCATCATCATCATCATCATCATCATCATCATCATCATCATCATCATCATCATCATCATCATCATCATCATCATCATCATCATCATCATCATCATCATCATCATCATCATCATCATCATCATCATCATCATCATCATCATCATCATCATCATCATCATCATCATCATCATCATCATCATCATCATCATCATCATCATCATCATCATCATCATCATCATCATCATCATCATCATCATCATCATCATCATCATCATCATCATCATCATCATCATCATCATCATCATCATCATCATCATCATCATCATCATCATCATCATCATCATCATCATCATCATCATCATCATCATCATCATCATCATCATCATCATCATCATCATCATCATCATCATCATCATCATCATCATCATCATCATCATCATCATCATCATCATCATCATCATCATCATCATCATCATCATCATCATCATCATCATCATCATCATCATCATCATCATCATCATCATCATCATCATCATCATCATCATCATCATCATCATCATCATCATCATCATCATCATCATCATCATCATCATCATCATCATCATCATCATCATCATCATCATCATCATCATCATCATCATCATCATCATCATCATCATCATCATCATCATCATCATCATCATCATCATCATCATCATCATCATCATCATCATCATCATCATCATCATCATCATCATCATCATCATCATCATCATCATCATCATCATCATCATCATCATCATCATCATCATCATCATCATCATCATCATCATCATCATCATCATCATCATCATCATCATCATCATCATCATCATCATCATCATCATCATCATCATCATCATCATCATCATCATCATCATCATCATCATCATCATCATCATCATCATCATCATCATCATCATCATCATCATCATCATCATCATCATCATCATCATCATCATCATCATCATCATCATCATCATCATCATCATCATCATCATCATCATCATCATCATCATCATCATCATCATCATCATCATCATCATCATCATCATCATCATCATCATCATCATCATTAGTGGATCATGGGTGGATCATGGGTGGATCATGGGTGGATCATGGGTGGATCATGGGTGGATCATGGGTGGATCATGGGTGGATCATGGGTGGATCATGGGTGGATCATGGGTGGATCATGGGTGGATCATGGGTGGATCATGGGTGGATCATGGGTGGATCATGGGTGGATCATGGGTGGATCATGGGTGGATCATGGGTGGATCATGGGTGGATCATGGGTGGATCATGGGTGGATCATGGGTGGATCATGGGTGGATCATGGGTGGATTCAAATAAACCGCGCACCCATTCAATGTGAGCAGATCGACGTCAACCACGAACCGCCCGACGAACCCGCTCAAGCCGACGAGAGTGACGACGACGACGACGACAGCTCACGGCGCAGTGAAGTTAGCGAACATACGAGTGAAGATCTTTTTGAAGAAGATAGTGAAGATTCAGGTAAAAAGACAAAAAATTTTGAGAAAAACTCATAAAATTGTTTGGGGAAATACGCATTTCCTGTTGCAGGCTACGAGACGTGTACTTTTGCGAATTTGGCGCGAAGGCAACAAGTCGAAGAATTTTGGAACCTCGACGAGGAATAATTTCCCAAGCCACTCTGGACAACACCTCTCTCAAGCATTGTCGTTGGAGTTATTCAGCAGCAGCGACCGTAAGTCTATACAAAAAAAAAATATATCTTCCGGCTTGAATTTGAAATTTTTTTTCTTCTCCCCCCCCCAGATGTCTTTTCATATTCGAGGTAATTCCATCGTATTCGAAGGAATAAATATGATTTTGGTAAGGACGCACTAAATAAAAAAAATTTTAAGTAAAAATATTTTTTTTAATAAAAAAATTCCTCCTCTTTGTTTCTAGACCGTGGGCCCGACCAGAATGAGTCCTTAGAGATTCAATGGCAGCATCAGTTCATAGCAGCCGCCAAAAATGTGAGAGCACGGAAGCGTGAACTTCGTGACAACACCCTTCGCGTGTGGAAGGAGGACGGTGTGAATCGCGTCTGCTGTGCCCCCGAAGCTTCAAATATCTTTAATTTGAGACAACTTTTTGACATGACTCCGTTACATAACGCTGTGTGAGATGACAAGCGAAAATGATGGATTTTTTTTTTCGAAGACAACCTTTTAATTAAAGGTTTTTTTTCACAAATCCCATTTGTCGATCCACCACTTGACGAGCATTCGATTTCCACGCTTCTTCACCACCTTCTCAACGAGGTAAATGTCGGGATACTTGACTTTCTGTAGCTCCTCTTCGTAGAAGCAGCCGGCGATGGTTTCGTTCCGATGGTCCTTGACATTGTACGTCGTTGGATTCGTTCTTTTCACTCTGTGTATCGTGAATATTTCCGTTGTAAAATTGGGCGTATAACCCTTCCCAAATACATTCTTAAATTTGCTAATTCGCACATTATCGCCAATTTGGAATTTTTGTGATTTTTTTGCCGTTAATCGACGCTGGCGGAAAATACGATGGAGAATCTCTCTTTCATTGGTGCGATTGATATTTTTCGGTTTTTCCTGGATGGTTCGATGCACGGTGTTGTTGTATTTGGTAACGAGAGAATCCAGAATATCCATCCATTTGTACATTCCGTGAAGACTGAATTGCATCCACATTTTATTTTTTAACGTTCTATTGAAACGTTCGCAGATCGATGCTTTCAAATTGCTATACGTTGAATACATGTTTACATTGTGTCTTTTCATAAGAGCTTCAAACTGTGAATTATAAAATTCTTTTCCACGATCGGCGTGCAAGTTTTTGGGTATGCGACCCTGATTGAATATAGATTTCATTGCAATCGTCGTATCTCTACCGCTCTTGCTTCTCAACGGTATGGCCCAGGCGAATTTGGAGAATATATCGATGACGGTCAGGAGGAACTTATGTTGCAAGTTTTGCCTCGCGTACGATGTCGGCTTGCCACGTTTCATCCAGACCTCGAATGTCAACGTGTCGACGAGTATAATTTCTTCGTGCAGGCTTATGCAGCTCTCGCACGAGAGTCAGGTTTTTGTCACCATTCATGGCGCGCGCGGAGATCCACACACATCAACGTTCAACATGCGAATGGAAAAAACGATCGTTTTTCCTAATAAATAATTCTAGCCTCGCGCAATTCTTCGATAATCGATAAGATCTCATTGGAATGTGATGAGTTGCCTGCCACTTGAGATGCGTGGAGTAATCGAAGACGATCTACCAGCTCATTCGGATTGTCCCAGTAAACATAGTCAAATTGCATATTTTTTCTGGCCTTCTTGCACATCCCCCAACCCGTACGTGCTCGAATTATTTTTGAAATATAAATCTCGAATTTGTGACTGTTTTCACGTCGCACAGCTCCCTCCGGTTTGTAATATTTTTTATGCGCGTTCGTGCCAATGATGATATTCTCATAATTTTCCAAATCGTTCGGTTCGAGAAACCCGACATTTGGCACTTTTTTTAAATAGGAGCTCCGTCAAGCCCACAGTTGTCGCATAACTTTTCTCCCCCACACGAATATGCGGAGAATCGAAAATTATCGGAGAATCGCCAATCATTAATTTGGTGCTGGCAAGCATTCGCACACCGTATGAGGTGTCCAGACTTTTCTTTTTATCCGTACGTAACAATACGAGATATTTTTTTATCAATTCATCGACTCGACTGGGTGAATCATCATCATCATCGTCATCAGAGGCATCATCTTTGTGCTCATACGCCGCTGTGAAAGTTGAATCTTCCGGCGACTCATTCTTAACTTCACTCTCATTTTCTTCCGTTTCATTCTTGATTTCCTCCTCCTCCTTCAATGATGACGTCTTGCGAGAAACAAGCTTTTCCAATGGTGTGACTATCGACTTAAAGACATCCTGCATCACCTGATCAGCATTATCTCTACCCATCTTTATCATTCGATGTTTTCGTCTAATTGCATCACTGGCCTCGACGATTTGCCGCAACACATCTTTTTCTTGCAAAAGTTTTCGACGCTTCATGCTGTTGTCAGTTTCACAATACAAGCAATACTGTATCCATTGCAACAAAGAGCATCTTATTTATTGACTCGGAGGAAATAATCAAACCCTCGTCTATACCTACCCTCATTGATACTACTATCCTTGTCAATTGTAAGAAATCCATACTTGCTGGAATTCCAACATTCGCGACATATATTTTTGAATTGTGTGTATGACATATCGGTATTGACATGGTCATCGTACACATGCTTAAGGTTCGAGTCGTCCTGCTTGAAGAGAACTATGAAATTCGTATTATCGCGTACGAGATGCTTAGGAATACGAGCGTATGTTTGAGAGAGATAGAAACAGTCCACATTCTTATGCCTTCCCATGGAGAAAAATGCACGTTGTCCTGTTTCTCGCACGCTATATCGTCAAAGATGAATATGGAGTTTGGTCGTGCGTCGCTCGGCGGCACCACGTGTTCATGCTCGTTAAATGGATGATATTCGAGACCCTTCACGGGCTGGAGAAATTGTTCGAGTTCGTTCGAGTTCGTTCGAATCGCTCTTGCCAACACATGTTGGCAAGAACGTTTTTACCATACCTACTGCAAGTTACGAATTAGCCGATATTGCGACATACTTGGAAAAAGAGCTGGCAAAACAAAATATTACCATTCGCATTAGGCTCAACCACAATACGCTGCGCAGTGAAATCGAGTGCACTTATGAAAAATATTTCACGCCCGAGGATTCTATCGGACGTATGCTAGGATTTGCACCCTGTAGACTACGAGCTGGTGAAAAGCATCAATCGGATAATCTAGTGACCGTTCTCAAAGTGAACACCTTGCGCGTCGAATGTAACCTCACAGCTGGCGCGTATATTAACGAGCGAGGAGTACATACAATCCACGAGTTTTTCCCATGCGTACCACCAGGCTATAAAATCATCGAGATACCGTCGCACGTCATTTATCTACCAATCGCGAGCAAGACGATAGACAACATTCAACTGCGAATAGTGGATCAGGACGGTGATTTGGTGAACTTTCGCGGTGAGACAATAACCATACGATTACACATCAAATCGCAATGGGTATAGTCTTTCACAGAGTCGCGAGCACTTATAAAAACTATACTTCGTCGATGAGAGAGTCCAGTAGTCGATGGACACGCACACCGCTAACACCGCAGAACGTGCTGTTTTTGCGGAGTTTGGGTCTACGAATACGTGGAAAAATCGCATGAAAAACTACATAATCTGCATTGCGTGCGTATGCTGTTTGAGATGGAGGCGGAAATAACTGATATCAAAACCCCCGTCATCTTCGATGATTCCATCGCGCACTATGAGATTCATGCTCATCAGCCGTATGCATCAACAACCTTCAATAACAGTGATGAAATACGTATTTCCATTCAGCATCAAGACATATGCATACTTCCCAGTCAAAGTTCGCTACGCGTATGCGGGCGAGTCACCAAGGCCGATGGCACACTCGCCGCCAATACACATTTCACAAACAATGGCATTTGCTATTTGTTCGACGAGGTGAGATACGAGCTCAATGCCATGGAAATAGATCGATGTAAAAATGTGGGCATAACGAGCTCGATGAAGGGATACGCATCCGTGAGTCAATCCAAGAACTATAAGCTTGAGAATGCTGGCTGGTATGATGTTCGCAGCGGGCACGCTGTCGCCGATGCCGATAGGAATTTTGACGTATGCATACCGCTGAGTATGATCCTCGGTTTCGCCGAAGATTATCAAAAAATCATTGTGAACGCGAAGCATGAATTGATTCTATTGAGATCGAAGACTAATGATAATGCGATATGGCAAGCCGCAGGTGAGGATGACATCAAATTCACGTTGAAAAAAGTAGAATGGCTCGAACCGTACGTGACACTCTCCGATAAGCGTAAAATTCAACTTCTCAAGTTTATCGGTAAAGACACACCGATACCCATGACTTTCCGCTCATGGGAATTGTACGAGTACCCAATGCTCCCCGCAACCTCCAAACACATGTGGGCCGTGAAGACATCTACGCAACTTGAGAAGCCACGATATATCATTCTAGCCTTCCAGATCGATCGTAAAAATAAGAAAAGCGCAAATGCGTGTAATTTCGATCATTGTGGCATCACAGATGTCAAACTCTACCTCAATTCGCAAAGCTATCCCTATGGAAATTGGAATCTGGACATTGCGCAGAACCAATATGCACTTCTCTATCAAATGTATGCAAACTTTCAATATTCGTACTACAATAGAGAGCCCGAACCATGCTTGAAAAAATTGGATTTCATAAAGTATGCTCCGCTCATTGTCATTGATTGCTCGAAGCAGACCGATTCCCTCAAGTCCAGCCCCGTTGACGTACGCATCGAATTCGAATCAAAGGCCAATATTCCCACCAATACTTCCGCCTACTGTCTCATTCTCCATGATCGTATTGTCGAGTACAATCCGATAGGTGGCGGGGTAAGAAAGTTCATATAAAGTTGAGATCACGCGCCCCCCTTCAGTCATCATGGAGTTTATCGTTGATGTGCAAGGCTTCAAGCGACCGATCAACAAATTCGTCCCGAAGGAAATATCAATTGTCGAGGTGGCGAGCGTTGACTGCAAGCCCTTGACGTTTCTCTTTGAACCACCGTACGCCTGGAATTCTCTGCCGGGAAAGTACAAGAGTACGAATATGTGGTTGGAGCGCAATTACCATAGTTTGCAATGGGACGATGGCGACTTTCCACAGGACACCATCCCCATGTTCATTCGATCAATCTTACAACACGCTCGAATCGTCTACATCAAGGGATTGGAGAAATCGCTGTGGTTGAAGCAATTCACCGACCTAGCAACGGAGATCATCGAACTGGAGACCCTGGATTGCCAATCGTAGGAGAAGCTTGCGACGAAAGAGCTGAGAAACAACGGATGTCCCTGCCATGCGACTTTCGACCCAAAATTCAAATGTGCCTATGAAAATGTGAAATGTCTGGAAAGATGGTTGAAAGAGGATGCGAGGAAATAATTTTTTTTTGTTGTTGATTACATAATTTTTCTTTTTATTTACAAAAAAATTTTTTTACAACTGTTTTTCCATTCACATGCACACACACACACACACGCACACACACACACACACACACACACACACACACACACACACACAGAAAATGTTCTTAATACTGTGATGGTGAGGTTCGTGGATTCCTTCGCACCAGATTTTATCAAAGCGCTGATGTCAACCGAGAGCGCCTTGGTGGTCCGAAACACAATCTTTTTGCCATGGATTTGCTGCCGCGCGGTTAGCAGAAATCCAGGTCTGAGCACCTCCGCCAACATCGAGTGTTTGTGATGTGTTTTTTTTTTCCGAGACCCCATAGCGACTCGGGGTTTCTTCATCTGGAGAACAAAAAAACAGCATTTTTTCACTTGCAATTCACTTGAGCAGTCAATCGACATTAGTCGCCTTCCTCCTCACCGCGCACTGCATTCGCGAGGTTCGTTTGCCAGGTTTTTTAATTCCATGCTATCGAACTTTCCACCGATGTAGACCATGCATAGATCTCCGTTGTACGCTGACGCCAACATCGTATGGAACGTCGCCGGATTCGTTTCAAGTACCTTGCTGATCCTCCCCGGTAGAAATACGGTAAACTCATTGCGAATGTCAATCACGAACTTTTTGCCATATCTCGTGTTCACTTCCCGTATGTTGGTGATGGGATACTCCGACTCGGGGGTCAACTCGTTCAATTTCTTCGCCGGAAGAAAATCTGCGTATTTACCAATCTTATTGGTCGCGTCCATTTTTCACTTGCCGTTTGATCGTTCGAAGCTGTCTTCACGAGATTATATACTTGCCCCCTCCACCATTCCCCCTCCACTCTGAATCCTCGACCAATGACGTTTGTCGGTGAGGAGATTCTTCGCGCCGTGGCTCCAAATTTATTTTTTCAAGTATCATCCTCAGCGAATGAATCTGCGCCCACGAGTCTATTTCTCCTTTCAATTGTTGAATGTCTTGCAACAATCGTTTGATGCGCACTTTTAATTCACGTCTCTTGCACGCATTTTTTTCGTTGCGGCGCATGATTCCGCCGCCTTCCGTGGCAACATCTCAACAAGAGCCTATTTTTTCAGTGAATCACCTACAGCTCCGTATCGCCCGGGACGAACTTATCATTATATGCTTCACTCCCTTTGATCTTTGGAACTTTTGAATCGGACGGGGGAGGGCCTTTTCGAAATTGATCTTCAGCAAACTTCTTCAAATTTTGAGAAACACGATTTTTTGAATTTCTGAAATGACTCATGTTGATGGGGAAATGCTATACTGACGAATATTTTTCTAGACACCCCCACTTATAGTCCGATTATCGCATTTTATTTGGGGGGGGGGTGGGGGGCTTTGTCAAGCGCAGAGCATCCACAAGGTGTGTGTGTGTGTGTGTGTGTGTGTGTGTGTGTGTGTGTGTGTGTCGGCACGCGCGTGCAAATGGAACGTCGCATCGCTCGAGTATAAACAGCGGTCTTTTCATCTGTTTATTTCCTCCTGCTATCGGGCTAAATTGAGGGCACGAGGGTCCGAGCGCGGAAAAATGTTTATAAAATATAATTCGTAGAAATCTGACGAAATCACGCCGCCATTTTGACGCTACCAAATGTCACCGGCCGATGATAAATTCTCGGAAAATAATCATTTAACACCTTAATTCGCCGGTTTCAACACGTCGATAAACAAAACTATCGCATCTCGGCGAGGGGGGGGCTTTGTCAAGCCACGGCAAGCGCCCGATGACTCACCGCCCACAAATGTTTCAAACAATTTCTGAGAAATCGGACCCTCCACTCTTCCTCCCACCGCCCCCCCTCTTCCCGCGGAGGGGAGGGGAACGCCCTTTTACTACAAAGCACTTCGACTCTTTGTCAGTCGTTGCGCGGCCTCGCTAGGAATCGGACGTGTGTCCCCGTGTTTACCACCCCCCCCCCCCCCCATTCCGCCGAATTCCATTCGCGGCGAAGGGGGACTCACCACCATCGGTCGGTAAGCAGGTGAGCACTACCATCGGTCGGTAAGCGGGTGAGCATCACCATCGGTCGGTAAGCAGTGGAGACCTACCATTGGTCGGCAGTATTACGATATCTGTGGCCCCTAATTCTGACCACGCAGTCTTCATATTTGACCCAAAATAAGACTTTTTTCAAGAGTGGTAAAAATCGAAATTCGACCCTTAAGGGGGTGAAACGGAGGTTTCAAAGTTTATATGAGACAACATATTTTTGGTCAGCTTTGCTCAAAACTCGGTATAAATACACTCCAATACAAATAATTACACATGTATTTGTTTGGTATATTTATGCCAACTGAAACAAACACAGTTAAGGGGCTAAAAAACTACTACTTGACTGTCTACACGCACCAAACACAGAGGAAAAGATCTAGTGTTCTATATCAAATCAATTTAGTAAGTTTCAAGTAAATCTGGTAAAAAAATGTTTTCTCTTATCAACGTTAACACTCCCGTTTACCCCCCTTAAAGGTTAAACTTCATAAATTGTTGAAATACGTGTTTAATTATTTGTATTTTAGTGTATTTATGCCAAGTTTCAAGTAAATCTGACAAAAAAATATGTTGTCTCATACAAACTTTTACCCTCCCGTTTAACTCTCTTAAGGGTCCACTTTTAGGAAATGCAGAAATACGTGTTCAATTATTTGTATTGTAGAGTTTTTAAACCAAGTTTCAAGCAAATCTGTCAAAAAAAATATGATGTCCCATACAAACTTTAAAACCCCTGTCAACCCCTTAAGGATCGAATTTCGATTTTTACCACTCCTCAAAAAAGTCTTATTTTGGGTCACATATGATGGCTGCGTGGTCAGAATTAGGGGCCACAGATACCGTAATATCCCCAAATACTCCGCCTCATTAAAAATTTAAAACCTCTGTTTCACCCCCTTAAAAGCCGAATTTCGATTTTTTGTATTCTTGAAAAAAGTCTTATTTTGGGCCGAATATAAAGACTGCATGGCCAAAACTTGGGGCCACAGATATCGTAATATCCCCCATTGGTCGGTAAGTAGAAACATCGACAGTCGATCATGGGGCCGATTCTAACCAAAACCCTACCCGACCATCCGCCGACAACTCGGGAATCAACCTTTTTGGTTCGATTCTCAACTAAGTCGGTAAATGTCGGTAGTAGGAATCTTGGGTTAGAATCGGCCCCATTACACTACTGTTGTTGACTTTAAGATAACTTCCGGGCGGACATTTGGCACTCTTTTAGCCGACTTTTGGACTACTTTTTGAAAATTGCTACCTGGGTGGTTGCAGTACCTCGACAATTTCGTTAGCCAACTGCAATCCCGATGCTGTTAACATCTCAGGCGTACCCGGATTCGAGTTCTAGCGTGTATCGATGCTTTGGATCAACTTGAGATGAGTAACCTTCCGTAATTCATCGGCAGCAATCGTAGACTGTTTGAAATGTCACGATTCTTTTAGTTTTCGTGCACAATGATGTAGCGTCCTTGAAGTTCATTGCGTCTTCAGCGACTAGATTGATGTAATGGGCAAAGCACGAAATATGTTTCGAAGGCCCAAAAACATCTCTCACGGCCTTTTTCATACTCGCTGCGATGTCAGTTACTATGACGACAACTTTTTCAGTCTCGACTCGCCATTCTCGCAAAATGTTTTGCATCCATCTTTCAATAACTTCAGCGGTGTGTCGCTCAGTCATTTCGGTAACACGCACCGTGGTGGATTACGATTCTCCGTTAAACTCGTAGTGAACTGTCACGCCTAAATAGCTGACGGTATTGTGAAGATCCGTCCAGATATCCGATGTAACCGAGAAATTGTCCAATTTTTCTTTTTCACATTGCGCGAGGTACTCATATTTTTCTTCTAGCAGTTTCGTAATCGACTTTCTTTCAGCCACGACATATAAAGGTATCGTAGTTTTCATATGGTTCCTGAATCCTTCATTATTAACTGTCTGAAAAGGCAGATTATCTTTGGCAATCATGAAGAGGATGGAATTGGTGATTTCTCCTGCTTTTCCACCTCCGGCTAAATAAAAGGACTACCACATTTCATTTTATTTTTCAATGCAATATGAATGAAGGTATGAAGTAATAATTTGTAGCAAGGTACTTTTTTTTGTTTGAAGGATATAAATATTAGTTTAAGAACGACTAAAAACCATGATATAGAAATGTGGATTTTTTCGTATCACAGGTAAGCGTGTTAGCACGTATATTTTTTTAGGACATTAAAAATTCAAATCTTGATATCAGATAAGCTGCTGGAGCGGCCTAAATTTTTGTTCAACTTAAATTTTGAGATAATCGACGTTTTATTCAATAGTTATTAACTTTTGAAGTTACATTCGTATAAAATTTTACTTTTTTCCAACCATTACCTGCAAATGATTGAATTTGCTTGAAAGAGTTGTCGATTTTGGGCTGAAGCGCCCATGGTCTTAGTCTAATCGCACTGGCGAATCCGCTACTTATTTCTGAGAGTGCTGGTGAAGACGCTCGATTTGGTGAATCTGGTGAATCACAGTCAGATTCTGCAACGTCCATGGATATCAACGTTGATGTTGATGACGACATTGATCGTTTCTAAAGATAAATAAGGATAAGAAGAAGAAAAATATGGCATCCACTGATCCCTACAGCAGAGTAAAGAACGACCCAGCAACAGTTTTTATTATTTAATGTTCACCGAATACAGCTTTATCATACACTTTGCTCTCCATTATTGAAAAAACGAAAGTGCGGTGTATAATTGAACCATGCTGTTGCATATAAGGAATATTTTATGTTATAATGAAGATTAGGGCGTCTTTCGGTTGGGAATCCCAAAGATATTTATTTAAAAAATGTATATTTACCAATATTTTTTGTTGTTCGACACAGGGTTTTTTTTTGTAGAAATACTTTCACTTCAGGGTTCGCCGAATAATTGCGTTTCAAATGATTCTTTAAATTGGTTGTGCAACCACCTTTGCCGCCAGACATCAGAGCTCTATTGCAAATTTTGCATGAAGAATCATCGTCGTTGCCAGTGGATTTGGCAAAACATTTCCAAACAAAGGATTGCTTTACTTTACGCACTGTAAGAAAATAAGAAAAATCATGAAGAAGTTCTTGTGATTGAAAAATATAAAAAAATCAAACAAAGCCTTATAGACCAAAACCAAACTGATTATTAAAAAAAAGTCAGGTTAAGTGTTAGGCGAGACTCGCGACGTATCGAAACTCCACGACGTAACTCAAAAATATACCCACTTCTTGGAGCGTTTGTCGTACAATCTCGATCGCCAGCAACATCAATGCACACAAAACCATAACCCAAAGATAATCAATAAATTCTGTGAGGAAAAGAAAAAGGAAAAAAATAGTCACGCAAAAATGAAAAATTATCGGGTGAAAATAATACCATGAAACGTGCGACAATTTTGTGGAAGTGAACGGAAATATTAGTGTAGTAAACATTTGAAAACTATGTACTTACCAAAATTCGATGGAAGAACCAGGTAACGAGATATTACAAGATTTATATTTAACACGTATAATCGTTTAATGTTGAACGCCGGTAAAACTGTAGACTTAGCCACAGGGGTCAGGTGACGAAGAAGAATGGCTACAACGTGAAAATACTATGCTCACTTCATTGTATCACTAACGCCTTACTTCATATTGATAACCCCGCAACATGAACGCTTACCGTAGCTGAATTTCGAACTAATATCTTTCATCACTTTACAGGCCACTTTTTTTATGATTCCGCCGAAAGCATTCGGGCTCTCTTCGTGAGCGAACAGTCGCTTCGGTCGTGGTGAAAAAAAAAACGAGAAATTATAAAGAATCGAATCTTTGATTCTTAGGGTGAAGAATCGATTCATCTAAAGATCGAAAACGAAACAATCGATTCAAAAGATCGATCTTGTAAAGAATTAAATCGGAATCGAACACCCCTAGCCAGCAGTCCATGCTAAAACATCGAACTGTCGCCACGTGCACTCCCTCGCCAATTGCATCATTAATAAAAGTCTAAATCACAAACGCTCTCGTCTCGTTAGTAGTCCCCCGCACAATCCTCGATCATCCGCTCGGACCATAACAAATTGGTGTCGGAAGTGGGATTCGCGAACCTCCCCCTTGCGTCTCAAAAGTTCACGAAAAGTGAACGAATAGAACTCAGCGGGCCCGTACGCCCGGCTCAAAGTGTTATTTAAAAAAAAAACATCTCAGACGCTCGCACACGCGATCCAAGCGCTCAACGTTCAAGCGACACACATACGGATGAGACGAAAAACAAATGGAAGTCACTAACTCACTCACGGAATATAAACATGAACTTACTCAATCACATGGACAATATAGAAGGAAGGAAGGGAATTACTGGCCTCAAGGCGTTGTACGACATTTTTCCTTCTCATCGCGGCACTGTAAGTAATTTTGAAACTCACTTTTTTTCTTTCTCTCTAATATTCTCAAGCCCTCTCCTAAGAGTGGCAACGAAATGAGTTTTTCTCTACACGTTAAGGTGTGTGTTAGCATCCAACATCGCCAAAACCCATGTGATACATGAACGTATATCGCTAGATTGTCACATCGATAAAACTCAATATGTGCGTATTGAAAACGCAATACGCTATTCATTATTTCTTTTTCGCTTCCTACCGCTATCGCACTCGCTCATGCACACGATTAGCGCATAAACACACGCGTAGCGAAACTTCGTCGTCTCTGCGTCCCCTTCACCTTTTAATTTGTATAGGAAACCGTTTGTAAAATACGAAAAATAAAATTTTATGAACTTTAAATGTTTTGAAGAAAGACAACTTTTCATACATTATAAAATTTGAGAATTGAACAAAAAACAAAAAAAAACACGAAAATTGAACACTCTTCAAACGCTCAACATTCGAAAAATAAATGTTTGCAACCTCGAAATATTTTAAGGCGAACAAAATTTTGACATGTTATAAATATTTGAAAAAAGGGAAGCACGAAATCTGACAACAGCTTAAATCTATAAAATCCGAAAAACAAAATTTATTTACACACTATAAACACTTGACAAAACAAAATGAAAAACGAAAGTTGAGAACTTTGCAAAACTTGTGATACCCGGAAAAATGCAATTTTTCAAACGTTAAATATTTCAAGATAAACCAAATTTTATAAATTTTAAATACCTCGAAGGAAACAACATTTTTATACA
Source organism: Ophion ellenae (assembly GCA_963210295.1). Classification (NCBI taxonomy): domain Eukaryota; kingdom Metazoa; phylum Arthropoda; class Insecta; order Hymenoptera; family Ichneumonidae; genus Ophion; species Ophion ellenae. The sequence continues at coordinate 9,940,708 of OY723388.1, forward strand.
TTATAAGTATTTGAAAAAAAGAAAATGGAAAATGTCTCAAACCGTACAACCCGAAAAATGATATGTTACGAACTCTAAAATAAAAACGAGAAAAGAAATTCTTCGAGAAAAACAAAACTGTCCACACATAACAAATATTTGAGAAAAACGGAAATTGAAAACCTTTCGAACTCGCAATATTTGAATTTTTTAATAAATTTTAGATATTTCGAAATAGACATTTTTTTACACACTATGAATATTCAAAACGAAAGGAAAATCGAAAACTTTCCAAACTTCCAATATTCGAAAAATAAAATTTTACAAACTTTCAATATTTAAAAGATAACGAAATTTTTACGCATTATAAATATTCGAACGGAAACTGAAAAATTGATAAGTTTCGAAGCTTCTAGAATCTAAAATTTTTGCAAACGTCTCAAGCTTTTCAAATTCGAATAATAACAACTTTGCGGACTACAATACAAATATTGGGAGAAAATAGCAAAAAAAAACAATTCTCTTTCCCCTTCTTTAAAACATATATGGATAGGACAAAACAAAATTGAGCCTGCTAGGCCATCCCGGCGCCAATAATTTAGGCCCATCATTTATTCATTTAGAACCCGAAAGCGAAAACAAAGGCGTTAACGATATGGCGTACGGAGGTTTAACATTCCGCGATATATACCAACCTATCCCTGCGTTTGACGGCAAGCATATTCCCGTCGAAAATTTCATAAGCGCATGCAAAAAGGCAGCAAAAATAATTCCACCGAGCGAACATGCTCGACTTCTTGTCATGATACAGTATAAAGTAACAGGAACCTCCACACGATTTGGCGGAAACAAAAAAATATACAACCCTCGAAGAACTCCTTGCGGATTTGCGACACAATTTCAGTATTCCAATAGAATTATTAAATCTCGAATTAGAACTTAAAGAAATAGCGCAAAGATATACGCAACCCGCACACGCACAATTAGGAAACGAATTATGGATAAGGTCGACGAATGTTATACGCGTAATTAGGATTAACAATATCTCGAAAGTTGGAATTAAGATGTAAATAAAACAGTAGCTAGCGAATCTACTCGCGATCTTTTCGATAAAATTAGTGCTATTTCAATGCGGCAAGCAGTTCAACATTTCGATGAAGCGATACAAGAAACTGTTGACATAGAATAAGAATTAAAAGCGCGTCAAACGATTAAACAAAACCGAATAAGTTACGGGACTAAAACGAACAGAAACAGCGAATGTTCATTTTCCTAAACACAAAATTCATCTTTGTCAACATATTGCGAATATCATCAATCAAGTAGCCGCTCCACCTGCAATTGCCATACATTTAAGCATTTGAGAGAACAACGGAACGGAAAATTTAACAATCGAAGATTTTGGAATACGCCACAAAATAGATACAGTAGTTACGGAAATCATTCACACGACAGATAGCGAAGTAAACAACAAAACTCACGAAACGATTACCAACAGAGACAACACTCCCCGAGTCACTCTCGAGACAACAATCGTTATTACACACATCCTGACAGTTCGCACGATGGCTACCGCAGTAATTCGCGAAGCAGATCCCGCGACAACTCTCACGACCGAAAATATGAAAACAATACACAGGGATCGCGAGGTACGAGTAATATAACTGACGAAAACCTCCGTGAACTCACGAAGATAGTAACAGAATTAGTAAAGGAAAATTTGAGCATGTCTTCCCGGGACAGCGCGACATGAAATAAATCGCAGGAGCGCTCGATATCAAGCCATTGAATGATAATAAAACGGTAATAATAAGAAGAGCCACCATTTCGCTGGGAATTACAAAAACGAAAACCTTCAAGAGTAATAATAAATTCTGTTGATCTTAGAGAAAAGACACGAAATTTTTCGTTGATACCGGAGCCCAAATGAACTCAATTTTGTTTGCCAAATACGACATTTTTACAACCGATAAAAAACCAACAAATCCAAATGAATATTGCGTTCCACAAGCGCACAGACAGGAAATCTACAACCATCCATCAGGAAAAGCAATACAACCATCGCTATTGCCATACAAGGCTTCTGTTTGGATAGTTCTGAGAAAGTAAGAAACGATTGCGTATGTTAATTAATTTTTTGAAAACTAAATGAGAAAAACATCTCTCGATGCGTAGTCACTGCCAAAAATTACGGACAGCCTAGATCAACTAGATAGGTCTCGATACTGGACTTAGCGTCCGCCTTCCATCAAACCGAGATGTATCCCACACCACAAACTGGAAACAGCATTTCCAACACCGAACGGTGATTATGAATTTAATCGCATGCCGTTCGGATTTTAAAAGAACGCATCATCAACCTTCCAAAGGTTGATGGATGTCGCGCTATCGGGATCACTGGGTACCGACCTTCTTCGAATATTTGGTTGACATCGTCATTTACACCACCAACCTGGAGGAACACGAGTATGAATTCCACCGACTAGCAAAATGACTAAATTATGCTGGATTCACGCTGCAAACAGCTAATTGCTTGTTCCTCCTACAAGGAGTCCCAATTAATAATTGACGCATTGAATTACGGTATCGGCGCCGTCCTCAGCCAACAACACAAAAAATTCGATCATCCTGTTGCCTTCTACTCTCGCACACTCACGAAATCGGAACTTGTATACGACGCAATGCACAAATATTGGCGATCGTAAACGCAATGAAACACTGTGGCCGTATGGTTACGGGAACCACTTTATATTCGTAACAGATAATCGAGCACTAACGTATATGCTCAAAAAAAGCTAACCCACCGCGACAAGTAATACAATGGCAAGCGACTCTTAACGATTATAGTTCTGAAATTCACCTCAAGCCCGGGAAACTCAATGCCGCCGTAGATGCGTCATCACAAAACCTGATCGACATTCTCCCGGTTAGGCCAAGGGAACCATCATCCGACGAAAAATTAAGGATTTCTCAACAGGGCGACAAACGTAGTTTATCAAGTTCGGAGGAATACTCCGACAATCCAGCACCGGATAAAGTAATAATACTACCAAGAAAAGAAAACTCATTACGACAATACAAATAATCAAACAAACGAAGAATTAAGCAATACCCAACTTGGAGGGAGTGCACACCCAAAAGTTGATAAATCAATCGACGATAACAACTATGACTAAGAAATATCAACGGAGGAGATGGAACTCATTAGATTGGAACAAGGACGACCACAGCTTACGACAAGGAACAATTCTCAAGATGAATTGATATACAAAAAACGCCCCGTAAACGTGATCGCGACACGTCCGAGGGTGAAGAACGGTACGAAACATCAATGTTACCAATGAAGAGGAAAAATTACAACGTTGTATAGCAGCGAAAAAGGCGAACAAAGAAAAAAAATAAATAGCTCAAGCAGCATGAAGAAGAAAAAATAAATAGCTCAAGCAGCAAGAAGAAGAAAAATATATAGCTCAAGCAGCAAGAAGAAGAAGAAATAAATAGCTCAAGCAGCATGAAGAAGAAAAAATAAATTGCTCCAGCAGCAAGAAGACGAAAAAATAAAAAATATCTCAAGCAGCACGAAGAAGAAAAAAAATAGCTTAAGCAGCAAGAAGACGAAAAAAATAAATAGCTCAAGCAGCAAGAAGAAAAAAAATATATAGCCGAACGCGGCACTAAGTAAGTGTAACTCTCGCCGTTTCGCAAACACTTTCGTATTGCGCAAATCTGCGGGTACAACAGAGGGAAGACTACAAAGACGGGTGAAATCAATGCATGCTATTACAAGGGATGCGCATGCACTTTCCACCCTACATCTTTCCCGTTTCGAACTGAATGCTGCGTCGCAGGGCATTAGAAGGAATTCCGCCCCCCCCCCTCCCGATGTTCTGGCTTGCGAGTCTTGCCACCGGCGCCGCGGGATGGAAAAGCGCTTCCGCTTACCAGCTTTCTACCCTTTGGTAATAATATATTTGTCCCAAGGGCATCGCTAAAGACTCGGGCTTTTACCTTCTCGCGAAGGAGGCGAAGGAACGCCGGAGCATTACCCTATTAGTACAGACTTTCACCCGAATTAAATACGTTTTTAACTTTTGGCCGGCCTTTTGGGATTTGGGACCACTGTGTGATACCTTAAATGAGGTTCCGGACTCAAGGGAAAAGTTAAGTCGCTATTTCGCATCTGAAAAGAGTAGATGGGTTCTATTCCATATTTTCACAAACCCATTAAACCCGTTCCTCGATGAAAGGCGAATGCCGTATTTCTTCTTAATTTGGTCCCTTAAAGCGGTTTCCCAAAATCGAGTTTTGGTTCATGTTACAACTGCCACCGCACAAGTCGATAAATGTACACTATATCCTAAAAATGCTCTACTTCGATTCAAAATGAGAGTCGCGTGTACGCTTCTTCTCCGTGAACTCCCCCTTAAGGGGCTATACCAGTGTGAACGCTGAAAATTTGGGTGTTTTTTGGGATTTTTTTGGAAGAAAAGGACTCAATTAATTGTTTCGGAAAATTAAGAATATATTTGGCTATAGTTGACCTATATTACATAATTTTTTCATAGAAAAATATTGAGATCCAAACGACTCATGCGCTGCCTTCGGAGGCGCTAGAAAAAAGTTTCCCCACTGCTGACATGATTCCGGCCGATTGCGTACCTGAAACCGAAAAAGGAAAAAATGTCGTAAAACTGGACGGTATTTCTTGTACAATGACGTAGGGTTTTCGAAAAATATCAAAATCTAAAAAAATGGCGTAGTTATGAAAAAAGTCTGTTTTCTTGCCTATAAAATGGTCGTTTTTTTCAATGCCAAATCGTCAATTTTCATTCAATCAAAAATATTACGTCATTGTAGAGTAAATATATTCAAGAGTACTCAGTTAAAATTTCAAGTCAATCGGATGACTGCTCTTTGAGTTACAATGTCAGAAAATTTGGAAAATCTTGTTTCGAGAAAAACGCGTTCAAAAATTTAATTATCGACTTTTGCAAGATAAAATGATTAAAGATATGGCCTTGAAATTTTTACAGGGTATTCTTGAAAGTATGATCTGTCGAAAAAGGCGAAAAAACCGATTTTTTTAAAGTGTCACACTGGTATAGCCCCTTAATAGTTTTAGCCGATAATCAACATCTCGCTAAGGAGCTTTCTCATCCCCAAAAACGAAACGTTCGCCCCGTTTGAAGGAAGTCCTCTGATCCGTTTTGTACATAAAAAATTGCTCGCGTCCCGTTTTGCTATTCAACCCCTTGAACCCTGCTCTCAATCGCTTCCTCTTTCCCTAAAACTCTAAGGTGAACTTACTTCCTGATAATCCATAAGACCGCATTTACTTGTAATCGTCACGCATTCTTTGTTATCTTAATTGACCCCTTAAACCAGATTTCGGGACGACCACTTTACGTTCTCTACGTTCACAAATCGTACATCCACCTAGCGCAGCTGGAATTGTTAGGCCAGTCGTCGAATGTCTCACAACAATCGCTCGGTTAATTATTGACTCATGGCCAGGGTTTTTGGGTGCTTTCGTATTTTTTCTTCGCCGATTCCGCGGGACCTGCAAATAAATGAAGCTCGTTTAGTCCAGTCATTACGTCGAAAAAACGGGTTAGAAATGCAAGTGAACCGAGAAAGCCGCTTGTTGGATATTGTGTGGAGGGGGCTTAGAAAAGCTTAATTTCAAATTGTCAACCAAGATTTCCTATGTGCATTCTCCGCCATCTTGAAAACGGGTTAAATTTTATTTATTTGCAATAACTCGGCTCTCCGTCGAGATACGAAAATTGCGATACGATACTTTTTTGTTGCTTTTTTGCGCTCTACAATTTAGGTTCTATACATTTTTCACCTACTGTGCATCGTTGTTGAGATATCGAGCGAGAAAGTAAAAAAATGCAGGTAGTGAAACTTATTTTTTGCTGTTTTCTTCTTTCCCGTGATAGATATCGAAAAAATGTCTATCATCAAACTTGTAGAGCATGTCCTGCAATGTCGTTTGAATTTTTTTTCTTCAGATGACAAATACGACGTCGGGCGGGCCACAAAGATGACCGCAGCATGCCCCACGCTACATTAATGTGCGTCCCGCCATAGGAGTGCACCAATAGAGCGTCCGTTAGAGTTTCAAGGGGCAGATATAAAAGACCCTTTTGTATTACTTATGCCGGAACATCTGCTCCTTTTCGTAGCATTCCAGTCAGTTGTCTCGAGTCTTTTGGAGCGAGCGTACGTGTATGAAATTTTTTGTGAAAATGGGCGATTGTTTTATTTGCAAAAAACCTCTGATTAAAGACATTTATGTGGCCAAAAGGAGAGCTGTTCAGACTCGCTTAGCGGCGAGCGTAAAAAGAGGACGTGAGGAGCATCAACGCATGTTATAAAGTGTCGATTCAGTGAGTGTTCACAGTGCGTCTTACAAAAAATACGGCAATGAAAGACTAGCGTTGTTTGCCCTCGACGAAGTGAATCTGCATCGGAAGAACCAGAAGAACCCGAAGAACAACCGCAGCTCATATCTGGTTTTGGTTTTGAAAATAAATGTTCTTTTTGTGGAGAAGCATTCTGCGATGAATCAAAATTGCCGATATGTAGACTGAAAAAAATTGATGAAAGAAAAAGTCCTGCATCACCTGTCTGAACGTGACGATGAATTTGCCATTTGAATCGTCGGGCGTATTCAGCGTGTACCTGATCTCGTCGCTGTAGAAGCTCGATACCATCGAGAATGCATTTCTCGTGTGTACCACTCACTACCTGACGAGGGCATTAAGAAAGGACAACCTAAAGGGAACAAAATAGACGAGGCAATGGAGGGAATTTACTCTCTTCTAAAGGAGAATTCCGACGAATGTCAATTTCCTATGAACGAATTAATGAACCAAATAAATGGAGACTTCGTTCCTGACATCAGAACGGTAAAAAAGCAATTGCAAACAACGTGGTTTGTTTTCGAAATACCTGTTTTAAAATACTTTCGGAGAAATGGTACGAAGAAAAAAAGAAGAACTCTCGTGAAGAAAGACTAAGAGTTATTCGCGAAGCTTCTGCGATAATCCGCGAAGACATTAGAGGTGTCGTTTACGATAAAAACAATTACCCTTCATCGGATGCAGTCGTAAAAAATGTCGAAGCCGTTGTTCCTGAATCTTTGGAGAAACACTTCGAACCTGGACTATCAAAACAAAGAAACTTATAAATATAAAAAACGGACCTCCTTCAATCGTTATTTTTGACAACATAAAAAAAGGAATTGCATAATAAATTTCATGTGTGTGATAGATAATTTTGCTGGTTTATTTATTCATATTGTACCTCAATAATTCCCTCAACAACCGTTAATCCATTATGACATATGAATACAACCGTGCGAGCTACGAAATCGAAACAGCGCACGGACTTACCGACTTTACGACGCGCTAAAAGTCGTAATTCTTGTCTACAAAAAAATGAAATTGCAGGTATTAACATACTCTACAAGTTTGATAACAGACATTTATCACGGGAAAGAAGAAAACACCAAAAAACAAGTTTCACTACCTGAATTTTTTAGTTCCTCGCTCGATATCTCAACAACGATGAACGGTAGGTGAAAAATGTATAGGGCCTAAATTGTAGAGCGTAAAAAAAGCAACAAAAAAGTATTCCATCGTAATTTTCGTATCCCGACGGAGAGCCGAGTTATTGCAAAAAAATTCAACCCTTTTTTCAAGATGGCGGCGAATGCACATAGGAATCTTCGTCGAAAATTTGAAGTTAAGTTCTTCTAAGCCCCATCCACACAATATCCACAAATCAGCTTTCTCAGTTCATTTGCATTTCCAAATGTATATAATGATTGGACTAGTTCGACATTCATTTTCCACGTTACACTCGCACACTCGAACGCCTGTCATCGTAACGTCAGCTACAACCCGACATATCTCGGCGACTTCTGCAACCTCATGAAAGACGCGACAAGAAGATAGCGGAGAATGCTCCAACGCCCATCTCGTTCCTGGCCAGTCCAATTCCGCCGTTCCTCAGAGTTGAGTTTGAACTATCGTTTGATATTGATTGCTTAAATTTCTTAACTTAAGAAATTTTTAATTAAGAAGATTTCTCAATTGATAATAGATGTTTTGAGGCCCTCAACCGGGTCCTACATGTTCGGAATCAAGTCCACTTTCCTTCTGTAAGCGCGGAATGCCATTTTCATTTTTACCTGGATTTTTTTGGTGGAATATACTTACCCACATAGGCGCTACATTTTTATTCAAACAGTTCTCGAAAAACCACTTCAAAAGCCCACCTCTGCCGTTCCAAAATGGCCGCACAAGAATTTAAGAAAATGGGTGGCCACTTTATAATTGTCACCCTTATGTACGGGTAATTAAAAAAAAATCGACTACTTTTTGTCGAAATTCGCCTATTTTGTATTTATAGTAAGGTTAAATAAGACGCCTGTTAAAATACGAGTCCTTAATATTATTATTTAGAGATTCCTCGTCGCGATTTTCCCCCCATGCTCATAACACAGAGAAAACGTTACCTACTACAGGGTGCGCCAGAGAAACTTACTTATTTGAAAAAATTCCCGCGCGGTGAGTTGGGCGGGTAGAGGGGCGAGAGGGGGCGCATCTGGAGGGGGAAGTTCCCAAGTTTGTTTCTCCCTTCAGTCAGTTGCCATCATGCTCTGGTCTAGAGAGCAGCGGGCCTTCGCAGTCGAGAGCTTCTTTTCTAACGGTCGCTCACTTGTTGCTACGCAACGTGCCTTCCGCGCTCGCTTTGAAATTCCTCCTCACAGACTCGTTCCTGGCCGTAATTCGATTCTGTCGTGGGTTAACTCATTTCGGGAGTGTGGAAGTGTCGCTAAACCCAGAAATGGACTTCAACGGACCATCAGAACTCCGGAAAATGTCGAAAGAGTGAGGCAGTCAGTTGTGCGTTCTCCCCGGCGTTCGGCTTGCAAACACGCAGCTGCTATGGGAATTTCTGACACCACTGTTCGACGAATTCTCCATGAAGACCTTCAATTTCATCCCTATAAATTGGCTGTTGTGCAAGAATTAACTGAACGCGATTTTGTTGCCCGTCAAAATGCATGTGGAATGCTGGTTGACAACCTGCCTGAAGACGCGGTCGTTTTTTTCAGTGACGAGGCTCACTTCCACATTTCCGGCTGCGTCAACAAGCAAAACATGCGTTATTGGTGTGGTGTCAATCCACGTGAGCTTCACCAGAAGCCACTTAATTGTGAGCGAGTTACTGTCTGGTGTGCGATGTCGGTAATGGGAATAATTGGTCCTTATTTTTTTTAAGAAAACGAACGCGCAGTTACCGTGAATGGAGCTCGTTACAGGAACATGATCGAGGAATTTTTTCTTCCAAGACTTGAAGAAATGAACGTTAGGAACGTGTGGTTTCAGCAAGATGGAGCCACAGCACACACAGCACGAGACTCAATGAATTTGTTGCGACAACATTTCCCCGACCGCCTCATCTCTCTCAGAGGCGATCTCCAATGGCCGGCACGCTCTCCAGATTTGACTCCATGCGATTTCTTTTTATGGGGTTATTTGAAATCTCTCGTTTATGTCGATCGACCACGGACCATAGCACACCTCAAGAACAACATTCGCGACGCCATTGCCAACATACCGATTGATATGCTGCAAAGAGTGGATACGAATTTCAAAAATCGACTTCATCAGTGTATGCGCAATGGGGGTCGCCATTTATCCGATGTCATTTTCAAGACTGCATGAAAAAAAATTGGGATATTGTATTCTCAAATAAAAAAAAAATTTTAAACAATAATTGAAGTACTTTTGTTTTGATTGACCTTTCAAATAAGTAAGTTTCTCTGGCGCACCCGGTAGTATTCAATTTTACAACTTGCCAACGGGTGACTGTACAACAATACCGGAGACATCTTTTCGTAGGGAATTGAACGCTATATAAAAGAAGTCGCTTATTGTTTTACGATAAATCTATTCTTTCAAATGTTATTGTCTGATAAGTTTGATAGTTGTCCGGGAAAAGTAACATATGATAAGAGATATTTTTCATAGAACATTCAATGCATTTCGAAAATATGTATTGGGCATTGTCGTACGTTCACCCGTGGGTCATAAAATTAAAAACTAGTAAGCAAAGATTCCCCCATGTTGCTAACATCAGGAATATAAAATCGGAATGAGGAACCTCTAAATTGAAACGTTTCACGTTTTTCAATGTCCCTGTTAGGGTGACATTAAAAACGTTTCCCGCTTGTAGGGCATTTCTAACGTGTTCAGCGTGGCAATGCGCAACGGAAGGATGTCCTCACGTTTTCCTTATTCTGTTGCTAGTGGGATTCTCGAAGGTTACCTCTGTTAGACATCAGGTGGTCATAGGATCTTTCTTAGGATCTTTATGGTGTTTTTGGGAGATGCCTCAGGAAGCTGTCTGTTCTCGTCGCGTGAAGTCAGACTCGATCTTTCATCATCGGCATTTGAGCGGGGGGAGATCGATATTTTACTGAGTGAGGGGTGAAGCTACTTTGTTGCATAAGAAGTTAGTAAAAAGAATGGTGTAGTTAGCTGGGGGGGTCGACAGGTTACGGAGCATCTAGTGGAATGCGCAAAATGCTAGTGCGTGGCGGTCAAAAAGCCATAACGTAGAGTTTCCTCTGAGGACTCGGATCGGGAGACAAGAAGGCGGGATGAGCTGTCTGAGCGACGACCCGCGAGCTGTTAGTATATGGCCTTTCTCTTTCTCTTTCTCTCGAGAGGTGCTGCGTTATCGGTTCACTCCGTTCGGTACCTGAAAGCATTAAATCGGTGTATGTGTCGCTCTTGGGTGGAAACATGAATGTTGTGTTTGTCTGTTTGGTATAGTCAGGATCGGGAGATATTCTCGCTCACGGGCGAGCTAAGCGCGTGGATTTTATTTCCACGAGGGGAAAAATCGGGACGGTTCGTCATTGCGAGGTCTACTTCAAACGGAGGGTCTTGTCGTGGGACTTGTACGAGGACAAGCTGACTCAGTGGGAACGATTCCACTGAGACGAAATTTTGAGTCTACTTCAGTAATGAGCGAAGGGGAGCACCATTCGCGGTCACTCTGCCACTCATAGCGGGGCTCGCCGATGTAGCGAGCTGACCTCCTAGGTGCCACGCTGGGAGGACTAAGGCTAGTGAAGCTCGCGGAAAACACTGTCACGGGTAGTGTTCTTCCGCCGCCCTCGTTCGCAAAAGCGGACCGCAACCGTAGTTGTCCGGTCGTGAAAAGGACGGGATAGCAGGAGAGGAAACGTTCTTACGGGATTACGGAGTAGTCTTCCCTGTATTTTACTCTGCCTGCCTACGATCACCTTCGGAGTGCCTCTTCAGATAGTCCGACTTCCAGCGCAATACTGGAGCTTTCTATGCGAAGAGGGTTCCTACTCGCGAAGTTGGGGTAAAGTTAGGAAGAAGCCGTAGCTCGGGAGCGAAGCTCCTCAAGGAAGCCCAGCATCAAAGATGAACTTCGGAGATGATGCGAAAAAACTGAGCTCAGACCCTCGTGTCGTCCCTTGAGTAGTCTAAGGGACGAGAGGATAGTTTCCCCTGCCCCCACAATCCGGGGTGTTCGGACGGGGTTACCCCCGTCACCCGTCATGCTCGTGGTGGGATACCCTTTAGAGAGGAAAATGGAAACATCCCTCCAAAAAGGGCCTTGACAATAAAAGATAGACCGGTGTATCGCGAGACGCGGGTGACAGGAGCGCACACGTCCGAGGAGGATTTCCTTCGTCATTTGAGATGGTCTAGTTCTCGTGAGGTGGTCAGTGAGGTGGATCGGGCCACATGCGGGCTGCACTCGAGATCTCACTATGAGGTCGGAGTCAGTGTTGGGCGTTTTTTAAATTGATTATACTCTAATTACAAATTACAAATGTAATTTGTAATAAGTAAAAAAAATTGCTAATTACAATGATATTTTGTGATTAGTAAAAAAAATTGCTTATTACAACGGTATTTTGTAATTAGTAAAAAAAGGCTAATTACAATGGCATTTTGTAATTAGAAATAATTTAGTTACGAATTACTATTATAATTCATAATTATAAAAACTGTGAAATACAAATTACAAATGGAATTGGGAACGGTTTTTTTCTAATTACAAATTACAAATGTAATTAGAATATTTTTTTCTTTCTAATTACAAATAAAAAATGTAATTACAATATTTTTTCTTTCTAATTACAAATAATAAATGTAATTAAAATATTTTTTTCTTTCTAATTACAAATAAAAAATGTAATTACAATATTTTTTCTTTCTAATTACAAATAAAAAATGTATTAAGAATACATTTTTTTCTACTTACAAATCACAAGCGTAATTAGAGTCGTTTCTTTTCCTAATTACAAATGACAAGCGTAATTATAATTAATTAAGAAGAAGTGTATGTATTCTTTATTTGTGTCCCCGTAGGGTTCCAAAGGACTCCCGTTTCCAATCGTCTTTACATCTTTATAATCGTTCTTAACCTACTTATTCTACTTAACCTATTTAACTCTACTCCGCCACGCTCCCTCTCTCCGCCGCCTCCCCCATTCCACCTTATTTTCTTTTCACGCCATTTTCCGCCGGGCCTTTCTTACATCTACTTCTCTCTGGTCTTTCCGCCTCTCCGACTCCCGTTTCCCTCTTTCACTTCATTCCTCTTTCATTCCATTCTTCCTCTCCTCCTCTCCTCCTTATTTCCCTTTCCCCTTCTCCTCTCCGTTCCTCCAGCTCTTTCATCCATGCCTCTCCTCTTCCCCCCTCGTCCAGTATCTCCCTTATCCTCTCCCCTATGCCTCTTTCCTCTCCGCTCTCCCCTCCACACCTGTCCAGCACGTGTTCCCACGATTCTACCTCTTCCCCACATACCCTGCATTCCCTGTCTTCCTCTGCCTCCCAGTATCGGCCTTCCTTGATCTGATTTCCCATTCTGAACCTCGTTATTCTCCTGTACCTCTCTTCTCCCCATCCTGCCTTCAAATACCGTGGGACCTCTCTCGTTCTCACTTCCTTATACCAGCGGTTGTACCTCGACTCTCTTATCTTTTCCCACCTCTCTCTTTTCTGGCTCTCCCTGTCCTCCTTCTCCTTCCTTTCATACCCCACACTTTTTCGCTCCTGCCTCCCCTCTTCCGCCCCCCCCCCCCCGACCCTCCTAAACTCTTCCCTGCCTTTCTCCCATTTCGCTCTTCCCTGCACCCCCCTTCCCTCTCTTTGCCTGATTTCTCCCCAGCACCTCCTTGCGCACTCACTCCCCCCTCCCTTTCTCAGCTTTTCCACGAAATTCCATGCCCTCCTCCCTGCCCTGGCTTATTTTATCTCTCTTCATTTCCTCCCTCACCAAATACCCCGGTGTTCTCCATTTTATCCCCAGTGTCCATCTCAAAAACCTATCCTGCACCCCTTCCATTGCCGCTCTTTCCTCCCACCCCCAAATCTCCGCCCCGTACCTCATCACCGTCCAGGCCAGCGTGTCGAACAGCCACAGTCTCCTTCCCACGTCTTTGCCGAATTCCCTTTTCCCTATTCCCCAAACCTGCTTCATTACCGTACCCGCCTTTTTCACCCTATCCTTAATGTGAGCTTCCTGTCCCCCGTTCCTCCTGAATACATATCCCAGATATCTGAATTCCTTCACTTCCTCCATCCTTTCCCCCCCTCCATTTCCACTATTTTTTCTTGTACCTCCCCCCTCCTTTCCTAAACCTCATTACCTTCGTCTTTCCCACATTCACCTCCAGCCTTTTCCTCTCAAAGTATTTCTCTAGTCTCCTGATCATATTCTCCATCTCTTCCTCTCTTTCCGCTACGACCACCACATCGTCCGCGTATGCTAACGAGTATATTTTACTCTCCCCTACCTTGGCTCCCCCCACTCCCCCTTTCTAAGCTCCTCCTCCAAATCCGCTGTCAGCAGGTTAAACAGCAGCGGGCTCAGCGGACATCCCTGCCTAACTTCTCTCTCCGTCCAAAAGGCTTCTCCTGTTTCCCCCCCCCCCGCTTTCACTCTGCTCCTTGTCTCTTCGTATACCTCCTTTGTCCTTTCTCTCAGTCCCTTTCTTATCCCTCTCTCCTCCATCGCGATGGAGGAGACCGTTGTGGAAGGCGATGGAGGATGGCCGCTCTCAAATCTATAAATATCGCTACCAGTTTTCCAGTTACATTGCAGTTGTAGTATGTCTAAGCTTAAGCTTTTACCAGTTACATTGCAGTTGTAGTATGTCTAAGCTTAAGAAGATACAAGAATGTGTCGAAAAATGTGAATGCCATATTCGTTTAATGGTTATTCTCGATTTCCATGGGAAATCGCTCAGGCCAGCGTTCTCGGGGGTTTTCAACAAAGTAGGAGAAAGAAAACGCAATATTTTTATGCGCTTTGCTCGCGACGTTACACAGACTGTGGAAACCTCTGAGTACCAAATTTTGCAAAAGTCAAGTCTAACCAATCACGAAATACTCTATGTGGGCCATATGGCATCGATAAGCTGCACACGGGGTCCGTCGATCTGCCACTTTGCATTTATGAATTTGAGGATGGATTCATAACCAGCGACCTCGTACACCCTCTAATACCAATTATCGTGCGAATCGCGTAATTTGTTGTATTTCGATCCGCCATTTTGAATTCCTGAATTTTGAGGAATGTGAATTTTGTTAATTATGAAAAACAATTAATTCAAATTACATTTGTCATTTGTAATAAGAACAAAAATCGATGCGGATTATATTTGTAATTAGAAGAAAAATTAATTCTAATTGGGACTTCCGTTTCCGGTATGAGTGTGAGTGGACGACAGTGAGAAAACGGCGAAAGAAAAGCGGAGAAAGGTGAGGACGTGGGGGTCAGGAAAAAAGTGATAGTGCGGGAACAGGTGAAGCAGAAGAAAGAGATACGAGTAGAAAGGTAGCAACACAGGGAGCAGGACAAAGAGGAAGAGAAGGAAAACAGGTAAAAAAGAGGTTAGGAAAGAACGACGGTAGAGGGGTGGTGAGGTCGAGCGGGGTGGAGCAAGGAGGAAGGCGCGCGGAGACAAGAGAACAGTGTCGGCAGAACGGAGTGGATAGGAAGCAGAAGGAGAGAGAAAGAAGGAAAGGCAGGTAGGTAAAACAGAGAGGGGAGAAAGCGGAGCGACGAGTAAGAATGATAGGTAGGACGGTAAGACAGAGAGGAGAGAAAGCGGCTCGGCGGGTAAGGAGAAGGAAGGAATGTATGACACGGCAAGGGGAAGGGAGGAGCGCGAAGAGGAGATCGGATGAACGGGTGAGGAGGGAGAGAGGAGGAGGAAATAGTAAGGAGAAAGGGAAGAAAGACGAACGCGGAAAGGCTGAGGATGGAAAGGAGCGAGAGTGTAGGAGAAATAAGTGATCTATGGAAAAGGAAGAGGGTGCAGATGGAGGAAAAGGAGCAGGAGGGAAAGGAAGCCCTCCTGAAAAGCAGGGAGGTGCAGCGGTCGCCGGAGACAGGGACACAGGAGGGAGGTAATATCGAAAAAATGATTAAGGAGATGAGGGAGCTGGTCAGAAGGGATATGGCGGAGGTCAAGGGGCAAGGAAGAAAAGTCGAGGAAGAACTGGGAAGGATGAGGGGGGAGATGAAGCAGGCGGAGGTAAGATGGAGAAGGGAAAATGAGGCGATGGAGAAAAGGATAAGGGAAGTGGAAGGGAGGATGATAAAGGTGGAAAACCAAGAGAAGGAGATATAAGAAATAGGGCAGAGATTAAGAGAGCTGGAAAGAGAAGTGGGGAGCGGTGGGAGGAGAGGGGGGAAAGAGAAGAAACGGAGGAAAAGGAGGGGGGAGGACAGACGGAAAGAAGGGTCAAGGAAATGGAAAGGAAAATGGAGATGAGAGAAAGAGAGGAAAGACGAAGGAACTTCATAGTAAGGGGGGCAACAAAGGAGGGGACAATAAAGCAGACGGTGGAGAAATTGATGGAGAGAATTGGAGCGCAAGGGAGGGTGGAGGAGGTGAGAGAGATAGGGAAAGGAGTAGAACACAGGAAAGAGATAATGATTGAAGTAAGAATGGAGAACGTAGAGGGGAAGAAAGAGGTTATGAGGAAGAAGAGGGAATTGAGAGGGAGAAAGGAAAGGATAGAGGATGACCTGACGTGGGAAGAAAGAAAGATGCAGTGGAAACTGAGAAGGGTAGGGGAAGAAGAAGAAAGGAGGGGAAAAAGGGTAAAAGTGGGGTATGGGAAGGTGATTGTAGGAGGGACCACGTGGTTCTGAGATGAAAGAAGCGAAAGATTGAGAGATTGGAGAGGAAAGGGGAGAGTAATGGAGGGAGGAGAGGGAGGGAGGCAGGAGATGAGGGGAGAGGGGAAGTACCAAAAAACTAGTAGAGAGGGGTGAAGAAGAGGGAAGGAAAAGGGAGAGGAGGGAAAAGGAAGGGGGCAGATGGAGGGTGGTGTTCTGGAATGTGGCAGGCCTCGCGAATGAGGACGAATAGTTTTGAAAGGGACTGGGAGAATGGGAGGTGGTAATGATGATGGAGACCTGGATAGAGGAAAAGGGATGGGAAAGAATAAGAGGGAGGTTGCCTCTTATAAAAGGAATAAGAAGGGGAGAGACATGGGAGGGATGATCATCGGAGTAAGGGAGGAAATGCAGGCAGAAAAGTGGGAAGGGAGGAGGGAGGAAGATGGGTTAATGGCGGCGAAGGTGAAAGCAGGGGAGGACACATGGACAATAATAGCGGCAAACGTGAATGGCGATATCGAAAGGAAAGTGGAGCGCCTGAAGGGATGGATGGAAAGGCAAGAGGAGGAAAGACAGGTGTTAGTAGACTTCAACGCGCGGACAGGAGGGGAGGGAGGAGGAGGTAGAGAGGATAGGGAGGCGGAGGAGGAATGGAGGAAATCAAAGGATAGAAAAATAAACACGGAAGGAAGGAAATTAATAAGAATGATAGAGGAGGCAGGGTGGGAAATCTTTAACGGGAATATAGAAGGGAACGAGGAAGAGGAATTTACGTACACAGGGGGGAGAGGGGACATGGTAATTGATTATGTGATGGGGGATAGGAAAACAAGGAAAGGGATGGAGAGTATGAGGGTAGGAGATAGGGTAGAGTCAGATCACCACCCACTGATAGTAACAATAAAGAGAGGGAAAAGAGAAAGGAAAAAGCAAAAGAAGAAGGAAAGAAGGGCAGGAAGCGGAAGGTGGTCGGAAAAAATGAAAGACGGCTACGGGAGAAGGATAGAGGAGACGGGAGTGGAGGGGGGAGAGTTACAACAAACGGTAAAAGAAATTATGGAAAAACTGAAAGAAGCAATGAAAGCGGGGGGGGAGGAAGAGGGTAGAGAGAGAAGAGAGACGAGGGAGGGATGGTGGGACGAGGAATGTAGGGAAAAAAAGGAGGAGGTAAGAGCGGAGTTGAGGAAATGGAGAAAAGGAAAGGGCACAAAAGAGGCGTACAAGGAGAGGAAGAGGGAGTACGGGGAGTTATGTGAAAGGAGAAAAGAGGAGAGAGAAAGAAGAATAAGAGAGGTAGCGGAGGCAATGACTGAGAACAAGGTGTGGGAGATAGTAAATAGAGGGAGAAAGAAAAGAAGCGGGATAAATGAAAAGATAGAGAGAGAAAGAGGAATGGAAAAGGTACTTTGTAGGGCTATTAGGAGGGACGGAAAGGGGAGGGAGAAAGGGCGAAGAGAGACAGAGAAACGGGGACACGGAAGAGGAACTAGGAAAGGCGGAACTGAGAAGGGCGGTGGGAAGGCTGAAAGAGGGAAAGGCAATGGGAGGCGACGAAATACCAAATGAAGCGTGGAAATGGGGAGGGGGAAAGGCGGTGGAATGGGCCTGATCCTATCCATCCATCCTTCCTATCCACCGTATCGAAATACGGTGGATAGGAAGGAGTTGTGGAAGGCGATGGAGGAGACCGTTGTGGAAGGCGATGGAGGATGGCCGCTCTCAAATCTATAAATATCGCTACCAGTTTTCCCTTCCTTTTCCCCACCTGCTTTCCCATGATGTAATTTAGCCTCCCCCCCCGCTTTCATTGCTTCTTTCAGTTTTTCCATAATTTCTTTTACCGTTTGTTGTAACTCTCCCCCCTCCACTCCCGTCTCCTCTATCCTTCTCCCGTAGCCGTCTTTCATTTTTTCCGACCACCTTCCGCTTCCTGCCCTTCTTTCCTTCTTCTTTTGCTTTTTCCTTTCTCCTTTCCCTCTCTTTATTGTTACTATCAGTGGGTGGTGATCTGACTCTACCCCATCTCCTACCCTCATACTCTCCATCCCTTTCCTTGTTTTCCTATCCCCCATCACATAATCAATTACCATGTCCCCTCTCCCCCCTGTGTACGTAAATTCCTCTTCCTCGTTCCCTTCTATATTCCCGTTAAAGATTTCCCACCCTGCCTCCTCTATCATTCTTATTAATTTCCTTCCTTCCGTGTTTATTTTTCTATCCTTTGATTTCCTCCATTCCTCCTCCGCCTCCCTATCCTCCCTACCTCCTCCTCCCTCCTCTCCTGTCCGCGCGTTGAAGTCTACTAACACCTGTCTTTCCTCCTCTTGCCTTTCCATCCATCCCTTCAGGCGCTCCACTTTCCTTTCGATATCGCCATTCACGTATGCCGCTATTATTGTCCATGTGTCCTCCCCTGCTTTCACCTTCACCGCCATTAACCCATCTTCCTCCCTCCTCCCTTCCCACTTTTCTGCCTGCATTTCCTCCCTTACTCCGATGATCATCCCTCCCATGTCTCTCCCCTTCTTATTCCTTTTATAAGAGGCAACCTCCCTCTTATTCTTTCCCATCCCTTTTCCTCTATCCAGGTCTCCATCATCATTACCACCTCCCATTCTCCCAGTCCCTTTCAAAACTATTCGTCCTCATTCGCGAGGCCTGCCACATTCCAGAACACCACCCTCCATCTGCCCCCTTCCTTTTCCCTCCTCTCCCTTTTCCTTCCCTCTTCTTCACCCCTCTCTACTAGTTTTTTGGTACTTCCCCTCTCCCCTCATCTCCTGCCTCCCTCCCTCTCCTCCCTCCATTACTCTCCCCTTTCCTCTCCAATCTCTCAATCTTTCGCTTCTTTCATCTCAGAACCACGTGGTCCCTCCTACAATCACCTTCCCATACCCCACTTTTACCCTTTTTCCCCTCCTTTCTTCTTCTTCCCCTACCCTTCTCAGTTTCCGCTGCATCTTTCTTTCTTCCCACGTCAGGTCATCCTCTATCCTTTCCTTTCTCCCTCTCAATTCCCTCTTCTTCCTCATAACCTCTTTCTTCCCCTCTACGTTCTCCATTCTTACTCCAATCATTATCTCTTTCCTGTGTTCTACTCCTTTCCCTATCTCTCTCACCTCCTCCACCCTCCCTTGCGCTCCAATTCTCTCCATCAATTTCTCCACCGTCTGCTTTATTGTCCCCTCCTTTGTTGCCCCCCTTACTATGAAGTTCCTTCGTCTTTCCTCTCTTTCTCTCATCTCCATTTTCCTTTCCATTTCCTTGACCCTTCTTTCCGTCTGTCCTCCCCCCTCCTTTTCCTCCGTTTCTTCTCTTTCCCCCCTCTCCTCCCGCCGCTCCCCACTTCTCTTTCCAGCTCTCTTAATCTCTGCCCTATTTCTTATATCTCCTTCTCTTGGTTTTCCACCTTTATCATCCTCCCTTCCACTTCCCTTATCCTTTTCGCCATCGCCTCATTTTCCCTTCTCCATCTTACCTCCGCCTGCTTCATCTCCCCCCTCATCCTTCCCAGTTCTTCCTCGACTTTTCTTCCTTGCCCCTTGACCTCCGCCATATCCCTTCTGACCAGCTCCCTCATCTCCTTAATCATTTTTTCGATATTACCTCCCTCCTGTGTCCCTGTCTCCGGCGACCGCTGCACATCTCTGCTTTTCAGGAGGGCTTCCTTTCCCTCCTGCTCCTTTTCCTCCATCTGCACCCTCTTCCTTTTCCATAGATCACTTATTTCTCCTACACTCTCGCTCCTTTCCATCCTCAGCCTTTCCGCGTTCGTCTTTCTTCCCTTTCTCCTTACTATTTCCTCCTCCTCTCTCCCTCCTCACCCGTTCATCCGATCTCCTCTTCGCGCTCCTCCCTTCCCCTTGCCGTGTCATACATTCCTTCCTTCTCCTTACCCGCCGAGCCGCGTTCTCTCCTCTCTGTCTTACCGTCCTACCTATTATTCTTACTCGTCGCTCCGCTTTCTCCCCTCTCTGTTTTACCTACCTGCCTTTCCTTCTTCCTCTCTCCTTCTGCTTCCTATCCACTCCGTTCTGCTGACACTGTTCTCTTGTCTCCGCGCGCCTTCCTCCTTGCTCCACCCCGCTCGACCTCACCACCCCTCTGCCGTCGTTCTTTCCTAACCTCTTTTTTACCTGTTTTCCTTCTCTTCCTCTTTGTCCTGCTCCCTGTGTTGCTACCTTTCTACTCGTATCTCTTTCTTCTGCTTCACCTGTTCCCGCACTATCACTTTTTTCCTGACCCCCACGTCCTCACCTTTCTCCGCTTTTCTTTCGCCGTTTTCTCACTGTCGTCCACTCACACTCATACCGGAAACGGAAGTCCCAATTAGAATTAATTTTTCTTCTAATTACAAATATAATCCGCATCGATTTTTGTTCTTATTACAAATGACAAATGTAATTTGAATTAATTGTTTTTCATAATTAACAAAATTCACATTCCTCAAAATTCAGGAATTCAAAATGGCGGATCGAAATACAACAAATTACGCGATTCGCACGATAATTGGTATTAGAGGGTGTACGAGGTCGCTGGTTATGAATCCATCCTCAAATTCATAAATGCAAAGTGGCAGATCGACGGACCCCGTGTGCAGCTTATCGATGCCACATGGCCCACATAGAGTATTTCGTGATTGGTTAGACTTGACTTTTGCAAAATTTGGTACTCAGAGGTTTCCACAGTCTGTGTAACGTCGCGAGCAAAGCGCATAAAAATATTGCGTTTTCTTTCTCCTACTTTGTTGAAAACCCCCGAGAACGCTGGCCTGAGCGATTTCCCATGGAAATCGAGAATAACCATTAAACGAATATGGCATTCACATTTTTCGACACATTCTTGTATCTTCTTAAGCTTAGACATACTACAACTGCAATGTAACCTATCGATAATAAGCGAGCGTCGGGCGTACTTTCGTACGACCCTCCTTACCCACTCGAATCCAACGAGAACATAGTTTTAGGCACGCTTTCTCGGAAAAGTCGTAAAACAAAAATTATCATACTGCAAGCCAGATGACCCAGAGTTCACCCGCCGGCGAATGTATAGCTGAGCTCCGATTCTTAAATCCGTGTGGGAATCAAGGATAGACCAAGACCGCCGGAAAAGTCCACTCGACTCGGTCATAAAACCGGGCCGCGACGAAACACAAAATGCACATGGAAGGGCTATTAGGCGCATAGCAGCTGCACTATCGCGGAGCGACTCGGCGCCGGGCCCTATACTTTACATAAACAAACACGATCTTATGCGCTTTTTCCACGAAAACTCGCTCGGAATAGCTTCATTCCGATTGGTCGCCTTGTAATTAATTTCATGCGCCTAGACTCCCAGATACAAAGAACTGACTCCCACGTCGACCGCTCCGATTGGTTAAAAGAGTCGAAAACGAAAACCCCCTTTTTTTCTCCTACTCCACCCAAGAAGGGAAATCTGGAGCAGGAAGGTCCAGAGGATTAAAAGAAAAATCAGTTCAGCATCATCATCCGAACCAGAAAGATCTCTTCTATCGACTCCAACCCTGTATCGCGATTCGTAACTCTATTCCGCGTTTAACAATCCAACTCTGTTTTTCGATCATCCATTTGCATATCTATATACTTCGAAAAGTATTGTGAACCTTCTCCGCGCTCTTCACACTCACGAAGTGACCCTCTGACCCATCTGCGGCACCATTGTAAACACAGCGTGTGTGCGGCCCACCGACCGACTTTGTACAAGCGAGCGTAACAGGCCGAGAGCGAAGGCCTTTTCACCGAAGTCCAAAGGACCGTCATCAAGCGAACGTAAGCTAACTGCACCATTTTTTTTGTATCATTTTCTTAATCCGCCGAACTGTACTCTTCCCATGTTTCCGACCGGCCAAGTGGACGGCACTTGGTAATAAACGAAAATTTGTAAACGGTAGCTACATCTGTCGCAATCACTCATATAACTCTTGACCATCTAGGCACTCGAGACCTAGAACACCCGTTCCACACATTCTCCTTTTACCCTCATCCCGTGCTATTGCGCTTGGCGTAGGCAAGAAAGAGGGAAACGAAAGTTTATGCTCTCATCCCTTCCGGATGTGACATATTAATTTTTGGGGGCTCGTCCGGGATTGTAAAAAGGAAATGTGTTAATTAACCCAATGTCTGACGACGAATCAACTAGCTCATTAAATCTAAATATTACTGAAGACCCAGCTGAGCAATCAGGATATTCACTGAGAAGTTCCAACGTAGAATTATTGTCTGGTCTCGAATCTATTCCAAAAAGATCAATAAAAACATTAAACTTACCTCGGAAAACCGAAATAAAAAACACAGTAACAATGACGACGTTAGGAACAAATCAGTTAATCTCCCTTAAAGATGCAATAAGTTGCGTTCCCGAATTCGATGGAAAAAATATCCCTTTGTCAGAATTTATCACGGGATGCGAAGACGCAAAAGATATGCTTCCTCCCGAAGCTGAAAAATACTTAGCCAAATTAGCTAGAAACAAATCAAAAGATCAAGCTAGAGAAGCGATACATGGGACAAAATTCGAAACGATAGAAGAACTCACAAAATTCCTTAAAAAAATATATACACCAAACAAATCCGAAATGCAATTGTTAGGAGAACTCGGTACAATTTTCCAGACGGACAACGAAAGTGTCGTAGATTTCATTTCAAAAATTAAGAAAAAGGCAAGAGAGATACTTGAGGCGCGAAAATTAGTTAACAATGGCACAGACGACCCCATTTTCAAGACCATGGTGAGCGATTATTGCCTAACGTGTTTTAAACGGGGTTTAAAAGGGGAAATTGAACAACGACTCCCTCAGTGCGACCTAATTGAAGACGCCATCGAACACGCGATAAAAATCGAACGCGAGGTTAATGCGCGGAAAGAATTGCAAACAAACACCGCTAAACTCGAAAAACCCGTTCCAACACACGCAGTTAAATTATGCAGTATTTGCAAAAAGGACAATCATTCAACTGAAGCTTGTCGATTCGGATCCCTCACTTGCCAAATCTGTAAAAATCAAGGCCATAGTGCCAATGAATGCCGAAAGGTATCAAATGAGCAAAGCTCTGTCTCTTGTCAAATCTGTAAAAAACCCGGTCACACGGCAGATCGGTGTTATGCCAATCAGAACTCCCGCTCCATAAATTGCCAATTGTGCAAAAATCCAGGACACACGGCCGATAAATGCAATTCGCAAGGCCGGTTCACAAACTTCGCAACAGACTGGCGACGTCAGTCGGCCGGTCCTCAATGCCAAATTTGCAAAAAAATCGGGCATACCGCTGATAAATGTTTCCAAGCAAAAACCGAGCCGCCTAACCCCAACTCGAACGTTTGTCGGTACTGCAAAAGGGTAGGGCACGTTATCGAAAATTGTCGTACCCGCGAATTTAATAACTCGCGAAATCAGCCAGGAAACGGCTTGAATACCCCTCGGGCGGACGCGCCGAGAGGTTCTCCGATCCCAAAGCGTCCGGTTACCACGGTCGTAACGACCCCACCGAACGAACCCATCCTACCTACACAATAAATGCAGAAAATTTCGACAAATTACCCTCGGTGTGTATCGGAGCACTACCGGAAGTGGGTAAAATATCGGTACTGTTAGACAGTGGCGCTATCCCAAATTTGATTAAAAAGAAATATATAAAAAATTTGGCTGGTATCGACGAACAAGATATCATTAGATTAAAGGGAATATCCGAGCCACCAGTTTTTGCATTGGGAAGTGTAATGCTGCGTGTATTCGGATTCGAGGCCTTATTCCATATCATACCCGATGAGGTAGGAATCCCTCACCCCGGTTTATTGGGGACCCGTTACTTTTATCAAACAAAATCCAAAATAAATTTCGAGACAGAGTGTTTCGAATGTGGAAATAAGACATTGCCTTTCGAAAAAACGAATGAACCCGACGAGGTGATCGAAATCCCCGCGCGTTCGGAAACGACCTTCCATGTGAAAGTCGAAAACCGCACGTTAAAGGAAGGATATATCCCGCCTTTAAAAATCCGCCAGGGTGTTTACGCCGGCGATTGCCTGGTAACGAACACCCACGGAAAGGCCCATTTGAAGGTTTTTAATACCACAAATGACGCCGTAAGACTGCGCGTGCCAGTCATAAAACTACAGGAATTCGACATTGTCGAAGACCTGACGAAAATCGAATCAAATCCGGATTGCATGACAATCTCCAGTTCCAATGCTATTTCTCGCGATGCTATTCCAATTTCTCGCGATTCTAATCCTAATTCGGACGTAGATTGCATGACAACTACGCCGGTCCAGAGCCCAGTAGTGGCCAATCCAAAAACATCGATCGAACATCGAAAATCAAAATCAAGCAAAGACGAAAACGCGAAAAGCAAAAAACCAACATCAATCAAAAAATTAAACAATGAGAAAAACGAAAAATCGACAACGAATCAAAATAAAAATCAAACCCAAAATAAAAACCTAAGTGTAAAAACAATTTTAGAAACAAACGTAAATTGCGTCTCCACCTCTGAGTCAACATCGCGTATAATCGAAAAAAATCCAGAGCGTCCAGAAATAATCAAGAATCTCTTACGTCTAGATCACTTGGGAGACGAAGAATTAAAACATGTCGAAGAAATTATCGAAACGTATTCAGATCGGTTCCATTTAAAAAACGAAGTACTGGAGCTACCCACGTACTCAAACATAAAATTCCTACAGTCGACGACCTCCCAATCAACACCAAACAGTATCGGTTCCCACAAGCCCTTAAAGGCGAAGTCCAGCGTCAGGTAGATGAGCTGCTAGAATCAAATATCATAAACCACTCGGAATCCCCAAATAACAGTCCTGTTTGGATAGTACCGAAAAAACCGGACTCCAACGGCAATAAACGTTGGCGGATGGTAATAGACTTCCGAGCCCTTAACGAGAAAACAATCGGCGATTCTTACCCTTTACCGAATATCACTGACATTCTGGACCAATTAGGACACGCAACCTATTTCTCCGTATTCGATTTAGCATCCGGTTTTCATCAAATCGAGATGAACCTCGAAGATAAACCAAAGACAGCCTTCTCCACGCCATACGGGCATTATGAATTCACTAAAATGCCTTTCGGGCTCAAAAATGCTCCGGCGACCTTCCAACGCTTAATGGATGTTGTGCTCAGCGGACTCCAAGGAGTATCCCTCTTTGTTTATCTTGACGATATCGTAGTTTACGCAAAAGACTTAGAAGAACACGGTGATAAAATTCACAAATTAATGGAACGATTGCGTAAGGCTAACCTCAAATTACAACCGGATAAATGCGAATTTCTCAGACCAGAAGTAAATTACCTCGGCCACATAATTGGAAAAGATGGATTAAAACCAGACCCAAACAAATTGTGAGCAGTAAAGGAATTTCCTATCCCAAAAAACGTTAAAAATGTTCGCCAATTCTTGGGCTTAACAGGATATTATCGCAGGTTCATTAAAGACTTCTCAAAAATTGCAAAACCTCTAACCCATCTCTTAGAAGACAAAACCGACTTTGAATGGACGAACGAAACGCAAACAGCATTCGAAATTCTTAAAAATAAATTATGCGAAGCCCCTATCCTCCAGTACCCCGATTTCGATAAACCATTTATTATTACGACAGACGCTTCCGGGTACGCCCTGGGCGCAGTCCTGTCACAGGGAGAAATAGGAAAAGACAAACCCATAGCGTACACATCGTGCGTATTACGCGGCGCAGCCCTTCGGTACGATACGTACGAGAAGGAAGCCATGGCGATCGTTCACGGCGTGAAGGCCTTCCGTCGTTATATCTATGGTAGAAGGTTCACGCTCGTTACGGATCATAAGCCCTTGGTTTGGTTCAGAACCGCTAAAGACGCTAACGCGCGTGTACTCAAATGGCGACTCAAACTTTCCGAATACGACTACGAAGTCGTCTACAAACCCGGCCCACTTAACTCAAACGCTGACGCCTTATCCCGAAACCCGATAGAAAAATTGGAAGATGTCAAAACCATACCCAATTGTCAACAGGAACAAATCGAAAATTCAAAAATCACGTTACAAGGTTTAGCGCGCCAATTAGAAGAGACTAGTGATAGCGATGAGGAAAACGAAAATCCCACAACTTTCACAACTCAAGCTGAAGTCCATCCCATTCCCTGTGAAGAAAATATAAACGTTGTCACTCGCTCACGAGCAAAAAACGATGCATCCCCGAAATTAGGAGAACCGTCACAACGAGAAAACGAAACATCTGGCGACAACGCTATGACCAGGGTCGATGCACCTACCACCAAACGGGTAGACGTGCACTCCGAACCCCGACACCTTGCGCGCCGCACTTGTAAACCCATAAACTACGAAGAGAGTAGCGACGAGGAAACAGAGGCCGAGATATTCGAGCCTACGCGTGCCCGACGACCCAGAGAGGCCGTTCACCCCAAAACAGCTGAGGGCCCTAGCCAGCACAAAGCACGTCCTATCCCTTATTCCAAAAAATCCGCCAATCCTAACTCCGATGATTCGACAGATTCAGATACCAGTTCTCATGATCCGTTAACTTCCGAAGACGAGGATCCTCCTGCAGAGGAACCAACAATGTCCAAATTTAAATTCGCCAATTGCATTGATACGAAAGAATTATTCCATTTCCGTAATGACAATTTAGTCTATTTTATCGACTCACAAGGAAAACCATGTGACACTGGAGCACAAAAATTATCAGAATCAAACAAGCTTCTCCTCTGGAAAGATTTATCAGTAGGCCAAGCCTACAGTAAAAAGGTCGGAAAAAAATATCATGTTGCCCTAGTCATCAAAGATGAATATTCTGGATCATTATCCTTCGTATCAGAAAATGTTAAGGAAAGCATAAGAGAATTAAAAGACCTTTGCGAAGATCTCAAACTCCAATCGCTGAGTATTTGCCACAGTAATCACGTCGAGCACCTAATATGGGCCGACGTCCTCAACATAATTAAAGAAACGTTCAAAGCCAGTCCAATAAAAATATTGATTTGTTTGGGAACATTACAGTACGTGCCGATCGAAAAACGCGATTCCATTTTTTACGAGATGCACAAGTCCCCGATAGGAGGACACAAAGGTGTCTCAAAAACGTACAACAGAATTAAACATGAATATTTCTGGGAAGACCTCAAAACCGACATTCAAAGGAGAGTGCAACAATGTCTCGAATGTCAATTAAAGAAATTAGTCAGAGTCAAAACCAAGCAGCCGATGATAATTACCGACACTCCAGGTACAGTTTTCGAAAAAATATCGATGGATATAGTAGGTCCAATGCAACGTACTTCCAATCAAAATGAGTACATTCTCACAATTCAAGACCATTTATCAAAGTATTGTGTTGCTATCCCGCTATCAAATGCACTTGCGACAACAGTCGCTGATGCATTCATAAAAAGATTCATATGTGTTTTCGGCGCACCCAAGGCATTACTGACAGATCAGGGGAGTAACTTCCTAAGCGGTCTAATGAAAAGAATCGCGAAACGCTTCCGCATAAAGCGATACCGAACTACAGCGTTTCACCCCCAGTCCAATGGATCCCTTGAAAGATCTCACCACGTGCTAGCCGAATTCTTGAAACAGTATACCGATAAGGATAACGAATGGGATCAATGGTTGGAACTAGCTATGTTTTCATACAACACCAGTGTTCACGAAAGCACAAGACATACTCCTTATGAGGTAGTCTTTGGAAAACTAGCAAGAGTCCCGTCGAGTGAACCTCTTCGCGAGTCAGACCAACTACCCACTTATCGTGGATACTTAATCGAATTGATAACACGAATAAACGGAATCAGAAACCTTGCTTACGAAAACTTAATCTCATCCAAACATCGTTCAAAAAAATATTATGATAAAAATGCGAATCCTAAACGTTTTAAGGTAGGAGACTACGTCTACCTCCAAAAGGGACCGAGACCTGGTAAACTCGGAGACCATTATACTGGACCACATAAGGTCTTAGAAAAACTGGACAAGGGTAACGTAAAAATCCAATATAATAGCAAAACACGAATAGTGCATGAAAACAGATTGCGATACTCACACATTAACACTGAAACCAAAAACAAAAAGAAGAACAAACCACCAAGAGTCGACGAATCCGATTTTAATCATAATTAAATAAATAACCACAACAATTACATTGTTTTTTCAGATGGCTGTTATCGAATTATTCGGAAACATCAAGGGGTATAACTTTTATGAAATCCCAAAAACAACTTTGAAATTCCAAAAACAAATTTAAATTTCCAAAAACAACAACGCTGTCTATTAAGAATTATCTAACACTAATTTAAAAGATATCCGCCCAATGTTAACACTACATTTATATCCGATGAGCGACACATCCAGAAAGAAATTTAATCGCTATACTACGATATTCTTATTCAATAATGTAACCGAGAATGTTAAATTCTTCAAAATAGTTTATCTCCTGCGATACAAGCACTAGACGAATTTACATATAGTTTAATGAAAGCTCCAAGCCATATGGCGGTTCTAGGTAGCGAAGTATTACATGTTATTAAATGTATACCAATAAAAGTAAACCTGATCAGGTTAAAAGAATGTTAAAAGAAGTTTAAAATAATGTTAAAAGAATGTTAAAAGAAGTTTAAAATAATGCTAAAAGAATGTTAAAAGTATGTTCAAAGAAGGCTTAAAGAGTTTGAAAGCATATTAAAAGAATGTTAAATGAATATTACGATCAACCTGTCACTCGTGGGAACGAAAAATATGGCCTTACTCCTCGAACTCATATATTACCAAAACAAGAACTCAAACAACCTGTAATGCCATCCTCGATATCACCTTTACGGAGACATCGGGTACAAATTCATACCTGCTCCTATCAAAGCCATACTACCTGCAAACATGAAGCCGTCGACGAAGTCTACTTGGCGATACACCAACCCAGAGCTACCATATGGGATCTATTCCGCAGAAAACATCGACAACGTACGAAAACACATCATGTTTTCTGTAGAGCAGCCCACTGCCATAAACAACATGGCACGGGGCATCAGTGATCAAAACACTGTCAACCAAGCGGACTCAATCTGGAATCGCACCTGGGGAAAATTTTTTGAATTCGGTACAGCAAACGCTGGTGTCACCCGAATGTTACCCATCGTTCGATCGAGTACGCTTCTCACAGATACGGTGATCTATACGTACAGCCTATACACTGTCTACGGCTGGTCGGTCTACCTCATCGGTGCAGTAAGGGACTCGGTTACGCACCTCCTGATGCACCTGGCTAAGTGACCTAAGAAGAAAACGTCAACCGTGGAACTGGTCAAGAACTCTAAACTCGTCACATCTCCTTCTGTCGAACCAACGGATCAAGTCAAGACCAACGCTGCAACACATGATCTCTACATTAACATCTCCGATCGTTCAAGGTACGATCAACGTCCTAAAACACGTCCCTTTCCTTTGAGTTCGCACGAGAAGACATTCGAGTATCAAAACGATCATTTTAGTCATGCCTAATAACGTTTCTCTCTATCCTCATTACTATTGTTCTTTTAACCTTGTCAAGTAAGATAAATTGGAATGAGTTAATAAGTATCTATTCGTAAAGAAAAAGAAAGATAAAACGCGTAAATATACATCTTACAGTGATGTAAAAAAAAGGGAAAAAAAACATATATACATAATTTAAAAAAAAGGAAACCAAAAATCTCGTACAAAAATCTTTTTAAAAGAAACACATACGCTTTCTTATAAGTCGATAATGAAATTCATGCGTACCTCCTAAGCGCAAGATAACTATAAGTTACACCGTCATAATAGATACCAACCTTCGAATATATTTAAGTCACATTGTAAGTCGATCAATGACAATGCCAATGCATACTATCGTGCCACTATATTTTTATCACCACCCTCAATGACTGATCGAGCGAGACGCTCAATCCTAAAGGGGGGAGGTGTAACGTCGCGAGCAAAGCGCATAAAAATATTGCGTTTTCTTTCTCCTACTTTGTTGAAAACCCCCGAGAACGCTGGCCTGAGCGATTTCCCATGGAAATCGAGAATAACCATTAAACGAATATGGCATTCACATTTTTCGACACATTCTTGTATCTTCTTAAGCTTAGACATACTACAACTGCAATGTAACCTATCGATAATAAGCGAGCGTCGGGCGTACTTTCGTACGACCCTCCTTACCCACTCGAATCCAACGAGAACATAGTTTTAGGCACGCTTTCTCGGAAAAGTCGTAAAACAAAAATTATCATACTGCAAGCCAGATGACCCAGAGTTCACCCGCCGGCGAAGGTATAGCTGAGCTCCGATTCTTAAATCCGTGTGGGAATCAAGGATAGACCAAGACCGCCGGAAAAGTCCACTCGACTCGGTCATAAAACCGGGCCGCGACGAAAAACAAAATGCACATGGAAGGGCTATGAGGCGCATAGCAGCTGCACTATCGCGGAGCGACTCGGCGCCGGGCCCTATACTTTAGATAAACAAACACGATCTCATGCGCTTTTTCCACGAAAACTCGCTCGGAATAGCTTCATTCCGATTGGTCGCCTTGTAATTAATTTCATGCGCCTAGACTCCCAGATACAAAGAACTGACTCCCACGTCGACCGCTCCGATTGGTTAAAAGAGTCAAAAACGAAAACCCCCTTTTTTCTCCTACTCCACCCAAGAAGGGAAATCTGGAGCAGGAAGGGCCAGAGGATTAAAAGAAAAATCAGTTCAGCATCATCATCCGAACCAGAAAGATCTCTTCTATCGACTCCAACCCTGTATCGCGATTCGTAACGCTATTCCGCGTTTAACAATCCAACTCTGTTTTTCGATCATCCATTTGCATATCTATATACTTCGAAAAGTATTGTGAACCTTCTCCGCGCTCTTCACACTCACGAAGTGACCCTCTGACCCATCTGCGGCACCATTGTAAACACAGCGTGTGTGCGGCCCACCGACCGACTTTGTACAAGCGAGCGTAACAGGCTGAGAGCGAAGGCCCTTTCACCGAAGTCCAAAGGACCGTCATCCAGCGAACGTAAGCTAACTGCACCATTTTTTTTGTATCATTTTCTTAATCCGCCGAACTGTACTCTTCCCATGTTTCCGACCGGCCAAGTGGACGGCACTTGGTAATAAACGAAAATTTGTAAACGGTAGCTACATCTGTCGCAATCACTCATATAATTCTTGACCATCTAGGCACTCGAGACCTAGAACACCCGTTCCACACATTCTCCTTTTACCCTCATTCCGTGCTATTGCGCTTGGCGTAGGCAAGAAAGAGGGAAACGAAAGTTTATGCTCTCATCCCTTCCGGATGTGACATCTGCTGATTATAAATTAAAGGTCAAAATTAACTGAAGTGTCGTCTTGTCTGGTTTTGTGGCATCACTAGAATAATCACTCCAAAAAAATATTACTGACTTTGGGTAACTCCCCCACATAAAATATCAAAAGTAGATAAAAATGAAAATCAGAACACAAACATTTTCTTCACCCCGATTTTATATATTTTTTTCTCGAAGTACAGTGCCACAAAACATTTTCTTATGCCGATTTAATATTAAAGACATGTAATAAAAAATTGAAAAGAAATATGAAATCGGAATCGCCGGCAGTAATGGTTGGTGCACGGCTTTGCCGGTCACACATGTTAAACAGCATAGGCCTGGATTGTGGATGGGTGACCACCCAGCCGCCCGATAGTTTGCGTGCCGACTTCTGAGCAGAGGGCAGCCTTTCTAAGTACCTGGTGGTGGTAATATACTTGAAACTCAGTACAAATAAAAGCCGCCTGTACCGGTATGGATTTTCCGCAGTTTCCCCATATCCACGGTGAATGCAGTACAGTCTAGCTAAAAGGCAGCTGCAGATGCTACGGGCTGTAGATGCTTTTTACTCGATTTTTACTTGGAGAACCAGTACGAAATCGGAGTAAACATTTTTTTTTTACTTCGATTTTATATACCAGAAATTTCGGAGTAATAATACATATGAACGTAATGGAAAATTTTTTTAAAATTCCAGATTCAAAATGGCGGATCCAATATGGAGAACTGAATTACAATAATTTACTAGATTCGCACGACGGTCGGTACTCGGGCGTTTTTGAGGTCGCTAACTACGAGTCCCAACTCAAACTATATAAATTCAAATAGTGGATCCAATATGACGGACGAAAGTCCAATCATTTACCGTATTTGCATGACAGTTTCTATGAGGGCGTTTTCAAAGTTGCTAACTACAAATCTGCCCTTCAAATTCAGAAATTCGAAATGGTGGATTCGATATGGCGGACTAAAATACCATAATTCACGCGATTCGCTCGATAATTGGTATCAAGGGGTTTTCGAGGTCACTGGTTATGAATCTGCTCTCGAAATACAGAATTAAAAAATAGCAGATCTACCATCCCGTGTAAAAATGGAAACATTGACTGGAATCCGTGGAAACTTGGTACTATGGATCCACTATTTTGAATTTTCGAATTTTACAGGCAGATTCATAATGATCGACGTCAATAATGCCTTACTACTAATTATCATTCGAACCAAGTAAATTCTGGTAATTCATGCGCAATGCTGGACCCACTGTTTTATTTATGTATTTTTGAAGGCAGATTCGTATTCAGTGTCCTCCAAAACCCTGTAATACTAATTCGCATGGGAATCTAATATATTATTATATCATGGTCTGCCATATTGGAGACACTGTTTTTAATTTATGTATCGTGAGTTTGGACCAGTAATCAGCGGCCTCAAAGACCCCCCAGTATCGAGTTTTATCCCATTGTAGTCAATTTTTACATTTCGTTACGCCATATTGGATCCACCATTTTGAATTTCTTAATTTGTAGGGCAGATTCGTAATAAGCGACCTTGAAAACCCCTTAATACCAATTATTTTGCGAATCATGTAAATTGTTGTATTTAGGTCTGCTACATTAGATCCGCCGTTTTTTTATTCTGAATTTGAAAGACAGATTCGTAATCAATGACTTTGATAACCCCCGGGAGCCGATTTTTAATAAAATTAAATGACCTTTCATTTTCGATCCTTTATATTTGCCCCACTACTTTGAATTTCTAAATGTTGACCTTGAATTCGTAATCAGCGACCAAAAAACCTCATAAGGGCCAGGTTTCATTTAAATTGAATTTTTTGTCGAGCATATGACACAGACACAAATAGTGAAATCCTCTTGCCGCTGAAGGGGTCAAGAAGAAAAACGCGCCGGGATAATAAAAATCCTCAAATTCAGCCAACACCAACAAAACTGATAAGACTATTCGAGACCGGGAGGCGACCGAGACCATAGATTGGGCTCGAATTTTTTTCGAGACTCACAATCAGTCTTGACTTGGTTTAGTCTCAAATTTTTGTTTATGCCAAATGGAAGTCTCATTTTAATGACATTCGTAATTTGTAATTATAAGAAAAATCTATATTATGAACATTTGTAAATTGTAGTTAGCAGAAAAATCGATTCGAATTACATTTGGGATTTGTAATTAGAAAAAAAAAAAATTCTAATTACATTTGTAATTTGTAATTAAAAAAAAATCGATTCTAATTACATTTGTAATTTGTAATTAGAAGAAAAAAATTCTAATTACATTTGTAATTTGTAATTAGAAAAAAAACATTCTAATTACATTTATAATTTGTAATTAGAAAAAAACATATTCTAATTACATTTGTAATTTGTAATTAGAAGAAAAAAAATTCTCATTACATGTGTAATTTGTAATTAAAATTTTTATTATTTCAAGTTACAATGTAATTACTAATATATTTTTTTTAATTACAAATAACAAATGTAATTAGTAATGTTTTATCTTTTTAATTACAAATTGTAGGTGTAATTAGTAATTTCAATGTCATTAATTACTCAAAGTAATTAGTGCTGCCCAACACTGGTCGGAGTAGCGAGGAAAGCGTGGCTCACGCCACGTGAGAGGGGTGGGCCAATTAGCGCGGGCCGTGGAGATTTTTGGCTGTTCACGCGCGGTAATAGCCTGACGAAATTCGGGTGTCGCGCTACCTTTTTTCGTTTCATGCGACTCGGGCAGCTTGTCGCACTCGGCGTACCGTCGCATATTAAGTCGTGATTGATATTAAGGCCTTATATTTTAACGGGCGGCTTATTTAACCTTACTGCAACTGCTGAATAGAAGAATTCGAAAAAGAAAGTTGACTTTTTAAATGATTATAATGTGTGTGTTTGAATTTATTGGCTGTGTCCATTGTCAAAAATGTGTTAATTATTTTAACTCATCCGTGTACGACAACCATTTATACTCGGTGTTAACTGGGAGTTTGGTATAAAATTTATGTTCAACTATTGCAATGCCTATGTTTTTAGATTGTTGACCCTGATATGAAACTGCTGAATATCAATGCAAGGTATCCAGGTGCATGAAAAGATGTGTACATCTGGAGCACATCACCAATTCGTCGGGCGATGGAATTTCATTAGAATCGAGGCGAACGAAAGACTTGGCTTATCGGTGCATTAGATTACATAAAGATATTTGCACGGTGAAATACCGCCAAACAAACCGTGTGATTTTAAGTACCGCAACAAGTTACATTTCATACATTTATTTGAAAATTGTATTATTATTGTGTCTACTGAAAAAACAGTTCATTTTTAACAAAACCTGCGTTTCTAAACATTTTGGTAATTTATCCGTTCACGAATCTCTGAACGGCGTTTTGGCACGAGGTGAACTGATATTACGAGGTGAATGGATATAGGGATGCATCAGGATGTAATCTGTTCAAAGAATTGATTGACTTTGCACTGTCAATTGTAAGAGACAAAAAGAAATGATTTACGGAGGATCTTAAAACTTTCAAGATGGAGTATAATTTTATTGATTGATGTAAACGTCTATACCGCACGGGATCTCGCGTCGAACCCTCTTCTTGGTACCGGTTCTCTCTCGTCGTCGTCAACAATACTCGAGTCATATTTACGTTTGTAATTTCCGTTCTTCTATTCCGCCTCGTCATCGTGGGTAACACCCGAGTCATATCGCTACTTATAATCATTTGGTGGGCTGGTACGAATTTTGGCTCTCACCGTTCGGCCGTTCCTGACATAAGTCTGGCTCGGACGCCATGGAAATCATTCGTTTATTTGCTCTATCCGCCGTTCGTCGGTACATGGGTATGTGCCTTCGTACAAAAAGAATCGATCGCAATACGCTTGAATACATTTTTTCTCTTGGGTTTCACTCGTCAACCCTCGCACCTTTCCCATGAACAGAGGTTTCGCGAGAATACCAGCGCCTCATATTCACAGCTTCCCAGGTACCACAATACGGTCGCTGTGAAATATGATGGTTTTCTACGTCTGCTACGACGTATTAATCGGTTCGCAATACTTTGATGACGCGGTATGGTCCTTTGAATCTTGGGATAATTTTATGAGGTGCCCCTGCTGTGCTCCCGAAATTCTTGATCATAACATAGTTGTTAACCTCGTATCTTTGCGCTTTTTTTACGCCTCTTATTAAAATATTGCTCGTTATATTCCTGCGACTTTTCTATTTTGGCGGCCGCGTACGCTCGAGACGTCTCTAAATCACGCGGCTCTGATGCAATGATTTCCAGGTAATCTTTTATCGCGTCACGTGATCTTCCACGTTGGCCATCGCCGAACAGGAGCTTCGCGGGCATTTCGCCCGTCGATTTGTTTACCGAATTATTCAGGGCGAACTCGACGTCGTCCAGGACTTTGTACCAATACTGGCCCGACGCGTTATCAATTAATTTGCCTAACATTGATCCTAGAACTCTATTCACGCGCTCGACCTGCCCGTTGGCTTTCGGTGACGCGGTTGCGATTCGCACATGCTTAATATTATTTTCCTCGAGGAACTCGTCAAAATCGCGCGACGTGAAGTTGATACTTCTATCCGATACGATACATTTCGGGCGGCTGTAGTCCACAAAATAACGTCGCAACCACTCGATCGACTCGCTAGTTGCGGTTGTTTTCGTCGCGTACAACTTAGTAAATTTCGTGAAGGAATCGATCACGACGAGAATGCGACGTTTTGCCAAGCGTTCCTTTTCGATTGGCCCATAATGGTCAATATGAACTGTTGAGAATGGTACGTTACCCTTCGAAAGACTATGTAAAAACCCTTCCGCCTTTCCCGTGGCCGGGTTGAACGCAACACATTTTAAACAATCCTGGATATAAATATTGACCTGTTCCCTCATTTTAGGGAACCAATAGGTAGATTTTATCGCGCTGCACGTTTTCTCGACTGATAAATGCCCCACCTGATCGTGACACCTCCTTATCACGTGCGCGACCATACTCTACGGTACGTAAAACAGTAGCTCGGCCCCCTTTTTCCTGTATACGAGACCATTACTCATCTCGAAAGAACGATGCTCGGTTTTTTCCAATAAATCAAACAAACCCTAAATTTGCCGCCCCCCCCTCCCTATTTTCGCAACTAAGTGCCGCTCGCCGCCGCCGCCGCCCCACATCTGCGCCGCTCGGGGCCATGGCCCCCTCGCCCCCCCCCCCCCCCCACGCTACGCCACTGTTCAGAGTCATCTTCAGAGAATTACAATCCGTCACGATCTTGAATTTAATCCGATGAAGATAAACTCGGAACCTTCGCAAAGAGTAGATAATCGCCAACGTTTCCAATTCGAAACTATGGTATCTACTCTCAGTTTCACTCGTGAGCTTGGAGAAATAGAATACGGGATGAAGCTTACGATCAGATTTGCGCTGGAATAAAACACTCCCGTAACCTCGTGAGCTGCCATCGCAGTGTAGCTCGGTTTCGTCGCGCGGATTGTAAATCGCCAAAATCGGTGCCTCAACGAGCTTCTCTTTTAATTTCTCGAACGCTTTTAACTCGCCCTCGCCAAACTGAAACGACACCTCTTTCGTACAGCTTATGGAGCAGTTTGGCAATGACCGAAAATCCCTCGATGAGTTTTCTAAAGTATGAGCTCATACCAAGAAAACGCCTGATACCTCGTACATCTTGTGGAGCAGGATAGGTCTTAATCGCGGCGATTCCCTCTTCCGTTGGACTAATTCCCTCTTGCGAGATTCGGTAGCCGAGATACTCAATGTCAGTGAACAGAAAATTTGCATTTGTCAATACGCAGTTCCTATCTGCTGGCAACAAGCGTTGCTAACACGGCCTCGAGTACGCACAAATTCCGTTCGATGGTTTCTGTCGTAATCATGAAGTCGCCGAGGTATGCAATTACGTCACCTCGATCGATAAACTCTTTAAGGACTAGGTTAATCCATCTTTGGAATTTCGTCGGTGCACCTTAGAGCCCGAACGGCATCTTCACGTACTCGTACTGTCTAACGGGAGTGACAAATGCCGTATGTTTGATCGAATCGTCGGCCATTGCCACATGGTGAATTCCGTCCTTCAAATCGAGTACTGTAAAATACCGTTTGCCCTGTAAGATATCGAGTTGATCCTCGATGAGGGGAAGGGGGTAGTTATCGCAAAGAGTCAGTTTATTCAATGCTCGATAGTCGATGCACATTCGGGTCTCCCCGTTTTTCTTTTTCACCAAAACAATGGGTGAGGCGTACTCTAACTCACTCGTTCTAACGATCCCCCTCTCCAACAATCCATCGATTATTTTACGAACTTGTTCTTTCTCAACGTACAATAATCTTTCGGCGCGAAGCGAAACGGCTGGCTTTCAGAAAAAGTTGATTTTAATTTCGCCCTCACCCTCGGCTCTTCTGGGCGAGCGGGTTCCAAATAATTTTCTCTAAATATCTTCTGTACCTGCTTTTGCGTTTCGATCGGTATCGCATTGTTCATCGTCAACGCATCCGCCTCGTCCTCGCCTGGAGAAGAAAGATCGATACCCGCTATAAACGCAATCTCTTCTTGATAGAAATTCGTCACGTCCCTCAAGCCAAAGTCGAACCTCTTCAAAATATCTCTACCCAAAACTACGCTCGAAGCCATTGTAAAATCCGGTACAACCATTAACCGTGAGTTTGTCTGTAGTCTTCCGTCCATCTTTATCTCGAGATTAACTGATCGAAGGACGAATAAACTGCTGTTATTTATTCCGCGAAATTTATTACAATATTCGTCTGCGCATTCAATCACGTTACGCGGGACGTAACGCAATTTAATAAAACTAATCGGACTTCCCGTGTCCATCAACGTTACCAATACAGTTCTTTCTTTTTCACCATCAACATACATAGTGTACAAAACATTCTTGTGATACTCATCTTCCTCGACGAGAGCTGGATAGATGTTGCCGACCTGCGTCATTTTTTGGGGATAATCTCTTGAATGATGCCCTGGTTGGTTGCAGGCAAAACAGGTGCCCTTCTTGTTGGAGAGTTCGGGGCATTGCGGTTTAAATGGCCCTCTTTGTTGCAATGGAAACACTTCCTTGGTAGATGGCTATCAGTCGTGGGTCCACTCGTGCTCTCGTTCGTAACGCTCGATGACGATGACTGCCTTGAACCAGGCTTATCGTTATAATCGCGTTTACCACGGCTTTTCTCTTCATCCTTAAACGACCGAAGCGAAATTTTTCCGAACGCTACCAATAACGAGGTTTTATTATCGAATCCTTGCATTCGAGCTTGATCTCATAAACGATGACCCGGGATTTCATCTATCAAATAGTCGATGATCTCTTCTCCAGGTATGACGACACGACTAGCCAGTATAACTTTCTCGTGATAGTAATCATTGAAAGTTTCTCCGTTTTTCCATTGACGACTCTCAAATTGGCGATGCAGCGCGACTTTATTCGGACGCTGGTCGAATATCGTCTGCATTTCCTCCAATACTTGTCCCAGATTCATTTCGATATGTTCCGGTTTCGAGTGAAACCAGTCGAGAGCGCTTCCTTTCAGCTTCGACCCCGCTAGTATCCGAGTCAAGTTGTTGTCCAGATCGTAAGAATTTTTCAGCAACTGCAATTGTTTTTCCCAGCAAGCATCTTGTGCTTCACTAAACTCACTTAATAAATCGGACAAAACTCTGATGTTGACCTTGAGGAATCTATTTTCTGCAATCGAGGTGTCGCACGAGCAGCCTCAAGTTCCCTCTGCGTTAACGCCAATTCTCGGCGCATGAGCTCTCGTTCCCGTCTTAATAACTCAATTTCTCGTTGCATCTCCTCAGCTGGTACGGATCGCGAATGATGTGTAATTTGTTTTTGCCCAGTCTCCGATGTGAACTCATTTTCTTCGGGGTTTCGCGGATCAATCATCCACCCTCCACTCGGATCTAACTCGTGCAATCGGGAGATCAATTCAGTTTTC
Organism: Ophion ellenae; assembly: GCA_963210295.1. Classification (NCBI taxonomy): domain Eukaryota; kingdom Metazoa; phylum Arthropoda; class Insecta; order Hymenoptera; family Ichneumonidae; genus Ophion; species Ophion ellenae. The sequence goes on from OY723388.1 coordinate 9,980,236, forward strand.
GTACCGGCTGAAGTAAGACCATGTTCCTGGAGTTTTGATTTTAGCTGGGCTACGGTAATATCACCCAAATAGGGTTTTACAATCGGCACAGTAATGGCCCACAACTGGTTGCCAGAGAACAAACGATGGCGCGGTAATGGCTATATAAACGGGCCAGATCCGCACCATGCACGGTTGGTAACGGTAAACCATGAATGGCTGCTAAGACTTGGCCAACTATCATACGCCTATATTGGCCCAGCAACGGCTGCCGGATCTCCTGCCGGAAATGAAAAACAAAAAATTGACAAATTATGAATATAAAATTTCTAGTAGTATCTTTTTTGTTTTCTTATGCTTTACTTATGTCCATGTACATAGAATAATTGCATTAAAAACGCTTTCTACATTGTTCAAGTTTTTACCTTTCATCGGGATCGAACCTGCGCCTTTCGTTCTAGTGTCGAGCGCCCTACCTACTTAGCCATTCTAACACTTAGAGAATCCATCGTTTGTTCGTTGCTTACTTTTATGCCGATAATTTTATTCGTAACATTAAAGTTTAACGACAATTTTTTTGGTCCATTTAGGCTGTAAAAATAACTCGCTCGTTTTGGGTGACGTTCCGAAAAGCATACTTCTCTGATCGAGCTGAAATTGTGCACTGAACTTCCTCTTATTATCCTGAGAGATACCGTTAACGGAATTTTGACGACTAGCAATAGTTTTCGATATATCGCATTGTAAAGTTTATTATTTCACGCCATACGAGTATATCTATATATGCGATAGATACCTCCCACTCCTCCGGCCGCGCTGCTTCCTGGCAAACAGTGCTCGCCCGTATGTGCATATAACTTGCCATGTGGGATGGGTTTGCTTGGGTTTATTTAATATAGTAGAAGCGCAGTACAATAAATAACTTTCAATATACGATATATCGAAAACTATTGCTAGTTGCCAATATACTTTTAAAGGTTCTCTTAAAACATTGAAAAGAAGGCCGGTGCAAAATTTCAGCTTCATCAGTGAAATATGCTTTTTGAAACCTTATCCCTTGTTTTTACGTGTTACAGTTTAACGACCTGCATTTGCAAAACGCCCAAAAACAAACCATCAATGGCTGGAATAGATCTGGCAAGCCGTTCATCCGCCTACGATATACCCCAATGCTGATCGCCATATTATCGGTGCGATGGTATTGGCCCACCAATGGCTGGCATAGATCTAGCAAGCCGTTCATCCGCCTACGATACCCCAAAGCTGATCGCCATAGTATCGGTGCGATAGTATTGGCCCACGAATGGCTGGCATAAATCTGGCAAGCCGTTCATCCGCCTACAGTACCCCAATGCTGGTCGACGAATTATTGGCCGATTATCAGCAAACCGTTTAATGGCTAAATGCTGGCATTTTTGTTACGACAGGCGACCCTATATGGGCAGTCGCCTCCCTCATTTTGTCGCTCGTTCACAAACACGTATACGTCTGAGTCATACACAAGATTCGCACAAGACGAATACACATCGTCTAAGGTTTACTGTTCACGCGTATACACTTGTACGCTCACACCCACGAAACACTGCCCACGAATACAAGTTCGACACCAGTGAGCCGGTTGTACATACGCTCCGATTGGCCCAATGCGTGCGCTCGGTACTCCCTTTCTTCTCTCCCTCGGCCCCTCTCGAGACGAGTCTCACGAGCACCTCGGCCTGCCCGGAATACGAAAAGAGCGAGATTGTGACGTCACATAAATCACGCCAACAATCACGTGTTCACGAGTTTGCCGTTGCTCGATGAAAAGCAAATTTTCCGACGGAGATAATCGCGGTACACCGCTCTACTCAAGCCAAATTACTACCGGCTTCTTTTTTTGTCGTATCCGTCTCCGGTCTACGCGACCCCGCTTCGAATACTCCGTTAACTTTTGTCCTATCTATTTTCTTTCTGAGTCCTCACGGTCGAAGACCACTTAACCGTCGACCCTGAATGTCTTTCCTCGAAAACCGATTATTCAAACAAAAAGAAATAAGAACAACGTGTTCACTGCTTACGAGCACAGTGTGATAGAAAAAAACCCATACGCGAACGCACGAGACCGTTACACTCGTTCCACCATGATATTAACGGTCCGAAACACGCGCTTAAGGCGTCTAGCCACCTTGGCCGATCGAAAAATGGGTATATTTTTAAAAAAATAATGAACTCGAAAGTATGGGCCGGAATATTTTTTAACACAACATCAGAAAGGGCTTTAAGAATAACGTTAATAAATTTCCGTTCAAAATATTAAAAAATAGCGCGGTTATGCACATTGCCGCGGAGGCCCTCCGCACGATACGCGCGGTCGTTGTCTCACCTGGTCATGTCACATCTGAAAAAAAAATCAGCTCATTCGTGAGTAGGGTCGCTACGATGGAGCGTAGCGATTTTTTTTCGACGATTAAAAAAATTATGGTGAGCCATTTTTCGGTGAAAAATACAAATTTTTTTCTTCGGTTCACCATAATTTTTGTAATGGTCGAATAAGTACCGCCACGCTACATTGTAGCGACGCTACTCACGAATGAGCTGATTTTTTTCAGATGTGACATGACGGGGTAACAACTGGGACAACGACCGCGTATATCGTGCGGAGGGCCTCCGCGGCAATGTGCACAACGGCGCCATTTTTTAATATTTTGAACGGAAATTTATTAAAGTTAGTGTTAAAGCCCTTTCTGACGTTGTGTAAACAAATCAAAATATTCCGGCCCATACTTTCGAGTTCATTATTTTTTTTAATATACCCATTTTTCGATCGGCCAAGGTGGCCAGACGCCTTAACGGTTGCGTAACTCGGAACACCGTTTTCAGATTTTCTTTTTTTTGGCGCTACGAGTCCTACGAAATTACTCAGAGTCTCGGCTGTATTAAATTACTGTGGGCTTGCGTTAGCATATCTCAATCCTGAGATTGTAAAAGACAAAAAGAAATGATTTAAGGAGGATCTTCAAACTTTCAAGATGGAGTATAAATTTATTGATTGATGTAAACCTCTATACAGCACGGGATCTCGCGTCGAACTCTCTTCCTGGTACCGCTTCTCTCTCGTCGTTGTCATCAATACTCGAGTCATATTTACGTTTGTAATTTCCGTTCTTCTCTTCCGCCTCGTCATCATGGGTCACACCCGAGTCATATCGCTACTTATAATAATTTGGCGGGCTGGTACGAATTTTGGCGCTCACACAATGTTGATATTGCCACACTCTAGCGCACAAGTCGAACGCATCTTTAGTCAGTTAAACCTCGTGAAAAATAAAACACGAAACAAAATGTCAGTCGAAATAACAAATGCTATTTTGGCTGTACGTTTCGGTTTGAAAAGAAACGGCAAATGTTGCTACGACTACGTACTTCCACCCGAGATTGTACGGAAGAAAGGTACAAAGGAAGCGTACACACTGGCGACAAGTAGTACGGAGCCGTGCTTACATGCGACAATGAGCGAGCGCGAGTTAACAGATGTGTTGTGAGCTTGACCTGGTTCGGGCGAAGGGGTTCGATCAGGGGAGTCGATCGCCGGAAAACAGGGTTCTCGAGCAGAGCTCTCCCCTTTTTGGAGATGGGCAAGGAGCACGACTTGAGCCGAGCGATTCTTCCGTAGTCAAAATTAAAATTTATTGAAGAATAATCCGAGTTTGACAGAAATGGCAAGAGCAAGAACGTTCCAAACAACTTCCGGCAGGCCGATGGCAAGATGGCCGACGTCGAGCTCGAGCCCACCGTCTTATATACAGGTCTTGAAACCCGCTTAAAATTTCAGTGGTGGAGGATGGCCTCTTATTGAAGCACCGACTTTTTCAACTCCTGACCACGAGGATCGCTGCTATAGAGTGATGCAGGCTGTGTGAGAGAGACGGAAATAGATTTCAAAAGTAAACAAAACCCAAACATAACCGCTGATTCACGCGACGTGCTCTACTTGTAAACTTGTAAAAACGGTGATATTGAAAAATGACTAACTGGTGTAATGTGCCAACGTGTAAAACAGGCTCTCGTAGTGAAAAGTCGAAACGCTCAGTGTTTCGGGTGCCGAGAGACTTGGCGCAATTAAAAAAATGGGAGGCAGCGATACCGGGAGTTGAGAAATTAGAGCCCAGACACGTTGTGTGCGAAACTCATTTTGAACCGAAATATATTCATCGAGAATGGGCGAAACAGGCGTTGGAGGCGGGAACCTGAAAAAAATGAAAAATTATTGGGATCATTACAATAAATACTTTCCAGGCTGGAAAACATAAAACAAAGTTAGTGAATTATTTTCATTTATTCTACTCGAGAGTCCTTCGCTTAAAGGTCGGAAAAGAGGTGTTTTTTTTTAATTTTACCAACGCAAACCGTTTCGGAAACTGCAAAGTAGAGATTATTGAAAATGTTTCTTGGGACATGCATTAAAACTTTTCGAAGAGGAAATGAAGAATTGCAAAAAAAGCACTGTTTATTAAGTATTTGTTTCATTTTCAAGAAATACATCTTGAAAGTGTTTCGGTCTGGATTCCACTTTGGTATGGAATAGTTGCCACTTATTTTCCGGTCAATTAAAACAACGCGTTAAGCCTATTCTTTTTATAAAAGCTAAAACATGTTTTTAAAAGCCGAGCGCACAGGGATCGCACCCCTGAAAGCAGCATTACGAAGCTTCCACCGAACCCCTCGATCAACACGAGCTCACATTGACATCTATACAAAAAACATTCATATTCATTGTACCCACTTGGATAAGTATGGTCTTTTGTTTTGTTTTCAGGTTTACGATAAAGTTACTTTTAATTGTATTTAGGTCCATCATGCATTTTTGACATTGAATATCATCATTTGCCTACACCAGCCAATTGTACAGCTAGGTTAGGTTAATATGAGTCAACAATTGATTGCCATCTCTCTCGCACAGCCTGCATCACTCTATCGCAGCGACGGCAGGGTGTCAGTTCTGCACAGTGCAGTTGGACACCGAGTCAGTCCGCCAGTTCAACTCTCCACTGTTCAATTGGACGAAGCGGGCAGTTGGACACAGAGCCAAGTGGACGGCCGTAGCAGCTCAACATTTCCCCGACGCTCGCGTATCCCCACTCTTCAGATTCGGGCCGGGCGATTCGCTGCCCTGTGTCAGTTGGACACCGAGTCCTCCCTACACAGCGTAGCGTGCTCAACTTACATTTCCTAGCGGCTGTACTTTTTTCGAATCACCCATACCCGGGAACGAGAAATATACGAGCAAAATGTTTTCGCATGTACCGACTACCCGCTCTGTCAGTTCTCTAGTTTATCGACTGATTTTGAATGGAAATTTCGCGAGCGGCATTTTGTTATAACTTTATTCTTTAATAATGCCACGAACATATATTTAGTCTCTTAAGATTGTAATTCTTCCATAATTCGGGAAAAAGCGTCATTTTCGAGTACTTGAGAATAACGATAAGCAATAATAAGAGAACTGAAAACTTATAGAATAATCGTGTGAAAGAAAAACTGGTGGCCTCGTACAGTTGGACAGTTTTTCGTTGCCGTTGAATATAGGATAATGTTCTTCAAGAGGATGTTTAATTTTGTTCTGAATTTCGTATCTTGTGGCTCTTGGTTTATTCGTAAAAATCATCGTGCAAAGTCTAAATTTTGTAATCAACTTTTTAATCATCATAAATATCGCTGAAAAAAGCATATGCAGTTACAAGAAATTAATATCATGAAACGATTGGAAATAATATTGTTGTCAATATTCCTCATATATGTTCCTTTCATTACAAAATGAAACGTCCACATGATTATTATCCATGTTGTTCAAATACTTAATGCCAAAGAACAGTGCATGTCGGATATATTTACTTTTCATTAATGTGTGACATGTCGTCTACTATATATGAAAAAATTGAATCATCGTATAACATGAATACGTCGTCTTCAAAAGCGCAGAATTATTAAGGGGGGGGTGGAAGGTTAATTTGCTATAAAAAAGCATATCTCCGATATTTTTTGTTGACGTACTGTTTATATATATTCATTTATATAATTAGTATATAATAAAAGGACATTTGAAGAATATTCTGTGAAATTTTCGTTAATAACTGTGCAGAATTGAGCCAGTGACAGGAAATCTTCTCAGAGGCCACAAAATAAGGTTACATTGCGGTGAACTGCATAACTCACCACTGGATCGCCCGAAAAAAAATTCAACAAGATCGTATTATTTAATAAGTTTCTTGAGGTAACGCTGTCGAGTTTTTATTTTTATTTTAATTTCTTTTCAATTTTTAGTCAGACTGAGAAGACAAAATAGCGATTTTTCATTTAAAAAATTGGAACCTTTATTATTGCAAAATGAATTAAAATGATAAAAAAAAATCGTCAGCGTTACCTCAAGAAACTTATTAACTAATACAATCTTCTTGGATTTTTTTCTCGGATGATCCAGTGATGAGTTATGCAGTTCACTGCAATTCACGAAAATTTCACAGAATATTCTTCAAATGTCCTTTTATTTTATACTAATTATATAAATGAATATATATAAACAGTACGTCAACAAAAAATATCGGAGATATGCTTTTTTTAGCAAATTAACCTTCCACCCCCCCCCCCCCCTTAATGATTCTGCGCTTTTTAACACAGCGTATTCATGTTATACGATGATTCAATTTTTTTCATATATAGTAGACGACATGTCACACATTAATGAAAAGTAAATATATCCGACATGCACTGTTCTTTGGCATTAAGTATTTGAACAACATGGATAATAATCATGTGGACGTTTCAATCTGTAATGAAAGGAACATATATGAGGAATATTGACAACAATATTATTTCCAATCGTTTCATGATATTAATTTCTTGTAACTGCATATGCTTTTTTCAGCGATATTTATGATGATTAAAAAGTTGATTACAAAATTTAGACTTTGCACGATGATTTTTACGAATAAACCAAGAGCCACAAGAAACGAAATTCAGAACAAAATTAAACATCCTCTTGAAGAACATTATCCTATATTCAACGGCAACGAAAAACTGTCCAACTGTACGAGGCCACCAGTTTTTCTTTCACACGATTATTCTATAAGTTTTCAGTTCTCTTATTATTGCTTATCGTTATTCTCAAGTACTCGAAAATGACGCTTTTTCCCGAATTATGGAAGAATTACAATCTTAAGAGACTAAATATATGTTCGTGGCATTATTAAAGAATAAAGTTATAACAAAATGCCGCTCGCGAAATTTCCATTCAAAATCAGTCGATAAACTAGAGAACTGACAGAGCGGGTAGTCGGTACATGCGAAAACATTTTGCTCGTATATTTCTCGTTCCCGGGTATGGGTGATTCGAAAAAAGTACAGCCGCTAGGAAATGTAAGTTGAGCACGCTACGCTGTGTAGGGAGGACTCGGTGTCCAACTGACACAGGGCAGCGAATCGCCCGGCCCGAATCTGAAGAGTGGGGATACGCGAGCGTCGGGGAAATGTTGAGCTGCTACGGCCGTCCACTTGGCTCTGTGTCCAACTGCCCGCTTCGTCCAATTGAACAGTGGAGAGTTGAACTGGCGGACTGACTCGGTGTCCAACTGCACTGTGCAGAACTGACACCCTGCCGCAGCGACACTCGTGGTCACTAGGCAAAACGGCCGGTGCTTCAATCCGAGGACATACTCCCACCACCGGAGTTTCAAGACCTGTATGTAAGACCGTGCTCGACCCAGCCGCTTGTCGCGTTCCTCAACCCATCAGCGTGCCACCATGCGCGCGCGAGATCCGAGGCGTCCCCGAAGGCACCCAAAAGGGACCCGCGGTGCGCACGGGCGGCGCGCGAGCGTGTGACGCTGGGGTGGTACCGACGCGCCATCTGCCAGCTCACAATTGATCAGGAGAGAGGCGTCCAAAGAAGCGGTCCTCATGGCCGCAATAAGATGTTTATTTTTAAGGCTAGAAGATTATTCTGTATTCTTTAATATGTTTTTGTTCATCGTTTTTTAAATGAAATATTATAACTGATGTTGAATTTTTAGTTGAATAGAAAATACACAGCTAATTTTCAAAAAGACGTTTTGATCGTATTCTAAAAGATTCCTTGTTCAAATCCCGGATAAAAATACCCCCAAAGAATATCTCTTCGCAAAATATCTCATTTAGCACGATTGTTCGATTCAAATTTTTCACTGAAAAGGCCAAGATATCGTCTAACCACCAAATTTCTCACTAAAACTGCCAAAAAGCCTAAAAACCCACTGAATTTCATTCACGTGTGCGTATGTGTGTGTGTGTTTTTTAAGAGGTTTAGTGAGAAAATGCCTCCCACTAAACCACTTTGCCCTCCTTGACCCCTTTCATTCTTCCATTCATCACTTTCAATCCCAATTCCTCGCACAGCTCTAACAATCGTCTACCTTCCGCGTTTATTATTTTGTCTTGCGACTTTCTTAATTCCTCGCCTTTTCCGTCCATCCCCTCCTCATTCATTACTTGCTCCTCTCCTATTTATGCATTCATATCCCCAACAATTGAAACTCTCTCTTTTTTTCTTGCTTCATGAAGTATTATTTCTCTCAACTCTTTTTCAATTCTTCTTATCGTGACATTATTATATATCGTAATTATTGCCGACTTTTCCATTATTCCATTATTGCTCAGTATCACCCCGCATTCCCATTCATTTATCACCCAGCTTTCTTCAAATTTCTTTTTTATTCCGATTGCTTGTCCTCCTTTCGCCCTCCCCTTCCTAACCCCTCTTTCCTTATACGTTGCTTTAAAATTCCAGCTGAAATTAGCGCTGATGCTTAAACTTACCTTTAACCCATATTTCGTTTCCATCCACGTTTCCTGTAAGATCACCATATCCGCCGCATCTAAAAATTCTCGCGCTTCCCCAATTGTAAATACTGCTGCAATATTCCATACTACTATTTTAAATTCCTTATTTTCATTCTCTACTTCTTTCTTATTTCGCCTTCCTTCGCTCGTCTCCGCTGCATCTTCTCTCTTCTTTCTTCTTTCTCCCCGACGTCCTTATCGCTGTCCTCCCTGCTCGTTCCGAACGGGCTGCCTCAATCCCTCCGCGTATCTCCAAATTTCGATGTCTCCTTTCCTCTCATTCCATCTCCACCACCTATCTTCCATCCAGATTTTCATATATTTCACTTCCGCTTGTCTGCCGTCTCTCCTTTCGTTCTGCGCTACATCTCGGAGCCAATTTTGAATCTCTTTTTCCCTTCTTGATAGGTCGTCTTTTATCCAAATGCCTGTACCTTTCAGCTCCTTTCTTTTACTTATGAGCTCCAATTTTTCTGTTTAGTTTTTAAATTTTAAGATCATCTTGCCCCTCCTCACATGGCTCGTAATTGTTTGTCTTTTTATCTCTTGCCTGCACCTTTCTTCTATCTTCTTCAGCACTGAATCATTTTTATTCTCTTCACTCTCCCGAAATGAGACATTTATATTGTTTCTTCTGATTACTCTTCTGTTTCTTTCTTCTTTCCACTCTCGTTCGCCTATCGGCATCGGCTTCCTCCTCCCTATTGCCCTCTTTCTCTCGTTTTCAATAACACTCATGTGATTATTGTTCCCATCTGTCCTCCCCGTTCTTCTCTCTCTTCTCACTGCTTGCCAACCTCCTCTCGCTTCTCCCGCTCCACTTCCCGTTTCCTTGGAATTCCTCCACACCTCCTCTTGAACTCTTGGTCCATTTATTCCGTCCCCTCTTCTATCTGTTTCTGCTATCTTGCCCGATGCCCCCCCTGACTGCCTGGAGCCTGCCGTTCCTATCCTCTGGATCCTTTCCCTCCGTCTTATCCTTTTCGTGTCCTCCCTTCGTACTTTTGAGCTTGCTGATAATATTGAGTAACAGGCTTCCCCCCACTTCTTTTTGTCTCGTTCTGTCTCCTTCTTCATTACCCTAATGGTGTTTTCGTATTCTTCTATCTTTTGTCGGCTTTCCACGCACCCCTCGCATTCAACTTCACCCTCCCTCTCATATTCTTCTTGAATTTTCTTTAATTCCTCCCTTCATCGCTGTTTCATTTTTATTTCCAGTTCTGTCAAACTATTCCTTATCGTCCCTCTCATTCTTATTTCCGCTTCCTGAATTCCACTCATCGAGGCGTACACGTCGCCGTTGTTTTTCCTCTTTCTCTTGCATCCCTACCCCTTGCTTTTCTTTCTCTTCGCTGCAGTTATTATTATCGGTACATTTACCTTTCTCCATTGGCGGCGACTGTACCTCACTTGCTCCCTCTGGAGATCCAAGCGATCCGAAGAACTCCCGCACGTTCCTGTTCGTCTCTTTCATCTTTGGGCGCCGTCTCTTCCGTTTCTCCGTCTCTTCAACTTCGCGCTCTACCTTATCGGTCGCTACTGCCTGGAAGTACTCGCCGGCACCACTGCACTACTGCTCCTCACTCTCTCCTTCCCAGCTTCCGCTCTCATCCGCACCCCTCGCTCCTCTAACTGCTTCGTTCCTAACCTCTTCCTTTCTTGGCTGATTTTTGTTTCCACATATCTCACCGCCCTCACTGATTCTCACCTCCTCCATTGTCACTTTTTGTTCCTCTTCACCTCTCCTTGCTTTATCACCTTTTACTTTCTCGATTTCTCACTTTCACCTCTTGATTTCTTTCGATTGCACTGCCAGTCCTCACAGCGCGTGCACACTCAACACGATCCCAACCGGAAGTCACTTTTGTAAAGTAGTTACATTTATATAGTTTAAAAAAATATATGTTGATGTGAGTAAATGTGCGAAAGACTGTTTGTGAATGCGGATTGTGCCCGTGCCTTAGAGAGTGGTTGTGAGCATGTGTGTATAAGTGAATGTGCATGTGGTTATGCCTGGGTGAAGTCCTGTGTGTGCGCTGAGATCAGGGGCGTAGCGTAGGGGGCGGGGGGGGGCCATGGCCCCGGGCGGCGCCGATGTGGGGCGGCGGCGGCGAGCGATACTTAAGGAAACGTTGCGAGGTCAATGTCTCCGATTTCGATGAAATTTGGCATGCTTGTAGAATGGGTAAAAATAGGCGACACGTATTTTTTTATATCGGCGGAACCCGATTTTTAAGGGTTGAAAAGCACCCTCGAAAATTGGGGTGTTTATAGTTTTTCGTCGATAACGTTTTAACGCTACGAGATATGAAAAAACTTCAAATTGCAACAATGTTTATTTTTTTGTGTACTATACATTGGAGATGAGAACGATGCAGATAGCAACAAATTTTACATTGTTTATTGCAAAAATGCAATTTTTTCAACCGTATCTCCGAGAATTTTTAATCGATTGGGATGTAAATTTGCATACATGGAGGGAATGGAAAAGTGCGGATAGCAATTTTTTCTTTTTCCGATATCTCACAATTAAGGGGTTGAAACTGCCCGTCGATTTTTTTTGCCGAGAGCATCGTATAATCAGCTAGTCTTTTAGCATTTCGGTCTAAATTCACGTCAATATATGTTCGTGTTATGACGCAATTGCATATTTGTAACATTCTAGCTGCCCCCCCCCGCAACGGTCACCTCTTGAAAGGCAAACGTTCAAAGTTCTTACCGTGCGGCATGAACGAAAATTTGTAGAAATTAAAATGGGTTACAAAGAAAGTACAATCAGTCAAAATAGTTGATGCACATTTTCTCGTTTTGGAGGAACGACACTCGTAAGGGGTAAACACACCCTTAAAAACTTCGTTCTTTCTATAGCTCGTGAACGGGCCGAAATAAAAATAAAGTCCGAAAGGAAAAAAATATTGTATTCTTCGACTACTAGACGTTCATGATGATAATGATAAGTACAGCAGTAAATGGCATGTTGTTTATTGCAATAAATCGTGAATTACTTGTGAAAAATCACCCTTCAGTTTTCCACTAATATGGGCAGAGGCAAGGATCGCAATCACGGACTGACTTCGTGCTTCGGGAAGCAACTGGATTACAATTGTATATTTACGAAGAAATTCTCCCCCACCCCGTACTGCCTTTGAAGATTACAACACAATCGGAAAAGTGTCCTCACGCTTACTCATTTAGGAAATGTTTCAACTCTATGTTTTTTTTATGGATTATACTTATTACAATAATGATAGTCATGATAAGAGTGTTTGAAACAAAGCGATTTCTTACACCACGCACAAGTGATAATAGCTGCTTCGCCGCATATATCGCATATCGGTACATTTTGTGAAAAGCAAAATTCTACCGGATTTTCGAAGTTTGGTGGTCTTTCTTCTTCGTACCCGCTTTTTTACCACGCATATTTGAAAAGGTTTGTAAACCGTGGAGAAGAAAACTGGTTGTGTGTAAGAGATTATAATTTAACAATATTGTCACTCAAATGCAGATTGACGTCGTAATTATATAATATTACTGCGTCAGAAAAGTGTTTGACGAAGTTTTTCCACACACGGAAGCCATAAACATCAAGGGGCTGTATCATTCCAGTCGTACTTGCAAGAATTACTAATTATCGTATGGACTAATTATCTACAGAACTAATGAAACTGGTGCAATATATTTACCTACTGGCATGGTTAAAACTTTAATACCTTTCCCTTGCATATCCACTTCTTTAAATGCAGTTGGACATTGACCGCTCCAAGAATCCAGAAGTATCACCGATTTTGGACCCGTATTGGGAATATATACTTCTTGGAACCATCGCTTGAAATGATTAGTCGTCAATTTTCCAGATTTCGAAGCCAATAGAAATATATTTTCGGCTCTGAACATAGTATGTTCCACTTGAGGACTAAATTTGCCAGTAGGCTCGTTTAAAACGATCAACATAGGTGCCAAAAGCTTGCCACTCGCAGAAACCAAAGGCTGTATAGTATAACTGTGTGTTGTTGATGTTTGATTTCGATTGCACGACTGTCTCAACGGATTTCTGCCCTTCTTTTGTCAATGTGCGGCCTGTACGTAGCTCTAAATTGAATCCACTCTGATCAGAATTAAATGTGTTTTCAGCCCCAACGTTGGCTATGTTCACTTTCGGCATTTCTACAAATTCGATAACTTTCTTTTGAAGTGTATCAGCGTTTAATAATTGTTGTTTTGTTACATATTTAGTGATCGTCCGTGACACAATTCCACGTTGGTTTTTGAATGTCCTTAGCCAAATAGCGGATGCTTGGAAATTTACGGCTGGTATTTCTACAATTTCTCGTTCACGTAAGGCCCATCGTCGAAGATCTATATCATGGACAGGCAGCCTTTTGTCCAAAGCATTATCAAAATTGTTTAACGTGTAGTGAGCTATCTTTGTTAACTTTTCTTTGTAGGTGCCACCCTTATTTATACTATGGGCCTACCGGCGCAACTGCGGCTCTGATTGCACCTTTTTGAATTACGTTTGAACAGATGATAACTTTCTATTCCCATTTGCCCCGGATCTCCAGGAATCTACAGCTCTTGTCTTGTTTTCGTAACTCAATTCTTCTATATCTTGGGTTCATACATTTTCATCATTTTTTGGATCTAGGTATCGTTGTCCGTGCCAATCTCCTTCTCTGTCATCTTCTATTGCGGCTGCTTCATGAATTTCATTTGGTGACAGAAAATCCAAACTAGTTTCGGCTTCCATTTTCATAGGTTGGTCCATTGCTTCAATGATCATGTTTTCTAGATCCTTACTGAACTGTATTTCCTGTTCGGTGATTCCGATAGAATTTTGCTTTTCACAAAATGCACCGACATGCGATATATGCGGCGAAGCAGCTATTATCACTTGTGCGTGGTGTAAGAAATCTCTTTGTTTCAAACGCTTTTATCATGACTATCATTATTGTAATAAGTATAATCCATAAAAATCATAGAGTTAAAACGTTTCCTAAATGAGTAAGCGTGAGAACACTTTTTCGATTATGTTGTAATCTTCAAAGGCAGTACGTGGCGGGGGAGAATTACTTCGTAAATATACAATTTTAATCCAGTTGCTTCTCGGAGAACGAAATCAGTCCGTGATTGCGATCCTTGCCTCTGCCCATATTAGTGGAAAACTGAAGAGTGTTTTTTCACAAGTAATTCACAAATTATTGCAATAAACAACACGCCATTTATTGCTGTATTCATCATTATCATCATGAACGTCTAGTAGTCGAAGAATACAACATGTTTTCCTTTCGAACTTTATTTTTATTTCGGCCCGTTCACGAGCTATAGAAAGAACGAAGTTTATAAGGGGGGATTTTCTTTTTTTTCGACAAAAAAATCGATTTTTCGCTGACCGCTGTTTCATATTCTTCAAAGTGTTGAGAATATGTGTGCAAAATTTCAAATTAAAATTCTCAAAAATGGCAACGTTATAAGCGATTTTATACCTGCGTGTCGACTCGCGGTGGCCGCGCGCTCGTTGGCACACGGCAGGGGTCGGCGCGCCCGGCAGCTGCCCGAATCTGTTGCTCGGCGTACCATAAAAATAACGGGACAGCATACAATAGGCATTTAATTCAATAAAGGACGAGTCCTAACGGTCGTGCGAGATCGAAATATTCGGTAGAGAGTCGCTCAGTCTCGAACGAGAGTGTACTGGTAACAGACGTATATATCATGGATCGAAAACAGGGAAGTGATACTCATAGTCGTGCTGCTAGACCGAAAAAAAGGAAATTTGTTGGGAATATTCACACCCGAGAAACGAAAACGACGTTTGCAAGTACGTCGGCCCAGAAACTGTCGACAGCGGAAGACAAAGAAATAATTACGGACCCGGGTCATGGATATCGCATTATCCCGTTTCTATCGGTTTTCTCTGCAATCTCGCAACTCGTAATATGTCAGGAATGCAAAGGACCGATCAAATTTGGCGAATCCAGTTCTCGCGGCTTGGGTTTTAAAATAGTTGTGCAGTGCAAGTGTCGTGTGCAATATATTAATTCCTGTCCTCTCGTCGATGACAAATCGTGTGAGATAAACCGGAGAATGGTTTTTGTGATGAGACTATTGGGAGTAGGCAGAGAGGGTATACATTTATTTTGTGGCGTGATGGATATATCCCAAGGTTTCAGCACAACCTTGTACTATGCCTCCTTGGAGACCATTTTCAGTGGAGCCAAAGCTGTATGGGAGCTGTGTGCGAAAAAGGCAGTGAAAGAAGAGAAAGCGAAGAATGCTGAGCACGGAAATCCAGAGACAGATATTTCTGTGTCGGGAGACGGAACATGGAAAAAGCGAGGATATAGTTCCATGTTTGGAATCACGACACTCATCGGCAAATATTCAAGCAAAGTGGTTGACCTTGTCGTGAAATCGTCTTACTGTCACGCTTGTAAATGGTGGCAATCAAAATCCGGTACCGAAGAATACGACGATTGGTTCGACGAACACAGCAGTGAATGTACGGCAAATCACGATGGGTCAGCTGGAAAGATGGAAGTTGACGCGATCAAAGACATGTTTCGACGATCTTGGGAAATGCATGAAGTACGGTACGCGAAATCCATCGGCGATGGCGACACGAAAACATTCAAAGCCTCGTTGGAAGACAAACCTTACGGCGATGATTTGATCGTGAAGAAAAAGGAATGCGTCGGGCACGTTGAGAAGCGTATGGGCTCGCGACTGAGAAATGTGAAAAAAAACGCAAAAACTTGGAGGAAAAGGAAAATTAACCGATAAATTGATAAAAGAATTAACAATTTTCTACGGTTTGGATATCAGAAGACATCCAGACTCTATTGATGAGATGTACAATGCTGTGTGGGCAACGTTCTACCACAAGATCTCGAAGAATGAAAATCCTCAGCATATGTACTGTCCTGCGGGGTCACAAAGCTGGTGCAAATGGCGCATTGCCGAAGCCGAAAAAACTCTGGACGAATTTGATCACGAAGCTCCACTGCATGAAGACGTCGCGAATGCTATTAAGCCGATTTACATTGATTTGTCATCGAGAGACTTGCTGGAAAGGTGTTTAGGTGGCGATACTCAAAACAACAACGAAAGCTTCAACGCAACCGTTTGGCGATTCGCACCTAAACACCTTCATTGTGGCGCGAAAACGATCGACATCGCGGCTTATTTGGCCGCAGGGATTTTTAACGAAGGCTTTACAGCAGTCCTTAAAACAATGACGACGATTGGAATCGTCGTTGGCCAGCAAGCATCAATATTCGTCAATGCGCGAGATAAGCAGCGGATAGAGAGGTCAACGAGACGCAGCCTCGAAGCAACGAAAGAGGCTCGAACAAGACGCAGAAGCGAAACTGCTTCACTGAATGAGTTGTTCGAAGCCGAGGAAGGCATCCTGTATGGCCCTGGCATAGCAGATTAGATTAAAAATACTGTAAGTACTCGATATGTCCCGTAAACTGTACTCACAACTTTAAATGCGTTTTTCTCGAAACAGCTTTTTCACAACTGGTGTGCACGATTTCTCAAAAACTATTCAACCGATTGCCTTCAAATTTGGACAGAATGCTCAGCTGACATCCTTTTATCATTTGATGAAGCAAAAAAGCAATACGTTTAATAGTTTTTTATTTATAACAAAAAATCGATCAATTTTTTTCGAAAAATCGATACTTCAAGTTCAAAACGTCACCAAATCGTCAATTTTTTTTCCCTTCATCGAACGATAGCTATATGTGTCTCAAGTAAAATGCTTTTTGGGTTTTTGTTGCAGGATGAACGTGAAGGCTGTAATCGTGTACACCATCAAAAAAGGACCACCGCGCGTCGAGGGGGGTGAGAGGCGGATTTTTTGATGAAATTGTTTAAAATTTTTTTTGTATGTAGTAAACAGATCAATAAAACTATATGCCAAGTTTCACAAGTTTTCCGTTGTATACTTTCTTCACAAAAAAATTCCCAAAAAGCGGTAAATTTTGCGAAAAAAAAGACAATCCCCCTTAAGGGTGCGTTGACCCCTTAAGAGTGTCGTTCCACCAAAACGAGAAAATGTGTATCGACTATTTTGACTGATTGTACTTTCTTTGCAACCCATTTTTATTTCCACAAATTTTCGTCCTTGCCGCACGGTAAGAACTTTGAACGTTTGCCTTTCGAGAGGGGACCGTTGGGGGGGGGGAGGAATGTTACAAATATGCAATTGCCCCATAACACGAACATATATTGACATGAATTTAGACCGAAATGCCAAAAGGCTAGCTGGTTATACGATGCTCTCGGCAAAAAAATCGACGGGCAGTTTCAACCCCTTAATTGTGAGATATCGGAAGAAGAAAAAATACGTATCCGCACTTTTCCATTCCCTACATGTATGCAAATTTACATCCCAATCGATTAAAAATTCTCGGAGATACGGTTGAAAAAATTGCATTTTTGCAATAAGCAATGTGAAATTTCTTGCTATCTGCATCGTTCTCAGCTCCAATGTATAGTACACAAAAAAATAAACATTGTTGCAATTTGAAGTTTTTTTCATATCTCGTACCGTTAAAACGTTATCGACGAAAAACTACAAACACCCCAATTTTCGAGGGTGCTTTTCAACCCTTAAAAATCAGGTTCCGCCGATATAAAAAAATACGCGTCGCCTATTTTTACCCATTCTACAAGCATGCCAAATTTCATCGAAATCGGAGACATCGACCTCGCAACGTTTCCTTGTTAGTTGCGAAAATAGGGCGGGGGGCGGCAAATTTAGGGTTAGCCCCGGGCGGCAAAAATCCACGCTACGCCACTGGCTGAGATAAGTGATGGTGTGAGTAACAAGGTGAGTGACTGTGCGTGTGTGCAGTGAGCGTTGGTGCTGGTGTGAAAAGTGATCTGGTCCACTTTTTGTGGGGGGGAGGAGCAAAATAGACATTAGGGCAAAACAGGCACCAAGCCTAAACATAATAATTTTGTCTCATGGGGTTACATGGGTTTCGAAGCTAAAAACAGTATATTTTCTCTATTTTTTAAAATATAATATATACATTACTCTAATCAAAATGTTAAGCACAAAAAAGCAACATTTCAACAATATTATTTCAAATTATCATCCAAAAAATTGGGAAATTCGGCCGCTGGGACCAGGTTTGTGGAGACCCCTGAAAAAATCGTGGGCACGATTTCTCAAAAACAAATGCACCGATCTTATTGAAATTCTGCACACTTATTCTAAATAGCATTGACTAGTGATTGAACAGAGGATTTTAAAAAAATTGAAATTTGTATTTTTGGCAGAGTTGTATGCAAAATAGTTCATTTTTTCGTACAATTTACACTACGGATAGCCTTGTAAAATTAGTTCTAATCGAAATTTAAAAAAAAACCTTCGTTCACTCCCTTTCTTCACCTTCAATCACTAGTCAATGCAATTTTGAAGAAGCGACCAAAATTTCAATAAGATCAGTGCATTCGTTTTTGAGAAATAGTGTCTACCGATTTTTTTAGGGGTTTCCGGAAACCAGGTCCCACCGGCTGAATGTCCCAAATGTTTTCATGAAATTAAAAAAACTATATTGTTAAAATGTTGCTCTTTTATGTGCTCAACATTTTTAATAAAATAATGTTTGTATTAATATTTTTGATAGAAAAAATATGCTTTTTTGGCTTCGAAACCCACGTAACCCCGTAATGGATTTTGTTATGATATTCTGGTTTTTTTATTTTCCATTGTAAAGTATATGAAGAGGAACATTGGGTTTTGAATGAGAATAACAAAGTCGATTAGGAAAAATTCAATTTTTATTCATATAATAATTATATACAAAAACCGCAGTAGTAATTATCGTAGAAACAAACAAAGCAATAATTTTTGCGACATCTTGCGCAATATATAAAAGCGGATTTTTTACAATCGCAGGGAGTTTGCCATACATCCGTACAAAAACATGTCCCATTAACATTCATGAAAATGTTTCTAGCAACTGATAATTTTGAGGCAAACCAGGCGTATTGAATCATGTCTCGGAATATTGGTGACGATAATTGATGGTGAATTATTGAATGGACTTTAATACAATCTTCCCGGGAATTAATTTCACGATTCTGCTCTAACAATTCGCTGCAATTTTTCAAGCACTTTATGAAATTTTTAACTTGTCTGTAAAAGTAAACGTCACAAGATTGCACCAAGGGAGTGCATTTTAGAGGAATTACTTTTTCAAGGCAAGTTGGCATATTTTCGTCATCTTGGAAGATTTCATCATACATCTCTGGATTTGTTTGACCCCCCAAGAGTCAATGAGAAGTAAAAATTTATTCTCCCCGACGTAAGTTTTTAAACATTTCTGGAGAAAATCCGTGTATGAGGCTGTTGTTAGTTTTCCGGACTTTGATGATGTTGCGATGACGTTCGTATATGTATTGGCATAGCCATCTACTAATTTTTGGATACGAGGTCCGAAATGGCCGGTCGCCTCGTGCAAACATACGAAGACATGTGGGAGCAGTTTCCGGATAATTTTATGGAATATTATGCGGTGTACGAATGCGTGACTTTATTCAAATCCGACTTTTTGACGAAAACTGTTTTACTCCGTTTTTGAGTGAGTGGGCTGTTGGAAACAGATTGATATTGACATCCTGAAAAAAATGGTATTTTTAATATTAAAAAATATTCGAATATGTGTGTGGAAAACTTTTTATATAATTAATTTTGAATTTATACATTTTGCATCGGTAAAAACATTTTGTACGCAGAAAACGTGTATTTACCTGTTTGGTCAGTATTTATAACATAATCCTCATGGTATTGCAGCAGCCAACGCCCATTGATTTAAATTTCTTGGCGTAACTTGCTGATACTGCTGTCTTGCTTCCATAAAACGGTCGTAGGTCCACGAATTTATCGCCTCAAATTTGTCCAATCTCGTTCCACCACTTTTAATATCATTCTCCCATTGTGAAAGATATTCTTTTCTCTTCAAGCGGCTGCATCCCTTTTTTGTTCCAATGTCGCCAAAGACCACAAGGGATGCGCTTTATCAATGTTCACGACTTTGACTTTGTAGGCGATGGGAATCTTTTCACTTTTATTTTTTGTCGGTTCCGGTTCGTACTTGTCTGGAGAAGAATCAAGTTGGGGCACTTCGAACTGTAGTTCTTCGCAATCCTCATGAGCGTGAATTAATTCCTCTTCAATTACGAATTTTGTTTCACCCAAAAGTTCTAATGTATTATTAGAAAGTTCTACGGCCAATAACATAGCATCGTGAGATATTTTTTCCGAAGGTGTCGATGCAATTAAATTATTTTCCGTCAACAGCTTTCAGACGACATTTTTAACTTCGAATTGTAAGAGAACTTTGAAATTTAACAATAAGAAATAGGCACGTCTGTTCACGACGAAATCGAAAAATGAACTGCTGTTCAATTCTCACAGACTCACGCCCAGTCCTATGCACAGATGTCCGTTATAATCCTCAGGGGACCCCAGGTCAAAATTCTTTAGACCCTTACAAGGCCGTAAAACCAAATAGAACAACGAGCACGAATATTTTTCAGTGAAAGAAAAAAAATTACGTTCTTGAGCTAAAATAAATTTTAAAAAATAATGTAGGGATGAGAAACATTTTGAATAATTGTTGCGATAACAAAAAAAAGGAGAAAAAAAATAAGATCCGAAGGAGGAATCGAACGCGAGACCTCCGGCGTAAAAGACCGAGCCCTAACTGTCTAGACTAGACGGCGGCTCGACAAGTGCCTGACATTTTAAACTCATAAGGCGCCTAAGAAACTTTGAATTGATTTTTCTCGGAATTTCCGGAGTAGTGCGTCCTACTACTTTAACCACGTGAGGTGCTCGGGGTCTTCTTTCACCACAAAAAAATTCGGCCAAATCCCCGACCCCACGGCCGTGCCGTCTCCTTGGGAGTGAACGAGATGCGAAGCACATGTTTCATCCTAATCCGACAATTTTAGAGATTTGAGAAATTTTGTTTTTATCTGCCATTTTGAATTTTGAAAATTAAACTCCAGATGAGAATTCATTGGTCTCAAAAACCGTAGCATACTCACTCTTGTCGAAATTAAAATATATTTTCAATTTACCACCACGATATTGTATCCGCCGTTGAAAAATTACAAACAGTGATGTTAGATTTGAATTCAACGACCTTGGAAACAAGAGATACTTTTTTCGGAATCAAACGATGTTTCGAATTTTGCATACGCTATATTCCGCTATATCCGCCAAAAGTAAAATGTTGTTTCTTTCGGTCCGCTAATTGTATCCGCCATTTTGAATTGTCAAAATCTGATGTCAGATTTTGATTTAGCAACATCAAAAACCCCTGAGTGTTATCTGTTATTTTAAAAAAATCAATTTTTTTTATTCGCCATGTTGGATGAGCTATTTTGAATTTTGAAAATGCGGGTTCAGGTTCGGATTCAACGATCGTGAAAAGGTCCGAGTATCGACTTTTATTTCAAAAAAATAAAAATATCCGTTTCTGACCCACCATTTTAAATTTCGAAAATCTGAGTTCAGATTCAGATTCAGCGACCCCAAAAACCCCACTTAGGCACAGATAGGGTTCGCACCCGCACATAGTCTCTTTAACATTTACTCACATCGGAATCGTACAAATGTATCTAAATTACAAATATAATTAAATAAAAACTAGAATGAAATGTCATGCGTAATTAAATTACATTTGTAATTTAATTACAATTGTAATCAAATTCCATTTGTAATTAAAATACATTTGTAATTAGATTACAATTGGAATTAAATTACAATTGTAATTTAAACCGATGTGATGGTCTAATGGTTAGCGTGCTTGCCTCTGAAATCAGCACATCAGGAGGTCGCGGGTTCGAATCGCCGTCTCGTAGTTTCGGAGAGAAATAAAAACACGGGCGTGAAGTAACTCCAGTTTTACACGGATGTCGCGCACACGCACCGGTACGTGTATGTGTCATGTGAGTGTGATTGTAGCCTTGAGTTATTTCTCGACGAAACGCGACTAGCTCCGAGATTGGGAAGCGAACTCGGGACCGGCTGTATTGGTATAGGTTTTCCGCAGTTTCCCTATACCCATGGCAGAAATGTCATGGTGAATGCGATACAGAGGGGGAAGTCGGCTGCGGCCGCAAGGTGGGGATAGAAACTGGAATATGGGGTATGTATTATGGGGGGGGGGGAAGAACCCTGTACAGCTGGACGTTAAAAAAATACAATTGTAATTTAATTACGTATGTAATTTAATTACAATTGCTATTCAATGCTCAATGTAATTGTTAATTTAACAGAGACCAACTATCTATTAAGCGTGTAGTGTGCAATTAAATCATGTTTCAATTATCCATTATCCACCCAATGAGTAATTAATGGAGGGTTCAATTATATTATTGAGGTAATATTCCATAGAGGAAATAATAAGGTAATATTAAGTAATTATTAAGGTAATAATAGTTTTTTATTCGATTACATTGTTGCCCATCTCTGGTCATCACCCACAAACGTTTGAACAATTTTACCTCCACCACTACTGCATCTCCTCATCAGGAATCTCTTGCACTCTCTTGCTATCGGTGCAATATTCACAGTCTCGTCGGCTAGGAGGATGTCCATCGATATGATCCCTATCCTCAGGTCTGTTCATGGGCGGAGCCACGGTGGGGCAGGGTGGGGCACTCACCCCATCCCCGGAGAGACAAGTGAAATATATACGAGAAAAATTATAAAATTAAAATACTGCCAATTCAAAATCTGCGCGCGGCGCACATCAAATACAGTTTTATAATTTTCACGACGCTCCCGAGGCTGCGGCTTTCTCTCGAAGCAGTAGCGGCTGCTTTGCCACAACTTCGGGAAACAGCCGCAGCACGTCCGTCGGGTCGATCAGTGCTGGGACTAGGCAGCGGCAGCGAAAGTAAACAATGCGATTTCCCGACATAACAGACTAACCGTATTTGTCAAGAAGAAGATAAAACAAAAAAGACAGTACTGCTCCGATGACCGAAAGTTAATTTTCATTCTTTCGTTATTTGTTGGCGCTAACTCGCTAAGAACATCTAGTGATACTAGTAATATGTTCTGAATATATTTACATAATTTGAATTGGCTATCTGAAATGGATAATGGAAACTTTTTTAGCACAAAAGGTATGTACCTAATATTAGGTACATACCTTTTGTGTTGAAAAAGTTTCTAAACACAATAAAAACATATGTTTTTATTGTGCTTAGATTAATTAGGAAGATTTGTACAATAAATGGTCGGAGTATCCCTACAAGTATGCTGAGAGAAAAGTCCATGGTATTTACAACAAATGCCCATTGTAAAAGAGGCGATAATAAAATTAGTTATAGTTTGTTGACACGGCTATCATAATATGATTAACACGGCTATAAGAGAAAAGTATATCTAAACATGTGTTTTGGGCGACGTGTTAGCCTATCTATTGTCCCTGCCATCATTATTCACTATTGTAAAAGGCTTGACATGGTCAAGCCTTTTATAATACTTCTGCTCGTATGAATGAGTGGTTTAAATATCTTATTAAAATAAATAAATAAATAAATGTATAGTCAAGATTAAGATATTGAGAACGATTTCTTTTGTCGACCAAGACGTCGAATTAATTAAAGAAATCTACACCTGCCGCGGAATAGGTCAGAACTGGCAGGGCTCTGATTGATACGGTAATTTATTAATTGTTGGGCACCAATTACTTCCAACAAAGACTGTCGAAGTAATAAATTATTCTATTTTAATCTATGCTCGGCTTATTCGAGACTATTTCCAAGGGAGTCAACTGGAAGACCCGAGAAAGACACGAGGAAAATAATGCAAGACTGCAGAATCATGCTCGGGGGAAAATATATTTTTCCTCACATTTATACGCCTTATTCCTGCGTATGGTTTACAACTTGTCGAATTATTCTCCGGCTACGGTTCGGCAAGACGTCGATCCGTGATAGTGTATTGCCGACCTAGCGTGCCCTGGGTTCACTTTCCTTACGCTTCAACAGTCGAATTATACCAATACCTCCTCGTCAAGGGCTGGTTCTCGGTGCCAGACGCTTAGCGAAACTTGTACTTCTCGACTTTACAAAATATTTAGTCGAAGTTTGATACCGAGATGCCCTTACAAGACGCTTGGACAAAACCTCGATAATCGACCTGCTACTCGCCAATGCGCGTGGCGCGAGGTCTATAATATATTTCGACTTGCTACTGGCAAAGACGCTAAGTGCGAAGTGAGCTCGCTCATCGATCGAATGATCGACAGCGCTCCTCCCCTCCCATTTCCATATCATTTGGATTTCGGGAGTAGGACCGTGGCACGTGCGCGTCAGCCCTTGACAATGTCGGACGGCGACACGAATCACTCGGCGTTCTGGTAATTCCCGAATTACGTGTGGTTTTAGACAATTTCGTCGATTTCTTATGTTTAGGACATGGACGGAGAACGGACAATTAACCTAGCTTCGCACCTACAGCGCTCGACGAGTCTCAAAAAGCGTTGGCGTCGAGGGATTTTTATAGATGACAGAGATTTCCTGTCACATTCTCCCCCTCCAAACCTTGACGTCAGAAGCGAAATTTTTTTCGTTGTCAAAGATGGACAGCAGTTGGCATCCCGGCACTTTCTGTCGAGCATCCAGATCCATGTCCCTGTGACTAGATAGACATGAATAATTTGGCAGTCTTGCATCTGGTAAAGATCGAAAAATAACATGTTGGTTAAGGAACGATATTTTATAAGTTATTTATTTTGTGTTATGGTCACGGTTAGTATAATGAGGTATCACATGGTTTGCTTAGATGTACTGACAAAATAATTAGTTAATAATTAGAAGTTGTCGCGGCGGTCAACCTCACAATGTTTGTACTTTGTCGGAACGATGATCCATATCTCCTCACCATCGCAAAGCCTCGGCCTTTCTTTCATAATTTCGTCAAGGGATTTTCCGACGAATGGCGTAGACAATGCTTCAATCGCACGTTGCCTTTTCTCCTCAGACAGCTGGGTTGCGGTTTTGGCGACTGGATTGGCTAATTTCGTCGCCGAGGCCAAAGCGTTTTCCCGTATTGGGAAAGCACGGACCCGGTTCGGGTAGTCAGTCGGGTCGTCGAATTTGGCCTTGACCTTCCTTTTCAGGGCCTGCTTTTCTTCACCGATGAGCTATTGGTGATCTTCTCGGACCCAGGAGGTCGGCAATGTTGCGTAGTTTATTCGAAGCCAATCGACCATACCTGCCCATCGGATGTTGCAATCAGGGCACTCCGGGCAGAAAAGACTCAGGTCATTGGAACAGCCGGGGCACCTCCCATGAGTCTGTTCATGCTCGATCCCGTGTGGGTAGAAGCAATCCTCCGTGTCGAAGCCATCTGCCCCACAGATCTTACAAAACCCTGGTCGATAAGGTAGTGGGCACTCCTTGAAATGATGTTTTCTCGAACGACAGTTCACGCAACCCGCCACGTGAGTCTTCCCAACGAGGCTGACGAAAGTTTGGGTGTTGCGGTCAACCTTAGTGGACTTTATGCGTTTCACCATTATTTCGGCTTGCTTAATGATAAGCTTCTTCAATAGAGCCTGGTCGACAATCCAGCAGTCCACGAGATAGACAGGTTGCATCTTGCCCTTAGGGTTGACAAGGTCCGGGACTCCCAATTCCTTGAGGACGTCGTCGAACGAGGGCATCACCCCAAGTGGTAAGGGGTTTACCGTCGTCGAAGGTGCATTTAACGCGGTCGGAATGTCCATCGAGCTCCGCATACATCCCGACGGCAGGACTTGTACGGAATGTTGCCGCGCTGGAGTACGGTTCAAATTTTCCGCATGGATTTCCGCGGCAAAAACCCTTTTTTTCGTTCGGTCAATTTGAGGTTCGGACGCGGAAGGTTCTGGATCGCGGCCAATAGCAGCGATCCCTTATGACTTAGCGGGGTGACTGGTAGCTCGTCGATAGTTTCTTCCGGCAGACCCTCCTCATAGTCCGTGGACGGCGAAGATCGAGCAGTCAGAATAGTTCTGGCATGTTCGAGTGACTGAGCACCACCCGTTGCGTTTTCGTCGTCGTCTTCCATCGTTGCGGTGGGTACCGACGTCCGATTTTGATACTGTGACTCCATTGCCACGCGTAGAGCGTCGAACTGCTTCTCGAGGTTTATTTGCTGGTCGAGAACGGCGTTTCGACGGGTCAACTCGTCAGCGGTACCGACTTCTTATTCACGCCAGTGTTCTCGGCGTGACCTCGGCTGCTATTTGTGACATCGCGCTCGGCTGTAGGGGTACATTAAGAGTTACGCAACCTTCGATCTTTAAGTCGGTTACATAATATTTCCCGATAGCTTTATTGTTCATATCTTTTAGTTCGACGATCATTGGCCCAATCATTCGTTTTATTACAGCCGGGCCCAAATATCGGTGGCCTAGCTCAGCAGAGTAGCCCCCCCTTTGTTACTTAGTTTTTTATTTCGATAATGGACTTCTTTACCGGGTTTTAGATTAACGCTTTTGACTTGACCCTCGTTAACCTTAGCAAGGCGCTTGTCAGTATGAGCTTTAATCTGGCACTCCACCTTGTGACGTAGATCATCAAACTTAGAAATTCTTTTCATCCATTTGTGTACTAGCTCGTCTATTATTTCGGGGCCAGCGATAACCGGGCGTTCTTTCGGACTTAGGCAGGCTTCCCGTGCGTGGTTTAAATAAAATGGGGTAACTCTATTGCCCGAACGAGGTACGGTATTATATGCAAGTTGTAATTTTGCCAAATTTTCGTCCCACGTACTAAGATCGGATTTTATGAAGGCGGCTACCATGGGCTTAATAGTTTTGTTTACCCGTTCTACTTGGTTTGCTTGCGGGTGAGCTAACGGGGTTGTGATATATCGTATCCTATTAGCTAGCAAAAATGCTTTGACGTCTTTATTCATATATTCGGTGCCGTTATCTGAGATAATTGACTCCGGAATTATTACCCATTTGGCGGATACGTTACCCAGGACTTTGACAACGATTTTCCCGGATTGGTTACGGACGGGCAACAGTTCGACACATTTGGTGTAAAGGTCCTGTACAAGTACCCGTGCGGAAAACTGATAGGGCATCGCTAATAAAAATAAGGGCCTTTCAGGGCTTCCCTAGTGCTTTCCCTAGTAGGGATTTCCACAATAGGCCCAGACTTGGTCAGTATAGGGATAAACAAGTAGGGATTTCCACAATAGGCCCAGATCTGACTGTTATAGCGATAAACCAGTATAAATAGCTTAGGCTACATGGTTGATGGTGTTTTAATTATTCAAATCGATTATATACATCGATCGAATAATATTATCGGACGCAAATTGGGAAAAAGCGAAAGGGCATTAGCAAATAAAAAATCAACGACGAACACAACTATGCAGACAAACATCAGACAGTATTTATTTATTAAATTAAAGAAAGCTTTTACATAGATACAAACAATTACTCATGGATTCACTCATACATGGAGTAATGCTAGCGCATAAGTGTGAACAGTTCCAACCGGTTTTCTCGACATTTTTATAGCAACTAATTTCCGCTCAATACTCATAATAGGGAACATTATTTCTTCTGAAGACTTCGCTGATATTTCCCATTCATAAACTGTATCTGACTGTGTAGGATAAGTAAATAAATTGGTCTTTATTTTCCAGATCTTTCCCTCAATGGAAATAGGTTCCAGTGATTCAGTAGACCCATATATTTTTTTATTTCTACTACACATCCATTCCTTAGAATGGATGTGTAGTAGAATACATTTGTTTAAATAATGCAAAAGACTGGCATGGGGGGCGCAGGATGTGTTAAGTCTCATCGAGATGACATATCTACGTGGACCTTGCAGAAAAACAAGTGAATTCCGTGGTGTATTTTTTTCCGTGATATATTGACATTTTTCCGTGATATATTAATGATTGAGAATTACTTATTCAATTACTTAAGGCGGTCCTCTAGTTTCTCGGGTCGAAAAAATCGATTTTTTTTCATAAATCACATCTACAACATGTGTAGAAAATCACATCAGCGAAGAAACTTCGTCAAAATAAAAAATTGAAGTAAACGTTGAACAGACTGTTTTGTATTGTATTTTGAATTTTGTGAGTGTATTTTCAACCATTTCTTCGGCTGTTACTTGCAAAGAGTGCAAAAGTACGGTGACTTTCCATCAACGTGATATACGAGGATTGGGCTTTAAAATTTCTATGCCGTGCAAGTGTGAGAAAGAAAAAGAAATAGATGAATGCCCAAAAATCGGTAAAGCCTACGAAATAAATCGTCGCTTAGTTTTCGTGATGCGTTTGTTGGGAGTCGGTTATGAAGGCTATAGAATTTTCTGTGGACTGATGGATATGGAACAAGATTTTGCTTTGAACACGTACTATTCCATATTAGAAAATATTCACTCAGCTTCTTCGGCCGTTTTTGATACAGTGTTGTCGATTGCAGTTAATCAAGAAAAAAAAGTCCTTCAAGAACAAGGAAAAGCAGAAAATGAAATCACCGTATCTGGAGATGGCACATGGAAAAAAGAGGATTTTCATATTTATTCGGAGTTTCAACTTTAATTACCAAGTACACCGGTAAAGTGGTTG
This sequence comes from Ophion ellenae, assembly GCA_963210295.1. NCBI lineage: Eukaryota > Metazoa > Arthropoda > Insecta > Hymenoptera > Ichneumonidae > Ophion > Ophion ellenae. The sequence goes on from OY723388.1 coordinate 10,008,698, forward strand.
ATGCGTGTGTAATGAGTAGTTTTTGTGCTGGATGCAATTTGTGGAAAAATAAAAAAAATTGTGATCCAGTTGGATATGCAGGATGGCTCGCTGATTATGAAGAAAATTGTACTCGAAATCATACTGGAAGTTCTGGGAAGATGGAAATAGATGCAGTTGTGAAAATGTTTTCTCGGTCAGTAGACCGACATCAAGTTCGATATACGACATACTGTAACGTCGCAAGAAAAAGCGCTATCTATTTCCTTTTCCTCTCTTATTTTATTTAACTCCGCCGAAAACGCGGGCTTACCCGATTCCACATGGAAATCGTGGAAAACTACGAAGACCAATATACACGATAACGGCATTCTCATTTTTCGACAGGTCCTTATATTTTCTTTAGAATTAGGCGTACCACAGCCGAAACGAAATATATCGATAAGAAGCGAGCGTCGCGCATAATTTCCCCCGCGAGAGCACAGTCGGTCTTGACCATATCTACACGCAACCGCCAAACGCAGTTGATGATAAAATCCTTAGCCATAAGAACGTACAACACACGAAACACATGAAAATATCGAAATCCTTACTCCACAAAAATATACATTCTCCAAAAGAAAATCGTTCATGCCGAAAAGTTGACCCGGCAATAAAACTACGTTGGTATTTCCCATGCGCTCCACACCTGGGTCAACAAAGCCTATCTTGAGGCAAGCGCGGCAACGCGACCAAGGCTCTTTTTCCTCCCTATATTTTTCCAACGCTCCAGATAACGAGACGCGGAATCGTTTCCGAGAATCGAGATGGAGATCACACACATCATAGTCTACAACCAATCATAGTCTTCAAAAATATTTCCCCTTCCAACTCGACCAATCATATGCACTAATAAATTTCCTACATCCTTTCCACCAATCAAAAAATTAACGCATGACGAAAATGCACTTTTCGAGAAATTTCTTCTCCCACCATCCCAGCATCCAAAATATCCTACAAGCTAGGATAGAAAAATCTTGAAGTTAGTATTCCATCACCACTCGTTTAGATCTAGTCTCCCAAGAGTGTCCCATCATCACTCGCTGAGAAAAGTCTCCCTTCAGTTTCTATCGCGTACGAGCAAAAATCAAGCAACAACGTTCACCGGAACAATTACAAAACTGTCTCCATAAAGCGAACGCGAACTTTAACGTCCAAATTATACTTTATAATAACGCGAACTACAAGAATTTTATTAAGTGTCTAAGTTGAATGTGTACACCGTATAGTTTTGCGTAAATCGTAATTTAATTCCAACCTCGTCTCGCGATAAATATCCACGTGTTAAATTTTTGTGTCGACGTGAGTCATCATTGTGCACCAAGCGTTCGCATCCGAGGGGTCCGACCTACCTGCGGAGGCCCCGAACCCGACGACTATAAAGAGTTTAGCGCATTCACGACGCATCGGCAAATGTAAGCGGAATATTTTATGTATATTTTTGTATTATTAATTTAATAGAATTAACCAAATTGGTTAATTGTAATAAACCCCGAATTCTCAATCATTTGTGTAAATCAATTCATTTATTAATCGAGTCACTGCGTCATTCCCACATTTGCATGCACCTTTCCCTTTTACACCCTCATCCCGAGCTAGTGCGCTAGGCGTAGGCTAAAAAGAGGGAACCGCGATAGGTATATGCCCACGTCCCCTCAGGACATGACATATAATTTTTGGGGGCTCGTCCGGGATTGTAAAAGGGGTATGTGCTTTTGCAATTTGCCCTAATGGATAAGGAATCCACATGCGAGTCGCTAGATTTGAATATCACTGACGATTTACCGGATTCAGAAACAAACGCACCAGGTCAATCTCGTAGTACAGGGTACGCTTTAAGAGGATCAAACGTTAATTTATTATCTGGTCTCGAAGCTCCTAAAAGATCCGTCAAAAAATTACCATTGCCACCTAAAGGAAATCCAGATAACTTGAACAATATGGCGCTAGGAACAAACCAATTGATTTTTCTAAAAGATGCCGTTAGCTTTGTCCCACAATTCGAAGGAAAAAATATCCCATTTTCAGAATTTGTGGCCGGGTGCGAAGATGCAAAAGATATGCTTCCGCCCGAAGCCGAAAAATACCTGGCGAAATTAAGAAGAAATAAATTGAAAGATCTAGCCAGAGATAGTATACATGGAATTAAATTCGAGACAGTAAAAGAACTTGTGGATTTTCTAAAAAAAATATACGCGCCGAATAAATCCGAGATTCAGCTTTTGGAAGAACTCAGCCATATCTATCAAGCAAGCGGCGATAGCGTTATGGAATTCGCGACAAAAATGAGGAAAAAGGCAAGAGAAATATTAAAAGCAAGAAAATTAGCTAACAATAGGGAAGAGGGCCAATTATTCAGGAGACAAATGGATGAATATTTTCTGACAAGTTTTAAACGCGGATTAAAAGAGGAGATCGAACACCGACTCCCACCGTGCGTAGACATGCCCACCGCTACTAATCACGCAGTTAGAATCGAACGCGATCTCAAGGCTCGAAGGGAATTGGAATCGCGTCCCACCAGATTAGAAGGAATCATTCAGACTAGACCTGTTAGGATATGCAATATTTGCAAAAAAGATAATCATGCGACCGAAGCTTGCCGATTCGCGACAGTTACTTGCCAAATTTGTAAAATCCAGGGCCACAGCGCCAATGAATGTCGAAAATCTGCTAATGATCAGGGGTCTGTCACGTGCCAAATTTGTAAAAAAATAGGACATACCGCGGATAAATGTTTTCGCAATCAAAAATCCTACACAATTAGGTGCCAATTGTGTAAAAAACCAGAGCACACGGCCAGCGAGTGTACATCGCGTAAAGAGCCACAAAATTTCTCGAATGATCGTCCTCGCCCCTCATCTGTTCCGCAGTGCCAATACTGCCACAATCGTGGGCACACTGCGGACAAATGTTTTAGAATTCCGAAAAATTCGCCGCAAAACGATACACCTACCCGCCGATACTGCAAAAAGATAGGTCACACATTAGAAAATTGCCGCACACTTGAATATGATAAATCGCAAAACCTGTCGGGAAACCGGAGGAATACCCTTCGGACGGACGCGCCGAGCGGTACCCCGATCCCCACGCGTCCAGCAAATTTGGCCACGCAAGAGGCTCGAGCCGACGATACCCGACCTACACAGTAAACGCAGAAAAATGTAATAAGCTACCCTCGGTGTGTATCGGAGTACTACCGGAAAAGGGTCGCACGATAATGCTATTAGACACCGGAGCTATTCCCAACCTCATAAAGAAAGAATACACAAGAAATATGGTCGGTATCGATGAGTCAGACATTATAAAATTAAAAAGGATATCAGAGCTACCAGTGTACGCGTTAGGGAGAGTAATAATTCAAGTATTCGGGTTTAATGCCCTATTTCATATAATTCCAGATTCGATACCGCTCCCCTATCCTGGATTATTAGGGTCGAATTTCTTTTTTGAAACTAAAGCAAAAATTAATTATGAAACAAAACGTTTTGAATTCGGAACAAGATCTCGGCCATTTGAAAAATCCGGCGAACCCGACGAGGTGATCGAAATCCCCGCGCGTTCGGAAACTTCCTTTCACGTAAAAGTGGAGGATAGCACGATAAAGGAGGGTTATCTCTAGCCTTCAAAAATCCGCAATGGTGTATATGCCGGCGACTGTCTGGTAACAAACATCCGCGGTAAGGCTTATTTGAAGGTTTACAATACCACGAATGATGCCATACGACTGATCGTGCCAGTCGTAAAATTGCAAGAATTCGACACGATCGGAAACTTAGCAGAAAATAAAACAAATCAAGATTGCATGACAATTTTTAACTCCAGTTCGATCCCTCGTGACTCTTCTATTCCAAGCGACGATTGCAAGACAATCGCGTATATTCAGGGTCCAAAAGAGGCCAATTTTAAAAAATCGACGAAAAATGTCGAATTAAAAACCTGGCATCGCCCTAAAGACAGCGATGATCAAGGAAAATTTAGAAAAAATTACGGTAGCGAGGAAAGAACTGGAACTGAGATCAATCGATCAAATAAAAATACTAATAAAATATCGGGCCAAAAATCAAAATCGAATAAAATTGGAAAATCAAGAGTAAAAGAAAAAGAAAAGCCAATGAACGAAGAAAATGCAAAATCGAAAATGAATAAAAATTCAAATCTGAGAGAAATTCAAACGGTAAATTGTGTTTCCATGTCTGACCCAAGATCGCGTAATATAAAAAATCTGTCGGAGCGCACGGAGACAATAAGAGGGCTCCTGCGACTCGATTATCTAGCCAAAGATGAGCTAGACCATGTAGGAAAAATTATCGAAAAATATCCAGATAGGTTTCACATAAAAGGCGAACCTCTGGAGTCTACATCTGTGCTGCGACATAAGATCCCCACGGTCGATGACCTCCCAATCAATACAAAACAATACAGGTTTCCTCAGGCTCTTAAGGGCGAAGTCCAGCGTCAGGTAGACGAGCTACTGGACTCGAGGATTATCAACCATTCTCAATCCCCAAACAACAGTCCTGTTTGGATCGTGCCAAAGAAACCCGACTCCAATGGCAATAAGCGTTGGAGAATGGTAATTGATTTTCGGGCCCTTAACGGAAAGACAATTGGCGATTCTTATCCGTTGCCTAACATCACAGACATTCTGGATCAATTAGGCAACGCGAATTATTTCTCCATATTCGATCTAGCGTCCGGATTCCATCAGATGGAAATGAATCCCGAAGATAAGCCGAAAACTGCTTTCTGTATTCCGTATGGGCACTATGAATTTTCGGAAATGCCTTTTGGGCTGAAAAATGCCCTGGCGACTTTTCAGCGCTTGATGGACGTCGTGTTGAGTGGACTCCAGGGAGTGTCCCTCTTCGTTTATCTCGACGACATAGTCGTTTACGCCAACGATTTAGAGGAGCACGGCAAGAAAATCGAGGAACTGATGGAAAGGTTGCGTAAAGCCAATCTACAGTTGCAACCGGACAAATGGGAATGTCTCAGGCCAGAAGTTAATTACCTAGGGCATATAATCGAGAAGGACGGTTTAAGACCGGATCCCAATAAATTGTCATCGGTAAGGGAATTCCCAGTTCCCGAAAATGTTAAAAATATTCGACAATTTTTAGGCCTAACAGGTTACTACCGTAGGTTCATTAAAGATTTTTCGAAGATCGCAAAACCATTAACACGACTCTTGGAAGACAAGGTCGATTTCGAATGGACAGAGGAAACACAAAAAGCCTTCGATGTACTCAAAAATAAGCTCTGTGAAGCTCCCATCATGCAATATCCAGACTTTTAAAAACCGTTCATAATAACAACAGATGCTTCCGGCTACGCCTTAGGCGGAGTCTTATCACAGGGTGAAATCGGGAAAGGCAAACCGATCCCATATACATCGTACGTACTACGCGGGGCAGCCCTTCGGTACGACACATATGAAAAAGAGGCAATGGCAATTATTCACAGCGTCAAAGCTTTCAGGCCGTATATTTACGGTAGGAAATTCACGCTCGTGACTAATCATAAACCCCTGGTCTGGTTTAAAACTGCCAAAGATGCGAACACACGCGTCCTAAAATGGCGACTCAAACTTTCAGAGTACGATTACGACGTCGTTTACAAGCCAGAGCATTAAATTCAAACGCCGATGCTTTATCGCGAAACCCTATCGAAAAACTCGAGGATGTCAAAGCCATACCTCATTACGAACAAAAAAATGACGAGAATCTAGATGAGATAACACAGGACATACTCGACGAATTAGCAAAAAACAGTGTTAGCGAAAACGAAGGCCCTATACGTTTTACAACTCAAGCAGAAATTCATGAAACCCCAAAAATAGAAGAAATAAATGTCGCTACTCGCTTGCAAGCGAAGAACTACGTATCTCAGGTAGCTAAGAAAACAAAACAACAGGTTAAAGAAAAACTCGGTGACGATGTATCGGAAATGGTTGACGTACCTGCCTCCAAGGAGACAGATGCGCGCTCCAAGTCCCGGCGCCATGCGCTCCGAAACCGTAGGACCATAAACTAGGAGGAGAGTAGCAGCGAGGAAACAGAAGTCGAGATATCAAGGCTCGCGCGTGTTAGGCGACCCTGAGAGGGCACTGACTCCGAATCAGCCGAGTTACCTAACCTGCGCAAAGCACCTCAAATTCCTAATCCCAAAAGTTCCACTGACCGAGATTCCAACTCCACCAACGCAGTTGACTCATTATCCTCTGAGGATGAAGAACTTCCGATCCAGGACGACAAAACCTCGGAATTCAAAATCGCGAATTGCATAACAAGAAAAGAATTGTTCCATTTTCGCTACGATAACCTAGTATATTTTGTCGATTCAACTGGAAAACCTTGCGACTCTGGATCGCAAAAATTACGGTATTCGCATTAACGTCGAAACAAAGCCTAAAAGAAAAACCAAGTCGACCAGAGTCGACGAATCCGATTTTAACCCTAATTAAACAAATAATAATAATAATTACCCTGTTTTTCAGGTGGGCGTTATCAACGTATTCAGTATCAACAATATCACCTTTGTATTTCCAACCAGAGAAAAAGATTACATTTTTAGTTACAGTATCCTCAGTACGGAACACCGGAAACTACCTATATTCAAACCAAACACCGAAATAACACCTGTGTGAACTTGGCAACTGACTTTACAGAAAGTAATTTTTTTTTTTGCATTCGTTTGTACTCGGTTTGTACCCGTTTGTACCGCCTTTAATTTCGTTTGTACCTTAAGGGGGAAAAAAGTACGAGGTGTAACGTCGCGAGAAAAAGCACTATCTATTTCTTTTTCCTCTCCTATTTTATTCAACTCCGGCGAAAACGCGGGCTTACCCGATGCCACATGGAAATCGTGGAAAACTACGAAAACCAATACACACGATAACGGCATTCTCATTTTTCGACGGGTCCTTATATTTTCTTTAGAATTAGGCGTACCACAGCCGAAACGAAATATATCGATAAGAAGCGAGCGTCGCGCATAATTTCCCACGCGAGAGCACAGTCGGTCTTGACCATATCTATACGCAACCGTCAAACGCAGTTGATGATAAAATCCTTACCCATAAGAACGTACAACACACGAAGACACACGAAAATATCGAAATCCTTACTCCACAAAAATATACATTCTCCAAAAGAAAATCCTTCATGCCGAAAAGTTGACCTGGCAATTAAACTACGTTAGTATTTCCCATGCGCTCTCACACCTGGGTCAACAAAGCCTATCTTGAGGCAAGCGCGGCAATGCGACCAAGGCCCTTTTTCCTCCCTATATTTTTCCAACGCTCCAGATAACGAGACGCGGACTAGTTTCCGAGAATCGAGATGGAGATCACACACATCATAGCCTACACCCGATCATAGTCCTCAAAAATATTTCCCCTTCCAACTCGACCAATCATATGCACTTGTAAATTTCCTACATCCTTCCCACCAATCAAAAAATTAACGCATGACAAAAATGCACTTTTCGAGAAACTTCTTCTCCCACCATCCCAGCATCCAAAATATCTTACAAGCTAGGATACAACAATCTTGAAGTCAGTGTTCCATCATCACTCGTTCAGAGCTAGTCTCCCAACAGTGTTCCATCACCACTCGTTCAGAGCTAGTCTCCCAACAACTTTCATCGGAATAAGTAGAACATCTGTCTCCTGACAGCAAACGCGAAACTTGAACTTCTCAATTGTTCCTCATAAAAACGCGAACTGTAAGAAATCATTTTAACTGTCTACGTTGAATGTGTACGTGTGAAACTCCCGTGTGTGAAAATTTGTATCAACGTGTAATCTCAACATTGACACGGAGCGTGCGCAACCGAGGGGTCCGACCTACCTGCGGAGGCCCGAACCTGACGGCTATAAACAGATTAGCGTATCCACTACCCATCGGCAAATGTAAGCGAAATATTTCATGTATATTTTTGTATTATTAATTTAATACAATTAACCAAATTGGTTAATTATAATAAACCCCGAATTCTCAATCATTTGCGTAAATCAATTTATTTATCAATCGAGTCACTGCATCATTCCCATCTTTGCATGCACCTTTCCCTTTTTCACCCTCATCCCGAGCTATTGCGCTAGGCGTAGGCTAAAAAGAGGGAACCGCGATAAAACATATGCCCACGTCCCCTCAGGACGTGACATATAATTTTTGGGGGCTCGTCCGGGATTGTAAAAAGGGTATGTGCTGTTGCAAATTGCCTTAATGGATAAGGAATCCACATGCGAGTCGCTCGATTTAAACATTACTGAGGATTTACCGCATTCAGAAACAGACGAACCAGGTCAATCCCGTAGTACAGGGTACGCATTGAGAGGATCAAACGCTAATTTATTATCTGGCCTCGAAGCTCCTAAAAGATCCATCAAAAAATTAGCATTACCAACTAAGGGAAATCCAGATAATTCAAACAATATGGCTCTAGGAACGAATCAATTAATATCTTTGAAGGAAGCTGTTAGCGTTGTTCCGGAATTTGACGGGAAAAATATCCCCTTCTCAGAATTTATGACCGGTTGTGAAGATGCCAAAGATATGCTTCCAGCCGAATCAGAGAAGTATTTAGTAAAATTATTGAGGAACAAATTGAAAGATCTAGCCAGAGAAAGCATACATGGAATTAAATTCGAGACAGTAAAAGACCTCGTAGATTTTCTAAAAAAATTATACGCGCCAAACAAATCCGAGATTCAGCTGTTGGGAGAACTCAGCAATATCTACCAGGCAAGCGGCGATAGCGTTATGGAATTCGCGACGAAAATTAGGAAAAAGGCAAGAGAAATATTAGAAGCAAGAAAATTAGCCAATAATGGGGAAGAGGACCAAATATTTAGGAGACAAATGGATGAATATTTTCTCACAAGTTTTAAACGCGGATTAAAAGAGGAGATCGAACACCGACTCCCACCGTGCGTAGACATGCCCACCGCCATCGATCACGCGGTTAGAATCGAACGCGATCTCAAGGCTCGAAGGGAATTGGAATCGCGTTCCACCAAATCTGAAAGAGCTATTCCGACTAGACCTGTGAGGATATGCAACATTTGCAAAAAGGACAATCACCCGTCCGAAGCTTGTCGATTTGCAACGGTAATTTGCCAAATTTGTAAATTCCAGGGCCACAGCGCCAATGAATGTCGAAAATCTGCTAATGATCAGGGGTCTGTCACGTGCCAAATTTGTAAAAAAATAGGACATACCGCGGACAAATGTTTTCGCAATCAAAAATCCTACACAATTACGTGCCAATTGTGTAAAAACCCAGGGCACACGGCCAGCGAGTGTACATCGCGTAAGGAGCCACAAAATTTCTCCAATGATCGTCCTCGCCCCTCATCTGTTCCCCAGTGCCAATACTGTCACAATCATGGGCACACTGCGGACAGATGTTTTAAAATTCCGAAAAATTCGCCGCAAAACAATATACCTACCTGCCGATACTGCAAAAAGATAGGTCACACATTAGAAAATTGCCGCACACTTGAATATAATAAGTCGCAAAACCTGTCGGGAAACGGGAGGAATACCCTTCGGACGGGCGCGCCGAGCGGTACCCCGATCCCCACGCGTCCAGCAAATTTGGCCACGCAAGAGGCTCAAGCCGACGATATCCGACCTACACAGTAAACGCAGAAAACTTCGATAAGCTACCCTCGGTGTGTATCGGAGCACTACCGGAAAAGGGTCGCACGATAATGCTATTAGACACTGGAGCCATTCCCAATCTCATAAAGAAAGAATATACAAGGAATATGGTCGGTATCGATGAGTCAGACATTATAAAATTAAAAGGTATATCAGAGCTACCAGTGTACGCGTTAGGGAGCGTAATAATTCAAGTATTCGGGTTTAATGCCCTATTTCATATAATTCCAGATTCGATACCGCTCCCCTATCCTGGATTATTAGGGTCGAATTTCTTTTTTGAAACTAAAGCAAAAATTAATTATGAAACAGAACGTTTTGAATTCGGAACAAGATCTTGGCCATTTGAAAAATCAGGCGAACCTGACGAGGTGATAGAAATCCCCGCGCGTTCGGAAACTTCCTTTCACGTAAAAGTGGAGGATAGCACGATAAAGGAGGGTTATCTCTCGCCTTTAAAAATCCGCAATGGTGTATATGCCGGCGACTGTCTGGTAACAAACATCCGCGGTAAGGCTCATTTGAAGGTTTACAATACCACAAATGATGCCATACGACTGATCGTGCCAGTCGTAAAACTGCAAGAATTCGACACGATCGGAGACTTAGCAGAAAATAAAACAAATCAAGATTGCATGACAATTTTTAACTCCAGTTCGATCCCTCGTGACTCTTCTATTTCAAGCGACGATTGCAAGACAATCGCGTATATCCAGGGTCCAAAGGAGGCCAATTTTAAAAAATCGACGAAAAATGTCGAATTAAAAACCTGGCATCGCCCCAAAGAGAGCGATGATCAAGGAAAATTTAGAAAAAATTACGGTAGCGAGGAAAGAACTGGAACTGAGATCAATCAATCAAATAAAAATAATAATAAAATATCGGGCCAAGAATCAAAATCGAATAAAATTGGAAAATCAAGAGTAAAAATAAAAGAAAAGCCAATGAACGAAGAAAATTCAAAATTGAAAATGAATAAAAATTCAAATCTGAGGGAAATTCAAACGGTAAATTGTGTTTCCATGTCTGACCCAAGATCGCGTAACATAAAAACTCTGTCAGAGCGCACGGAGACAATAAGAGGGCTCCTGCGACTCGATCATCTAGCCAAAGATGAGCTAGATCATGTAGAAAAAATTATCGAAAAATACCCAGATAGGTTTCACATAAAAGGCGAACCTCTGGAGTCTACATCTGTGCTGCGACATAAGATCCCCACGGTCGATGACCTCCCGATCAATACAAAACAATACAGGTTTCCTCAGGCTCTTAAGGGCGAAGTCCAGCGTCAGGTAGACGAGCTACTGGACTCGAGGATTATCAACCATTCTCAATCCCCAAACAACAGTCCTGTTTGGATCGTACCAAAGAAACCCGACTCCAATGGCAATAAGCGTTGGAGAATGGTAATTGATTTTCGGGCCCTTAACGAAAAGACAATCGGTGATTCTTATCCGTTGCCTAACATCACAGACATTCTGGATCAATTAGGCAACGCGAATTATTTCTCCGTATTCGATCTAGCGTCCGGATTCCATCAGATAGAAATGAATCCCGAAGATAAGCCGAAAACTGCTTTCTCTACTCCATATGGGCACTATGAATTTTCGAGAATGCCTTTTGGGCTGAAAAATGCCCCGGCGACTTTCCAGCGCTTGATGGACGTCGTGTTGAGTGGACTCCAAGGAGTGTCCCTCTTCGTTTATCTCGACGACATCGTCGTTTACGCCAAGGATTTAGAGGAGCACGGCGCGAAAATCGAGGAACTGATGGAAAGGTTGCGTAAAGCCAATCTACAGTTGCAACCGGATAAATGTGAATTTCTCAGGCCAGAAGTTAATTACCTAGGGCATATAATCGGGAAGGACGGTTTAAGACCGGATCCCAATAAATTGTCAGCGGTAAGGGAATTTCCAGTTCCCAAAACTGTTAAAAATATTCGGCAATTTTTAGGCCTAACAGGTTACTACCGTAGGTTTATTAAGGATTTCTCGAAGATCGCAAAACCATTAACACGACTCTTGGAAGATAAGGTCGAGTTCGAATGGACGGAGGAAACACAAAAAGCCTTCGAAGTACTCAAAAATAAACTCTGTGAAGCTCCCATCTTGCAGTATCCAGACTTTGAAAAACCGTTCATAATAACAACGGATGCTTCCGGCTACGCCTTAGGCGGAGTATTATCACAAGGTGAAATCGGGAAAGATAAACCGATCGCTTATACATCGTGCGTATTACGCGGGGCAGCCCTTCGGTACGATACGTATGAAAAAGAGGCAATGGCAATTATTCATAGCGTCAAAGCTTTCAGGCCGTATATTTACGGTAGGAAATTCACGCTTGTGACCGATCATAAACCCCTAGTCTGGTTTAAAACAGCCAAAGACGCGAACGCACGCGTCCTGAAATGGCGACTTAAACTTTCGGAATACGACTACGACGTCGTGTACAAACCAGGGAAATTAAATTCAAACGCCGACGCTTTATCACGTAACCCTATCGAAAATCTCGAGGACGTCAAAGCCATACCTCATTACGAACAAAAAAACGACGAGAATCTAGATGAGATAGCACAGGACATACTCCGCGAATTAGCAGAAAACAGTGTTAGCGAAAACGAAGGCCCTATACGTTTTACAACTCAAGCAGAAATTCATGAAACCCCAAAAATAGAAGGAATAAATGTCGTCACTCGCTTGCAAGCGAAGAACTACGTATCTCAGGTAGCTAAGAAAACAAAACAACAGGTTAAAGAAAAACTCGGTGACGATGTATCGGAAATGGTTGACGTACCTGCCTCCAAGGAGACAGATGTGCGCTCCAAGTCCCGGCGTCTTGCGCTCCGAAATCGTAAGGCCATAAACTACGAGGAAAGTAGCAGCGAGGAAACAGAAGCCGAGATAACAAGGCCCGCGCGTGTTAGGCGACTCCGAAAGGGCACTGACCCCGAATCAGCTGAGAGGCCTAACCTGCGCAAAGCACCTCAAATTCCTAATCCCAAAAGTTCCACTGACCTAGATTCCGACTCCACCAACGCAGTTGACTCATTATCCTCTGAGGATGAAGGACTTCCCATCCAGGAAGACAAAACCTCGGAATTTAAAATCGCGAATTGCATAACAAGCAAAGAATTGTTCCATTTTCGCAACGATAACCTAGTATATTTTGTCGACTCAATTGGAAAACCTTGCGACTCTGGATCGCAAAAATTATTTGAAGTAAATAAACTTCCCCTCTGGAAGAATCTAACAGAAGGTCGTGCTTATAGTAAACAGGTTGGAAAAAAATATCACATTGCCCTAGTCATCAAAGGCGAGTATTCTGGCTCATTATCCTTCGTATCAGAAAATATTAAAGAAAGCGTAAGGGAATTAAAAGATCTTTGCGAAAATCTCAAGCTCCAATCAGTGAGTATTTGCCACAGTAACCACGTCGAGCGCCTAATATGGGCTGACGTCTTGAACATAATAAAAGAAACATTCAAGTCCAGTGAAACAAGAGTAATCATCTGCTTAGGGACACTACGCTACGTGCCAACCGAAAAACGAGATTCCATTTTCTACGAGATGCACAAGTCCCCTATAGGAGGACACAAAGGCGTCTCCAAGACATATAACAGAATTAAAAGAGAGTATTTTTGGGAAGATTTGAAATCGGATATTCAGAGAAGAATTCAGCAATGCCTAGATTGTCAATTAAAGAAACTGGTTAGAGTCAAAACAAAACAGCCAATGATCATAACGGATACACCGGGCACGGTTTTTGAAAAAATATCGATGGACATAGTAGGTCCAATGCAACGTACGTCCAATCAGAACGAATACATCCTGACTATCCAAGACAATCTTTCAAAATTTTGTGTCGCTATTCCACTCCCAAATGCACTAGCGACAACGGTCGCCGATGCATTGATAAAGAAATTTATATGCGTTTTTGGTGCACCCAAGGCGCTATTAACAGATCAAGGAAGTAATTTTTTAAGTGGCCTCATGAAACGAATCGCTAAACGATTTCGAATTAAGCGATGTCGGACAACGGCATTTCACCCTCAATCTAACGGATCCCTTGAGAGATCTCATCATGTATTGGCTGAATTTTTGAAACAATATACAGATAAGGATAATGAATGGGATCAATGGCTAGAATTAGCGACCCTTTCATATAATACCAGCGTTCATGAGAGTACAAAATATACTCCATATGAAGTAGTTTTTGGCAAACTAGCGAGAGTTCCATCAAGCGAACCACTTAGAGAATCCGATCAGTTGCCCACTTATCGCGGGTATTTGATTGAATTAATTACGAGAATAAATGGAATCAGGAACCTCGCCTATGAAAACCTAGTCTCGTCCAAACATCGTTCGAAAAAATATTATGATAAAAATGCTAATCCAAAGAGTTTTAAGGTTGGAGATTTTGTCTATCTCCAAAAGGGTCCCAAACCAGGTAAACTTGGAGACCATTATACTGGACCACATAGGGTGCTAGAAAAACTGGACAAGGGTAACGTGAAAATCCAATATTACAAAAAAGCACGCATTGTTCACGAGAATAGATTACGGTATTCGCACATTAACGTCGAAACAAAGCCGAAAAGAAAAACCAAGTCGACGAGAGTCGACGAATCCGATTTTAATCCTAATTAAACAAATAATAATAATAATTACCCTATTTTTCAGGTGGCCGTTATCAACCTATTCAGTATCAACAATATCACCTTTGTACTTGCAACCAGCGAAAAATATTGACTTTTTAATTACAGTATCCTCAGTACAGAACACCGGAAACTACTTATATTCAAACCACGCCGAAAGAACTGTTTCACAATTCGAGAAAGATTTCCTGTCGCGAACCTAGATATAATCGCTTATGTCAATTCAAATTTATATACGTAGTTATTATATTATATTAGAAAATCATTACATTACTATATGCATACGCAACATTGTAGCAAAGAGCGCCAAATATTCCAAAATAGCTGTTGTTAGTAGTATAAGCCTCGGACGAATTGTATACAATTCAATGGAGAAGTCTATTTATATAGTGGTACTTGCTGGCGAAATAGTACACGTTATTCATTAGATAGTAATAGAAGTAAATCTGATCAGGTTATAAGAATATTACGATCAACCTGTCACTCGTGGGAACGAAAAATATCTCCTTACTCCTCGAACTCATATACTACCAAAAGAAGATCTCAAACAACCTGTAATTCCTTACTTCCTTCATATTACCTTTACGGAGACATCTGGTACAAGTTCATGGCTGCTCCTGTCGAAGCCATACTACCTGCAAGCATGAAGCCGGCGACGAAGTCTACTTGGCGATACACCGACCCAGAATCACCCTGTGGGATCTATTCCGCAGAACATCGACAACGTACGAAAACATATCATGTTTCCTGTGGAGCAACCCGCTGCCCTAAACAATATGGCACGGGGCATCAGTGGCCAAAACACTGTCAATCAAGAGGAGAAGTTGTTATATCTCCTGGATAACAACGATATATAACGCCAAGCGGACTCCATCTGGAATCGCACCTGGGAAAAATTCATTCAATTCGGTACAGCAAGCGCTGGTCTCACCCGAATGTTACCCATCATGCGACCAATCAAGCTCCTCATACATACGGTAATCCATGTATACAGCCAATACACTGTGTATGGCTGGCCGATCTACCTCGTCGATGCAGGTGCAGGAAGAAAACCTCAACGGATGCAGAGATTGGTCAAGAACTTTATAAACTCGTGACGGCCCCTTCAGCCGAACCAAGGAGTCATACCAAGACCAACGCTGCAACACATGATGTCCACCTTAACATTTCCACTAGTCCAAAATACGACGAATCCTCCAAATCGCGTTCCTTCCGTTGAGTTTACGCGAGAAGACATATTCAGGTACAAAAAGATCATCATGATTGATCATTTTTTAAATTACTTTTATTCTCATTATTTTGTTCTTCTAACCTTGTCAAGTAAAATAGGATTAAACAAGTAAATAAGTATCGATGCATAAAGGAACCGAAAAATGTGATACATTTTAAGCAACAAAAAAATCTACATATAACTATAATTTTAAAAAGGGAAAAAGGAAACCTCATTGAAGATCTGTCCAAATATATATATATATATACAATAAAAAGTAATACCTACTTTCCAATGTTTTTAAGTCACATTGTAAGTCGATCAATGACAATGCCAATTCATATTATCGTGCCATTATACATTTGATCACCACTCCCAACGATTACGATCGAGCGAGACGCTCAATCCTAAAGGGGGGAGGTGTAACGTCGCGAGAAAAAGCACTATCTATTTCTTTTTCCTCTCCTATTTTATTCAACTCCGGCGAAAACGCGGGCTTACCCGATGCCACATGGAAATCGTGGAAAACTACGAAAACCAATACACACGATAACGGCATTCTCATTTTTCGACGGGTCCTTATATTTTCTTTAGAATTAGGCGTACCACAGCCGAAACGAAATATATCGATAAGAAGCGAGCGTCGCGCATAATTTCCCACGCGAGAGCACAGTCGGTCTTGACCATATCTATACGCAACCGTCAAACGCAGTTGATGATAAAATCCTTACCCATAAGAACGTACAACACACGAAGACACACGAAAATATCGAAATCCTTACTCCACAAAAATATACATTCTCCAAAAGAAAATCCTTCATGCCGAAAAGTTGACCTGGCAATTAAACTACGTTAGTATTTCCCATGCGCTCTCACACCTGGGTCAACAAAGCCTATCTTGAGGCAAGCGCGGCAATGCGACCAAGGCCCTTTTTCCTCCCTATATTTTTCCAACGCTCCAGATAACGAGACGCGGACTAGTTTCCGAGAATCGAGATGGAGATCACACACATCATAGCCTACACCCGATCATAGTCCTCAAAAATATTTCCCCTTCCAACTCGACCAATCATATGCACTTGTAAATTTCCTACATCCTTCCCACCAATCAAAAAATTAACGCATGACAAAAATGCACTTTTCGAGAAACTTCTTCTCCCACCATCCCAGCATCCAAAATATCTTACAAGCTAGGATACAACAATCTTGAAGTCAGTGTTCCATCATCACTCGTTCAGAGCTAGTCTCCCAACAGTGTTCCATCACCACTCGTTCAGAGCTAGTCTCCCAACAACTTTCATCGGAATAAGTAGAACATCTGTCTCCTGACAGCAAACGCGAAACTTGAACTTCTCAATTGTTGCTCATAAAAACGCGAACTGTAAGAAATCATTTTAACTGTCTACGTTGAATGTGTACGTGTGAAACTCCCGTGTGTGAAAATTTGTATCAACGTGTAATCTCAACATTGACACGGAGCGTGCGCAACCGAGGGGTCCGACCTACCTGCGGAGGCCCGAACCTGACGGCTATAAACAGATTAGCGTATCCACTACCCATCGGCAAATGTAAGCGAAATATTTCATGTATATTTTTGTATTATTAATTTAATACAATTAACCAAATTGGTTAATTATAATAAACCCCGAATTCTCAATCATTTGCGTAAATCAATTTATTTATCAATCGAGTCACTGCATCATTCCCATCTTTGCATGCACCTTTCCCTTTTTCACCCTCATCCCGAGCTATTGCGCTAGGCGTAGGCTAAAAAGAGGGAACCGCGATAAAACATATGCCCACGTCCCCTCAGGACGTGACAGAGGGTATGGAAAAATGGACCGCAACCCATTTAGAGCAAAACAATTTTAATAAACGCGAATGGAAAGAGAATCGTTTGTACCCGTTTGTACCGTCGACATTTTTTTTTCGAATTTTTTTTTGCAAAATTTTTTTTGAAAAAAAAAATTTCGATTTTTTAATTTTTTTATTTTCCTTCGTACCGACAAGTATATCGTTTGTACCACAGAGAAATCGTTTGAATCCGTTGGTATCGACGAGTATATCGTTTGCACCAACGAGAAAACGTTTGTACCCGTTGGTATCAACGAGTATATAGTTTGTACCACCGAGAAAACGTTAGTACCCGTCTATACTATCGAGCAATCGTTTTTACCCGTCTGTAATGTCAAGTTCTGGTTTGTACTCCCTCGTACTGACGAATATATCGTTTGTACCGCCGATAAATCGTTTGTACCCGTCTGTGCCATCGAGCAATCGTTTGTACCCGGTCGTACTGACGAGTTTATCGTTTGTACCAACGAGAAAACGTTTGTACCCGTCTGTAGTATCCAGCAATCGTTTTTACCCATTCGTACTGACGAGTATATCGCTTGTACCACCGAGAAAACGTTTGTACCCGTCTGTAGTATCGAGCAATCGTTTGTACCCATTCGTACTGACGAGTATATCGTTTGTACCAAGGAGAAAACGTTTGTACCCGTCTGAACCATCGAGCAATCGTTTGTACCCCGTCGTACCGACGAGTATATCGTTTGTACCACCGAGAAAACGATTGTACCCGTCTGTACTATAGAGCAATCGTTTGTACCACCGAGAAAACGTTTGTACCCGTCTGTACTATCGAGCAATCGTTTGTACCCGTTCGTAAAAACGAGTATTTCGTTTGTACCACCGAGAAAACGTTTGTACCCATCTGTACTATCGAGCAATCGTTTGTACCTGTACGTATCGACAAGTATATCGTTTGTACTGCCGAGAAATCGTTTGTACCCGTCTGTACTATCGAGCAATCGTTTGTACCCGTTCGTATTGGCGAGTATATCGTTTGTACCACCGAGAAAACGTTTGTACCCGTCTGTACTATCGAGCAATCGTTTGTACCCGTTCGTATCGACGAGTATTTCGTTTGTACCACCGAGAAAACGTTTGTACCCGTCTGAACTATCGAGGAATCGTTGTTACCTATTCGTATCGACGAGTAAATCGTTTGTACCACCGAGAAAACGTGTGTACCCGTCTGTAGTTTCGAGCAATCGTTTGCACCCATTCGTACTGACGAGTATATCGTTTGTACCAAGGAGAAAACGTTTGTACTCGTCTGAACTATCGAGCAATCGTTTGTACCCATCTGTAATATCAAGCAATCGTTTGTACCCCGTCGTACTGACGAGTATATCGTTTGTACCACCGAGAAAACGTTTGTACCCGTCTGTACTATCGAGCAATCGTTTGTACCCGTTGGTATCGGCGAGTATATCGTTTGTAACAACGAGAAAACGTTTGTACCCGTCTGAACTATCGAGCAATCGTTTGTACCCGTCCGTATTGACGAGTATATCGTTTGTACCACCGAGAAAACGTTTGTACCCGTCTGAACTATCGAGGAATCGTTTGTACCCATCTGTAATATCAAGCAATCGTTTGTACCCCGTCGTACTGACGAGTATATCGTTTGTACCACCGAGAAAACGCTTGTACCCGTCTGTACTATCGAGCAATCGTTTGTACCCGTTGGTATCGACGAGTATATCGTTTGTACCAACGAGAAAACGTTTGTACCCGTCTGAACTATCGAGCAATCGTTTGTACCCGTTCGTATCAACAAGTATATCGTTTCTACCGCCGAGAAATTTTTGTACCCGTCTGTACTATCGAGCAATCGTTTGTACCCGTTCGTATCGACGAGTATATCGTTTGTACCGAGAAAACGTTTGTACCCGTCTGAACTATCGACGAATCGTTTGTACCTATTCGTATCGACGAGTAAATCGTTTGCACCAATGAGAAAACGTTTATACTCGACTGTACTATCGAGCAATCGTTTGTACCCGTCTGTAATATCAAGCAATCGTTTGAAGCCCCTCGTACTGACGAGTATATCGTTTGTACCAACGAGAAAACGTTTTTACCCGTCTGTACTATCGAGCAATTGTTGTTACCCGTTGGTATCGACGAATATATCGTTGGTATCGACGAATATATCGTTTGTACCAACGAGAAAACGTTTGTACCCGTCTGAACTATCGAGCAAACGTTCGTATCGGTCTATACTATCGAGCAATCGTTTGTACCCATTCGTACTGACGAGTATATCGTTTGTACCAACGCGAAAACGTTTGTACCCGTCTGTACTATCGAGCAATCGTTTGTACCCATTCGTATCAACGAGTATGTCGTTTGTACCACCGAGAAAACGTTTGTACCCGTCTGTACTTTCGAGCAATCGTTTGGACCGATTCGTACTGACGAGTATATCGTTTGTACCAACGAGAAAACGTTTGTACCCGTCTGTAGTATCGAGCAATCGTTTGTACCCATTCGTACTGACTAGTATATCGTTTGTACCACCGAGAAAACGTGTGTACCCGTCTGTAGTTTCGAGCAATCGTTTGTACCCATTCGTACTGACGAGTATATCGTTTGGTCCAAGGAGAAAACGTTTCTACTCGTCTGAACTATCGAGCAATCGTTTGTACCCATCTGTAATATCAAGCAATCGTTTGTACCCCGTCGTACTGACGAGTATATCGTTTGTACCACCGAGAAAACGTTTGTACCCGTCTGTACTATCGAGCAATCGTTTCTACCCGTTCGTATCGACGAGCATATCATTTGTACTGCCGATTAATCGTTTGAACCCATCTCCGTTAACTTACTTACATACTCTACGAAACTTCCGCTCGGCGGTACACACGAAATACTTGTCGATACGAACGGGTACGAACGATTGCTCGATAGTACAGACGGGTACAAACGTTTTCCCGGTGGTACAAATGATATCCTCGTCAGTACGAATATGTACAAACGATTGCTCGATAGTACAGACGGGTACAAACGTTTTCTCGTTGGTACAAACGATATACTCGTCGATACCAACGGGTACAAACGATTGCTCGATAGTACAGAAGGGTACAAACGTTTTCTCGGTGGTACAAATGATATACTCGTCAGTACGAATGGGTACAAACGATTGCTCGATAGTACAGACGGGTACAAACGTTTTCTCGTTGGTACAAACGATATACTCGTCGATACCAACGGGTACAAACGATTGCTCCATAGTACAGACGGGTAAAAACATTTTCTCGTTGGTACAAACGATATACTTCTCAGTACGAGGGGTTACAAACGATTGCTGGATATTACAGACGGGAACACACGATTGCTCGATAGTACAGACGGGTACAAACGTTTTCTCGTTGGTACAAACGATATACTCGTCAGTACGAATGGGTACAAACGATTTCTCGATAGTACAGACCGGTACGAACGTTTTCTCGGTGGTACAAACGATATACTCGTCGATACGGACGGGTACAAACGATTGCTCGATAGTTCAGACGGGTACAAACGTGTTCTCGTTGGTACAAACGATATACTCGTCGATACCAACGGGTACAAACGATTGCTCGATAGTACGGACGGGTACAAACGGTTTCTCGGTGGTACAAATGATATACTCGTCAGTACGAATGGGTACAAACGATTGCTCGATAGTACAGACGGGTAGAAACGTTTTCTCGTTGGCACAAACGATATACTCGTCAGTACGAGGGGGTACAAACGATTGCTTGATATTACAGACGGGTACAAACGAATGCTCGATAGTACAGACGGGTACAACCGTTTTCTCGTTGGTACAAACGATGTACTCGCCGATACGAACGGGTACAAACGATTGCTCAATAGTACAGACGGGTACAAACGATTTCTCGGCAGTACAAACGATATACTTGTCGATACGAACAGGTACAAACGATTGCTCGATAGTACAGATGGGTACAAACGTTTTCTCAGTGGTACAAACGAAATACTCGTTTTTACGAACGGGTAGAAACGATTGCTCGATAGTACAGACGGGTACAAACGTTTTCTCGGTGGTACAAACGATTGCTCGATAGTACAGACGGGTACAAACATTTTCTCGGTGGTACAAACGATATACTCGTCGGTACGACGGGGTACAAACGATTGCTTGATATTACAGATGGGTACAAACGATTGCTCGATAGTTCAGACGGGTAGAAACGTTTTCTCCTTGGTACAGACGATATACTCGTCAGTACGAATGGGTACAAACGATTGCTCGATACTACAGACGGGTACAAACGTTTTCTCGTTGGTACAAACGATATACTCGTCAGTACGAATGGGTACAAACGATTGCTCGATAGTACAGACGGGTACAAACGTTTTCTCGTTGGTAAAAACGATATACTCGTCAGTTCAAATGGGTACAAAGGATTTCTCGATAGTCCAGACTGGTACAAACGTTTTCTCGGTCGTATAAACGATATACTCGTCGATACGAATGGGTACAAACGATTACTCGATAGTACAGACGGGTACAAATGATTTCTCGGCGGTCCAAACGATATACTCGTCGATACGAACTGGTACAAACGTCTGCTCGATAGTACAGACGGGTACAAACGTTTTTTCGGTGGTACAAACGATATACTTGTCGATACGAACAGGTACAACCGATTGCTCGACAGTACAGCCGGGTACAAACGTTTTCTCGGTGGTACAAACGATAAACTCGTCAGTACGAACGGGTACAAACGATTGCTCGATTGCACAGACGGGTACAAACGATTTATCGGCGGTAGAAACTATATACTCATCAGTACGAGGGAGTACCAACGACTACTTGACATTACAGACGGGTAAAAACGATTGCTCGATAGTATAGACGGGTATACATTTTTTCTCGGTGGTACAAACTATATACTCGTTGATACCAACGGGTACAAACGTTTTCTCGGTGGTACAAACGATATACTCGTCAGTACGGACGGGTACAAACGATTGCTCGATAATACAGACGGGTACAAACGTTTTCTCGGTAGTACGAACGATAGACTCGTCAGTACGAACGGGTACAAACGATTCCTCGATAGTACAGACGGGTACAAACGATTTCTCGGTAGTACAAATGATATACTCGTCAGTACGAATGGGTACAAACGATTGCTCGATAGTACAGACCGGTACAAACGTTTTCTCGGTGGTACAAACGAAATACTCGTCGATGCGAACGGGTACAAACGATTGCTCGATAGTTCAGACGGGTACAAACGATTTCTCGGCAGTAAAAACGATATACTTGTCGATACGAACGGGCACAAACGATTGCTCGACAGTACAGATGGGTACAAACGTTTCCTCGGTGGTACAAACGAAATACTCGTTTTTACGAACGGGTACAAACGATTGCTCGATAGTACAGACGGGTACAAACGTTTTCTCGGTGGTACAAACGATATACTCGTCAGTACGAATAGGTACAGACGATTCCTCGATAGTACAGACGGGTACGAACGTTTTCTCGGTGGTACAAACGAAATACTCGTCGATACGAACGGGTACAAACGATTGCTCGATAGTTCAGACGGGTACAATCGTTTTCTCGTTGGTACAAACGATATACTCGTCGATACCAACGGGTACGAACGATTGCTCGATAGTACAGACGGGTACAAATGTTTTCTCGTTGGTACTAACGATAAACTCGTCAGTACGAATGGGTACAAACGATTGCTCGATAGTACAGACGGGTAAAAACGTTTTCTCGTTGGTACAAACGATATACTCGTCAGTACGAGGGGGTGCAAACGATTGCTTGATATTACAGACCGGTACAAACGATTGCTCGATAGTACAGACGGGTACAAACGTTTTCTCGTTGGTACTAATGATATACTCGTCAGTACGAATGGGTACAAACGATTGCTCGATAGTACAGACGGGTAAAAACGTTTTCGCGGTGGTACAAACGATGTACTCGTCGATACGAACGGGTACAAACGATTGCTCGATAGTACAGTCGAGTATAAACGTTTTCTCATTAGTACAAACGATTTACTCGTCGATACGAATAGGTACAAACGATTCCTCGATAGTTCAGACGGGTACAAACGTTTTCTCGGTACAAACGATATACTTGTCGATTCGAACGGGTACAAACGATTTCTCGGCGGTAAAAACGATATACTTGTCGATACGAACGGGTACAAACGATTGCTCGATAGTTCAGACGGGTACAAACGTTTTCTCGTTGGTACAAACGATATACTCGTCGATATTAACGGGTACAAACGATTGCTCGATAGTACAGACGGGTACAAACGTTTTCTCGGTGGTAAAAATGATATACTCGTCAGTACGAATGGGTACAAACGATTGCTCGTAGTACAGACGGGTACAAACGTTTTCGCGGGGGTACAAACGATATACTCGTCGATACGAACGGGTACAAACGATTGCTCGATAGTAAGGTCGAGTATAAACGTTTTCTCATTGGTACAAACGATTTACTCGTCGCTACGAATAGGTACAAACGATTCCTCGATAGTACAGACGGGCACAAACGTTTTCTCGGTGGTACAAACGAAATACCCGTCGATACGAACGGGTACAAACGATTGCTCGATAGTTCAGACGGGTAGAAACGTTTTCTCGTTGGTACAAACGATATACTCGTCAGTACGAATGGGTACAAACGATTGCTCGATAGTACGGACGGGTACAAACGTTTTCTCGGTGGTACAAACGATATACTCGTCAGTACGAGGGGGTACAAACGATTGCTTGATATTAGAGATGGGTACAAACGATTGCTCGATCCTACAGACGGGTATAAACGTTTTCTCCTTGGTACAAACGAAATACTCGTCAGTACGAATGGTTACAAACGATTGCTCGATAGTACAGACGGGTACAAACGTTTTCTCGGTGGTACAAATGATATACTCGTCAGTACGAATGGGTACAAACGATTGCTCGATACTACAGACAGGTACAAACGTTTTCTCGTTGGTACAAACGATATACTCGTCAGTACGAATGGGTACAAAGGATTGCTCGATAGTACAGACGGGTACAAACGTTTTCTCGTTGGCACAAACGATATACTCGTCAGTACGAATGGGTACAAACGATTTCTCGATAGTCCAGACTGGTACAAACGTTTTCTCGGTGGTACAAACGATATACTCGTCGATACGAATGGGTACAAACGATTACTCGATGGTACAGACGGGTACAAACGTTTGTTCGGTGGTACAAACGATATACTTGTCAGTACGAATGGGTACATACGATTGCTCGATAGTACAGACGGGTACAAACGTTTGTTCGGTGGTACAAACGATATACTTGTCAGTACGAATGGGTACATACGATTGCTCGATAGTACAGACGGGTACAAACGTTTTCTCGGTGGTTCAAACGATATACTCGTCGATACGAACGGGTACAAACGATTGTTCGATAGTACAGACGGGTACAAACGTTTTCTCGGTGGTACAAACGATATACCCGTCAGTACGAACGGGTTCAAACGATTGCTCGATAGTACAGACGGGTACAAACGTTTTCTCGGTGGTACACACGATATACTCGTCAGTACGAACGGGTACAAACGATTGCTCGATAATACAGACGGGTACAAACGTTTTCTCGGTAGCACGAACGATATACTCGTCAGTACGAACGGGTACAAACGATTCCTCGATAGTACAGACGGGTACAAACGATTTCTCGGTAGTACAAACGATATACTCGTCAGTACGAATGGGTACAAACGATTGCTCGATAGTACGGACGGGTACAAACGTTTTCTCGGTGGTACAAACGATATACTCGTCAGTACGAGGGGGTACAAACGATTGCTTGATATTAGAGACGGGTACAAACGATTGCTCGATACTACAGACGGGTATAAACGTTTTCTCTTTGGTACAAACGATATACTCGTCAATACGAATGGGTACAAACGATTGCTCGATAGTACAGACGGGTACAAACGTTGTCTCGGTGGTACAAACGATATACTCGTCAGTACGAATGGGTACAAACGATTGCTCGATACTACAGACGGGTACAAACGTTTTCTCGTTGGTACAAACGATATACTCGTCAGTACGAATGGGTACAAACGATTTCTCGATAGTACAGACGGGTACAAACGTTTTCTCGTTGGTACAAACGATATACTCGTCAGTACGAATGGGTACAAACGATTTCTCGATAGTCCAGACTGGTACAAACGTTTTCTCGGTCGTAGAAACGATATACTCGTCGATACGAATGGGTACAACCGATTACTCGATGGTACAGACGGGTACAAACGATTTCTCGGTGGTCCAAATGATATACTCGTCGATACGAACTGGTACAAACGTCTGCTCAATAGTACAGACGGGTACAAACATTTGTTCGGTGGTACAAACGATATACTTGTTAGTCCGAATGGGTACATACGATTGCTCGATAGTACAGACGGGTACAAACGTTTGTTCGGTGGTACAAACGATATACTTGTCAGTACGAATGGGTACATACGATTGCTCGATCGTACAGACGGGTACAAACGTTTGTTCGGTGGTACAAACGATATACTCGTCAGTACGGACGGGTACAAGCGATTGCTCGATAATACAGACGGGTACAAACGTTTTCTCGGTAGTACGAACGATAGAAGTAGAATAGCAACGCCAGTTCTAACTCAGGGATCTCAGGGGGGAGCGGGGCGGGGGTCCCGCGCGGGGTACCCGGGGTATGACGTCACGGCGGGAAGGGTAAGGCCTGGCAGTGGGGGAGCGAGACGGTGTCTGCAGCAAAGCGAGGGGGGAGAACAAATAGTGGCAGGTAACCGTTGGAAAGCCATAAAGTTTTTGTAGTTTTTATCGTATAACTCGGAATTATCAGCTTCATTATGGACACATGTGGGTAAACTACTATATATGGCTAGAAAAGTTTCCACCAATAAGAAAACCCTAGCTGCCATATGAAGGGCGCTCTTTCAGAGACTTATAAAAAAATGCATTATTTATTGCATGCAACTGCAGGTATGAAAGGTGTCGATAGGAAAATTCAACCCGTCGCGGTTTCTTTCCGAAAGATTACGTCAAGATGTTCACATGTGCGAGTACGTACGCAGTGCATCCGGCCAAGCACCCGCTGGACTTAACCAGAAACGAGCTCGAACAGGTTCCCTATCGCTGGAGGGTTAAATGAGTTGAAGTAAAACTCCATTGGTAACGGCGGATGTTAACCTGCCAGAATTCAGACATTTTACGATCTCCACAAAACCACGTTTGACGACAGCGCATGGGAAAATCATACAAGTGGTTATGATGTTTTCCTTACTATCGCTGGAGGGTTAAATGAGTTGAAGTAAAACTCCATTGGTAAAGGCGGATGTTGACCTGCTAGAATTTAGGCATTCCACGATCTCCACAAAACCACGTTTGACGACGGCGTGTGGGAAAATCATACAGGTGATCGCCATATTTTTTTTTTTTGTAATCTCGTTTCCCTATGTATGAATAACTTGAGCGCAGACGCTATAGCGGGTTACAGTCTCTTTCTCTCACGTTCCTGATATCCCATTAAACATTTCAGTCCATATACTGGCAATCTTTATATTTTTCATCGAGATACCGGATTCCTTTACATTTTCCGCCGTGAACGCCACTCACACTTAAAAACCCCATAATATGCTCCCCTCCTCATATCTACATTAACCGTTCCATATTTTTTTCATGCTCTATCCCCACTGTAGTAAACATTGCAGTAAAAAAAGTCTGAGAGTGTATACTGTTAGACTTCTAAGATAGTCAGTCGAGGACAAAGATGGAAACATATTTTTCTTCAAAAGTTGTGGAGGCTGTGACCGCTGCTCGGAAAATTGAAACATTCGCAGTCGAGCAGTGAACTCATCCACATCGTGTTTTATTTGTCTTCAACCATTTTTCATTGAAAAAAAACTTATACAAATGTCCGGCGACATATCAGAAGCAAGATTACGAGAGCAAGCCGCACTTACAAATTCAGCGGAGGAGTACAATGTGTGGGAGCATCAATTCAATGAATTCATCGAGTTGTTGGAAAATCAAAGCTGTAATAAACGCCAGCGATTATCGATCGGATATTGCCAATCATTAATCGCTCAAATAGCGCGACTTGAAGGCTTAAAAAACTCTGTGCGTCAACGTTTCATTCATGAGGGTGCGGGATGTGGTGCGCGAGAAAGTGGTTTGATATGGCGGAACATTGAAACGGCATTTGAAAATCGTATATTGACTGGTTCAGTTATCAATCGCGACCATATTGACCCACGTCAATTTTTCGAAGATGCCAGGGACCTGGTGCTTTTACATGTGAAAAACATTGTCGAGAAAAATTTGTGTGTAAAGGTTAATACCACGTTCAGCGGTGAGTTTGTGGCAGGTGATAAGCATGCAAACAAAAGTGTCAATACGAGAAACTTTGAACTTTTCCAGACATCTGATTTAAACGAGTGGTATGAGCAACGCGTTGTCGAACCCACTCTAGCATCTCTTGATGAATTTCAAGAACGCGACAGTGGGTGGACTTTGTTAAAAATTCTAAATTCAACCATAAGTGTGAATAAGTATAATCCAATGCGCGCCGGATGCCACTTAAAATTGTCAAAGGAAATAATGATGAAGCGTGCCATTGTAAATGTCAAGTCCAATGACAATGCATGTTTTGCATGGTCTGTGATCGCCGCTCTATATCCCACCGAACGAAACAGTGCCCGTCCATCTTCATACCCACACTATTCAACAATACTCAATTTACAAGATGTTGAATTCCCAGTGGCCATGCCGCAAATCAAGAAATTTGAGCTTCAAAATAATTTATCAATCAATGTATATACCACCAACAAAAATAACATTGTTCCGATACGCGTGTCCCAATCCAAGAAGGAAAAGCACATTAATTTGCTATACGTACAAGTTACGGAGGACAACAATGTGGGGCATTTCGCTTGGATCAAAAACCTGTCGAGGCTTGTGAACGCGCAACTCAACGTAAACGGCCATCAAAAATATATATGCGATCGGTATGTAATAGTTAACGTAACTAATACACACACACACACACACACACACACACACACACACACGCGCGCGCGCGCGCGCGCGCGCGCTCACACGCACACGCACACGCACACACACGCACACACACACACACACACACACACACATGTGTTTATTAGTGTATATTAGATATATGCTAGAATAATTAAAACATGTAAAAAAATAATAATTTTCGGTAGGTGTTTGCATTATTTCTCATCGGAGGCTAAACTGCAGTCACATGAGGTTGATTGCAGCTCGATAAACAACTGTGCCATCCGTCTTCCGAACGATACCAATAAGTGGCTCCAGTTCGTAAACTTCAACCGGAAAGAACGACATTCCTTCATCGTGTATGCCGATTTGGAGTGTGTATTAGCAAAGACTGGCGAGGAGAACGCGACAAAAGATATATGTCATCAGCATGAAGTATTTAGTATTGGTTATTACGTGTGCTGTGCATACGATGAATCGCTCTCTTCATATCATTCACGTCGCAGTGCTGACTGCATATCATGGTTTGTAGACGAACTTAAAAACCTAGCATTGCGCATAAAAAGCATTATTTGCGACAATCTGCCAATGATACCTCTAACACCAACCGAGTGGGCGAGTTTTCGAAATGCCACTCAGTGTCACATATGAGAAAAACCATTTGCGCAAGACGATGTACGTGTTCGAGATCATTGCCATGTGACCGGACGTTATAGAGGTCCTGCCCATTCAAAATGCAACCTAAATTACAAACAATCATTTTTTATTCCCGTAGTTTTCCATAATTTGTCGGGTTATGATGCACATTTTATTATCAAGGAAGTAGCCACAGCTTTCGAAGGAAAAACTGACGTACTTCCAATCACAAAAGAGAAATACATCTCCTTCGCGAAGCATGTTGAAATTAAAGACGATGCAAAACATAAGATCCAATTGCGCTTCATCGATTCATACAAATTCCTCAACACCAGTCTTGACAAATTAGCATCATTTTTGACCGAGGACAAACTCAAAATTTTACGGATGCAATTTTCAACTCTGTCGTCAGGCGATTTCAATTTGTTGACGCGAAAAGGGGTCTTTCCTTATGAATATATTGACAACGTGAGCAGGTTGGACGACACTTGCCTACCACCACGTGACGCCTTTCACAGCTCCCTGACAGATGCTACAGTATCCGAGAGTGAGTACGCACATGCTGAGAACGTTTGGGAGCGGTTCTCCATTCGAACGCTGGGTGACTATAGCGATTTGTACTTGAAGACAGATGTCTTATTATTAGCCGATATTTTCGAAAACTTTCGAAATACGTGCATTGAGAGCTATGGCCTAGATCCCGCGTATTACTACACATTGCCGGGGTATACCTGGGATGCAATGCTAAAACACTCGAATGTCAAGTTTGAATTACTAACGGACATCGATATGGTTTTATTTGTTGAGCGGGGTATACGCGGTGGTCTTAGTCAATGCTCAAACCGTTATGCATGTGCTAATAACAAGTACATGGAGTTGTTTGATCCATCGAAAGCATCATCATACTTGATGTATTTTGACGTCAACAATTTGTATGGATGGGCAATGTGCCAACCCTTGCCATATGCAGATTTTCGTTGGGTCAACGACGTGTCCAACTTTGATCCAGTATCCATCGCGCTAGATTCACCTACAGGCTACATCCTTGAGGTCGACTTGGAATATCCCCAATCTCTACATGATGCGCACAAAGACCTACCGTTTTGCCCAATACACGAAAAACCGCCAGGTAAGCGGGAAGAAAAGCTGCTAGCAACCGTCTGTGATAAAAAACGCTACATCATACACTATAGAAATTTACAACAATGTTTACGTCATGGACTTTGCCTCACGAAAATCCATAGGGTATTACAATTCATACAATCCCCATGGCTACGTTCATATATCGAGTTAAATACTCAGTTTCGAACGCTGGCCAAAAACGATTTTGAAAAGAATTTATTCAAATTGATGAATAATGCGGTGTTTGGCAAAACGATGGAGAATGTGCGCAATCATGTAGATGTAAAGCTTTTGACAAAATGGGAGGGCAGGTATGGCGCGGAGGCAATGATTGCGAAGCCAAACTTCCACAGCCGAAGTGTTTTTTCGGAAAACCTCGTTGCCGTGGAATTGCGCAATCTCGAGGTGAAGTTTAACAAGCCGATATATGTGGGTATGTGCATACTCGACATATCCAAAACGTGCTTGTATGGATTTCATCACGAGTATATGGTACCATTGTATCGGAATAAATGTAAAGTGATGTATACCGATACAGATAGCCTCATATATGCCATTGAGAGCGAAGATGTATATGCAGACATGAAGTGCGACATTGAAAAATTTGATACGAGCGACTATTCAGCGGACAATAGGTATGATATGCCGCT
This sequence comes from Ophion ellenae, assembly GCA_963210295.1. Lineage (NCBI taxonomy): Eukaryota > Metazoa > Arthropoda > Insecta > Hymenoptera > Ichneumonidae > Ophion > Ophion ellenae. The sequence goes on from OY723388.1 coordinate 10,039,570, forward strand.
TGTCAACAAGAAGGTACCCGGTCTCATGAAAGACGAATGCAATGGTGCAATTATGACCGAGTTCATTGGACTTCGATCGAAAATGTATGCGACACGTGTCGAGGGTAAGAAGGATACTAAAAAAGTTAAAGGTGTCAAGAGCAGTGTTGTGGCTAGGACAATCACGTTTGACGATTATGCCCGATGCTTGAAGGAAGACATTGAAATGATGCGTAGTCAAACGTGTATTCGATCGAAGTTGCACAAGGTCTACACCATTCGTGAGACGAAAATCGCTCTAAGTCCTCATGATGATAAGCGGTATATCATACCTGGGACCTCCGATACCCTACCATGGGGGCATTACAGAATACCGTCGTGAAAAGTTTAATAATTTTTTTTCCACAAGCTTGATGTATAATTGTGTATATTTTGTGAATATTAATTCATAAAACTCGTGAAAATTATGTATATATTTAGTTAAAATTATGTTTGTTGTTGTAAATATTTAATCGTGTAAGAATGGATTTCTGATTTTCTGTAAATAAAGAAACGGACTTTTTATAATCCCATGTGTTTATTCACTCTATCCATCTCCTCGTAGCCACGTTCCACGAAAAAAAAGGGATTATCGACGGCGAGAAGGGAAAAAAGCAAGCCTGCTGTGGAGTCGGTCGGAGGCCTTGGAGGGGTACATGCGGATACGACCAGCAGTTTAGGTCAAGAGTCATAAAACATACATATATATTTTTCCATTTTCTTTATTAACGACTACAAATCGGATTTACTTATCCAACTATTGTGGCTATTGTCGAAGCCTAACCACTTTACAAACATTCGATTACCGCGCTTCTTCAATACCGCTTCAATGAGATAGATATCGGGGTGCTTGACCCTGAGAAGCTCTTGTTCGTAGAAACCACCGGCGATCGGTTCATCTTTATGGTCCTTCAAGTGGTACGTTACGGGGTGAGTTTTTTTCACACGACAGATTGTAAATATTTCTGTTGTCCAGTTTGGTGTGTAACCCTTTTCGAAAACAGTCTTAAATTTGCTGATTCTCACTTTATCACCAACGGTGAATTTCGGTTGTCTTTTCATCGGAGGCTTATTGAAAATCTGCTGTAATTGCTTCTCATTTTCGGCGTTGACATTTCTCGGCTTCATCTTAATGGTGCGGTGTACAGAATCATTATATTCGGCTACTAGATTATCAAGAATATCGATCCACTTATAATTACCACGAAGACTGAATTGCATCCACATCTTGTTCTTCAATGTACGATTGAAACGCTCGCAAATGGATGCCTTCAAGTTGCTATATGTTGAATACATGTGAATATTGTACTTTTTCATGATGGCCTTAAAGTCACAATTGTAGAATTCTTTTCCATGATCGACGTGTAAGTTCTGCGGTATGCGTCCCTTAACGAGTATCGACTTCATTGCAGCTGCTGCATCTTTACCACTCTTACTCAGCATTGGCACGGCCCAGGCGAATTTTGAGAAGGTATCGATGACGGTGAGGAGAAATTTGTGGTTGGAGTTGTGACGCGCGTATGATGACATATCGACGAGATCGGCTTGCCAGGTTTCGTCCAAGCCACGGATGTCCACATGTCGACGCGGATAGTTTCGTCGAGCCGGCTTATGTAGCTCCAGCACGAGAGCGCCCCTTTTTTCGCTCATTTTCCAGTCCACTCAGTCGTGCATCCAATTCAGCAATGACGTTTGAATTACGAATCACCAAATCTTGTAGAGTTTTGACATCGGCCTCGAGTGTCCTCGCAATGTCTCGTATCGTAGCTTCAAGTCCATTAACCAACAACTGACTACTCTGATTCATTTCTTTGCGTATGTTCTTAATGATAGTTCGAGATTTCTTTTGTAACGCGCTTAAAGTGATGGCGTCATTTTCTCCTTCCGGATTAGCAATGTTACACAATCGTTTCTGCCCCAAGTCATAATGACCATCTGCGGTAATTCTAAAGCCAATCCCGGGTCGACCTGGAGGACCTTGCTTACTGTGGAGTACACTCCTACTTGAATGACGTCCAAACACATCGACACTCATGATGAGAATGCGTAAATTCTCCGACGTTGAGTTAATAAATGATATCAGCTTCACGCAATTCCTCAATAATCGATATAATTTCATTCGCATGTGATGAATTTCCGGCTGCTTGTGATGCCAGAAGTAAGCGAAGACGATCCACTAGCTCGTTTGGATTGTCCCAATAAATATAGTCCAAGTGGGTGTTTTTTCTAGCTAGCTTATACATTGGCATACCTTTTCCCACATGATGATCAACTATATTTGCAATATACATGTTGAATTTGTGGCTTGTATTGCGGCGTATAGCCTCACTAGGCTTATACAATTTTTTGTGCGCATTCGTCGAGATCACAATTTTTTCATAGTTTTTCAAATCGTCCGGTGTGAGAGTTTCAACATTGGGCACTTTTTTAAACAACAGCTCTGTTAATCCAACAGTTTTCGGATAATTCACATCTCCCACACGAATATGTTGAGAGTCGAAAATTATCGGAGAATTGCCAATCATTAATTTGTTGTTAGCGAGATTTCGTACACCATATAATACATCCAAGCCCGCTTTTCGATTTGTTTGTAATAGCAGGAGATATTCGCTGATGAGCTCATCGACATTTTGCGAGTCATCATCATCATCCTCATATATCAATTTAAACGAATCTTGTGTTTCACTCTTAAGGAATCATGTGCCTCATTTTGATGTTTCACACTATTTAACGCATCATCTTTTTCTTCTTCAACATTATCTCCCATTTTTTCATCCTTAATTTCCTCCTTCACCGCCACCACCTAACCGTTTTTATACGACACCAATTTCTCCAATGGCCCCACTATAGGCTTAAAGACATCCTGCATTCTCTGCTGATCGTTATCTTTCCCAATTTTCATCATTCGATGCTTTCGTCTGATTGCATCGCTCGCCTTGGCAATTTCACGCAACACATCCTTTTCACGCAACAATTGTTCGCTCTTCATGTTGTCACTACCACGGCATGCGCAATACTGTCTCTTCAACTACCAGCAATGAGTCATTTATCAATAGTGAGAAAATAATCAAAACCTTGTCTATATCGACCATCATTGATACCGCGATCCTTGTCAATCGTGATAAATGCATACTTTTCGGAATTCCAGCATTTCGTGCACATGTTTTTAAAGCACGCATAAGTCATATCCGTATTAACATGATCGTTGTAGACGTGTTTGAGATTCATGTCATCCTGCTTGAAAAGCACCACGAAATTTGCATTATCTCTCACGAGATGTTTGGGGATACGAGTGTACGTCTGACAAAGATAAAAACTGTCAACAATCTCGTGTCGTCCCATGGAAAAGAAGGCCCGAACATTATCCTGCTTTTCGCATGCTATGTCATCAAAGATGAATATAGAGTTGGATCGTGCATCACTTGGCGCTATCACTTGTTCATGCGCCTCGAATGGATGATATTCAACTCCACTCACAGGTTCGAGTAGGTGTTCGAGCAACTTATACTTTGGCTGCTTCAACGATTTGGAATACAAGTAAATGTTCTCAAATCTCAAACCATTCGGATGGATGATGAGAGTGAGCAAAGCGTTGGTTTTCCCACAATTTGATGGACCGCAAAACAATGCACGTATGCTATCCGGCAATAAATTCCCATGACGTTTTTGTTTCTTCTTCCCCCCGCCATCTGCGACCAACTCATCGAAATTTATCACGGGAAGTCCGCCTCCGATAGTTTGCTTCTTGGACGTCATCTCACACACGACTAACGACGAAATCATATAAATAGGATTCTTATAGGGATTATCCGTCAGTTGCGTATTGTCTTTAGACATGATTGTACATGGGAAGAGTGGTAAAGGTTTGGTCAATCGCCTAATCAACAAACTCCCCATTGAAATACATCTGCCGGGGTATCAGTATTGTGGACCAGGCACAAAGTTGGCCAAGCGCCTTGCTCGTGGTGATCCGGGCATTAATCCATTGGATACGGCTTGCAAACAACACGATATTGCGTATTCGAAAAATCTGGATAATCTTGAGGCGAGACATTTAGCGGATAAAGTGTTGGCTGAACAGGCTAGGCAACGTGTCACTGCGAGAGACGCTAGTATCGGTGAAAAAGCCGGTGCTTTGGGTGTGGCAAATATTATGAAGACAAAGAGAAAATTTGGCATGGGTATAAAGGCCCGCAAGGGTGGCGTTTGTTTGAAAACGATAATTGGCGCTGCAAAGAAGACAATGATTCAAAGTAATGATCCGCATAAGATTATTAAATCAGCTCTAAAGGGTGCTCGTGCAGCTGTAAAGTTGCAAGGTGGTCAAGTACGCACACCTCGGGTTCTACCTGTACCCCATAAAATTGGTGGTTTATTGCCCTTCCTCGTGCCCATTTTTGCGGGTCTTAGCGCTGCGGGTGCTTTGTCTGGTGGTGCAGCTAGTATAGCTAAAGCCGTAAATGATGCTCAAGCAGCTAAGCGTGAATTGGATGAAAGTAAGCGTCATAATCGAACAATTGAAGCGATTGCATTAGGTAAAGGTCTACATCTGAAACCATATAAGCAGGGATTGGGCCTTCATATTAAGCCAAAAAACTAGAAGTAACGCTACCGCACCGACCCCTCACCGACCGTGACCTACTCAAATATGCGAAAATTCTAAAGATTCCACATTTTCGCGGAGTTTACATGCGCGACACATTGCCAGCGAGCGGACCTCTCAAATGTGAAGCAGCAATTGTAAATTTGGATGAAAATGTCGGTCCTGGAACACACTGGGTCGCTTACAAAAAGACTGGATTGAAAGTCGTGTACTTTGATAGTTTCGGCAATCTTCCACCACCATCCGAGCTCATGAGATATTTCCGTGTCGGTAGCGTTCATTATAATTATACTAGATATCAGGAATATGATACGATTGAATGTGGACATTTGTGCCTCAAGTTTCTCTGTCAGCAGCTGCAGCACAAAGACAAATATACACTATATATAGGGGGGAAATGATGTGGAGAATTCAGTTGTCAATTTACCAGCATCATGGATGATAGTTTAACATTGACCCTATCTGGCTCATCGTCCATACTTGAGGCGCAATACTTTCCCCCCATCGAACTCTCGCCACACAAAAATTATACCCTCGGTCTCGTGGAATTGTTAACCTTCAACTCTATTCCAAATATCGACGTTGACCATGATAAACTTTACGTGGGAGATGAGGTGTTGACGATACCTACGGGCAGTTATGAAATAGAGGATATTGAGACGTTTGTACAAGCAGAGCTCTCGCGTAAAAACATCAAAATCAGCATTAAACCCAATAATAATACGCTACGCAGTGAGATAGAGTGTGATCATGATGTAAATTTTGAGCCGAAAGATTCTATTGGGCATCTACTAGGCTTCACCGCACGCAAATTGGAAGCCAATAAAAGACACGAATCCGATCTTCCAGTAGCCATTCTCAAAGTGAACGCCTCACGCGTTGAGTGCAACATTATCGCTGGCGCCTATATTAACGGACAAAAAGTACACACAATTCACGAATTTTTTCCATCTGTGCCACCGGGCTATAAGATCATTGAAGTTCCCTCCCACGTAATTTATCTGCCAATCACGAGCCGAACGATTGACACGATACAGCTTCGCATAGTGGATCAAGACGGTGATTTGGTAAATTTCCGCGGTGAAGTAATCACCATACGCCTGCATATAAAGTCGTGATGGGCATTGTTTTCAACAGATCTTCCAATAACAATAAACGGCCATGGATGAAAACAATCAGTCGTCAGCCAGCGCCCAAAGTGCTAACACCTCAAAACGTGCTACTCTTGAAGAGTTTGGGTCTCAAAGTGCGTGGCGAAAGCGTGTAAAAAATTATTTGGTCTGTGCTCTGTGCATCTGTTGCATGAAATGGAAGAAGAAATTGTAAACATTCAAACGCCCGTCGTCTTTGATGAATCCATCATACATTGTGAGATTCACGCTCATCAGCCATATGCATCTTCAACCTTCAATAACAGCGATGAAATCCGTATTGTCATCCAACATCAAGACCTCTCCATCCTGCCAAGCAAGAGTTCCCTACACATATGTGGGAAATTATCCAAACGTGATGGGACGCCAACCGCTGCTACAAGTCTCGTCAACAATGCCATTTGTCATTTGTTTGAGGAAGTGCGATATGAGTTGAATGCCATAGAAATCGATCGTATTAAGAATGTCGGCATTACGAGTGTGATTAAGGGATATTCATCTCTCTCACCGGCCAAGAGCTCTATGCTCGAGAACACTGGACTGCTCGATGTTGAAGAGACCAAGCAAATTGTAGATGTATCGGGAAACTTTGATGTGTGCATACCGCTCAGCATGCTCCTCGGGTTTGCCGAAGATTATCGTAAAATTGTTGTAAATGCCAAGCACGAGTTAATTCTCACGAGATCAAAGACCGATGACAATGCCATTGTACAAACAGCGCCCGAAGACTATAAACTCGTATTGCATAAAATAGAACGGCTCGTACCGTATATAACAGTCTCGGATCAGCGGAAAATTCAGCTGTTAAAGTTTCTCGCCAAAGACGCACCGATCTCCATGAGTTTCCGAACATGGGAATTGTATGAATATCCATTGCTGCCTGCGACCTCTAAGCACGTGTGGTCTGTGAAAACCTCGAATCAGCTGGAGAAGCCACGATATGTCATACTTGCGCTGCAGACGGGGCGGAAAAATAAGAAACAACAAAATGCGAGCCACTTTGATCATTGTAACCTGAGCGATGTCAAACTATACCTCAACTCGCAATGTTATCCATATGGAAATTTGAATTTGAAGATTGATCAAAATCAATATGCTCTACTCTACGAGATGTACGCAAACTTTCAACCGATCTATTACAACAAAGAGGCTGAACCATGGCTGAGCAGAATTGAATTTTTAGATAAAGCCCCCCGTGTTGTCATTGACTGTTCAAAGCAAAACGATTCTCTCAAGTCCGGCCCTGTTGACGTGCGTCTTGAGTTCGAATTGAAAAATAATATTCCGCCACAAACTTCAGCATACTGCATGATCCTCCATGATCGTATTGTCGAGTACAATCCAATCAGTGGTAGGGTTAAAAAATTGGTATAAATTCATGCCGATGATTCGCGTCCACTTCAGTCAACATGGAGCTTATCGTCGACGTGCAGGGCTTCAAGAGACCCATCAACAAATTTGTCCTAAAGGAGATGTCCATTCTCAAACTCCACGACAAGGATGCTGAACCGCTGACGCTCGTCTTCGACGCACCATTTGCAAGGGACTCTTTACCGGCCAAGTACAAGATGACAAACAAGTGGCTGGAACGCAATTTCCATGGAATACGATGGGAACACAGTGGCATACCATACGAGGCAGCTAGAAAGACAATTCGAGAAATCTTGCAAGGAGCTCCAACCATCTATGCGAAGGGATTCGAGAAATGCGCATGGCTATCAAGATTCACGGATCCCGCGACAAACGTCATTGACTTGGAGACTCTGGACTGTCCATCGCTGCAGAAGCTGCCGAAAATCACGAACTTCAAATGCCCGCATCATTCCTTCAACACGAAATACAACTGCGCCCATGAGAATGTAAAATCGCTGAAAAGCTGGTTGAGCGTATACGAAGCGTTGTGTGAGCGAGGAGTTTTTTTTAAATGAATAAAAAACATTTCGATGAAAATATGTGTCATTTGTATTCTTTATTCTGTGGCGAAAACATCCATCATTTACAATCAAATCAAACATATACATTTTTACATCATCAGCACTTTGAAAAAAAAACCGTGACGACTGCGAACAGCCGTTCGACAATGGTGCCCAATTTTGTCTCCATGCTCGGAGACGATGGAACTCGACGCTGTTGTATTTCCCACCACTGAGTTGACCAGTCGACCGGCATACTCTCGATGATGCGGACAGCTGTTCGACAATGGTGGTCCAACGAATTTTGTCTTTTCCATTATGCTCAGAGACGACGGAACTCGACACTGTTGTAGTTCCCACCAATGTACCGCATGCAGAGTTGACCATCCCGTGCCACTTGCAGCATACTCTCAAACATTGTCGGATCTTGGTCGAAGGCCTTCACAAGTCGCGCCGGTAAGAAGACAGAGAACTCATCCACGATGTCCGCGATGTAGCGTTTCCCAAACTTGGTTTGTACGGCCTTCATGTCGGAGATTCGATGATCCGAGTGAACGGGGAGTTCTGACAGCTTCTTCGTTGGAAGGAATTCCGCCATCCGGCTGACTTTGTTGATGCTCGTGAAATCCATTTTCCACACTTTTCTCTTTTCGAAGTTCCTTTTCGAGAGAGAGATGTTGCTGTTGTGTGGTAGTCTGAGCTTGGTCCACGAAATTATAGGCTCCCTCGTTACCCTCCCACTCAAATTTTCAAACTTTTCCCCACTTTTCCAGTCGTGAAAAACAGGTTCAAACACGTTCGAAGAACCTCGTACGCGGAGAATTACCCCCTTCGACATTTTTTTCACACTCCCAAAAAGAAAACGGGTTCAAACACGTTTGAAGAACCCCATACGTGGAGAATTTTCACAGCATTTTTCACACTTCCGACGTTGAGGTGGGGGGCCATCAATGTGATCTTTCATCTGTGGCGTATTATAATGCTTCATGCATGGAAGATACGATATCACTTCACTATCATTCCGATGATGTTCTGGCAAACGATCCCACAATAAACCAACATATTCACCCCAATATTTTAGAAGCAAGACCTTTGGAACCTGTTCGAGCTCGTTTTTGGTCAAGTCTAGCGGGTGCTTGGCCGGATGCACTGCGTACATACTCGCACATCTGAACATCTTGACGTAATCTTTCGGAATGAAACCGCGACGGCTTGAATTTTCTTATCGACACCTTTCATACCTGCAGTTGCATGCAATGAATAATGCATTTTTTTATAAGTCTCTGAAAGAGCGCCCTTCATATGGCAGCTAGCGTTTTCTTATTGGTGGAAACTTTTCTAGCCTTATATAGTAGTTTACCCACATGTGTCCATAATGAAGCTGTTAATTCCGAGTTATACGATAAAAAATACAAAAACTTTATGGCTTTCCAACGGTTAACTGCCACTATTTGTTCTCCCCCCTCCCTTTGCTGCAGACACCGTCTCGCTCCGCCTCTGCCTGGCCTTACCCTTCCCGCCGTGACGTCATACCCCGGGTACCCCGCGCGGGACCCCCGCCCGCTCCCCCCTGAGATCCCTGAGTTAGAACTGGCGTTGCTATTCTACTGATAGACTCGTCAGTACGAACGGGTACAAACGATTCCTCGATAGTACAGACGGGTACAAACGATTTCTCGGTAGTACAAATGATATACTCGTCAGTACGATTGGGTACAAACGATTGCTCGATAGTACAGACCGGTACAAACGTTTTCTCGGTGGTACAAACGAAATACTCGTCGATGCGAACGGGTACAAACGATTGCTAGATATTTCAGACGGGTACAAACGATTTCTCGGCAGTAAAAACGATATACTTGTCAATACGAACGGGCACAAACGATTGCTCGACAGTACAGATGGGTACGAACGTTTCCTCGGTGGTACAAACGAAATACTCGTTTTTACGAACGGGTACAAACGATTGCTCGATAGTACAGACGGGTACAAATGTTTTCTCGGTGGTACAAACGATATACTCGTCAGTACGAATAGGTACAGACGATTCCTCGATAGTACAGACGGGTACAAACGTTTTCTCGGTGGTACAAACCAAATACTCGGCGATACGAACGGGTACAAACGATTGCTCGATAGTTCAGACGGGTACAAACGTTTTCTCGTTGGTACAAACGATATACTCGTCGATACCAACGGGTACGAACGATTGCTCGATAGTACAGACGGGTACAAATGTTTTCTCGGTGGTAGAAATGATATACTCGTCAGTACGAATGGGTACAAACAATTGCTCGATAGTACAGACGGGTAAAAACGTTTTCTCGTTGGTACAAACGATATACTCGTCAGTACGAGGGGGTACAAACGATTGCTTGATATTACAGACCGGTACAAACGATTGCTCGATAGTACAGACGGGTACAAACGTTTTCTCGTTGGGACTAACGATATACTCGTCAGTACGAATGGGTACAAACGATTGCTCGATAGTACAGACGGGTACAAACGTTTTCGCGGTGGTACAAACGATGTTCTCGTCGATACGAACGGGTACAAACGATTGCTCGATAGTACAGTCGAGTATAAACGTTTTCTCATTAGTACAAACGATTTACTCGTCGATACGAATAGGTACAAACGATTCCTCGATAGTTCAGACGGGTACAAACGTTTTCTCGGTACAAACGATATACTCGTCGATTCGAACGGGTACAAACGATTTCTCGGCGGTAAAAACGATATACTTGTCGATACGAACGGGCACAAACGATTGCTCGATAGTTCAGACGGGTACAAACGTTTTCTCGTTGGTACAAACGATATACTCGTCGATATTAACGGGTACAAACGATTGCTCGATAGTACAGACGGGTACAAACGTTTTCGCGGTGGTACAAACGATGTACTCGTCGATACGAACGGGTACAAACGATTGCTCGATAGTACAGTCGAGTATAAACGTTTTCTCATTAGTACAAACGATTTACTCGTCGATACGAATAGGTACAAACGATTCCTCGATAGTTCAGACGGGTACAAACGTTTTCTCGGTACAAACGATATACTCGTCGATTCGAACGGGTACAAACGATTTCTCGGCGGTAAAAACGATATACTTGTCGATACGAACGGGTACAAACGATTGCTCGATAGTTCAGACGGGTACAAACGTTTTCTCGTTGGTACAAACGATATACTCGTCGATATTAACGGGTACAAACGATTGCTCGATAGTACAGACGGGTACAAACGTTTTCTCGGTGGTACAAATGATATACTCGTCAGTTCGAATGGGTACAAACGATTGCTCGTAGTACAGACGGGTACAAACGTTTTCGCGGTGGTACAAACGATATACTCGTCGATACGAACGGGTACAAACGATTGCTCGATAGTAAGGTCGAGTATAAACGTTTTCTCGTTGGTACAAACGATTTACTCGTCGCTACGCATAGGTACAAACGATTCCTCGATAGTACAGACGGGCACAAACGTTTTCTCGGTGGTACAAACTAAATACTCGTCGATACGAACGGGTACAAACGATTGCTCGATAGTTCAGACGGGTAGAAACGTTTTCTCGTTGGTACAAACGATATACTCGTTAGTACGAATGGGTACAAACGATTGCTCGATAGTACGGACGGGTACAAACGTTTTCTCGGTGGTACAAACGATATACTCGTCAGTACGAGGGGGTACAAACGATTGCTTGATATTAGAGATGGGTACAAACGATTGCTCGATCCTACAGACGGGTATAAACGTTTTCTCCTTGGTACAAACGGAATACTCGTCAGTACGAATGGTTACAAACGATTGCTCGATAGTACAGACGGGTACAAACGTTTTCTCGGTGGTACAAATGATATACTCGTCAGTACGAATGGCTACAAACGATTGCTCGATACTACAGACAGGTACAAACGTTTTCTCGTTGGTACAAACGATATACTCGTCAGTACGAATGGGTACAAAGGATTGCTCGATAGTACAGACGGGTACAAACGTTTTCTCGTTGGTACAAACGATATACTCGTCAGTACGAATGGGTACAAACGATTTCTCGATAGTCCAGACTGGTACAAACGTTTTCTCGGTGGTACAAACGATATACTCGTCGATACGAATGGGTACAAACGATTACTCGATGGTACAGACGGGTACAAACGATTTCTCGTTGGTCCAAACGATATACTCGTCGATACGAACTGGTACAAACGTCTGCTCGATACAAGACGGGTACAAACGTTTGTTCGGTGGTACAAACGATATACTTGTCAGTACGAATGGGTACATTCGATTGCTCGATAGTACAGACGGGTACAAACGTTTGTTCGGTGGTACAAACGATATACTTGTCAGTACGAATGGGTACATACGATTGCTCGATAGTACAGACGGGTACAAACATTTTCTCGGTGGTACAAACGATATACCCGTCAGTACTAACGGGTACAAACGATTGCTCGATAGTACAGACGGGTACAAACGTTTTCCCGGTGGTACAAACGATATACTCGTCAGTACGAACGGGTTCAAACGATTGCTCGATAATACAGACGGGTACAAACGTTTTCTCGGTAGTACGAACGATATACTCGTCAGTACGAACGGGTACAAACGATTCCTCGATAGTACAGACGGGTACAAACGATTTCTCGGTAGTACAAACGATATACTCGTCAGTCCGAATGGGTACAAACGATTGCTCGATAGTACGGACGGGTACAAACGTTTTCTCGGTGGTCCAAACGATATACTCGTCAGTACGAGGGGGTACAAACGATTGCTCGATATTAGAGACGGATACAAACGATTGCTCGATACGACAGACGGGTATAAACGTTTTCTCTTTGGTACAAACGATATACTCGTCAATACGAATGGGTACAAACGATTGCTCGATACTACAGACGGGTACAAACGTTTTCTCGTTGGTACAAACGATATACTCGTCAGTACGAATGGGTACAAACGATTTCTCGATAGTACAGACGGGTATAAACGTTTTCTCGTTGGTACAAACGATATACTCGTCAGTACGAATGGGTACAAACGATTTCTCGATAGTCCAGACTGGTACAAACGTTTTCTCGGTCGTAGAAACGATATACTCGTCGATACGAATGGGTACAACCGATTACTCGATGGTACAGACGGTTACAAACGATTTCTCGGTGGTCCAAACGATATACTCGTCGATACGAACTGGTACAAACGTCTGCTCAATAGTACAGACGGGTACAAACATTTGTTCGGTGGTACAAACGATATACTTGTCAGTCCGAATGGGTACATACGATTGCTCGATAGTACAGACGGGTACAAACGTTTGTTCGGTGGTACAAACGATATACTTGTCAGTACGAATGGGTACATACGATTGCTCGATAGTACAGACGGGTACAAACGTTTGTTCGGTGGTACAAACGATATACTTGTCAGTAGGAATGGGTACATACGATTGCTCGATAGTACAGGCGGGTACAAACGTTTTCTCCTTGGTACAAACGATATACTCGTCAGTACGAATGGGTACAAACGACTGCTCGATAGTACAGACGGTTACAAACGATTTCCCTTTGGTACAAACGATATACTCGTCAGTACGAATGGGTACAAACGATTTCTCGATAGTCCAGACTAGTACAAACGTTTTCTGGGTGGTACAAACGATATACTCGTCGATACGACTGGGTACAAACGATTACTCCATAGTACAGACGGGTATAAACGTTTTCTCGGTGGTACAAACGCTATACTCGTCGATACGAACGGGTACAAACGATTGCTCGATAGTACAGACCGATACAAACGTTTTCTCGTTGGTACAAACGATATACTCGTCAGTACGAATGGGTACAAACGATTGCTCGATAGTACAGACCGGTACGAACGTTTGCTCGATAGTTCACACGGGTACAAACGTTTTCTCGTTGTTACAAACGATATACTCGTCGATACCAACGGGTACAAACGATTGCTCGATAGTACAGACGGGTACAAAAGTTTTCTCGGTGGTACAAATGATATACTCGTCAGTACGAATGGGTACAAAAGATTGCTCGATAGTACAGACGGGTAAAAACGTTTTCTCGTTGGTCCAAACGATATACTCGTCAGTACGAGGGGTACAAACGATTGCTTGATATTACAGACGGGTACAAACGATTGCTCGATAGTACAGACGGGTACAAACGTTTTCTCGTTGGTACAAACGATATACTCGTCGATATTAACGGGTACAAACGATTGCTCGATAGTACAGACGGGTACAAACGTTTTATCGGTGGTACAAATGATATACTCGTCAGTACGAATGGGTACAAACGATTGCTCGTAGTACAGACGGGTACAAACGTTTTCGCGGTGGTACAAACGATATACTCGTCGATACGAACGGGTACAAACGATTGCTCGATAGTAAGGTCGAGTATAAACGTTTTCTCATTGGTACAAACGATTTACTCGTCGCTACGAATAGGTACAAACGATTCCTCGATAGTAAAGACGGGCACAAACGTTTTCTCGGTGGTACAAACGAAATACTCGTCGATACGAACGGGTACAAACGATTGCTCGATAGTTCAGACGGGTAGAAACGTTTTCTCGTTGGTACAAACGATATACTCGTCAGTACGAATGGGTACAAACGATTGCTCGATAGTACGGACGGGTACAAACGTTTTCTCGGTGGTACAAACGATATACTCGTCAGTACGAGGGGGTACAAACGATTGCTTGATATTAGAGATGGGTACAAACGATTGCTCGATCCTACAGACGGGTATAAACGTTTTCTCCTTGGTACAAACGAAATACTCGTCAGTACGAATGGTTACAAACGATTGCTCGATAGTACAGACGGGTACAAACGTTTTCTCGGTGGTACAAATGATATACTCGTCAGTACGAATGGCTACAAACGATTGCTCGATACTACAGACAGGTACAAACGTTTTCTCGTTGGTACAAACGATATACTCGTCAGTACGAATGGGTACAAAGGATTGCTCGATAGTACAGACGGGTACAAACGTTTTCACGTTGGTACAAATGATATACTCGTCAGTACGAATGGGTACAAACAATTGCTCGATAGTACAGATGGGTACAAACGTTTTCTCGTTGGTACAAACGATATAGTCGTCGATAGCAACGGGTACAAACGATTGCTCGATAGTACAGACAGGTATAAATGTCTTCTCGGTGGTACAAATGATATACTCGTCAGTACGAATGGGTACAAACGATTGCTCGATAGTATAGACGGGTAAAAACGTTTTCTCGTTGGTAAAAACGATATACTCGTCAGTCCGAGGGGGTACAAACGATTGCTTGATATTACAGACGGGTACAAACGATTGCTCGATAGTACAGACGGGTACAAACGTTTTCTCGTTGGTACAAACGATATACGCGTCAGTACGAATGGGTCCAAACGATTGCTCGATAGTACAGACGGGTACAAACGTTTTCGCGGTGGTACAAACGATATACTCGTAGGTACGAGGGGGTACAAACGATTGCTTGATATTACAGATGGGTACAAACGATTGCTCGATAGTTCAGACGAGTACAAACGTTTTCTCCTTGGTACAAACGATATACTCGTCAGTACGAATGGGTACAAACGATTGCTCGAAACTACAGACGGGTACACACGTTTTCTCGGTGGTACAAACGATTTACTCGTCGATACGAATAGGTAAAAACGATTCCTCGATAGTTCAGACGGGTACAAACGTTTTCTCGGTGGTACAAACGAAATACTCGTCGATACGAACGGGTACAAACGATTGCTCGATGGTACAGATGGGTACAAACGTTTTCTCGATAGTACAAACGATATAATCGCCGATACGACCGGGTACAAACGATTGCTCGATAGTACAGACGGGTACAAACGATTTCTCGGCAGTACAAACGATATACTTGTCGATACGAACAGGTACAAACGATTGCTCGATAGTACAGATGGGTACAAACGTTTTCTCGGTGGTACAAACGAAATACTCGTTTTTACGAACGGGTACAAACGATTGCTCGATATTACAGACGGGTACAAACGTTTTCTCGGTGGTACAAACGATTGCTCGATAGTACAGACGGGTACAATCGTCTTCTCGGTGGTACAAACGATATACTCGTCGGTACGACGGGGTACAAACGATTGCTTGATATTACAGATGGGTGCAAACGATTGCTCGATAGTTTCGACGGGTACAAACGTTTTCTCCTTGGTACAAGCCATATACTCGTCAGTACGAATGGGTACAAACGATTGCTCGATAGTACAGACGGGTACAAGCGTTTTCTCGGTGGTACAAACGATATACTCGTCGATACGAACGGGTACAAACGATTGCTCGATAGTACAGACGGCTGCAAACGTTTTCTCGGTGGTACAAACGAAATACCCGTCAGTACGAACGGGTACAAACGATTGCTCGATAGTACAGACGGGTACAAACGTTTTCTCGGTGGTACAAACGATATACTCGTCAGTACGAACGGGTACAAACGATTGCTCGATAGTACAGACGGGCACAAACGTTTTCTCGGTGGTACAAACGATATACTCGCCGATACGAACGGGTACATCGATTGCTCGATGGTACAGACAGGTTCAAACGATTTCTCGGTGGTACACATGATATACTTGTCGATACGAACAGGTACAAACGATTGCTCGACAGTACAGCCGGGTACAAACGTTTTCTCGGTGGTACAATCGATAAACTCGTCAGTTCGAACGGGTACAAACGATTGCTCGATAGCACAGACGGGTACAAACGATTTATCGGCAGTACAAACGATATACTCGTCAGTACGAGGGAGTACAAACGACTACTTGACATTACAGACGGGTAACAACGATTGCTCGATAGTATAGACGGGTATAAATTTTTTCTCGGTGGTACAAACTATATACTCGTTGATACCAACGGGTACAAACGTTTTCTCGGTGGTACAAACGATATACTCGTCAGTACGAACGGGTACAAACGATTGCTCGATAATACAGACGGGTACAAACGTTTTCTCGGTAGTCCGAACGATATACTCGTCAGTACAAACGGGTACAAACGATTCCTCGATAGTACAGACGGGCACAAACGATTTCTCGGTAGTACAAACGTTAGTGCGAATGGGTACAAACGATTGCTCGATAGTACAGACCGGTACAAACGTTTTCTCGGTGGTACAAACGAAATACTCGTCGATACGAACGGGTACAAACGTTTGCTCGATAGTACAGACGGGTGCAAACGATTTCTCGGCAGTAAAAACGATATACTTGTCGATACGAACGGGTACAAACGATTGCTCGATAGTACAGATGGATACAAACGTTTTCTCCGTGGTACAAGCGAAATACTCGTTTTTACGAACGGGTACAAACGATTGCTCGATAGTACAGACGGGAACAAACGTTTTCTCGGTGGTACAAACGATATACTCGTCAGTACGAATAGGTACAAACGATTCCTCGATAGTACAGACGGGTACAAACGTTTTCTCGGTGGTACAAACGAAATACTCGTCGATACGAACGGGTACAAACGATTGCTCGATAGTTCAGACGGGTACAAACGTCTTCTCGTTGGTACAAACGATATACTCGTCGATACCAACGGGTACAAACGATTGCTCGATAGTACAGACGGGTACAAACGTTTTCTCGGTGGTACAAATGATATACTCGTCAGTACGAATAGGTACAAACGATTGCTCCATAGTACAGACGGGTACAAACGTTTTCTCGTTGGTACAAACGATATACTCGTCGATACCAACGGGTACAAACGATTGCTCGATAGTACAGACGGGTACAAACGATTTCTCGGTGATAGAAACGATATACTTGTCGATACGAACGGGTACAAACGATTGCTCGTTAGTTCAGACGGGTACAAACGTTTTCTCGTTGGTAGAAACGATATACTCGTCGATACCAACGGGTACAAACGATTGCTCGATAGTACAGACGGGTAAAAACGTTTTCTGGTGGTACAAATGATATACTCGTCAGTACGAATGGGTACAAACGATTGCTCGATAGTCCAGACGGGTACAAACGTTGTCTCGATGGTACAACCGATATCATCGTCGATACCAACGGGTACAAACGATTGCTCGATAGTACAGACGGGTACAAACGATTGCTCGGCGGTAGAAACGATATACTTGTCGATACGAACGGGTACAAACGATTGCTCGATAGTACAGACGGGTACAAACGTTTTCTCGGTGGTACAAACGATATACTCGTCAGTACGAATGGGTACAAACGATTGCTCGATAGTACAGCCCGGTACGAACGTTTTCTCGGTGGTACAAACGATATACTCGTCGATACGGACGGGTACAAACGATTGCTCGATAGGTCAGACGGGTACAAACGTTTTCTCGTTCGTACAAACGATATACTCGTCGATACCAACGGGTACAAACGATTGCTCGATAGTACAGATGGGTACAAACGTTTTCTCGGTGGTACAAATGATATACTCGTCAGTACGAATGGGTACCAACGATTGCTCGATAGTACAGACGGGTAAAAACGTTTTCTCGTTGGCACAAACAATATACTCGTCAGTACGAGGGGGTACAAACGATTGCTTGATATTACAGACGGGTAAAAACGATTGCTCGATAGTACAGACGGGTACAAACGTTTTCTCGTTGGCACAAACGATATACTCGCCGATACGAACGGGTACAAACGATTGCTCGACAGTACAGACGGGTACAAATGATTTCTTGGCAGTACAAACGATATACTTGTCGATACGAACAGGTACAAACGATTGCTCGATAGTACAGATGGCTACAAACGTTTTCTCGGTGGTACAAACGAAATACTCGTTTTTACGAACGGGTCCAAACGATTGCTCGATAGTACAGACGGGTACAATCATTTTCTCGGTGGTACAAACGATATACGCGTCGGTACGACGGGGTACAAACGATTGCTTGATATTACAGATGGGTACAAACGATTGCTCGATAGTTCAGACGGGTACAAACGTTTTCTCCTTGGTACAAACGATATACTCGTCAGTACGAATGGGTACAAACGATTGCTCGATACTACAGACGGGTACAAACGTTTTCTCGGTGGTACAAACGATATACTCGTCAGTACGAATGGGTACAAACGAAATACTCGTCGATACCAACGGGTACAAACGATTGCTCGATAGTACAGACGGGTACAAACGTTTTCTCGGTGGTACAAATGATATACTCGTCAGTACGAATAGGTACAAACGATTGCTCCATAGTACAGACGGGTACAAACGTTTTCTCGTTGGTACAAACGATATACTCGTCGATACCAACGGGTACAAACGATTGCTCGATAGTACAGCCCGGTACGAACGTTTTCTCGGTGGTACAAACGATATACTCGTCGATACGGACGGGTACAAACGATTGCTCGATAGGTCAGACGGGTACAAACGTTTTCTCGTTCGTACAAACGATATACTCGTCGATACCAACGGGTACAAACGATTGCTCGATAGTACAGATGGGTACAAACGTTTTCTCGGTGGTACAAATGATATACTCGTCAGTACGAATGGGTACCAACGATTGCTCGATAGTACAGACGGGTAAAAACGTTTTCTCGTTGGCACAAACAATATACTCGTCAGTACGAGGGGGTACAAACGATTGCTTGATATTACAGACGGGTAAAAACGATTGCTCGATAGTACAGACGGGTACAAACGTTTTCTCGTTGGCACAAACGATATACTCGCCGATACGAACGGGTACAAACGATTGCTCGACAGTACAGACGGGTACAAATGATTTCTTGGCAGTACAAACGATATACTTGTCGATACGAACAGGTACAAACGATTGCTCGATAGTACAGATGGCTACAAACGTTTTCTCGGTGGTACAAACGAAATACTCGTTTTTACGAACGGGTCCAAACGATTGCTCGATAGTACAGACGGGTACAATCATTTTCTCGGTGGTACAAACGATATACGCGTCGGTACGACGGGGTACAAACGATTGCTTGATATTACAGATGGGTACAAACGATTGCTCGATAGTTCAGACGGGTACAAACGTTTTCTCCTTGGTACAAACGATATACTCGTCAGTACGAATGGGTACAAACGATTGCTCGATACTACAGACGGGTACAAACGTTTTCTCGGTGGTACAAACGATATACTCGTCAGTACGAATGGGTACAAACGAAATACTCGTCAGTACGAATGGGTACAAACGATATACTCGTCAGTACGAATGGGTACAAACGATTGCTCGATAGTACAGACGGGTACAAACGTTTTCTCGGTGGTACAAACGATATACCCGTCAGTACGAACGGGTACAAACGATTGCTCGATAGTACAGACGGGTACAAACGTTTTCTCGGTGGTACAAACGATATAATCGTCAGTACGAACGGGTACAAACGATTGCTCGATAGTACAGACGAGTACAAACGTTTTCTCGGTGGTACAAACGATATACTCGCCGATACGAACGGGTACAAACGATTGCTCGATGGTACAAACGGGTACAAACGTTTTCTCGGTGGTACAAATGATATACTCGTCAGTACGAACGGGTACAAACGATTGCTCGATAGTACAGACGGCTACAAACGTTTTCTCGGTGGTACAAACGATATACCCGTCAGTACGAACGGGTACAAACGATTGCTCGATAGTACAGACGGGTACAAACGTTTTCTCGGTGGTACAAACGATATACTCGTCAGTACGAACGGGTACAAACGATTGCTCGATAGTACAGACGGGTACAAACGTTTTCTCGGTGGTACAAACGATATACTCGCCGATACGAACGGGTACAACGATTGCTCGATGGTACAGACGGGTTCAAACGATTTCTCGGTGGTACACACGATATACTTGTCGATACGAACAGGTACAAACGATTGCTCGATAGTACAGACGGGTGCAAACGATTTCTCGGCAGTAAAAACGATATACTTGTCGATACGAACGGGTACAAACGATTGCTCGATAGTACAGATGGATACAAACGTTTTCTCCGTGGTACAAGCGAAATACTCGTTTTTACGAACGGGTACAAACGATTGCTCGATAGTACAGACGGGTACAAACGTTTTCTCGGTGGTACAAACGATATACTCGTCAGTACGAATAGGTACAAACGATTCCTCGATAGTACAGACGGGTACAAACGTTTTCTCGGTGGTACAAACGAAATACTCGTCGATACGAACGGGTACAAACGATTGCTCGATAGTTCAGACGGGTACAAACAGCTTCTCGTTGGTACAAACGATATACTCGTCGATACCAACGGGTACAAACGATTGCTCGATAGTACAGACGGGTACAAACGTTTTCTCGGTGGTACAAATGATATACTCGTCAGTACGAATAGGTACAAACGATTGCTCCATAGTACAGACGGGTACAAACGTTTTCTCGTTGGTACAAACGATATACTCGTCGATACCAACGGGTACAAACGATTGCTCGATAGTACAGTCGGGTACAAACGATTTCTCGGTGGTAGAAACGATATACTTGTCGATACGAACGGGTACAAACGATTGCTCGTTAGTTCAGACGGGTACAAACGTTTTCTCGTTGGTAGAAACGATATACTCGTCGATACCAACGGGTACAAACGATTGCTCGATAGTACAGACGGGTAAAAACGTTTTCTGGTGGTACAAATGATATACTCGTCAGTACGAATGGGTACAAACGATTGCTCGATAGTCCAGACGGGTACAAACGTTGTCTCGATGGTACAACCGATATCATCGTCGATACCAACGGGTACAAACGATTGCTCGATAGTACAGACGGGTACAAACGATTGCTCGGCGGTAGAAACGATATACTTGTCGATACGAACGGGTACAAACGATTGCTCGATAGTACAGACGGGTACAAACGTTTTCTCGGTGGTACAAACGATATACTCGTCAGTACGAATGGGTACAAACGATTGCTCGATAGTACAGCCCGGTACGAACGTTTTCTCGGTGGTACAAACGATATACTCGTCGATACGGACGGGTACAAACGATTGCTCGATAGGTCAGACGGGTACAAACGTTTTCTCGTTCGTACAAACGATATACTCGTCGATACCAACGGGTACAAACGATTGCTCGATAGTACAGATGGGTACAAACGTTTTCTCGGTGGTACAAATGATATACTCGTCAGTACGAATGGGTACCAACGATTGCTCGATAGTACAGACGGGTAAAAACGTTTTCTCGTTGGCACAAACGATATACTCGTCAGTACGAGGGGGTACAAACGATTGCTTGATATTACAGACGGGTAAAAACGATTGCTCGATAGTACAGACGGGTACAAACGTTTTCTCGTTGGCACAAACGATATACTCGCCGATACGAACGGGTACAAACGATTGCTCGATAGTACAGACGGGTACAAATGATTTCTTGGCAGTACAAACGATATACTTGTCGATACGAACAGGTACAAACGATTGCTCGATAGTACAGATGGCTACAAACGTTTTCTCGGTGGTACAAACGAAATACTCGTTTTTACGAACGGGTCCAAACGATTGCTCGATAGTACAGACGGGTACAATCATTTTCTCGGTGGTACAAACGATATACGCGTCGGTACGACGGGGTACAAACGATTGCTTGATATTACAGATGGGTACAAACGATTGCTCGATAGTTCAGACGGGTACAAACGTTTTCTCCTTGGTACAAACGATATACTCGTCAGTACGAATGGGTACAAACGATTGCTCGATACTACAGACGGGTACAAACGTTTTCTCGGTGGTACAAACGATATACTCGTCAGTACGAATGGGTACAAACGAAATACTCGTCAGTACGAATGGGTACAAACGATATACTCGTCAGTACGAATGGGTACAAACGATTGCTCGATAGTACAGACGGGTACAAACGTTTTCTCGGTGGTACAAACGATATACCCGTCAGTACGAACGGGTACAAACGATTGCTCGATAGTACAGACGGGTACAAACGTTTTCTCGGTGGTACAAACGATATACTCGTCAGTACGAACGGGTACAAACGATTGCTCGATAGTACAGACGAGTACAAACGTTTTCTCGGTGGTACAAACGATATACTCGCCGATACGAACGGGTACAAACGATTGCTCGATGGTACAAACGGGTACAAACGTTTTCTCGGTGGTACAAATGATATACTCGTCAGTACGAACGGGTACAAACGATTGCTCGATAGTACAGACGGCTACAAACGTTTTCTCGGTGGTACAAACGATATACCCGTCAGTACGAACGGGTACAAACGATTGCTCGATAGTACAGACGGGTACAAACGTTTTCTCGGTGGTACAAACGATATACTCGTCAGTACGAACGGGTACAAACGATTGCTCGATAGTACAGACGGGTACAAACGTTTTCTCGTTGGTACAAACGATATACTCGTCGATACCAACGGGTACAAACGATTGCTCGATAGTACAGTCGGGTACAAACGATTTCTCGGTGGTAGAAACGATATACTTGTCGATACGAACGGGTACAAACGATTGCTCGTTAGTTCAGACGGGTACAAACGTTTTCTCGTTGGTAGAAACGATATACTCGTCGATACCAACGGGTACAAACGATTGCTCGATAGTACAGACGGGTAAAAACGTTTTCTGGTGGTACAAATGATATACTCGTCAGTACGAATGGGTACAAACGATTGCTCGATAGTCCAGACGGGTACAAACGTTGTCTCGATGGTACAACCGATATCATCGTCGATACCAACGGGTACAAACGATTGCTCGATAGTACAGACGGGTACAAACGATTGCTCGGCGGTAGAAACGATATACTTGTCGATACGAACGGGTACAAACGATTGCTCGATAGTACAGACGGGTACAAACGTTTTCTCGGTGGTACAAACGATATACTCGTCAGTACGAATGGGTACAAACGATTGCTCGATAGTACAGCCCGGTACGAACGTTTTCTCGGTGGTACAAACGATATACTCGTCGATACGGACGGGTACAAACGATTGCTCGATAGGTCAGACGGGTACAAACGTTTTCTCGTTCGTACAAACGATATACTCGTCGATACCAACGGGTACAAACGATTGCTCGATAGTACAGATGGGTACAAACGTTTTCTCGGTGGTACAAATGATATACTCGTCAGTACGAATGGGTACCAACGATTGCTCGATAGTACAGACGGGTAAAAACGTTTTCTCGTTGGCACAAACGATATACTCGTCAGTACGAGGGGGTACAAACGATTGCTTGATATTACAGACGGGTAAAAACGATTGCTCGATAGTACAGACGGGTACAAACGTTTTCTCGTTGGCACAAACGATATACTCGCCGATACGAACGGGTACAAACGATTGCTCGATAGTACAGACGGGTACAAATGATTTCTTGGCAGTACAAACGATATACTTGTCGATACGAACAGGTACAAACGATTGCTCGATAGTACAGATGGCTACAAACGTTTTCTCGGTGGTACAAACGAAATACTCGTTTTTACGAACGGGTCCAAACGATTGCTCGATAGTACAGACGGGTACAATCATTTTCTCGGTGGTACAAACGATATACGCGTCGGTACGACGGGGTACAAACGATTGCTTGATATTACAGATGGGTACAAACGATTGCTCGATAGTTCAGACGGGTACAAACGTTTTCTCCTTGGTACAAACGATATACTCGTCAGTACGAATGGGTACAAACGATTGCTCGATACTACAGACGGGTACAAACGTTTTCTCGGTGGTACAAACGATATACTCGTCAGTACGAATGGGTACAAACGAAATACTCGTCAGTACGAATGGGTACAAACGATATACTCGTCAGTACGAATGGGTACAAACGATTGCTCGATAGTACAGACGGGTACAAACGTTTTCTCGGTGGTACAAACGATATACCCGTCAGTACGAACGGGTACAAACGATTGCTCGATAGTACAGACGGGTACAAACGTTTTCTCGGTGGTACAAACGATATACTCGTCAGTACGAACGGGTACAAACGATTGCTCGATAGTACAGACGAGTACAAACGTTTTCTCGGTGGTACAAACGATATACTCGCCGATACGAACGGGTACAAACGATTGCTCGATGGTACAAACGGGTACAAACGTTTTCTCGGTGGTACAAATGATATACTCGTCAGTACGAACGGGTACAAACGATTGCTCGATAGTACAGACGGCTACAAACGTTTTCTCGGTGGTACAAACGATATACCCGTCAGTACGAACGGGTACAAACGATTGCTCGATAGTACAGACGGGTACAAACGTTTTCTCGGTGGTACAAACGATATACTCGTCAGTACGAACGGGTACAAACGATTGCTCGATAGTACAGACGGGTACAAACGTTTTCTCGGTGGTACAAACGATATACTCGCCGATACGAACGGGTACAACGATTGCTCGATGGTACAGACGGGTTCAAACGATTTCTCGGTGGTACACACGATATACTTGTCGATACGAACAGGTACAAACGATTGCTCGACAGTACAGCCGGGTACAAACGTTTTCTCGGTGGTACAATCGATAAACTCGTCAGTACGAACGGGTACAAACGATTGCTCGATAGCACAGACGGGTACAAACGATTTATCGGCAGTACAAACGATATACTCGTCAGTACGAGGGAGTACAAACGACTACTTGACATTACAGACGGGTAAAAACGATTGCTCGATAGTATAGACGGGTATAAATTTTTTCTCGGTGGTACAAACTATATACTCGTTGATACCAACGGGTACAAACGTTTTCTCGGTGGTACAAACAATATACTCGTCAGTACGAACGGGTACAAACGATTGCTCGATAATACAGACGGGTACAAACGTTTTCCCGGTAGTACGAACGATATACTCGTCAGTACGAACGGGTACAAACGATTCCTCGATAGTACAGACGGGTACAAACGATTTCTCGGTAGTACAAACGATATACTCGTTAGTGCGAATGGGTACAAACGATTGCTCGATAGTACAGACCGGTACAAACGGTTTCTCGGTGGTACAAACGAAATACTCGTCGATACGAACGGGTACAAACGATTGCTCGATAGTACAGACGGGTGCAAACGATTTCTCGGCAGTAAAAACGATATAGTTGTCGATACGAACGGGTACAAACGTTTTCTCGGTGGTACAAACAATATACTCGTCAGTACGAACGGGTACAAACGATTGCTCGATAATACAGACGGGTACAAACGTTTTCCCGGTAGTACGAACGATATACTCGTCAGTACGAACGGGTACAAACGATTCCTCGATAGTACAGACGGGTACAAACGATTTCTCGGTAGTACAAACGATATACTCGTTAGTGCGAATGGGTACAAACGATTGCTCGATAGTACAGACCGGTACAAACGGTTTCTCGGTGGTACAAACGAAATACTCGTCGATACGAACGGGTACAAACGATTGCTCGATAGTACAGACGGGTGCAAACGATTTCTCGGCAGTAAAAACGATATAGTTGTCGATACGAACGGGTACAAACGTTTTCTCGGTGGTACAAACAATATACTCGTCAGTACGAACGGGTACAAACGATTGCTCGATAATACAGACGGGTACAAACGTTTTCCCGGTAGTACGAACGATATACTCGTCAGTACGAACGGGTACAAACGATTCCTCGATAGTACAGACGGGTACAAACGATTTCTCGGTAGTACAAACGATATACTCGTTAGTGCGAATGGGTACAAACGATTGCTCGATAGTACAGACCGGTACAAACGGTTTCTCGGTGGTACAAACGAAATACTCGTCGATACGAACGGGTACAAACGATTGCTCGATAGTACAGACGGGTGCAAACGATTTCTCGGCAGTAAAAACGATATAGTTGTCGATACGAACGGGTACAAACGATTGCTCGATAGTACAGATGGGTACAAACGTTTTCTCCGTGGTACAAACGAAATACTCGTTTTTACGAACGGGTACAAACGATTGCTCGATAGTACAGACGGGTACAAACGTTTTCTTGGTGGTACAAACGATATACTCGTCAGTACGAATAGGTACAAACGATTCCTCGATAGTACAGACGGGTACAAACGTTTTCTCGGTGGTACAAACGAAATACTCGTCGATACGAACGGGTACAAACGATTGCTCGATAGTTCAGACGGGTACAAACGTTTTCTCGTTGGTACAAACGATATACGCGTCGATACCAACGGGTACAAACGATTTCTCGATAGTACAGACGGGTACAAACGTTTTCTCGGTGGTACAAATGATATACTCGTCAGTACGAATGGGTACAAACGATTGCTCGATAGTACAGACGGGTACAAACGTTTTCTCGTTGGTACAAACGATATACTCGGAGATACCAACGGGTACAAACGATTGCTCGATAGTACAGACGGGTACAAACGATTTCTCGGTGGTAGAAACGATATACTTGTCGATACGAACGGGTACAAAGGATTGCTCGATAGTTCAGACGGGTACAAACGTTTTCTCGTTGGTACAAACGATATACTCGTCGATACCAACGGGTACAAACGATTGCTCGATAGTACAGACGGGTACAAACGTTTTCTCGGTGGTACAAATGATATACTCGTCAGTACGAATGGGTACAAACGATTGCTCGATAGTACAGACGGGTACAAACGTTTTCTCGATGGTACAAACGATATCCTCGTCGATACCAACGGGTACAAACGATTGCTCGATAGTACAGACGGGTACAAACGATTTCTCGGCGGTAGAAACGATATACTTGTCGATACGAACGGGTACAAACGATTGCTCGATAGTACAGACGGGTACAAACGTTTTCTCGGTGGTACAAACGATATACTCGTCAGTACGAATGGGTACAAACGATTGCTCGATAGTACAGCCCGGTACGAACGTTTTCTCGGTGGTACAAACGATATACTCGTCGATACGGACGGGTACAAACGATTGCTCGATGGTTCAGACGGGTACAAACGTTTTCTCGTTGGTACAAACGATATACTCGTCGATACCAACGGGTACAAACGATTGCTCGATAGTACAGATGGGTACAAACGTTTTCTCGGTGGTACAAATGATATACTCGTCAGTACGAATGGGTACCAACGATTGCTCGATAGTACAGACGGGTAAAAACGTTTTCTCGTTGGCACAAACGATATACTCGTCAGTACGAGGGGGTACAAACGATTGCTTGATATTACAGACGGGTACAAACGATTGCTCGATAGTACAGACGGGTACAAACGTTTTCTCGTTGGCACAAACGATATACTCGCCGATACGAACGGGTACAAACGATTGCTCGATAGTACAGACGGGTACAAATGATTTCTTGGCAGTACAAACGATATAGTTGTCGATACGAAGAGGTACAAACGATTGCTCGATAGTACAGATGGCTACAAACGTCTTCTCCGTGGTACAAACGAAATACTCGTTTTTACGAACGGGTCCAAACGATTGCTCGATAGTACAGACGGGTACAAACTTTTTCTCGGTGGTACAAACGATATACGCGTCGGTACGACGGGGTACAAACGATTGCTTGATATTACAGATGGGTACAAACGATTGCTCGATAGTTCAGACGGGTACAAACGTTTTCTCCTTGGTACAAACGATATACTCGTCAGTACGAATGGGTACAAACGATTGCTCGATACTACAGACGGGTACAAACGTTTTCTCGGTGGTACAAACGATATACTCGTCAGTACGAATGGGTACAAACGATATACTCGTCAGTACGAATGGGTACAAACGATATACTCGTCAGTACGAATGGGCACAAACGATTGCTCGATAGTACAGACGGGTACAAACGTTTTCTCGGTGGTACAAACGATATACCCGTCAGTACGAACGGGTACAAACGATTGCTCGATAGTACAGACGGGTACAAACGTTTTCTCAGTGGTACAAACGATATACTCGTCAGTACGAACGGGTACAAACGATTTCTCGATAGTACAGACGGGTACAAACGTTTTCTCGGTGGTACAAATGATATACTCGTCAGTACGAATGGGTACAAACGATTGCTCGATAGTACAGACGGGTACAAACGTTTTCTCGTTGGTACAAACGATATACTCGGAGATACCAACGGGTACAAACGATTGCTCGATAGTACAGACGGGTACAAACGATTTCTCGGTGGTAGAAACGATATACTTGTCGATACGAACGGGTACAAACGATTGCTCGATATTTCAGACGGGTACAAACGTTTTCTCGTTGGTACAAACGATATACTCGTCGATACCAACGGGTACAAACGATTGCTCGATAGTACAGACGGGTACAAACGTTTTCTCGGTGGTACAAATGATATACTCGTCAGTACGAATGGGTACAAACGATTGCTCGATAGTACAGACGGGTACAAACGTTTTCTCGATGGTACAAACGATATCCTCGTCGATGCGAACGGGTACAAACGATTGCTCGATAGTACAGACGGGTACAAACGATTTCTCGGCGGTAGAAACGATATACTTGTCGATACGAACGGGTACAAACGATTGCTCGATAGTACAGACGGGTACAAACGTTTTCTCGGTGGTACAAACGATATACTCGTCAGTACGAATGGGTACAAACGATTGCTCGATAGTACAGCCCGGTACGAACGTTTTCTCGGTGGTACAAACGATATACTCGTCGATACGGACGGGTACAAACGATTGCTCGATGGTTCAGACGGGTACAAACGTTTTCTCGTTGGTACAAACGATATACTCGTCGATACCAACGGGTACAAACGATTGCTCGATAGTACAGATGGGTACAAACGTTTTCTCGGTGGTACAAACGATATACTCGTCAGTACGAATGGGTACCAACGATTGCTCGATAGTACAGACGGGTACAAACGTTTTCTCGTTGGCACAAACGATATACTCGTCAGTACGAGGGGGTACAAACGATTGCTTGATATTACAGACGGGTACAAACGATTGCTCGATAGTACAGACGGGTACAAACGTTTTCTCGTTGGCACAAACGATATACTCGCCGATACGAACGGGTACAAACGATTGCTCGATAGTACAGACGGGTACAAATGATTTCTTGGCAGTACAAACGATATAGTTGTCGATACGAAGAGGTACAAACGATTGCTCGATAGTACAGATGGCTACAAACGTCTTCTCCGTGGTACAAACGAAATACTCGTTTTTACGAACGGGTCCAAACGATTGCTCGATAGTACAGACGGGTACAAACTTTTTCTCGGTGGTACAAACGATATACGCGTCGGTACGACGGGGTACAAACGATATACGCGTCGGTACGACGGGGTCCAAACGATTGCTTGATATTACAGATGGGTACAAACGATTGCTCGATAGTTCAGACGGGTACAAACGTTTTCTCCTTGGTACAAACGATATACTCGTCAGTACGAATGGGTACAAACGATTGCTCGATACTACAGACGGGTACAAACGTTTTCTCGGTGGTACAAACGATATACTCGTCAGTACGAATGGGTACAAACGATATACTCGTCAGTACGAATGGGTACAAACGATATACTCGTCAGTACGAATGGGCACAAACGATTGCTCGATAGTACAGACGGGTACAAACGTTTTCTCGGTGGTACAAACGATATACCCGTCAGTACGAACGGGTACAAACGATTGCTCGATAGTACAGACGGGTACAAACGTTTTCTCAGTGGTACAAACGATATACTCGTCAGTACGAACGGGTACAAACGATTGCTCGATAGTACAGACGAGTCCAAACGTTTTCTCGGTGGTACAAACGATATACTCGCCGTTACGAACGGGTACAAACGATTGTTCGATGGTAGAGACGGGTACAAACGATTTCTCGGTGGTACAAACGATATACTTGTCGATACGAACAGGTACAACCGATTGCTCGACAGTACAGCCGGGTACAAACGTTTTCTCGGTGGTACAAACGATAAACTCGTCAGTACGACCGGGTAAAAACGATTGCTCGATAGCACAGACGGGTACAAACGATTTATCGGCGGAACAAACGATATACTCGTCAGTACGAGGGAGTACAAACGACTACTTCACATTACAGACGGGTAAAAACGATTGCTCGATAGTATAGACGGGTATAAACGTTTTCTCGGTGGTACAAACTATATACTCGTTGATACCAACGGGTACAAACGTTTTCTCGGTGGTACAAACGATATACTCGTCAGTACGAATGGGTACAAACGATTGCTCGATAATACAGACGGGTACAAACGTTTTCTCGGTAGTACGAACGATATACTCGTCAGTACGAACGGGTACAAACGATTCCTCGATAGTACAGACGGGTACAAACGATTTCTCAGTGGTACAAATGATATACTCGTCAGTACGAATGGGTACAAACGGTTGCTCGATAGTACAGATGGGTACAAACGTTTTCTCGGCGGTACAAACGAAATACTCGTTTTTACGAACGGGTACAAACGATTGCTCGATAGTACAGACGGGTACAAACGTTTTCTCGGTGGTACAAACGATATACTCGTCAGTACGACGGTGTACAAACGATTGCTTGATATTACAGATGGGTTCAAACGATTGCTCGATAGTTCAGATGGGTACAAACGTTTTCTCCTTGGTACCAACGATATACTCGTCAGTACGAATGGGTACAAACGATTGCTCGATACGACAGATGGGTACAAACGTTTTCACGGCAGTACAAACGATATACTCGTCAGTACGAATGGGTACAAACGATTGCTCGATACTACAGACGGGTACAAACGTTTTCTCGTTGGTACAAACGATATACTCGTCAGTACGAATGGGTACAAACGATTGCTCGATAGTACAGACGGGTAGAAACGTTTTCTCGTTGGCACAAACGATATACTCGTCAGTACGAATGGGTACAAACGATTTCTCGATAGTCCAGACTGGTACAAACGTTTTCTCGGTGGTACAAACGATATACTCGTCGATACGAACGGGTACAAACGATTACTCGATAGTACAGACGGGTACAAACGATTTCTCGGTGGTCCAAACGATATACTCGTCGATACGAACTGGTACAAACGTCTGCTCGATAGTACAGACGGGTACAAACGTTTTCTCGGTGGTACAAACGATAAACTCATCAGTACGAACGGGTACAAACGATTGCTCGATAACACAGACGGGTACAAACGATTTATCGGCGGTACAAACTATATACTCGTCAGTACGAGGGAGTACAAACGAGTACTTGACATTACAGACGGGTAAAAACGATTGCTGGATAGTATAGACGGGTACTAACGTTTTCTCGGTGGTACAATCTATATACTCGTTGATACCAACGGGTACAAACGTTTCCTCGTTGGTGCAAACGATATACTCGTCGATACCAACGGATACAAACGATTTCTCGGTGGTACAAACGATATACTTGTCGGTACGAAGGGAAATAAAAAAATTAAAAAATCGAAATTGCAAAAAAAAATTCAAAAAAAAAAATGTCGACGGTACAAACGGGTACAACCGATTCTCTTACCATTCGCGTTTATTAAAATTGTTTTGCTCTAAATGGGTTGCGGTCCATTTTTCCTTACCCTCGTACTTTTTTCCCCCTTAAGGTACAAACGAAATTAAAGGCGGTACAAACGGGTACACACGGAGTACAAACGAATGCAAAAAAAAAAATTACTTTTTGTAAAGTCAGTTGCAAAGTTCACACTGGTCCAAATAACTGTTTCACAATTCGATCGATTTCCTGTCGCGAACCTAGATATAAGCGCTACGTCAATTCAAATTTATATACGCAGTTATTGTTTTATATTAGAAAATCATTACATTACGATATGCATACGCAAAATTCTAGCAAAGAGCGCCAAATATTCCATAATAGCTGTTAATAGTGGTATAAGCCTCGGACGAATTGTATACAATTCAACGAAGAAGTCGATTTAAATAGTGGTACTTGCTAGCGAAATAGTACAAGTTATTCATTAGATAGTAATAGAAGTAAATCCGATCAGGTTAAAAGGATATTACGATCAACCTGTCACTCGTGGAAACGAAAAATATCTCCTTACTCCTCGAACTCATATATTACGAAAAGAAGAACTCAAACAACCTGTAATTCCTAACTTCCTCCATATTACCTTTACGGAGACATCTGGTACAAGTTTATGGCTGCTCCTGTCGAAGCCATACTACCTGCAAGCATGAAGCCGACGACGAAGTCTACTTGGCGATGCACCAACCCAGAATCACCCTGTAGGATCTATTCCGCAGAACATCGACAACGTACGAAAACATATCATGTTTCCTGTGGAGCAACCCGCTGCCCTAAACAATATGGCACGGGGTATCAGTGGTCAAAACACTGTCAATCAAGAGTAGAAGTTGTTATCTCCTGGATAACAACGATATATAACACCAAGCGGACTCCATCTGGAATTGCACCTGGGAAAAATGCATTCAATTTGGTACAGCATGTATGTGTGTGGATGCGTGCGTGTGTGTGTGTGTGTGTGTGTGTGTGTGTGTGTGCGTGTGTGTGTGTGTTTGTGTGTGTGTGTGTGTGTGTGTGTGTGTGTGTGTGTGTGTGTGTGTGTGTGTGTGTGTGTGTGTGTGTGTGTGTGTGTGTGTGTGTGTGTGTGTGCATGTGCGTGCGTGTGGAACACTCACAAGGATTAGGTCTCTGCGGTTCGTAACTACCGTAGTATTTTTTTACTCCAAACTCTCCTTGTAAGTGTATTGTGATCCCTTTCTAGAGATGTTGAAATATCCCTCCATTAATGTTTAAACATGCCCGAACTCTTCTCGCGATTACGTTTGTTAATATCAAGATCTGAAAGGTAAGCAAAATTGAAGAAAACATGATTAGTACTACTGACATAGTCTGACTTTGCGGAGTTCTCTTACGCACTTTTGTACTTTTGAGACATTACGTAGAAGGAAAATCAACATTTTTTGAAATTCAACCGTTCTTAAATCAGAGAAAAATTTTGAGATTGAGCAACAATGGCGGATGTCAGACCTAACGAAATTGTTGATATGCTCCTCATTTTAGGGAGATGTCGGGGCAATTACTTACGCGCCGAAAATTTGTATCGACGCGAATATTCTCATCGTCGTCACCCATCACGGCAGACAATCCGAACCATCGAATGGCGAGCCAGTGCAGGTCGGATGATCCGCCACCGTCGACGTTACCAAAACGTCAACGATTTTGGTGACTTGCATGAGGCTCGAAACATGGTTATTTTAGCCATGATAGCAATTGATCCTCATCTGAGTGTTCGAGCGATCTCGGAACGATTGGGATTTGCCAGATCCACAGTGCACCGAGTATTAAGAGGTGCTAAACTTCACCCGTACCGGGTACAATTCGTTGAGACAAATCGAGCGATCTAGAAACTTTTTTCGGTACGTTATGTTCACCGACGAATCCACATTTAACTTGTCCACATAAGAAAGTGGATTGGTCGCGACGGTCCTATAAATTGGCCTCCAAGGTCACCGGATCTTACATCTCCTGATTTTTTTTGTGGGGGTACTTAAAAGATGCCGTCTACCGTCAAGCTCCAACAACACGGGAGAATATGAAGGAGCGGATGAGAGCTGCCTGCCGTGCAATCCCGAGAGATGTTCTTCTGCACACAGTGGACGGTTTCGCGAGAAGAGTTCAGGCATGTTTAAACATGAATGGAGGGATATTTGAACATTTATAGAAAGGGATCAGAGTACACTTACAAGGACGGTTTGAAGTAAAAAAATACTGCGGTAGTTACGAACCGCAGAGACCTAATCCTTGTGAGTGTTCCACACGCGCGCTCATGCACACACACACACACACACACACACACACACACACACACACACACATACACGCACGCGCGCCCACACACACACACAAAACGGCCCTTCTCAGGGCCAGGAATGCTAGACAGACAACCTCCACGTGGTGTATTCTGGGTAACGCGAATCGTCCGCAACAGACTCAGCCATGCAACCTCCTACGCTTTGGCTAACGCAAATGCCGGTGGTAGGGACAATTAGACTAAATGTCTCACGGCAAGCCGCTCAATGTTGTATTTTCGAATGTACGACCACTTGAACAAAAAAGGATCAAATTTTTTTTTTGAAAATTTTGGTTTTTTTTTGTTTTTTTTTGTTTGCAAATTTGGACGATATTTCATGAGAAAATTTTGGAGGAAAATCGATGAAAAATAGTTTTTTTCCATTTTAATACCGTTTGTGCCATTTTCAGGCCCAAAAACGTGTTTCTTTAAATCCTTGACGAACTTTGATCACGATGGGTAGAAAAACACACACACAC